>CM052715.1:24748542-24782803 GCA_028551405.1 Uromys caudimaculatus | reverse complement strand
GTCACAAAAGAACGAACATGGTATGTACTCACTGATAAGTGGATATTAGCCCAAAAGTTCGGAATACCCAAGTTTCACTTTACAGTAACCGCTGGACTGAGAGTGAGGTCCCAGATGGAGGAGTTGGAGAAGGGACTGAAGGAGCTGAGGGAGTCTGCAGCCCCATGGAGGGAGCAACAGTGTCAACTGGCCTGACCCCAAGTTGGACCACCAACCAAAGAATACACATGGAGGGACCCATGGTTCGGATCACATATGTGGCAGAGGAGGGCCTTGTTGGCCATCAGGGGGAGGAGAGACAGACCCTTGGGCCTGAGGGTGTTAGAGGCCCCAGTATAGGGGAATGCCAAGGTGGAAAGATGGGAGTGAGTGGGTGGATGGGGGGATACCCTCATAGAGGTGGGGGGGAGTGGGGAGGGGATAGGGGGTTTCCAAAGTGGAGACCTGGAAAGGGGGAAACATTTGAAATGTAAATAAAGTATCAAAAAATAAAAATTAAAAAAAAATAATCTCTGAGTTATTTTACAAAGTGCAAGGCTGCTGACTTTCACCACTATAAATGAGAGGAGTATTTGACTCAGTACTCACCTAAAGCAAATAAAGGCAAGTTCCCATGGTATTGGAATCTATTAATCCCATAATCTTTGATGGGCATAGGGAGGTTTACACAGAGCATTAAGGAGGAGCCTGAGAATGTAGTCTGCAGGATATGTCTGGGTCTCCATAGTAAATGGTAACGGTCAGAGTGTACCATTCTTTCTTTTTAATTTTTTAAAAAAAATATTATTTTATGTGTCTGAATGTTTTCCCTGCATGTATGTATGTGCAGCACACGAGTGTCTGGGGCCCATGGAGTTCAGGAGATGGCACTGGATACACTGGAACTGGAGTTAAGGATAGTTGTGAGCTGCCATGTGGTACTGGGAACTGACTCAGGGTCCTCTGTAGGAACAAATGCTCTTAACCTTTTTGAGCCATCTCTCCAGCCCCAGGCCATTCTTTCTTAACACATTCTCCAGTCAGCTGTAGAATTTCTTTAGTTCCTTTATTTGGCCATAGAAGCAGATAGCTTTGAACTGTTGTAAAACTATTCCGTCTTGTTGGACTTAGACAGATGGTTTTAGTCTTGTTTTTGTGTGGGATATATACTAAGGCTCCTCACGTGCAGGGTTCTCTAATGTTTCTTGATCCTTGTAGTTTTGAAGGGATGGGAGTTGGTCCTGGTTGGCAGCTCTTAGCCTCTGCTACAGCTTGTTCGTTACATGTAGGCCGTGGGTGACGTCTGTTTCCTGTGCTTGAAACCACAAGAAGAAGTGGTGAGAAACCACTGTAGGATATGTATTATCAGGCAAGCAGCAGGCATTGGATTCCCCTAAAGAGAGTAGTATTAACCAATTACAGTCTTTTAAGAGGCCCAAAGAGACCTTAGAAATGATTTGACCCAGTTTTCCTTTAAATGAGGAGAACATGGAAGCTTGGAGCTGTTTTGTTGTCCTTAATTAGATGAGCTAGGTTTTAGAATCCGGCTATTCAGATGCTCTCTCTCACTTTGTGTTATTACTCTGAAATTCTGCACGTGGTCTTTGTCAGAATATTTACTGAGGTATATAAGAGGGGAGAAAATTTTGAACATTTGAATATGGGACTTGGATGATGTTTTGCTTTAAATGCTGTGCTAATGAGTTTTTAAAAACTTTTAATACATTTTCAAAACATCACTATCCAAGAAACCAGAGTTTCTGCTGTTTTTTAATTTCATATAATATATGGATAGTCTAGTCACTATCTTTGCACAAATGTTTTTATAGAATTATAATTATGGTTTATATATTTTTTACCTTTAAAATACTGTAAACATTTCTATTCAAGCTTTAAAAATTATTTTTTAAATGGAAATGCATTTTTTAAATAAAAGCAATATGTAGTTTTTCTTAAAAGAATGTAGATATGTATAAACATAGAGTAAAACAATCCCTTTGTGGTTTTTTGTTCGTTTGTTTCTGGTTTTTGGAGACAGAGCTTATCTGTGTATCTCTGGCTGTCCTGGAGATTGCCCTGTAGAACTCACAGAGATCTGACTGCCTCTGCCTCCCAAATGCTGGGATTAAGAGTGTGCCACCTCTGCCAGGCTCCCTTGTTTTTCAGAAACTGAAGTTATTTAAAGTAGGACCAAAGAGAGAAATACTTGCTATTTGGAAATATTTGGGCCTAAGTACTCTGGCATGAAATTGTGTATGCGATTGTGTCATAACATAGTTCAACATGGTTTGATTTCTAGAAGGATCAGAATGACTTTGACTTTGACTTATATTTCTGATGAACATTCATGAGAATTTAAATCATCATTGTGCTCTCTGTTCTCCGAGATTTCCCTTTAGATCTTGTTCTGGGTTTATAAAAGGCTAGGCAATGTTTGTTACACTTTCATTAGCTCAAGTCTGGCTTTTTGGGTTATTTACTGTATTATTAGTAGATGATTGTTTTTGGGTATTCAGTGGTGATGTGAGGAGAAAAGGGGGTATAACTATTATTTGGAATAGATCTTCATGCTTGGTGCCTGTATGTAGAAGTGATAGCAACTGTAGAAACTTCCTGTCTGTGGGCCTTGGGTGTGTCATGTGTGCCTACCCCGAGGAGAATATGTACTGCTGCTCACATCACAAGGGAGGAGGGCAGAGTTGCTACGGTGATTGAGAAACAGCATTCCTGAGTCACTGACTCTTTCTAAATGGCCAACACCCCTTTTTTAAAGGAGCAGTGACAATCTTCCCTGAACTCAGAGGCCCAATAAAAAAAATGAGGAAGAACAAGCATGGTATTTGGAGCTTGAGAAATATATTTAAACCTGGGAAAAAAATCTGCTATCATTATATGTTTTCTGTCTATGTGTTCAAGTCTCACCAGAACTTTAAGGTATTTGAGGAGGAAGCGTCATTCATGGCTTCATCCCCTTCCTTCAGCTGAAGATGAGCATGTCTGCCAGATACTTGATTTCCCAGGTTTGAGTACTTTGTCTATTGACAGGTTATTTTCCTGACCTAGGAGTGTCTTACAGTGTAAGGTGCTGACACTGTAGACTTGTAAGACGAACGGTGTCCCCAGCCTGGCTTCTGTGCAGCTTTTCTGTGCTGGATTAGTGGAACTGGGGTGGCCTTTTCTTCTTTTTTCCAGGCTGTCAACTCTCTGTGAAGCACATTAGCTCATCCCAGTGCTTAAAGATGACCTGAACTGGAGGCAAGAAGTTACTTTTTCTTTTCTCTCAGATTTGTCTCCTTGACCATGAGAGTAACAGATATTTTGAATCTGTTAGCAAGCAGATTTTTTTTTTTTTTTGATTTGAGGTGAATGTTGCAACTCTGCACTATTCCCATTTAGGGTAACAGGTACCAATAATTGTGATGTCAGAATTCAGTTTTTCTGTAGTGGAGATGAGTTGTCAGTTTATTTGCCATCTTCCTTGGGCCTTCGATGGAAATGGAAGGAAAGGTTCTTTGTATTTAAAGTTACTCGTTGTTTCTTTCTCTCCAGTTCTGCCTGGAGCCCAGCCAGTTTCTGTGGTTCTGTCATCCTGTCCTATTTATTTTTTCAAGATACTTTGATTTTTGTCATTTTACTTTATTATTGATCTTTGATCTCCTGTCTAATGACGACAATATAGGGACACTAGAACTGTGGTAGATTTCAAACAGCGAGCACACACCTCACCAGTGCTTGCTTGCTGACCTTTGGTGGAATGTAGAATTTGGGGCAAAGCTAGATGCAGAGCTGAAGTCTGTGTCGTAACTGCCATGGCCTCACCATCCTAAGGAACTAATGTGAATCCGAGGTGGACCCTCCGGGTCTCTGTGAATGCTCTGAATGCTAAGCTCTGCCTTTCTTTCCAGGATTTGAAAGGAAGTTGTTGGCACACTTATTTCCCCCTTTGCCTGCAGGTAGTAGTAGTCTTTGTCATTGTCGAGAACTTACTTTTCAAAGAAGGTGGAAACACTCCTACATGTCTTGTCTGTTTCATAATTGACTATTTTCCCCAAGGACAATTCATAAATATGTCTTGTGGGCTGGAGCATTAAGCATAGTCTTCGGTCTCATTCATAGGGAAAGACATTACTCTTGAAGGCTTAATCTGATGGTTTAGTGTATGTAGTAATCCTACTTTTCTATCAGAGTACTCAAAATTTTTTATCACTTGCTCAATTTGAATAGTATTAATGAATACACTGTACTTAGGATGGAGCTTCAAAATCTATAGTAGTGTTAATTTTAAAATAAAGTTTAAATGATATCATCTCAGTAAAACACAGCTTTTGCCCCTGCAACGCTTAACAGCCACAGAGAGAGTTGCAACAAGTATCTGTTAAGAAGGCTCTGACATAAAATATTAAGAGCCCAGCTTAGATGATGGCTAAGTGTAAATTTATAGGCAAAGAATGGCCTTTGTTTTCTCAGAGTGTGTTACTGAAGCACAGAGCTGCCTAATTAGTCGTCAGGTGGTTGTTTTACTAGTCGCTTTTCTGTAGTAACAGAAATCACTTTACAGACTGATCTCACCATCGTTTTTACCTATGTATCAGTGATCCTAAGAGGTGTCTATACAGTTATTTTGTATTTTTGGACTGGGTACCCCCCTTCTCATTCACTTTTGAGACTGAGTTTTCCTACCTAGCTCAGGATGGCCTTGAAATAGCTATAAAGCCAGGTTGGCCCCAGACTCAAAATCTTCCTGCTTCTGCATCTTGAGCTCTGGAATTATATAGGCAGGCTGCCACACCTGGTCATTGTTTCATTTTTTAGTAAAATCACAGCATAAAGAGTTAAAGTGACTTATAACCTGTTAGAAATAAAAATCAGAACTCAAGATCTTTTTCTTTTAGAACTAGATCTAGATAATTGTGGATTTCAGAAGTTGAAATAATGTATGAATTTCCTACTGCTGTGCAGTAAATTATTACCCAATGTAAAGCATGGCATGGCTGGTATGGGTGGGTTCTCAGAGTGTGACAGGGCTGAAACTCCAGCTGAGGGGCTGGAGAGGTGGCTCAGTGGTTAAGAGTACTGGCTGCTCTTCCAGAGATCCTAAGCTCAATTCCCAGCAACCACATGGTGGCTCACAACCATCTATCTATAAGGGAATCTGATCACCTCTTCTGGCATTCATATATATATATATATATATGCTGATGGAGTACCCATATACATAAAATAAATAAATCTTAAAAAAAAAAAAGATATCAGCTGAACTGTTCTTGTTAGAAACTCTGTTGGAAGTTGGCTTTCAGAGTCATTGGGTTTTGGAAGAATCCAGGCCCTCACAGTGTGGGGCTCTGTTTCTTTGCTAGTTTGGGGACTGTATTCAGCACGCAGAGGCTGCCTGCAGTTCTGCTTTGGCCAAGAATGGCATGCTGAATCTGTATGTCTTGACTTCTAGATTTAAAGCACTTGTGTGGTTGGCTCAGGCCTACTTGGTAATCTTTTTAGGAGTCATTATGTGTCTTTCTCTATTGTCAGCAACAGAGTCACAGCATAGCCTGGGCTGTCACAGTCTTGTGTCACAGCTGTGCACAGGCTAGGGATTTGGGATCACATCTTAGAAGTCTACCACACTAGTATGTTCCTTGTTTTGAATTAGCCCAAAGGTGAATAGTTAGGAAAAGAAAGTGCTGCACACCTTTAATCCCTGCACTCCAGAGGCACAGGCAGGTGGGTCTCTGTGAGTTCAAGGCCAGCCTGGTTGTTTTAGGGTTCCCATTTCTGTGCTAAACACCATGATCAGAAGCAAGTCAGGGAGGAAGGAGTTTATTTCATCTTACAGCTTACAGTTCTGCAGCATCGGGGAAGTCGGGGCAGGAGCCTGAAGGCAAGAACTGGAGCAGAGGTTGTTTGTTTTTGTTTTTCAAGTCAAGGTTTCTGTGTGGCTCTGGCTGTCTTGGAACTCACTCTGTAGACCAGGCGAGTTTTTCAACTCAGAGATCCACCTGCCTCTGCCTCCCGAGTGCTGGGAAGTTTCTCAGTTGAGCTTTCTTCCAAAATGACTCTAGTTTGTGTCAAGTTGACATACAAACTAGCCAGCACACTAGTCTACACACTGAGCTCCAGGACAGGCAGGGCTGCATAGAAAGTCTGTCTCAAAAACAAAAACAACAGCAAAAAGGTGCTGTGTATACTGAGGCAGTTAGTGAATTGCATTCTGACTATAGTTATGAGAGAATTCAGGGGTCCTGGTCTGCCCAGGTTCATCACAGTGTGGAGCCAACTGATATTCAGCTGTGCCGTTGTGGTACTCAGCCAAGACCTCAAGCATAAAAGTTACATTAGCCTGAACTAATAAACCTTTAGAAAGAACTGAGGTATGGGTTTGCACTTGTGGGCTTGTATTTCCCCTTTGCTGGCCATGTGGTTCATGCAGTAATTGTTCACGATTAACTATAAGAGCATAGTCCTAGGAATTAAGAGTCACTTTTTCCTGTGTAATAAATATACTTTGTGTTCAGAGTAATATGTAGTCATATCTCTTATTAGATTATTGCTAAGAACACTATATAACTACCTTTTGCTTGGCTATATAAACAGTCTGTATCAAGAGATAGTTCTTAATTATTTTTTGTATTCTATGCCTCATTCATAATTCAAATTAAAATTTTAGCATTCAGGGGCTGGAGGGATGGCTCAGCGGTTAAGAGGGCTGACTGCTTTTCTGAAGGTCATGAATGAGTTCAAATCCCAGCAACCACATGATGGCTCACAACCATCTGTAATGAGATCTGAGCCCTCTTCTGGGATGTCTGAAAACAGCTACAGCGAGTGAATGGGGCCAGAGCAAGCGGGGCCGGAGTGAGAAGAAAGTGTCTGAAGACAGCTACAGTGTACTTACATATAATAAATAAATAAATCTTTAAAAAAATTAGAATTCAGAGAATCATGTAGAGATAAATATGAAGTTTCTTTGAGTTTACAGTAGGCACAATTGTATTATTAGATATACAAGAGAACTCCTGTCTATGTGACCGACAAGTTTAGTTCTATCAGCTCAAAGTATTGGGCCTGGAAAGATGGCTCAACATTTAATTGTCCATAGTACTTTTGCAGAGGAACTCCCTCTGTGGGCCCTGTACTTACACACATATACCCACATAGATATATACACACACATAATTAAAAATAAAACCTTAAAAACTAAAATATTCATACATAAAGTCACCACAGTAAGAAAACAGGTATACAAAAGATATCAAAGTTAATTTACATTATATAAATAGTTATTTGGGTATATATTAGACTCTTGAGGTCATTTAGTTTAATTAGTTGGGCCTTTCAGACCTTAGAGGGCTTACCTTGTGGGTAAGAGTTTCTGATCTGTTTTCTTATAAGTAATAAAATTATCTAGTTTCTTATTTCTCTTTTAAAAGATTATTTTTATGTGTATGTGCTTGTGTGGGTTTATGTGCACAATGTATGTGCAGGTGCTCATAGAGACCGGGAAGTATTGGATCTCGAACTGGAGTTACAGGCAGTTATGAACACCTTGCTGTGGGTCCTGGGAACCAGACCCAGGTCCACTGGAAGAGCAGTAAGCATTCTTAACCTCTGAGCAATTTCTCTAGCCCCAAGGAAGTTTCCGATTTCTTGTAGATGGTAGCCAAAAAGATTTACCACATAATACATTAGGATGTGGTGAATGAATCAGGAACTGAATTACTGTCTGGAAGGGGAGGGAGGGGGCACGTTTTCATTTCTATTTTGATCGATGGTTATTGTATTGCACTACATTGTCAGCTGTATTGTATGTATTTGATGGTGTTACTGTTGAAACATGTTGATGCATGTAAGTAAGGCTCAATGAAACAGGTTTTTCAGAGAAGATAAAGCTTCTTTTAGTAAACACAGGTTTTTTTAGACTTTTTTTTTCCTAACCAGCTAATGACCAGTAGATATTTATCTACTGATTCAATTCTGGCAAGAGTCTTAAAGAGTAAGTGCTGTACTTTTATTAGTAATCATTTGCATGTAAATGAAATGTTATGAAAATTGAGTAACAAGCAAAAATCTAGACTGCAGAAAAGACAGTATTATCCCCGTTGGTGGGAGAACCCAGGAGATTCACTGCGTACTATGTTGCAGTTATAAGTCAATTTTAGATTGTCAGAATGTGAAGACCTGAGAGAGGACATCAGGGGGGCAGCAGGCCGAGAGTGGGACCTGTTAAATGGGAGCATCTTGCAAGGCTGCAGAAGTCAACTCCTTAGACATCAGGCAGGAATATGGTTAGGGAAATATTCCGTTGTCAGTTTTGTGTGCCTAAGCTCACCATGATTGACACCAGCTCTGCTGACTGGCGTCAGGTTTGCTGAATAAATCAGAACAGAAAAAAATTCTGTGGGATGATGTGTTTTTGACAGTTTAGTAGTGAAGGGAAGACAGAAGAGCAGAAACACACATGCATGACAATGGGATATCATTCAGGGTTAAAATGCAATGAGTGATCAAGATATGAAGACATAGAAGAACCTTGAGTGTGTACTAGGTAAGGAAGCCAATATGAAAAGCTACAAACTGTATGGTGTTTTAGAAAAAGTAAACTAAGAAGACATAATGATCAATGGCTTCAGGAAGAAGGGGATGAAAGGGCCCAGTAGACAGAACTTTCATAGTGATGAAATGGTTACGCTGGATATATTTGCTCAAACGAATCTTAGAGTAAATTGTGGTCGGATGGTTATGGTATCTCAGTGAAGGTTTGTTAATTGTAACAAATTAGTGCAGAATGTTAGTAAAGAAAGAAGCTAAGTTCTGGGACAGGGACATACTGGAAAGTTCTGTAGAGATTAGATGGTGATGTCATCAATAACACATGTATGTGAAGCAAGTGATGCCCTATGATAGCATATGCAACACAGGAACTCATGCCAAGGTGAGGAAGAGAGCTGACTCCACAAAGTTGTTCTCCGATCTTCACACATGCACTGTGGCATGCACGCCTATACATACACATCATATATAATAATAACAGCAGCTCTCTGCCCCTCCTCTCTCCCTGATCCCTTTCTCCCTCTCTTCCCTTTCCCCTCCCCCACTCTGTCTCCACATGTTCCTGGCTTGCCCCCCCACTCTCTTATCAACTCCCCTTCCCATGTCCTAAATAAACTCTATTCTATACACACACACACACACACACACACGCGCGCGCGCACACACACACACACACTAACAACACAGTAATAATGGCATACATGTCTATACATACACATCTAATAATAATAACAATAATAATAAATAAAAACCCCAACAACTCATCCATTTAGAGTCTCTTGTTTGTTTGTTTTGTGTGCTTTTTTTTTTTTTTAAAAAAAGACAAGAGTTTCTCTGTGTAGTCATGGCTGTCCTGGAACTTGGCTCTGTAGATGAGATTGGCTTCCTCACAGAGATCCATCTGCCTCTGTCTCTGCCTCCTGAGTGCTGAGATTGAAGGAATGAACCGTCACTGCCCAGCTGTATCCAGGGTTTCTAAACTGCTGTTTAGACCCGTTTTCCTTGAGCAATAACATACAATTATTAGACATCTGAGGAAGGTTTCTAATGTGAGAAGGTGGAAGTAACTTACTGAACAGAGGGGGAGATTTTAAAACAGAAATCATTAATATCTACTAGAGAAAATTTCAGAAGAAGAATCTTTAGGAGTTGCAAATATGAAAGCTGAATTTAAAGCTGAATAAAAGGGTTAGAGGAATTTGGAAAATCCCCTCTAAATATGGCAGGAATAGAGAGATAAGAAAGAGCAAACAAAACTCAAAAAACAGTGGGAAACCCAGTGTTCAAATGAGAGAAAAACAACAAACAGAAGAACAAGTTACCAAGGAAATAAAATTAATTTCCCAGCACTGAAAGCGAGGATAAAAATAGATTATACAAGGGTCCCACATGGTTAAATCTCAAAATATCCATAAGAAAATCCTACAAAATTCAACAGAAAGGTGGAAATGGGTTGATTGTACATGGGAACCAGAGCAGCCCCACATTTCCTGAAAATAATGTTCTTTAAAAACCTGAAGAAACGCAATTTCCAACCTACAGGTCCAAACCCAAACACAACTGTTAGTCAAATACGGCTTCAAAATAGACATTGTTACATTTAAAATAAAGTTTATCCCCACGTATTCCAAGAAGCAGTAATGGGATGTACTCCATCAAAGTGAAGGAAGAGACAGTGAAAGACTGAAGTACAACAAACAAGAACTCCAGCAGAGCAGAGAGGTCAAAGAAGCTCCAAGACAGCAGAGAGCAGCCAGCTGTAGTGGAGCAACGACGCCATATGTGATGACATTTGCCTGTGGTACCAGCCCTGGAGAGGCTGAAGAGGCAGGAAGACTGGAAGTTTTAAGATCAGACGGAGCTACAAAGTGAGTTTAAGGCCACCTGGACATATAGTCAGGCCCTGTCTTATAAAAACAAAACAAATGAAATCCAGCGGAGTGATGAGAATTTCATCAGACCCTTAAAGACTGTCATCATCAGCATCTGTTTCTGTTCTCACTTTTGAAACTGACAATATATGTATAACTCTGGCCCAGATTCATGGCCAGTCTGGACCATACATTCATAACATGTACATGTTTTCTGACATGTCTACAAGCATACAGATGGCTATGCACACACACCATAGGACAGCCTTGGGTGTCGTTCCTCAGGCTTCATTTTTTTTTTTTTTTTTTTTTTTTTTTTGAGAGTTTCTTACTAAGTAGGCTAAGCTGGTTAGTTAGGAGTCCCAGGGGATTCTACCTCCCTAACTTTGGGTTTGTAAGAGCCAACTATCATCCTAGCTTGCTTTATTTTTAACATAGATATTAACAATCAAACTCTGGTCCTTATGACCAATTGAACTGTCTCTTGGCCTCCAGTGTTTTTACTGTATCGAAGTTTATCCCTTTACCTACTAAAGAGATCTTCTCTTCAGTTCCAGCACCCTCATCAGGGAGCTCACTGTTGCCTGTAATTCTAGCTCCAAAGGATTGGATACCATCTTCTTGCCTCTGGAGCAGCTACACATACAAACACAAAAACATGGAAATAAAAAGAAATAAGGAAATCTTGGTTACTCCCAAGTTTTAACAATTATTGTATGTAGTTATTATGAAGATTTGTGTGCAAGCTTTTGTGTAGACATAAGTTTTCAACTCAGGGAAAGCTGGAGATGGTAGTGCCTACCTATAATCCCTGTAACTCAGATAGCAGAGGCAGGAGGATTATCATGAGTTTGAGGCAAACCTGGCTTATATAGTAGTGAGACTTTCTAAAACAGACACCCACCGTCACACACCAAGGAGCTTTGTTGCTAGGCAGTGTGATAGGAGTGTGTAGCTTTATAAGATGCCGCCAGGATGTTCTGCGGCCTCACAGCATTGGGGTTCATCACAGCATTGGGGTTCATCACAGCATTGGGGTTCACTAGTGTTCTGCTTTTTGGCTGTTGCCATAGGTTATAGTTGTATATTGGAATTGGGGTTCCCCCCCCCCCGAAGACAAAGGCTACAGAGTGGCTTCTCATGAGCTTTTTAGTCATGGTTGTTACATGAGTGTCTTCTTTGATGAGTTGGTAAGCTGGCTCCTTGTGTTGAGTTTTGAATTGTTGGTATATTTTATGTAATAGTCCTTTATTAGATGTGTCTTCTATTTGTATTTTCTTCCAGCCTAATTGTTTGTCTCTAGCCTGACAAAATATTTAAAATGTAAGTTCTAAACATTAAAAAATGAACAAAATCCTATAAGTTTAGGTGTAACTCATAATTATGTAAGGAATGTTCAATTTAATTCTAACACACTGACTTTTTAAAGAAATAATTGAGGGGCTGGAGAGATGGCTCAGTTAAAATCACTAATTACTCTTCCAGAGGAGTTGGGTTCAATTCCCAGCACCCACATGGCAGCTCACAGCTGACTGTAACTCCAGTCCCAGTGGATCTGGTGACCTCCTCTGCCTTCCACAGGCCCCAGGCATGCATGGGGTGCCCAGACATAGATGCTAACAAAACACCACACACATAAAAAAAAGATGAAGACAGGTTGTTTTTGACACAAGGTCATGCAGGCCTCAAAATTCTCATTTTCTTGCCTTAGCCTCCTGAGTACTGAGGTTATAAGTATACAGTGTAATATCCAACATCTAGAATATTCCTTTAATTAAAACAACTTTTAATATAACTTAACAAATATTTACACTTAAGCTATAATATTGAAGTAGCAAATACCAGGTGTGTTTGCTTGTATACTTTTGTCTGTCTCTGTCAGTAGAGAATGTCAGAAAGTAAGAGGAGCCAATAAAGAGTGAGTATTTCGCATTTGAAGAATAAAAATGACTTGAATTTGTTTTAAATTTTGCCCATTCTGCTCTTAGGACAAAAACGTAGTGAAACTTATTAACTCTCCTTTGACATTAAAAGCTTTGACACACATTTTTACACTTTAAATAAATGTGTATTGTACATCTAAGTAGACATCTCCCAGCATTCTCCGTTATTCGGGAGTCTGTTCAGTGCAGTGTGGTAGGACTTTTCATCTTTGTCCTGAGAGTCCAGGTATACATTAGGTTTCCTGTAACCAAAAATACCCAGCAGAAACCACTAAAGGAGGAGTCAGAACTCTTTGCCTGTTCTCTGAGATTATAGGCATTTACTGTCATATCAGCTTGACTCTGTTAAGGCCCAAGAAGACTTATTAGTCCATGGTCCCTTGGCACCATATACTTGGATAGACATAATGGAAGTAGGAAGCTATTCACTTCATGGTTTATAGAAAAGTAGGGGGTGAAACAAACTGTCAGGGATAATGTACCCCCAAGAAACTACCCCAATGACCCTCTCTTCCTTTACCTAGACTTCGCCTAAGGTTCTACAACTTTCCAAAATGCTACTGTTAACTGGGCCTTGAAGTGGAAGCCTGTATTGGGTGGGGACTTCAATCCATAGCAGAGTACTTTGTAGTTTTCGTAGTTTACTTTGGGTTTTTTTCCCCCTTTCTTTATTAAAGGAATGAATGTATGCATGCATGTAAACACAGAGGTCAGAGGACAACCCTCTGGCGTTGGTTCTTTCTATTCTTTGGGCTCTGGGGATTGACCTCAGGTCAGAAGGCTTGATAGCAAGCATCTTTACTCCAGTCACCTCGCCAGCCCTCTTTATTTAGTTTTTGAGACAATCTCATTCTTTGTTTTGTTTTGTTTTTCAAGACAGGGTTTTTCTGTATAGCCCTGTCTCTCCTGGAACTCACTCTGTAGACCAGGCTGGCCTCGAACTCAGAAATCCACCTGCCTCTGCCTCCCAAGTGCTGGGATTAAAGGCGTGCGCCACCACTGCCCGGCTGACAATCTCATTCTTGTAGTCTATGCTGACTTCAAATTCAGTCCTCCTGTCCAGTCTCCTTAAGTGTTGGCATCACAGGCATTCTCTATTTGAGTCTTATTTTGTTGAAGGGTGTAAGATCTGAGTCTATATTCATTTTTTAAAATATAAATGTCTTACAAATTTTAGAATCAATTTGTTGTTAGTCACAAAATAACTTGAGATTTTGATTAGGTTTTTAATCTGTAGATCAAATTTGGAGAAACTCGGTCCTGACCTAAGTGTGTGTCCTGTTCACGAATGTGGGACATCTCCTTAGTTATTTCTTTGATTTTATGGCTTAGATCTTGTACATACTTTTAGATTTATACCTGTGGATTTTATTTTAGGGAATGCTGATGGTAATGTTTTTTTTATGTTTGAAATTTCATACTGCATTTGTTCGTTGCTGCTCTTTTTAATGTTTAGATTATTTTATGTGTATGTGTGTATTTTCTGTGTATGAATGCTTTATCTTCATGTATGTATATATTTGGAGGCCAGAAGAGCACATTGGACCCTTACCCTTCTCTTGATCTTAGCTGCAGAGTCTCTAGGCTGTCATCATTAATTATAATGCTAACTGTAGGGTTTTGTGTTGTTTGTTTTTTGGTAGATACTGTTTATCAAGTTGAAGAAGCTCGGTGTTTCTGGGCCAGTTGCTAAATTTTCTCAGGAGAGGCTTAATGTGTATTTAGAGTCCATAAGCAAATAAAAAGGTAGGTATAGAGCTTCAGGTATTCCAACCATAGTAGCAGTAAATTTTGTTAAAATTATCATTGTTCTTTTGCAGTAGCTAGCCATATTTGACATTACACATACTTAGTGGCTCTGGTGTTGGACAGTGGTGCTCTGGGTGATCTTAGACTAGGTCAGTAGCTTTAGGATCCCACCTTAGAGAGGATTCTTCCAGCCTTCTGCCTTTCATGAAAAGGCCAGTTTGCTAGGGCTCTGATTTTGCAGGAGAAATGCACTGAGTGTTTGCCACAACTGTGCTTCCAATCCAGAGGCCACCTGTTTACCCTTTCCTAGGAATGAGCTGGCGATGCTGACGGATAGGTTTCCAGTGGCACTGTGAGGGCAGGATTGTAAAGCGATGTGTGTGTGTGTGTGTGTGTGTGTGTGTAGTGGGGGTGTGTGTGGTGAGGGTGTCCTTGAGCTGATACAGGAACTAGATGCCCTTGCTTGAGGTAGTTGACTTTTGGGGCAAGATTAAGGGTGGTTCTTGGTAAACAGAAACTGGTCTTATGAGTGAGATCTCCTTTTCTGGACAACAAAACCACCACCCATCCTGCCCTGTCCCCACACTTTTAGGCTTGTTTATCCAATGGCATTCTTCCCTAGGTTCGAGTTCTGTTTAGAACAGTGTCATCAGCACTGCCATCTTGGGGTGCTACTTTGGATCTAACATGCTCCATCTGCAGTTTTTTGTTTTTTATTTTTTTCTTGTTCTCTAGGATCATGTAGTCACTTTCCTTCTGTTATTTACTTCTTTCTGGAAAATATCTTTTCTGTAGTTTCAGAGGCCTTCAAGAATGGGAGAAATTGGGTATTTTGGCTCAGTTTGTTATCTCGTTTTGTTTTTCTCCGTGTAGTCCTGGCTGACCTGGAATTCGATCAATAGATCAGGCTGACCTCAAACCTATTCGTCCTGAGTGCTGGGACTAACGGCATGTGCTACCATGGCCCCAGCAAGTGTGACAGCTGTTACCTAGAAGTTAGTGTGTTCATGAACCTGATCTGCTTGCTGTCTTAAGATTTTAGTTCAGTGTGTATGTTTCCTTCCACCTCTGTTTCTGTACTTGAAGGTCTGAGTGGTATTATACAGTGGACTGGCTGGGGGACAGAAAGTATGACGTAGCACTCAGGCAGGGAACAGGAAGGACTTGTAGATTTGCCAGAAGAAGATGGGGAGATTGTGAGAAAAGGCACTTAAAGCTGGGGAGATTAGAGATTTGTAAAAGGTGACATGGGCACTGGGCCTAAGCACAGCTTCAGTGGCCTTTTCTTCTTCCTTCCTTTTTCCCTCTTTGCATTGTTTTCAATCCTTTCACTTCTCAGGATCTAGGAATGTCTTTATCTACATCACAGACTCCATAGAAAAAACAACTAATGATTTGGGTGGGGACTAAAGAGGTGGCTCAGTGGTTACATGGAAGGTTACACCCACCTAAGCTTCAGTTCCACCGGAATGCCGCTTCTGTCCTCAGGCACCAGGCATACATGTGCCGCACATACATATATACATGCAGAGCACATGCAATTATATATAAACACTTTTAAATTAATTTTAAAAACATTGAACAAAACCATTTCAAACACTATGTATAGAATCTGTAAGAGCAAACATGTTGCATTGAGTAAGTAAGCCGTATTCTCGGGCTCCTGTAGTAACAGGTTTCCATATCAATGGCTGAGCTTGCTGTTTGTTTGGGTATTTTATTGGGCTCAGAAATAGAATTGGTCTGTGCTGTTATTTAATTTGTTGGGTGTTGCTGCCCTCTATTGGACTTACTTGGGAACTGCAGCTTTTCTGCATGGATTCCTTTCTGTGGTCCTTACTCCAAGTTGAACTGGAAACACAGATTATTTTATTTCATTTGTCTTAGTATATATTTTTTGAAACAAGGTCTCATATGTTGTAGGCTGGCCATGATCTTACTATGTAGCCAAGGATGGTGCTGAACTTCTGATCCTTATTCTTTCATCTGTCCCTTATAGATGTGCCTTACCATGTAAGATTTATGTGGTGGTGAGGTCAAACCCAGGGCCCTCCTGCATGCTCAGCAAGCACCCTACCAAATGAGCACGTTTTAGGCCCCCAATAATTATTTTTAAATTCTAGATATATTTCTAATAGTGCTCCAGAAAAGCAAGGAGAATGTGTATTTTCTTTCTTTGAAATGTTTGTATATGTTTACCGTCTGTGGCAGAATTACTGGTAATGAACTAGGTGGGAGGAAGGCAGAAGAACTTGGGACACAGGTTTTGGGGCTTTGAGATCTGAAGACTTGAGTTCTAATCGTGTGGTTGATGGGTCACTGTACCTGTCTGGGTGTTGGTTCCTCACTGAGGATGAAGAAATGGAACAGATGTGAGAGCTTTCCAAGGAACGGTTCATTGGCTTCCCTGGCTCTATACTCAGGGAACGTGTTCTTCTGGAAGTAAGTAGAGCAGCAGGAACATTGCGGTCCACTCTTGGTGTGGTAAGTCAGACAGGTAGCTATCATTTTGGAAACACTAGGAAAACTTCTATCCAAGAGGAGTTGTCATCCCGCCAGCCTGCTAGAGTTAGCCCTGGAAGTACAATGCAGGCTGAGGGAGGCAGCTGTCTAGGGAAGTCTGGGGTAGTGAGGCAGTGTCATCTTTTGGGCCTGCAACTAGGTCAGTACAGCCAAAAAACTAAGCAGTTAAGGGTCGAGGACTTGTTCAGTGAGTGGCCAGCCTTATTGGGGGTGGCGGTGGTTAAAGGGCAGCAGGGTTATATATACCATGGCAAGGAGTTCGGATTTTAGGTTGAAGACAATGAATTTGCTTGTTTTGGAGACAGTCTCATGTAGCCCAGGCTGACCTGACTTACTTTGTAGCTGAGGATGGCTTTGGCTTCCTTATCCTTTCATCTCTCAGGTGCTGGGACTACAGGTGTGTTCTACCATGCCCAGCTTTAAAAAGAGTAAGTACTCTTGGATATAATTTGGCATAGAGCAGACCGAAGGCCTCCGATAGTTTAAGAGGCCACTGCAGTATATAGTAAGCAGCAAGCAGGGACCCGGGGTAGTGGAAGAGAGATGAGCCCAGAGTCTGTAAACAGAAAGAACAAAGTGCTAGTTTCTCTTCCTTTAACTGTACCCACTGCTGTAGACAGTTCAGCCACCACCAATTGTCTAGATCCAGACAATCTGTGTCACATTCATCCTAGAGTTCTTTGGCTGTTTCTTGGTTTTTTAAGAGAACATTTGAATTTGGAGCCAGTGTTGAGATATGAACCTATGACAACTTAATCTGCAGGGGCATTGCATCCCTTTTGTGGCTTGTTTCTAGATGCCACATCACTTAAGCTCCACAGCTTATGTACAGCTGCTATTATTTTCAGTGTATTGAACTGATGAAACTGCAGTTTATTACTGCTGCCCACCCCATCAGGCAGAGACCCTTTCTGTGTCGGTCTTGAACCTGATATGTAGCCCAGGCTGCTTGAACTTTCAGTCTTAGCGTCTGGAATGCTGGGATTATAAGTGTGCATAACCACCTCTGTGTGCAGATGATGTCGGGATACAAAATAAGCAAATGTCTTGTAATCTTCTTAGGTAGTATTGTCGTTCTTATGTCTGTGCCCCCAATAAACAGTAAACTTGATGTTCCAAACAGTAAACATGAAGTTCCATGGATGAGCAAGGTTCCCGTGTTTTCAGGCAAGTGGTTAGTGCTCAGTCAGTGGAAACTTGACCTCTTCTGGGTCGGGGAGAGCAAAGTAAATATTCTTAATTTACATTGGACCCACCTGAATTGTGATATGAGAATTAGGAACATAGCGGAGTGGATCACCCTGTCATGAGAAGGCTAGATAAATAACTGGTGAAGACAGGACTGGTCAGGCAAGAGGCATTTACCCTCTCCTTTAGTAGATAGTAACAAAAACAAACAAATTATGGTTGGAATTGAGTAGGGTGAAAAACTTCCTCCCTGCCTAGACTTACAGCACATAACGAGGTGCATTCAGACTTCAAAGGACCTTGCTGTGTGTGACTACATGTAGAAGAACATAGAAAACATCGGGTAGTTATAAAATTAACACCTATAGAATCACTGTCCATGTCAAGAAGTAGAAAAATCACAAACACTCCAGAGACCTTTTTGTCTTCCTCCTTGGTCATAACCTATAGTAGCCACAGGTAATCAGTGCTGGGCATTTAAGATAACCATGTCCTTTATAATCTTACATCCCAAGCAGTGTGGTTTTGTATGTTCTTAATGTTAGTGTCAGTGAACTAACGATTCTCTAGATTTGTGAGTAGTTGGAAGTCTATGCACTTTCTTTGAAGAACTCTTTTCCATTGGACCAATGTGTTCTCGCTATTTAGATTTTCTCTTTCAGGTATTATGGTATATCTGTGCATGCTTTTGTTTCTTTAAGTGCTCATTTCATCAGGGCTGACTCTTACAATTGCTGTGTTAGATTATAATGTATATACATTTAATTTTACTTTATGATGTCATTCGTTTTCCTAAGTTGGCCCAGTGGTTTATGCTAACCCAACAAAGTATGAGCAAGCCATTGTTCCTCTACAACTAGACAGAAAGGCTAGAGATCAGACCTGAGTCTTCCATCCATGCTGTGTGTTTATCAGGAGGAGTGGATGCTTCGTTGTGATTTTATCTGTTTATGGTGCTTGGTCTTTTACATAGTAGGCAAGGACTCCACCCCTGAGCATTTAACCCCATCCTCATCTCCCTTTTAAAGTTCTGACTCAGAGACTCTCCATGTTTCTTGGTCTGCTCTGGATTCACTCTAGTCCAACAGATCTTGAACACACAGTACCCCTACCTTAGCCTACCAAGTAGCCAGGATACAGGCCTGCACCACTAGGCCAGACTTCAGTGTGGTTTTATCTTGTATTTCCTTGTTTACTAATGAAGTTGGTTGGTCATTGGTTTTAGAGTCTGTTCAGCTCTCCACTCTGTCTACCCACCAAGAGTGCCCCTCACCAGAGATTGTGCTAAGCCACGCCTCGGCAGAAATCTTTAGTGTGTGCAGGTAGCTTAGGGCTTTCCATTTCTTTTCTCTTCCTTTCTCCCTTCAACCATTTTGGTGTTTGGGAGGTTCCTTGGTATTTCACTGATCTCTTATCTTTTTCTCCTCCCTCCTTTTTTCTCTGTTTCCCAGACTTTGAAGCGGCTCATGGCAGATGAGGTAAGGAGGTACTGTGTGGCATGTGCATGTCCTGGCTCGTCTCCTCTCCTCCTAACGTCACCAGCTCTGTAACTTTGACTTCCTTTAATTGCAGTGAGAGCATGGGTTCTAGCATCAGAATACGCAAGGTCTTCTCTGGCTTCGTTTAACCCATTGCATGCTTTACTTTCAGGGTTGGGCAGTTTTTAACTAGAACTCACCCTGCATTCTAGATGCCATTTACATCTTTGAAGCCCCATAGTACTTTTTTTTTTTTTTTTTTTTGCATATAGTTACCTGTCTTTTCAGTGGGTTGGGCTGATGAAGCTGCAGCCTACCACAGCCTCTCCCCCCATCGGCACTTATATTTAAGGTTTGAGGACGGTTTATTAGGATTTGTTTAGCAGAGAAATAGCATATGTGCCTCTAAAGTGCAATGCATTCTTTGCTGAGTAGGTGTCATGCTAAGAGATTTGAAAGAATATGTTTTGAACTCTGGCTATTTTCATATCTCAAGTGCCACGGAACAAACAGAAGAGAAAGAAATAGCTCTTGATTTTAAGACAGTTGCTTCTTTGTCTCATAACGTGTATTTATCTTAAATTCTGTGGTTATAGTTACCTCCTGAAGGGAAAGTACCTCATGTATCCTGGTTACATTTATTATTGGCTAGAAGGAGACAAATTTTATTGAGATAAATTTATACTTGAGCTACTTTGGGTCTGTGCTGCTAAGAAGGCTTAGAGATGGCAGGGGAAATTTACAACTGTTTTCTTTTTAGAAAGGTTTTACGATTTTACATTTTTGCCTTTTATTTTTCGAGATAGGGTCTTTTTGTGTAGCCCTGGCTGTCCTGGAACTCACTGTGTAGACCAGGCTGGCCTCAAACTCACAGAGATCTGCCTGCCTCTGCCACCACACTAGCCTAGAGAAGTTTGAAACCTTAATGCAACATGGCTGTCTCTTACATATTATAGATAGGAATAAAGTCAGTGTGCTGTGTTATATCTAACAAAAAATGATATCTTCCTTTCTTATCATAAAAACCTTAACTACATAAACTAAAAATACTAAGCAGGTGCAAGAGGGTAAAGGGTTGGTTGTTTGGTGTTTGGCTTGTTAAGTTTCGGATCATGTTGTGTTAACATGTGAATCATTTCTTTCTCTCTCTTAGCTGGAGAGATTTACCAGCATGAGGATTAAGAAGGAGAAGGAAAAGCCCAATTCTGCTCACAGAAACTCCTCTGCATCGTACGGAGATGACCCCGCTGCTCAGTCATTGCAGGACATCTCGGACGAGCAAGTTCTCGTCCTCTTTGAGCAGATGCTGGTAAGCCACCTTCCTAGTGATGCCTCTTTCCCAGCCCACATTTATGGGCATGTGTATGTCTGTGGTGGTTGTTTTTAAATGTGTGGTCTCCTAAGTTGATGTTTACTATTTAAAAAAAAAAAATCTAGGCTTAATGTAAAACGTTTTAATATTAACCCCATGAAATAATAGTTAAATATGCAAATACCAGTCCACAGGATTGGAATCTGGGAGTTAAACTTGGGAATATCTGATTACTGACTACCTTGTTAATGTCTTCCTGGCGGTACACTAGCCACAACAATGTAGTATGAGTGGACCAAGACCTGAGGCAGTGTGGTGACCATTTGAGGCTAAGTTAGAGAAGATGAAATGGGGAAGCATTTACATTGAGCTCTGTACAAAGGATAAACTGAGGAACACAAAGGCATCATCTGCCTGTTTAGTGGGGAATGTGGAAAGAGAATGCTGAAGCCAGCTTACTAACAGAAGGCCTTTGAGGATCTGAAGTCAGTGGCTGTGATGTGTACACATGGTTGTGACTTACTTTGCTGTCCTTAGTGAGAACAGGGACACTTTGGTTGGACATCCTGCAATAGACAGAATATGTGATTAGGGCTCAGAGTTTGGTCAGATATTGTTGGTGTTGATTTTATTATGGCAACAGTTCTCCAGTGCTGGAGTGATGAGGTCAGCCTTCAGTGATGAGGTCAGCCTTCAGTGATGAGGTCAGCCTGCCTTCAGTGATGAGGTCAGCCTTCAGTGATGAGGTCAGCCTTCAATGCAGAAAACATTATACATGGTTTCCTTTCAGCAATACAAAAGAAAATGTTCAACTGTATTATTATTTCCTAGGGAGCCCTCAGAAGTGTGTGTGTGTGTGCGTGTGCGTGTGTGTGTGTGTGCGTGTGCGTGTGCGTGTGTGTGTGTGTGTGTGTGTGTGTGTGTACATATGTTAAGGTATCCAGTGGTATATACCCAGCATGCAGGCATCATACCAAGGATAGTGTCTGGGGATCTGTACTGAAATTAATTAAATTTTATCCCTTAGGAATTTTTATTAGTTATCATAACTTAAGCCTCTAGGAATCAGGAAAACATATTTGTTCATTAATGATTTACTGTGTCTAACTCATTACTAATAATTTAGTGTTTAATATCAAATATTAAACACTAAAAACTTACAAGAGGCAGAGTGATCTCTGTGAGTTCAAGACAAGCCTTGTTTACATAGTGAGTTCCAGAATACCCTGAATTATGTAATAAGATCCTGTCTCAAAACAAAATAAAAAATACTTAAAAGGTATTTTTTTTCCTCTGCCTCTTTGCTCCCTCTCTTTGCTAGGTGGATATGAACTTGAATGAGGAGAAACAGCAGCCTTTGCGAGAGAAGGACATTGTCATCAAGAGGGAGATGGTGTCCCAGTATCTGCACACTTCCAAGGCTGTAAGCTTTAGGGCACGTGCTCACAGGAGGCTGTCCTTACCCTGAGCCTGCTTATTTTGCTATTTTATAGACTGTTCTATGTCTCTGTCAGTTCTGCTCCACCCTGTTCTGTAAGTCTGCCTTGACTTACCTCATATGAGTTGCCACCTTTCTGTACTTTTTTTCTTGACTTACACTTAGGTTCCTGGACTATGTTTGAGTTGTCACTTAGTTTGTCACAGTTTGGTAGTTTGTGTAATGAATATCTGCATGGTATCTTTTAAACTCATGGTTGGGCCCAGTGTTTACTCACCTCTCTATATGCCTCTTCCCAGGGCATGAACCAGAAGGAGAGCTCTAGGTCTGCCATGATGTACATACAGGAGCTGAGGTCAGGCTTGCGGGATTTGCACCTGCTTAGCTGCCTTGAGTCCCTTCGAGTCTCTCTCAACAATAACCCTGTCAGGTGAGAATTCTGAGAGAACTACCAGAAACCCACTGCGTAGTTCACTGGTGGTGACGATCAAAGGAGGCAGGGAATAGAGGAAAGGTCTGGACTGAGAGTAAAGAGCTTCTGGGAGAGATTTGGCAAACAGCCTTTATGATTTAAGTTGATATTTGTCTTTGATCTATTCCTTACAGTTGGGTGCAGACATTTGGTGCTGAGGGCCTAGCCTCCTTGTTAGACATCCTCAAACGACTCCATGATGAGAAAGAGGAGACTTCTGGGTAAGGAGTTCTGGGTCTTTATATTTTCTAGGTTGAGGGCCAGAGGGGGCTTGGCTTGGATATTTGCATTAAGGAAAATAACAACAGTAAAATTCAGAGTTATGGACTAGGGAATATGCTGTTGGATTAAGGAAAAGTTTATTGTAGAGGAGATTAGAGATGAGATTATAGAGGGGAGAAGATACAGACCAGTAAGATTATTAGTCTCCAGTTCTTTTTTTGTCTGGAAAGAGGATCTGATTTCATTTTCAGCTATACTGTGATCTGGCCTGGGCCATATCACACTTGGATTTTTCTTGGCCATATACTTGATCAGTTTCAGTTTAGCTTTATAGCAGTCTTCAGGGTGGGGATAAAGTCTGTGAATACCAGAAACCATTTTAGTCTGGCATGGTGCCATCCAAAGTGTCCACTACTTCTGGAATCTTTTCTGAGACAAAATACAGTGATTGGGTTCGTGTGTACCTAGAGAAAGTTAAGGGACAAGAGTTTCCTTTGCACATTTAACACACTTTTTAATATTGTTGGGGTTCAAACTCAAGGACTTGCATTTGCTGGGCAAGTATTGTACAACTGAGTTATGCCCTAGCCCCAAATTGGCAGCTTTTTAATTTAGTACTAAATTCTCAGATTACAAGGGTGTTAGCCAGCTGATTACTTCCATTAGTGTTTCTGCCAAGTGCTTTGTACTGTAGGGCTGGACAACCTTTGCCATCCCAGTGCAATGTCATCTTTGAGCATGGTGGGCTGCATTCATAACTGCCTGTTAGATTCTCCTCAACTATTAGTCGAAGGCATTCCTAATGTCCTTCTTTGCAAGACTGAACAATCATAAGGAAAGCTGCATTATAACATCACGGGCCTTCGCTGATCCCATTTTCTGTGTATAGAAACTACGACAGCCGGAACCAGCATGAGATTATCCGCTGTCTGAAAGCTTTCATGAACAACAAGGTGAGGTTTTCCCATTTTGACCCCAGCCTTCATCTAGATCCTCATTGTTTCTCCTTTGTTGACAATTCCCCAGAAGGAGAAGAAACTGAGGTTCCAGGCTTTGGCTCTCCTTTCCATTACTGTAATGTACTTTACTGACTGCCATATGTATGAGCTTCCGTGAATCCTTTTCCCTAGTTCTAGCTTCTGACTCAGACGGTAGGCTACGTGTCCTTTTATTCATGTTGTTAGTTGTTCGATGATCTGTAGTTGTTGTTTAGGGATGTTTGCTTTCCTTCTTTCCCTATTCTCTACATATAATCTGTCCCAGCCCAAGTTTCCTTTAAGCTTGTTTGAACTCTAGTTGTTCTGCCTCCACCTCCCAAGTGCTGGGCTTACAGGTGTGTGCCACTGTGCTGTTACTTCAGATCGTTCATTCCTGCTTTAGAATCTCACTGCATAGTCCCGGCTGTATTAGAATTCCCTATGTAGACCAGGCTAGCTTCAGACTCACAGAGTTCTCCTGCCTCTGCCTCACATGTGCTGGGATTAAAGTGTCCACCACCACTCCCAATTTCGGATTCATTTCCTCATCCATTTTGCCTTTAGACCCAGTGAGCATGCAGTTATTGTTTGAGTAGAAATCTACTTTCTTTTCTGTTTTGTTTTGCTATAACTAATCTTCTCCTTAGGATGGGAGGGAACAATAAAAATCAAAGGATTTTAATCTATGAAGATGTAAAATCCTGTTGTGTGTCTTAAAATTTTTACTTTGTTGTATCATTTCTATTTCACTATTATTGGGAAAGTATTCTCTATTCCTGTGCTAGTTTAGAGTCCACAAAATGGGTTTCTTATACACTACAAATGTATTGTCTCAGTTCTGAAGGATGGAAGTCCAAGACCCCATGTCAGCCAGAGCTTGGTGGGATAGTGTGTTCTGGGCTCCTCTCCTGCTTTCTGGTAACTCCCTGGCTCTGGCTTATAGATGCAGCATTCTCATTTCTGCTTCGTGTTCTTGTGACACTCTGTGTGCGTGTCTGGAGGTAGATTTCTCCACCCATAGGGACCAGGCATACTGGATTAAGAACCTACCTTACTTCACTGTCATTTAGTTCATCTTATTTGCAACCACTCTATCCCAAGAGGTTCCATTCTAAGGCTCTAGGGGTTAACATTTGTCCATGGATTGAGGAGGTGACATTCTCCTCATAGAGACGTGCCCTCCTTCTGTGTATGTGCTGGTTGCCATGAAGCCTGCCTCCTTTGTTCTTGTCTTTCCAGTTTGGAATCAAAACTATGTTGGAGACAGAAGAAGGAATCCTGCTGCTGGTCAGAGCCATGGATCCTGCTGTTCCCAATATGATGATTGATGCAGCTAGGCTGCTGTCTGCCCTCTGTATCCTGCCGCAGCCAGAGGACATGTATGTGCCTGCAGCTATGTGCATTCTCATTTTACCATCTTCCTTAGCATAGAGGAAAACTGAGTTGCATTAGATCTCGGTCTTAAACACCAAGTTGTGAGGCCATATTTCTTCTCAGAAGTGAATGTTAGAATCTTACAGGTAGAGTTATCTGATTATCCAAAGTGTTCCAAACAGAAACTTTTTTTGATACCATTGTGATACTCCAAGTAGGAAATTCCATACCGTGAAATGTTTGTGTGTGTGGTATTGTTAGCAGTACTGTATAAAATCACCATCAGGTTATAAGGTATTTCAAACATATATGAGTTTCATGTTTAGATTTGAATATCATCCTCAAGTTAGTTAATTCATTTTGTATTTGCAAATATTCCAAAATCTCTCTGTAAAAAATGAATTATAAAACATGATTTAAAGCATTTTGAACAAGGATAGTCAACCTGTAGTAAGAAAAGACTGTAGCTGGCAAGATGACTGAGGAAAGGCACTTGCCTCAAAGCCTTGACCACTTGAGTGTGATCTTTCAGGACCTACATAGTAGAAGGAGAGAATGGACCCCAGTAACTCTGACCTCTATGCACACACCATGACACATCACACATACACACACCTCACACATAGTCTGTTCATTGAAAAAGAAAAGGCTAGTGAAATGGCTCAGAGGTGAAGGCAATTGCTGCGAAGCCTAGTGAGCTACATTCCGTCCCAGGGACCAGCATAGGGAAAACTGGTTCCTACAAGTTGTCCTCTAATTTATGTACATGCATGTACATATATCCATGTGCACACACATGTCTGTGCACACACAGACACACACACACACATCCATGTGAATTAAAACAATTTTAAGCTTCCTAAATGATGATAATTGATGTGACCACTGAAGTCTAATAGGGAGACAGAGATGGCTCAGAGGATAAGAGCACTGGTTATTCTTCTAGGGGACCCAGGTTCTATTCCCAGCACCCACGATAGTTTGTTACTTCAATCCAGAGAATCCAATGCTTACTTCTTATATCTGGGTACCAGCCATGCACATAGTACATAGACATGCAGACAGGCAAAAACCAGCATGCATAAAATAATACATTTTTAAATAAAAGAAAGTGTAGTAGGCTTATATTTTAGATAAGGTTACTATTGCTGTGCTGAAACACCATGACAAAAAGCAACTTGGAGAGGAAAGGATTCATTTTGCTCACATTTCCATATAGCAGTTCATCATCAAAAGCAATGAGGACAGAGACTCTAGCAGGGCAGGAACCTGGAGGCAGGAGCTGATGCAGAGGCTGTGGAGGAGTGCTGCTAACTAGCTTGCTTCCCATGGCTTGCTCAGCCTGCTTTCTTATAGAATCCAGAACTACCAGCCCAGGGATGGTACCACCCACAATAGGCTGTGCCCTCCCGTGTCAATCACTAATTAAGAGAACACCTAACAGCCCATCTTATGGAAGCGTTTTCTCAGTTGAGGTTACTCCTTTCAGATGACTCTAGCAAGCTGTCATAAAACTCAGCTAGCGCAGCTTAGTGGCCACATCTCCATTCATATTGTTTTACGTGGAACAAAGGTTTCCTTTTTATTGTCACGTGTGTTTAATTTTAGAAGCAGGTGAGGAGACAGTTTCTCTGTGTAGCCCTGGTTGTCTTTGAACTCACCCTGTAGCCCTGGTTGCCCTAGAACTCAGAGAGGTTCACCTGCCTCTGCCTCCCGAGTGCTGGGATTAAAGGAGTGTACCATCGTCATTAATAATGAGGTACAGCTCATTATCATTATATTAATTAATCCAACAATATTATAAATGTATATGAAATAAAAATTTAACAGCTCCTTTCCCCCCTGAAATCTTGCTTTGAAAAGAACCATTGCTAATGGCTTGATAGAGTTTATATAGTTTTTTTCTAAGCATAAATTCTAAGCATTCTAAGCATTCTATTTCCTTGATTCTTAGAAATCTTGCAGTCTTAGAGCTGAGAAATGATAGTTTATGCCCATAAACCATTTCATATATAAAACAGGTTTTTTTTTTTTCTTGGAAATGTTGGTTTAAGAAAAGTAAAATACCATTTTTTTCACACACCCTGTACCCTCTGTGGGTTTTTAAAGGTAGAATTGTTTTGTAGTCTAGTCTGGCCTTAAACTTAGACCAGGTTAGACATATCTGATTCTCTAGTCTCACCCTCCCAAGCCCTGAAATTTCACGTGTGCCACCACATCCAGCTTCAGCTTGGTTATTTTTATTTAACAGATTTTGGATATCAACACATGTGGACAGGGAGGCAGATAACCACAGCAATGGCAGACCATGTCAATGCATGTGGACAGGGAGGCAGATGACTGCAGCAATGACAGACCATGTCAATGCATGTGGACAGGGAGGCAGATGACTGCAGCAATGACAGACCATGTATTCTTTTTTATTGGTACTTAATAGATTTACCTTATTATTTTTAGTGGCTATGTAAAATTTTATATGTAGGTGTATAAAATGCCACAAGCTGATTCTGCCTTCTATTTTACTTATTTAACATTTCTTCTATTTCTAGACTTTAGGTATACTGAAGCAGATTCTGACCTTGCTGTGGATGATAAGAATTTTTACCATTACCAATGATGTCTTAATAAACATCTCTATACATATTTTCTGTTACATTTATGCGTTTTATGTTGGATAGATTTCTAGAAGTGGACCACATGTAATGTGCATTAGAAATTGATGGTACTATTAATATCAAATAGTCCTTAAAAAGTCAGAGTAACATATTTCATAGCTCAAAGATTTTAATTTTGTATTCATGAGTAGGAGTCTAGGAATAGATTTTAGGAAATTATTCTCTCAAAAGATAGTCAGTTGCTTTTATCAGATTCTGGTATCAGTTGGGGTTAAGAAGATAATTTGAGAAATCTGAAACACTGGTGATGTCTTGTTTTCTAATTGGTTTGTTCCCTGTCACATCTCTCCATGTCTGTGTCAGTGCACCTGGGCAATTCTCTTCCTGTTTTCTTGGACAGGAATGAACGAGTTCTAGAGGCAATGACAGAGAGAGCTGAAATGGATGAGGTTGAACGCTTCCAGCCACTTCTGGACGGATTAAAAAGTGGAACCTCTATTGCACTCAAAGTATGTATACACACTTAAAGCCACTCCAACAGTAGAATAGAAAATGATATTGGTGGGATAAACTAGCTATTTATTAGTACCTTAGGAAAATGGAGGTTCTATAGTAGCATATTATATCCTTGGATTCATTTAAATGCCTAAGTTCTCCAGAGTTGTGCTCAAAAAGATGTCGTTGCTCTAGTATAGACTTCCTCTCTATAGTTTTTATTCTGTATCTTTTATGGTGCTCCAGAATGTATATAAATAGTGGGATCCTTATCCATAAGATTGACTGCCGACATAGAAACTGAATTTGCTTGTTTCAGGTGGGATGCCTGCAACTGATCAATGCCCTCATCACTCCAGCTGAGGAGCTTGACTTCCGAGTTCACATCCGAAGTGAGCTGATGCGCTTGGGGCTGCATCAGGTGTTACAGGTAAGATGGAGCCTTTCCTTGGAAAGGCTGGACTGCCCTTCCCGCTCTTGCTGCCCTAATCATCTCTGAGGCGATTCTGGTTTTCAGCTTAAACACCAGGTTGCAAGGCTTGGATCTGGGGTCTCTCACTACTTCTGTCATTGACAGGAGCTTCGAGAGATTGAAAACGATGATATGAAAGTACAGCTGTCCGTGTTTGACGAGCAAGGGGATGAAGACTTCTTTGACCTGAAGGGACGGCTGGATGATATCCGCATGGAGATGGAATATCCTTTTCTGACTGATGGCTGAGTTCAGGACAGATGATGCATTTACCTACAGACTGAATGTATAGAGTAGTGTGAAGAGTGGTGACCTAGAGTAGGGCATAGACTGGGAGTGGTGGCACATGCCTTGAATTTGTCTCCTAGCACTCAGGAGGCAAAGACAGAATCTCTTTTGAGTTTGAGGCTAGCCTGGTTTGCACAGTGAACTCCAGGCCAGCTAAGGCTACACAGTGAGAGTCTGTCTCAAAAATATATATATATTTATTTTTAATAAATAAAGCTGGTGTCTTCATATTGCTGTTGGCTTTATTCATTTCAGCATAGACCAGGAAAGCTAGTAAAGGTGATCTGTTTTAACATGAAGGCATCCATCAACCTGGCAGTCCTTGAAGTGCTAAAGTAACAGGTGGTCTAGCCAGATTGCCTTCACATCCTAAGCATGCATCCAAACCTCTGTGCGAGCGCTCCTACAGCGTGATAACTTCCTGAACGTCGGGTGGGATGCACAGCTCTTTGGGCTGACAAGCATCAATACTATTACACAGTCGCTTACCTGCCACAAGTGACTTTGAGGTGGTTCTCTTTTTAGTTTCTTCAAGCTATATACCAGGAATCCTGTGTCTATGAACAGTGCCACTCTTGGTTAAAGGAACTAGTGGTGTTTTAGGAACAGCTGTTACAGTAGAAATGGTGTCTTGAGACTTTCTTTTAGCTTCTGTTGGTTGAGCAAGCAACCTGTCAAACAGCTTCTAATTACTTGATTTCCTTAGCCTGTCCTTCTTTCTACTGACTTTGGTGAAGTTTTCCAGATTATTTTAAACACAGTGAAAGATTCAAAGGCAGAGCCACACTTCCTATCTATCTTGCAGCATCTCCTGTTGGTCCGAAATGATTATGAAGCTAGGTAAGCTGATAGTGCTATGGGAAATTGTGAGTCTAAGTGGAAAAGCAGCACCTTAAAGTCAAAGGTTGTTCTAGAAAGGTAAAAAGAAATGGAAAAAGACCGTGGATTAGCTTCATTAGTTACAGATCTAAAGGAAATTGTCAACAGTTTGACATAGCATATCAACTGCTTTAATTCAGTTGAAAGGTACCTCTTTGGATAGGTAATTGTATATACAGTAAAATGTCCTTAGGAGGTAGTGGGTAAGTGGGCTGAGGATGACCACAAAGAGAGATGGTAACTTAGTGTTCTTTCTGCTTGCATGGAAGTAGAGATTGGCTGTAGCATGACGGAAGGATCATAAGCCTAGAACTGAGCCTGGGCATTGGGAAGCAGATGTTAAGAGAGTCTATTTGTGGGTGGAGAGACGGCTCAGTAGTTAAGCATTCGTACTGCTCTTGCACAGGACCCAACACCAGTTCCCAGCACTCACATTAGCCCCACAGACCACCTGTGACACCATGTGACACTTGTGACCTCCATGGCACTTTTATTCGTGTACATACATACACAAAGAAAAACATTTAAGTGTATGTGTATGTATGCACATGCATGTCAGCATTTATGTGCTTGGGGTTGAACTCAGCATGTGCCGAGTACATGTTTCACCATTGAGCTACAGCCCCCAACCCGTAAGAGCTTTTGAGTAGCTGAAGTAGAAAGAGTCAAAGCTGATCTAGAAGAGTAGAATTTGCTCACACAGCAGTAAAGCTTCTGTTAGCTTCATCAGAGCTCTTCTTGGTGTGCTTGTCCGTAATTCTTTTATTGTCAAAGCGATTAACTCTTCTTGATCCAGACTACTTCTGGAAGATATATTTTTTTATTTCCCTTTGATAAATGTGTTTTGTTTCTCTCATAGGCCACAGTACTATAAATTGATTGAAGAATGTGTTTCTCAGATAGTTCTACACAAAAATGGAACTGATCCTGACTTCAAGTGCCGGCACCTGCAGATTGATATTGAGGGATTGATTGGTAAGCGTGCTTTTCTACCTGGCTCCTCAGAATACTCAGTGCTTCTGCAGTTATTATCTTTCAGTGAACTTTTCAGAGAAATGATTCTAGCCTCTATTTTAGTTTTTTCTCAGTATACCCTCTTTGCTGGGATTATTTGGTCTCCTTAGTTTATTTCTGCATAGTGAAAATCTTGCCCTTTCTTATACACTGGTTTTTTGTTTTTTTTTGTTTTTTTTTTTGCAGGGACTTCAGGTATTTTCTGACCTTTATGGTCTTAGAATCATAAATGTCACACATAGGCATCCTTCATGTGATTTCCTTACATTGCACTTAGAAATCCTACGTTAAGGGCCAGCAAGGTGGCAATAACTAGATGTGCTTGCATGTGGGACTGAGGACCTGAGCTTGTGCCCCAGATTCCGTATTCTGTCAGTTGTCATCTGACTTCCACACATGTGACATACACATGCCTATGCTCAGCACATACATACACAATCATATATATTAGATACACACAAAATATGAAACAACTATATAGATAAAATTTAGAGGAGGGGCTGGAGAGAGGGCTTAGCAGTTAAGAGCACTGACTGCTCTTCTGAAGGGCCTGAGTTCAAATCCCAGCAACCACATGGTGGCTCATAACCATCTGTAATGAGATCTGATGCCCTCTTCTGGTGTGCCTGAAGACAGCTACAGTGCACTTACATATAATAAGTAAATAAATCTTTGGGCCGGAGCGAGCGAGGCCAGAGTGAGAAGGGGGAAAAAAAACCTAGAGGAAATTGTAAATTGTAGTTAACTGAAACTCACATTTCTTGGTCTAGTGCAGACCATTAGGAATAGCATCAGCAATTAAGGACAGACAAGTACCCTTGAGTGTTTGAGGCTTAGAAGCAGAGACGCCAACCTCGGCACTGAGACTTCACTTACTGCATTGTTTTCAGATCAAATTGCTTTTTCTTTTCAGATCAAATGATTGATAAAACAAAGGTGGAAAAATCTGAGGCCAAAGCTACAGAGCTGGAAAAAAAGGTGTGTGTGAGGGGATAGGGCTAGAGGGCTCCCTTATGTGTGAAACTTGGGTTCACTCTCTAGCATCATCCAAATATGTGTATATGTAACACGTGCATAAGTAAATTTGGGGCGTGTCTTTTTTCTTTGAAGATAATTAGGTTTTTGATATTTGAGACAGTATTGTCTGCGATATTTTGAAAGCATTGGGAATCCAAAGATTCCTAGAGGAAAATCTTTTCGTTAGCAGAAAAGGGGGTATTGATGTGAAGTGAGAAGCTGGAGGTGATCATGTATAGTTGCTGGGACACCAGGCAGACAGCAAAGACATGCTGTTCTATGTAAGTGTGCTTCTCAAGTTCCCTTTAGCTCTGTAGTATTTAAGTATTTAGCTCTGTAGTAATTCCACCCTCTTGTGGCTGGAATTGTGCACTGCAGCTGTCCTGGCTTACGTTAGTTAGGGTTACTATTGCTGTGAAGAGACACCATGACCAAAAGCTTTTTGGGGTAGGAAAGGGTTTATTTCGTTCACATTTCCATCTAAATGTTCATCATCAAAAGCAGCGAAGTCAAGAACTCCTGCAGGGCAGGATCCTGGAGGCAGGAGCTGAAGCCGAGGCCATGGAGGGCTGCTTACTGGCTGGCTCCCCATGGTTTGCTCAGCCTGCTTTCCCAGGGATGGCCCCACCCACAATGGACTGGCCCCTCCCACATTGATCACTAATTAAGAAAATGCTTTATAGCTGAATCTTATGGAGGCATTTTCTCAGTTGAGGCTCCTCCTCTCTGATGACTCTAGCTTGTATCAAGTTGACATAAAACTAACCAGGATATGGTTAAAGGTCTTTCACATCATAGGTTAGTTGGCTTGGTTTTTAGCTATAAAAGTAGGAAAACTGAAAATGATGTCTCATTCTCTTTTCCTTTAACTTTGATGTTAAGGCCAAGATCGTGCTGTTATGCTCTTCTCAAAGCACTACTTAGGAGGTGGTCAGTAAGATCTATAGAGTAGGTGTTGGGACAAAATAGTAAATTATAAAGACTAGCCCTTCCGCTCTTACTGGGATGAAGAGTATCCTAGCTTGTTTTGTGTTGCTGTGATCAACACCAGGACCTAAAGTGATTGGAGAGAGAAAAGCTTTAGACCATCTTACACACTTGACAGACTGTCATCAAGGCAAGCCAAGGCTGGAGCTTGAAGCAGAAGCTAGAGGAATGCTGCTTACTGTCCTCTTCCCTTTGGCTTGATCAGCTGCCTAGCTAGGGATGGCACAGTTCATGGTGGACTGAACCCTCCTGCATCAGTTAGCAGTTAGGAAGATGCCACACAAACAGGAACCACAGGCCAATCTGATTTGAGCAATGATTCATTTGAGGTTCCCTCTTCCCAGGTGACTCTAGGTTTGTGTTGATGGCTGAGGCTATGACAGAAAGCTTGCTGGGAACCTGAGTTGTTTTTCCCCCCCCTTCTTTAGTTGGACTCAGAATTAACAGCCCGGCATGAATTACAAGTAGAAATGAAAAAGATGGAAAATGACTTTGAGCAGAAACTTCAGGATCTTCAAGGAGAAAAGGATGCCTTGGATTCTGAAAAGCAGCAGATCACTACACAAAAACAAGACCTGGAAGCAGAGGTGTCCAAGCTGACAGGAGAGGTAATGTCTGAGCAGGGATGGCAGTGTGCCTGCAGCCGCCCTCCATAGCTCAGCTCTGCTGGCCATGGGCTACACAGTTATTGACTCCTTAGGTTCAGATGGTGCATGGTTTTTGACAGTCATTTACTGTTTTTAGTCTTATTTTGGGAGCAAATAATAGACAAAAATTTAGAAGATACAGAAAAATGTAAAGAATGATAGAAGTTACAGTAGTATCCAGAAATAATTAATACATTTAGGGGTAAACACTGAGATGTTGGCATGCTTTCCTGTACAGCTTAGTTTATGTCCTGACAACTTTGCTCTTTTCTCTGCGGTTACAAATGTTTAGACAACCCACAGTCCTGCTGACTTGTTTGCACAGTTGCGGGGCTGCCTGCATAGCACATACTTCGGTTTTATACTGAATAAACTAAAAGCACACTTAAAATAAGGACACAAAGACTTGAGTTCTAGTTTTATGACGTTGAGAAAAGTTGTGTGATCTTGTGACCACTCAGTCTGTCTATAGTTAAACAGAAATTTGGGTTAAGTGATTTCTTAGGTCTTTTCCAGCTCCAGTCGTCCTTGAAGTGCGGTCACAAGTACTTACTTGTGTGTTGCTTCTTCAGGTTGCCAAGCTGTCAAAAGAACTAGAAGATGCCAAGAAGGAAATGGCTTCTCTCTCTGCTGTGGCTGTTGCACCTTCTGTTTCTAGCAGTGCTGCTGTTCCCCCTGCCCCTCCTCTGCCTGGTGGCTCTGGCATTGTTATTCCACCTCCCCCACCCCCACCCCCTCTTCCTGGAGGTGCCGTCCCACCCCCTCCCCCTCTGCCTG
>CM052715.1:24725118-24748442 GCA_028551405.1 Uromys caudimaculatus | reverse complement strand
CCCCCACCTCCCCCTTTGCCTGGGGCTACTGCCATCCCCCCACCTCCCCCTTTGCCTGGGGCTACTGCCATCCCCCCACCTCCCCCTTTGCCTGGAGGTACCAGTGTACCACCACCTCCTCCTCCTTTGCCTGGAAGTGTTGGCATTCCCCCACCCCCTCCCTTGCCTGGAGGACCAGGACTGCCCCCTCCCCCTCCCCCTTTTCCTGGAGCACCTGGCATTCCCCCACCTCCGCCTGGTATGGGCATGCCTCCACCTCCCCCCTTCGGATTTGGGGTTCTTGCCGCCCCAGTTCTGCCATTTGGATTAACCCCCAAAAAAGTTTATAAGCCAGAGGTGCAGCTCCGGAGGCCAAACTGGTCCAAGGTAAGTTTTTCTCCATCAGTAGATTTTAAACTACTTCACTTGCCTTCTGTTTTGTGCATGGATAGGCCATCCAGTGTTAGGGCTCATATCTGTCCATCTTCAGGCTCTACTTGTGTTGATGTTGATATAACATCTATATTTCAGATGTTACCACAGAAAGATCTGTGGATCCTGCATGAATGTCTTAATTAAATTTAACCTCACTTAATACATTTTGCCCTTTCTCTGATAATATGAGCACTATGGTAATTTAACAGTTATCATTTTACTGGGGTGCAGTTGACTGAAATTGCGCTCGTAAACCCTGTGGTTGGCTCAGTCTTTTGCTTCTAGAAACTAAGTAAAACAGCCAGATTGATGTGGAGACGTAGAGCTAGGAACATTGGAAATAAGGCTGTAATGCTTTTGAAACCAGAAGATTTGGGATTAGGAGGAAAATCAATATAACTGTTCTTGATTCTTAACTAATTACCAGTGAACAGACCAGAAACATTATCTCCTGATCCCCCATGAAGGGCACAGCTACTGTCCAATTCTCAGTTTGTCACGGGCTAGTCTACCTTGTTGAGAGTTAGTTACTTTTGTTGGATCTTAGTCACCTTCCTAGCATAGGGTGTTGGAGTTGAGTCTAGTAGCTCTTATCAAATGTCTCTTCATACAGTTTGTGGCTGAGGACCTTTCCCGGGACTGCTTCTGGACAAAGGTGAAGGAGGACCGCTTTGAGAACAATGAACTTTTTGCCAAACTTACCCTTGCCTTCTCTGCCCAGACCAAGAGTGAGTACCCTCCTTTTAAGTTCTGGCCATGGAGAGCTTAGCATTTCCCTGAAGTGCATTTCCCTTGCCTTCCCCTTCACTGGGTAAGGGTAGAAAAGGGATTCTTAGGATGAAGAGACATTAATTTTCCATTCCCAGGAAAAGAAAATGTTCTTGTATTATGGGGTTCCTGGGGTTAGGAAAGAGAATTGTTACTTGTAAGTATTTTGTGTCTGTATAATTAACAGGGATATAAGACTATGGTACCAAGAGCTCAGATTGGGCCCATTTTGATGGTTCTAGTAAATGGATTATGCTTCTGTCTTAAAGTGTCATGTCCAAACAGAGTATTTAATTAGTAGGGGTTGGTGAGTGCCTTTGAGAGGTTGGGTGGCTAAGCACAAACTGTTGACAATAACCAAGAACCATGTGTAATTCCTGTTCTGTTTCTTTCCAATATCTGATGCTTTTCCTCCTGGCCCTTGGTTTCTGCAGCTTCTAAAGGTAAGAATGCAAAAGAGCCTTTTAGTTGGGTTGGTTGAGTACTAGAGAAAAGAATTAAATAAATGTAAAGGAATTTCTCTTTAGAAGATGGAAATTAGAGATTGAAGGTTGGTTGATTTGCTAGTTTCCCCCCTTTCCTCTAGAGCCCCAAAAGACCAGCAGTGACAGTGCTACAAGGGAGAACGTTGGCTCAAACAGCCGCTTCATGGCTACCTATTTGGCCCACAGTGAAGTCTTAGGAAACAGTAGATTGTGTTTCTTCTGTGCAAGTACAGACTGAAGAGTTAGCTTTCCTAAGGTTAAATTAACCAGATCCAGGTGCTGTGACTTCTATAATTTCAATAATAAATAATAATAATAATAATAATAATAATAATTCTTCCTCTTCCTCCTCTTCTTCTAAAACTTTCAGTGTGCTTGCTTTTATTTTAGAACTTTAGAAGGAAGGGATTTAAGCTCTTAAAATTTGAGAAGTAAGGAAGACCCAGATGTCTACAGTATAACAGCGAGGTTTACTTTGTTTTCAGTGATATGAACTGCACAAGGACAATAAAGGACCTTGGTCCTTAATCCCTTCAGAAGTAGTTTTGAGTACTAAACCGAATACTGAGCCAGCTCCCTGTGTTGTGTTGGAGAGTTTGGTGCTGGAAACTGAACCCAGAGTTACGTGCAAAGTACTCTCCATTGAGCTACAGTTTCAGCCCCCAGTTTTATCTCTGATGGTACAAGAGAATGAGATAAATACACATTACTGTGCTATGAATATCTCAGCTCACAAGTGACATGGAGATATGGGTTAAATAACATTCTAAACCACATAGTAAGTTCAAATTTATGACTTTGAAGTTTTGTTCTAGATCTTTGCTTCACAGAAGTCTGCTTTTCCTGGGAACCTTGGAAAGCTTAGAAACCTACAGAGACTGCAGCTGCTTTAGCATTGGTTGTTTAGGTGCAGACATCCTTTTGTTGGCAGCAATGTCTTGTGAGGGCAGGCAGAAACATTAGATTAGGGAAAGCCAGTTGGGTACTGGATGCATGTGTAGGATTAGAGAAGAGGAGCTGTTCTGGTTGTAACATATTCAACTCTAGCAAAACTAGTCAAGACAGGGAAATAAGCCATGCTTGTCTGGTGTGGTAGAGGCCCTGATAAAGTGTTTTCAGCATAGTATTATAGCCAGTATTGATAAGGAATACTGTAGACACTAGATTTTCTTTATATTACATTATCTCTTTACATTTTAAACCTGATTTTCTTCCCGCTATTTGTTAAATGTATCTGTATGCTTTATGTTGTACTGATACATAAAAGTTCTTTTATAACTATCAACTCCTCTAAGAATAGGCAATGAAGAAAAAAACTTACCCTACACACTTGCTTCCTATAGTCAAAGATGCTTCCAACCACTGCTTTTTTTAAAGCTCAAAATATGTGTGCCTCTACTGAGACTTTTGGCATACACCTATAATCCCAGTTTCTGAGGACTATGAAGCAGGAGAATTGTAGTTCGTGTCTAGTAGGCAGCTTAAGGGCAGGAATGTTTAAGTGGTAGAATGCCTGGCCTGGGTTCAATTCCTCATACCACAAAGAAAGGGAAGGGGAGGGAAGAAAGATCAGGGAGAGGGTACGTCTTTTACTAAAAGACAGAAACTGATCCCAAGATGAATGTGGCTGGTTTTCTTTCAGATTTAGTTTCTTACTTCTGAGCTCTTTTCTTCCTATAAATTGAGAATTTACCGAGTTTATCCCTTGCTAGGGATGTGTAGAATTTGGATTTGATGGGAACTCCCCCTCCCACTACTTCCTCACTTTGTTGTGATCAGCAAGGGGTCTTTTATTCTGGACTCTGCTGATCCTACCTTTTAACTCCTTGGGAACATATCCAGGATTTAAATTTTACTCTCATCTTTATTAAAAGAAACAGTCCAGTTAGGTTTCGATCAAATTCAGCTTCATTCTGCAGCTTGTTGCTGTTGATACAGAACTCAAAAGTGTGGGCAGCAGTAGGTAGGCTGGCCTGTCTGTCTGTCTGTTGCTCCTGCCCAGCTTTGTTTTGGCTTTAGGCTTTGGTAGGAGCCTGTTGAGGGGGGCAGTAATCTTCCCCAGCAGGAATTGAGGGTATTTATCATTTTCCTGTGACTCTCTTCTGCCCACTAGGTGGCACCCATCCAATTGTATCTTTATTAGTGTTTACAAATTTTTTGCAGTTACTGTCTTTTTGAGACAGGGTCTTATCACTGTCTGGCCTGGGAGTCACAGGGAACTTGTGCCTCTGGGTCTTGAGTGCTGGGGTTACAGGTGCTGAGCACTGTGCCCAGCTAGTGTTAGGGAATTTCCTAGTTTCTGCCATTTAAACCTCTAGAAACAAGATTGTAAGCACTCACCCTACTTTCCCTGGTTAGGGAATCTCTTGGCAGGAAAGACGTCTGTTCTGTCCATTTTTAAATGTGTATTAGAAGCCAAGTACTGTGCATATACCTATTTGGGGTTGTTAGCTTTTCCTTAATAGCTTGCCGTGGATTTTGAGTAGGGCATGACTGTTGGCACAAAGCATTTGGGAAGTTCCTTGCTATCTAAAATCAAAAATAGACCTGTGATCTGGGTCTTAAGGGATCCGGTGTATGCTGGATGATGTACTACATGTATTTTGTGTTGTTGCCTCTCTCACCTGGGTGTGAAAATGAGTCTGTAAGTGTCCTTTCTTACTCTGACATATATTGAGGACCTGCAGAATTCAATATTGTGCCAAGTTTTTGTTGCCAGGAAGCCCCACACATCTTCTCCATCTCTCATAGTTCAGTCTAAGATCCTGTGTATTTTTAATTGTCTTCCACCTAACTTCCCAAATCTTTTGTTGTGCTGTGTGAATGGTGTGGGATGTGGAAAGCACTTCTTTCCCTTTTGGCCTCTCGTCTTTTCTTCTGTTGTCCTCACTCTAGTGGGCCAGAAGTCGGGTGCTGTCCGCCTTGTTCTCTGACATCTCTTTCAGACACTATGGAATCCAGCAGTTTGCAATCTGATATCAGTTTGTATCCTCCACTTGCCTTGTGTTAGTAGTGTCTGTCGACTCTGTGTTACTCTTTAGATCTCAACAGATTCCGGCCATTCTTCATTCTTCAGTGCTACTACTGGTTTGACTTTCCGCAATATCATTCTTAAAAATTTCCTTAGTGGGCCCAGGATGTGTGTTTACATGTGGAGGTCACAGGACAACTTTCAGGAGGTACCTTATCCGACTCAGACCGACACATGCCCGTCCCACTGAGCTGTCTCACAGCCCTGAATTTTCCCAGTTCCTATATAAAAGTTCGTGATGCTACTAAGATTCCTGTCGCACACATCTCTGTTTTTCTGATCTTAATTTCCACCCTTCCTCATCTGCCCTCTCCCTGTTCATTATAAATAGCTGCAGCCCTTCCAGTAGCTCCCTGGTTTACCACCTGTGCTGGTCCCGTATGCTTCCCCATGCCCTGTTTACAGTACTGAAGAACAAAACTGAGGCCTCACATGCTAGTCAGGTGCTTACCACTGATAACGTGGCTCTTCTTTCTTTAGTATTGTGACCTCAGCAATGCTCTGGGCACCCTGGAACTTTTAGCCTGTCTTTCACCTTGATGACTTCATGCCTTACCTATAACTCCATGGTTAAACATAATAATCATTCCTCTGGTATTTTTCTTCCGTTGAGGGCCTCTCTCATTTCATCGTGTTTGATTGGCAAAACCGTGATTCTTGTGATTTCTACCTTGTCTGCACTGAATCTGTAGCTGTGAATCTCTGATATTACTGGAAGAGACCACACATACCTTCCTGGAGAACGCTTTGTTTTCTTAGTAAGTGTTCTTATTGTGAACTCATTGTCTCTGCTTGCTCCTCATTTTCCTCTTCTCAGTCTGTTCTATTGTTTGGCCTTTGATAGAGTTGTGATTTAGTTAGTTTTTGATACAGGGTCTCATGATTGCCATGCTGACCTTGTGCCCAGTACCACAGTCCAGTCTAGCCTCACACCATGCAGCCCAGGTTGACCTCAGACTCAGTCTTTTTGCTCTTCTCCAGGCTGGCACATGCTATCACACTGACCTTTAACAGTCCTGGGTTTCTGTTTGTGTTTGTTTTTTCAGTGTTTATTCTTTTATTAGATTTATTTGGTGTGGGTTGAGTTGTAGCACACAAGTGCCGTGGTGCACTTGTGGAAGTCAGAGGATAACCTGCAGGAGTTGGTTCTCACTAACATGTGAATCTGGGAGAATCACACTCATGTCACCAAGCACCTTTACCCACTGGCCTATCTCACCAGCTCTCTCTAAGAACCTTTGATCTACTCAGTTTCATCCTTTTCTAAATTACTAACTTCACAGCTTTTCTCTGAAAGGCCCAGTACTCCATAGAGAAAACTGAAACAATCAGAATGTGAACTTTGCAAAGCTTACACCACCGTGTTCCCCATTTTCTGTCTTTTCTGTTCCTGTGGTCCTGTCCAAAGGCAGTCCCTGAATGACTAACCATCATTGCCACAAATATGTAGAATACCCTAAAAATATTCAACCGTCTCCCTTCTTCCCTTTGGTGACCATGTTTAACCATCCCTCTTATATACATGTTATTTACATAATTAATTCAGATTTAGTTGATGTGAAAAAATCAAGGGAAACTTCGAACAAAACCTTATTGGAAAATTAAGGAGCAATTATAGTAATTGTGTAAACATGTTTTTTAGTACAGCAAACTTACTCCATATGGTAAATGCTGTTCTGTATGACATCCTTTACCATCTCTTGATGTCATATGTAAATCTGCCTTGCTTTTTAAAAGTTTCATGTTGTCTTTTGGATTATTTTAAATGGACAGTTGTATTCTGTCGTGAGTAAGACAAGTTTTATATATAACTAACCCCTCCTCATTGAGGATTTTGTTTCAGTATTTTTACAAGCATGATCACAGGAAAATCCTGTTTGTCTTTGTATACTTTATATTTCTGCATAGTGGTTTCTGAAAGGTGAAGTTTATACCTAGTCATACTCCTACCAAAAGTAAGAAATGATCAGAATTTCTGATGAGGGAAAATATCTTGTTTTAATCTCTTTACTCATGAGATTGCACCAGAGGTTTTCCCTCATACACCAGCTCTCCTTGCTGTACATTGGCATTGGTGAAAACAAAGACGACTTCTGTTCTGAACTTCTGCTTCTGTTACTTTTCTCTTCCACACTCTTTGAAATCACTGTCCTTGCACAGTCGATCATAATCTCTGATTCTTGTTTCGACAACTTTCTATGGGATTTTGTTGCTGGTTTTGGTTGAGTTAGGTTTTTTCCTCTTTATTTTAGGTACCAAGGGTCAGACAGGAGAACCTGCTGCTTTCTTACAACTAGTGCTTGGGGGGGAGAGTAAGAGCTAAAACTAGGTGGAAAGTTGTGATTTTTGCTTGAAGGCTGCTGAGGTAGTTCCTGGTCACATTTACTAGTAGAGATTTAAGGGAAGGTGTCATCAGATAAAGATAATTTAACTTGAATTCCTTCTCAACTGCAGGGATCTGGGAATCTCTCAGCAGCAGTGCTCTTCTCCTTTTCACCACCAGATGGCACATGGAGCTCTCTTATTTTTGATGTGTCATTGTTACGCAGGGCTGTGATGCAGTCACGTTAGAGAGCGGCCTCCTGCTGCTGTTATGAGATACAGACTGCTACGACACTGCCCTCTGCCGGCCAGGAGGTTTATTTTCGAGCTGTTCAGTAAAATTAGAGCAAGATGCTGCCTGTCAGATTTTTTCCTTTTATAGAAGGATCTTGTCTCTCAGGCAAGATCTCAGGCAAGAAGTAAGATTAGAATCTTAATTCTTAAGAATAAGATCATTGTTTCTTTTGAAGTCCTGAGGCTGGATAGTGTTTGCTTTTTAGTCTGATAACCTCATGAAATCATAGCCTTCCTTTCAGAAGGCTTAAAGGGAGGCTTATTGAATTTTGTAGTTTTATATATATATACATATATATATGACTATATTTTAACATACTCATAATCAATTTCTGTCAGTTTTTACTGAAAAGCTACTTCAAACATTAGAATTTACCCACTGCTTATATATTTTTAAAAAACTTTACTGTCTCAAGATAATTCCAATTTTATAACTGATAAACTCTGGTATTTGCCTATCTTGCAATAATAGAGATAGGCACAAGTTGAAACTATTATTCAAACCCAGGTTATCATCTAACATTATAGGCTTTTTCTCTTTTTTTAACATTGGCGTTCTGCCTCCATGGATGTCTGTGTGAGGGTGTCGTATCTCCTGGATCTGGAATTACAGACAGTTGTGAGCTGCTATGTGGGTGCTGAGACTTGAACCTGGGTCCTTTGGAAGAACAATCAGTGCTCTAGTCCTCTGGGCTATCTCTCCAGCCCCAATTTTTTTTTAAAAGGCCTTTTCAGTGTATTTATTGAGACTTTGATCATCTAGTCTGAGGATCAGTATAGTCTAAGCTTCTGCCATCTTGGTGCCGTATTTAAGAGTCCATTAGTCTCAAGCTTTGCTGTGCATAAAGGTTTGATGAGGGGCGTGTTGGAGTTCGAACTCCTGGCACTGCCTCCAGAGAATATAAGTAATAAGTCATGTAGCACATGCATTCTTGCACACAAACTGTGGTTTGGCTCGGTGCTCACTCAGTGTTCCATTTTTCTTCTCTGTCTTCCCATTGTCTGTCAAAAGCTAGAAGCTGCTCTCCACTTTTATTTCAGTAGCATCTCATTGCCTGTATTAGAATAGCTGTGCATGTTACCTGGTCCTTAAGGAGGTAGTGTGAAATTTAATTAGAAAACAGTTGTTTTCTACTGACTGCTGACTGACAGGCATTTAGGCATTTGTTTTTATAAAATTCTTCTCTTGCTATTCTTCCTTTGGGATCTCAGTAGCATCATAGAAGCATGTTTTGACGTTCCCTGGGGTGAGTGGAGAGCTGGACACTTGCAATTAGAGGTTGAGTGGGTTAGAGAGGTGTGTGTGTGTCATCACCTTTGTACAACAAAGGAGCTGTAGAAGCAGGAGGACGTCTGGATGGGAGAGTGTGGGGCTCTGCAGGCCTAGCTTCTGAGCAAGTTTGGCTACACTCTTGCCGTGGAGACCTGAAGTCGGAGAGCAGAGACGTTGTCATGAGAAAGAACAAGGGCTCCAGGAAGCATGGTAGAACTTGGCTGTGCTACACATTGGAGCACTCTTGCTGCCTATTGGAACCCAAAGCTGCTGCTACCTTGGGAAAACACACTGATCTGAAGGCGCATTAACCCTATGCTCTTTAAGAATTCTTGAGTCTGAAGCATCTTGTTTGCTGTCACTGAACAACAAGCTGGGAGAGTTTCTGCTGCGGAGTGTTTGCTCTGGCTTTGTTTGTGCTTGTGTCTGTTCTTCAGCATGAAACACAGGTGTTTCAGTACTCAAGACCCCATAAGACAACCTCATCCCTAGTCAGCCTTTTATTCCAGTCTCCCATTCTCACCCTCTAGAGTTCTGTAGCTTCAGAATTCTTCATGTAAAAAGTCGTAGTCACTTAGATTCTGAGTGTTACTGTAAACACAAGAGTATATCAAAAATAGAGGACTAAACTATTCTTCGCTTTTTTTGCAATGCTGTTGACGGTGTCCCACTTGCTCCAGCTCGTGTATTTGGCCTCTTGTTCTTTGTACACCTCTTACATAGCACGCCGTCTTCGGAGTTGCTCCCCACACCAACTGTGTAAGTGTACAGATCATCCTAAGGCCTCACAGCTGTGCTGTGGAAACAAGAGACCATTTCCTGCCAGAAGTACTTCCAGATCACAAGCTGAGCTGGCACTGAGGCAGGGGCAGAGCTTTGTATCACTGACGCAGGGACACTACTCTGCGGTGGAGTGTGGCACTCCATGGGAAGGGGCTAGTGCTTTTTGTTTACTTTTTAAAAATTACCCTTTCCTGATTTTATTATGTGTGCTTTGATTATTTTCTCCTGCACCGTCCTCTTACCCTTCCTGCTGAAGTCCCTCTTCCCTGTCCTGTTTTTATCTTTCTGTTTGTGTCCCATTGCATGACATTACTGTTTCCCATGTGACTGTTTTTTCTTTACTTCAAAGAATGTTCTATTTTCCTAAGATAAATTGCTCCAGAACTTATCCTGTATTTGTACTACCTTAAGACTTACCCGTGATCCAGAAGAATGTCTGTGGCATGAGGTCCATGGAGAACCAACAAGCAGGTTATAGATGCCCTTTGCTTTACAGGGACTATGTAGAAATAAAAGAAGGGCAGGTACCAGAATACTGGATTTTTGTTAAGCCTTCTAAGTATATATTTTCCTGTAAATTTACAATAATGGAATATTATTTTTATAATAAGGAAAAATTTGAAGGAAAATTGGCTATATTCAAGATGCTTGAACACAGTTTCTAGAAAGAACTTAAGTCCAGTTACTGTCTACAGAGCAGAGTTCAGCAAAGCAGGCAGCAGCATTTGCTTCATATTCCATACTGATCCTGGCTTAAGTTAGCTTCTTTTTGAAAAAAAAAAAAAATCAGATTCCAATATAAAAAGCTTTCTTTTTCTCCAAGATCCTGGTGGCAAGAGAATCCCATTTAAATGAAGGGAGCCTTTTTTGCAGAATGGAATAGAACCATTCTTCTCTCCTGATCTTACTGCAATTATTACTCTATTACAAAGATCAGTGAGTTTCTTTTTAGATTTATTAGATTAGAAGTGTGTGTGTGTGTGTGTACATGCATACATTTTCTATTGTCAAGAAAACCTTCAAAAGGTACTTCAAAGAATGTTCTATTTTCTTAATCTGCTTGCAGTTTTCATTTTGGCCACGGTGTGTGCGCAGTTGAGCCATTTTGGCTCAAGTTCCAGCTTGTGAGGTCAGAGCCTAGGGATTGGAGGAGCCGATCAGATGACTTTCCGTAATGCTGGTGAAGTCCTGCCCCTCGTCCCCTCCCCTTCTCCACCCTTTCCTGGCTCTCAGCTCTGAAACAAAGAAGGAAAAAACAGCAATATGATGAAAACCAGCAGCTGCCGCTGCAGACTCAGGCTGGGGGCTGGGTGTTTGCTCCTTCTGGCTCTTTGTTTTGCTACCCTGCTACTTCCCTTCCCCCAAGACCCGAATATAACAGAATATTTCTAGATTCCTTTGTTACAGAGTGATGTGCAAATGCGCAGCCTGCTCCATATTTAGGTGTGCGTAGGTGAAATGGCAGAGATAAAATTACCCTGGAGCACCTAAAAACCGGCCGCGGCTGCTTGCCCTCCTTGTTCTGTTTTAAGCACGGCTGTCTGTTTACTGTCAGTGCACTGCACCATTTCTGTAATGCCGCCTGTGTGTGCTAGCTTAGTTTATGCCTAACCACAGAATCAATATGTCCTTTGCTTATTAAAATCTCATAGCAAGGAATGGTACACTGTGACCTGAGATCTGTCGGGTTCAGAATCTAGCAGGGAGTAGGTGGTAAGGAGGCAGCATGTCCTCTAAGGGACATCTCTGCTGCTGTTTTGTGGTCCTTTGAGTCTTTAACCAGTGAACAGGGTCTTGGTTTCTTCACAAATGGCATGTCAAGGGAGAAGTGAGATGTAGGACAATATATAGGTTAGAACAGAATTTAGAAATGGGTCAGTCAGTGCTGACTGTTGACCTCACAAATCCTGATTCAAACAGACACTATAAAATCCTTGACATTCAAGTCAAAATTATTATGATAACGGTAGGTTGGGTATTTTGAAAGCCACACTTTTAGAACTACATACTGAAATGTTTACAGATGTTATGTGACAGATTTCTAAGTGGACAGGAGTATTAGTAAAAATGAATTGTAGCAGTGACTTATCATTGTTGAAGTAGCCTGTTATATTAATCTATTGGGAGATTTTATTTTTCCTCATAGTCTTCTGAGAAAGGAAACATTGTACGTGACACTTTGTACTTGATGCCCTCTCACATGCCCTAGCCTGCTGTCCCCTTGCACTACCCCTGTCCTGTCTCTTCACTGACACGAGAATCCTTGCTTGGGGAGGTGCCTGTCCTTCCAGTCCCCGTCCGCCACACCCAAGCAGAGCTCTTCTCCACACTCCCTGAATCACGGTTTTGGGTGTGATGGGAACGGAAGGGAGAAACTCAGTGACTGTAGTGTCTGTGAGTGAGCACAGGCTTTGTGAAGTGCCAGCTTCTACCTCTGCTTTTCTGCTTCTCCTACACACACACACACACACACACACACACACACACACGTGTTGGTCAAGAGGTCAGTGATGATGATCAGGCTACCCCTGGGCATGGATAACTGCTGTCTAGTTATCCAGAAAAGCATGCTGTTTCCCTTGCTGTGGTGTATATTTATAAATAGCTCTAAAGTGCTGGTTTTTTGTTTTGTTTTCCATGTAGCCTTAACTATAAGGGATATAAACTAAACATTCTGTACGTGGACACTATTTCAGTAACACAAAACTGGACTCCCTCCAGTTCATGTGGAGTCTAATATATAAGTGATGGGTATACTTAGTGGTTCGGTATCTGTGTTACTATCACAGAAATTTTGTTGCTGTTTCTCAGGGGTATCATAAGATATTCTAGTTTTTCTTTTCTTATTTTTTTTGTTTTTTTTGAGACAGGGTTTCTCTGTGTAGCCCTGGCTGGCCTGGAACTCACTCTGTAGACCAGGCTGGCCTCGAACTCAGAAATCCACCTGCCTCTGCCTCCCAAGTGCTGGGATTAAAGGCGTGCACCACCACTGCCCAGCTAGTTTTTCAAATGTACCTAAGACATCATGATTCTTTTATACTTCCTTGAAAGAGATTATAGTGGTGCCAAAGTCTGCCTCATCTGTCTCAATGTATTTACCAGAATAACCTTGAGCTTGGAGTGACCCTTCTGCCTCTGTCCCCTGAGTGCTAGGATTACAGGTGCATACTCACACCTAGGCTTTCCACCTATGTTTTTATTATTTTTTGCCCCAGTGCTTGCAGTCAAACCCAGGGCCTCAAATACGTTATGCCCCAAACTTCATGCTCAATTCTGCTTGGCTCTTAAAAAATGTCATGTGGATGTGGTGCTTCTGTGTTTATCCGCTGTCATCATCTCATATTAGACAGTGGATAGATGGCATGTGAAGAAGAGAGAGACACTTTCCTCCTCTTATGTTTGCTGTCTGCCTTACTCAAGGGAGGGCGTTCCCTGTGGAATAGAAGCAAATGCCTTGTTTGGGCATACAGAAAGTGGTGTTTCATCCTGAGTAACCCGGTGAGGATGACTGTTGGGTGGAGTTGCTGTATAACAGCCTGCACCTTCCTTCTGCGTGAATGTAACTGGTTTTCCCACTAGTCTCTTCCTCGGGTGCTTTCCCAAAGTTGCTTATTCTGTCCCACTTACTCATTGCCACCTGCGATTCTTAAGAACCTAGTTTCCCAGATGTCAGGCAACTCCCACTCCTCCATTTCCTGTTTGTAGTCTTCATTGAGAGAAGCCAGTAACAGGAATTCCTGGGGAAGTGATGGCTATAGCTGTGGGACTCTAGGGGCCATTAGGTCATTGCTGAAGTTGGGGGTTAATGTGCTATAGAAGGATTTCCTTCCTTCCTGTGAGCTCTTAAAACCATTTCTAAGCACGACTGAGCAGTAGCTGTGACTCAGGTCTGCTCACTTTGTACCTTGATTCTGTCTTTAGAGACTGAAAAAAAAAAATATTTACTCCCTTTGTGCCTCAAATTTCTGCTCCTTGAACTTTGAATTCAATATAGATATCCAGGATTATAACAGAAATGACTTGTCCTCAGGATTGTTTTGATGCAAAATAATCAAGAAAAGAAAAATGGAGTCTCTGTGTTAGACACCAGGGGGTGCCCTTTCTCTTCTTGTCACTGCCTGGCACTCCCTACTGCATTCAGCCATTTTAGACTGATTGTTTTTGCCCCCAGCTAACTCCATTTTGTGTTGGTGACGCAGGAAAATAATAAAGGTTAGGCAAGGAGGAGTCTGATTGGAGGAGGGAGAAAGACGGCTGAAGCACTGCTATGGGCAGACCCGTTACTCAGCAGTGCCTCACCAGGGACACACCTTGCTGCAGGCTGCTGCCTGCATCCTGAGCAATCGATGCCTGCAAGTCCCTGCCAGCTGAGCAGAGAGCGAAGTGGATGCTCGCTAGCAATAATAGAACGCTGAGGCAGCAGGCAGCATCCTTCCTCATCCAGACTCTGAGGTCTGCCTGTATTCACGCAGTTGTTATAGTTACCCGAAAAGACATCAGTTATCCTCATAAATCCAGGAAACATTTTTTATTTAATAATGATCTTAAATGAAGGTGTACATATGTATAAAAAGAGCCATGGAAAACATTCTTGATTATTTTTAGAAATCAAAAATGTGGACTAGAGATGGCTCAGCACTTACTGCTCTTTCAGAAGACCCAAATTTGTTCCCAACACCCATGTCAGGTGGCTCACAACTGCCTGTAATTCCAGCTCCAAGGGCATCAGAGGGCTCTGGCCTCTACAGGTACCAGCATTCACATGTTCAGATTCACATACATAATTAAAAATAACTGAAATCTTAAAGAATCAAAAAAAAAAGCACACACATACTTGTATATCTATCATCCGGTTTAAATCAGTCTTACCTGGATCAACCTCCTCTGTAACACTCATTGCTAGTAAACATGAGCGGAGCTTGTCATTAAATCTTCAGTAGTTCAAAATGTGTCAGAGAAATATGTATTTCTCATATCACATGTAAATCATTTGTTATCAACTGTGGCATTCAAATTTCTCAATTATAGTAGTTTTTTTTTTTATCAATTTGTTTATTTGAATCAGAAACAAACAAAGCCTACAAACTATAGTAGGTTAGTAGACGTAGGTTTCTTTTCAGCTTTTGGTGCCTTTTAAAACTGAATATTTAATGTATATGGCACTAGATTTCATAAGAATATTTGCATGCAAGAATATCTTGTACCATCTTTTAATTTTTGTTTTATAATTCATTTACAGTCTTTTAAAGGAAAGACCTGTCTTAAGTTGGGATTGAGAAATCAAAAATGTGGGCTAGAGATGGCTCAGCACTTACTGCTCTTTCAGAGGACCCAAATTTGTTCCCAACACCCATGTCAGGTGGCCCTCTCATAGAGTGTAGCCTTAGAACTGAAAGATCTATTAGAGAGGATGCAGGATAGAGCAGAGTAAGTCTCATCCGAGCCTCTTACCACCAAAGCCTTAATACAGACTGCTTTCAACACAGACCATAGCCACTGAGATATGAAACCTTTTAAGCTTTGGGACTATATATATAGACACACACACACACACACACACACACACACACACACACACACACACACACACACACACACAGAGTTAATCACTGTGTCTACGGGACAGATGACTTCATATCCTTAAGCTTTCCCTCTCAGATGCTACTTGTACTTACCTGCCTGATAAGACCTAAAGAGTTCGTTCACACTACTTGATGGGCTGTTTTACAGTGTACGTCATAACTGTGTGTGTCATGGCTTTTGTTAGAGCTTTTAGACTGCATTTCCACACCACAACACTATGTTCTCTTTAGTGATCTCTGAGACTGATTCAAAGATGAAGAGGTGAAACCTCTTGCTTGGATGTTCTTTCTGGCTTTCTGAAATAAGTGACTCTCATCTTCTGCCAATAATCCATATGTTTGTTCTAGAGAAAACACAGCACAGAAGTTGTAGGTCCTGGCTTACTGGCAGAGCCGGCAGGGCATCTCTAAAGTCTGTTCTTTGGAGACAATTAACCCTGTACCTGCCTTGGAAGCTGTAGGTCGCATTCCGCAGAAACATGGAACCAAGGAGTCAGCTGAGTGATTTTGTGTGTGTGTGTGTGTGTGTGTGTGTGTGTGTGTGTGTGTGTGTGTGTGTGTTTATGTGTGTGTTTATGTGTGTGTGTCGGTCTTTGCAAAGAAAATTCTCCTCCCTCTTTGCTGAGCTGATACCATTCAGTGGGGAGTATGATTACTGTGGGCATCCATCCTTACCATAGGTAGAGTAGGGCTAGGATCCACAAGTCTTGGCAAGGCTTTATGTTAATACTTGTGTACTCAGTCAATGCTCCATTTTGTTACAGTGCTTGGAAGGTGACAGGCATATGGGAGTGTCCTGTGGGTTCTTCTGCATTGTGACGGTTTACTGCTGGTTGTCAAAGTCTTTTTCAAGTCAGTGTCAAAGCTAAGCCAGAACTAGCTATGTTCTGGATGTAAGCATGTGAATGATATGTAGTGCCAAGAACCATGTCTTTTCTGACAGCATCCTGAAGGACACAATTTTAGAATTTCACATAGTGATACCATTCTACAAAGCAAACTATTTTTATCTGTGTTCCCTTGTAGTCTTTGCCTGTGATGAATATGTAGCATTTTTGGTGAGGTGGGGGTGTGTCTTGGTTGAAATGTACAAATCATATGTATAGGTCAATAACTTTTTGCTTGTCTTGTTTTTTGAGACACAGTTTCTCTGTGTAGCCCTGGCTATCCTGGACTAGTTTTGTTGACCAGGCTGGCCTTAAACTGCTGGGATTAAAGGCATGCACTGTCACACCCAGCCAGTCAGTAAATTTTTAAAACTGAAATTGAAGTTTATGTAACCAACTCCCAAATGGAGAAACAGAACCTTACCAAGACCTATGTGCCTCAGAAACTGCCTTTCATTGACAGTTGGTCACCCCCAACCCACAGTCCCCACTCTCCTGACTCCTGACATCACAGGTTCCTATCCCTTGGTTCCCACTTGCACAGCGTCTCTTCCTGTTCGCTCACTCTGACAGTATATATTGTCTTCTGAATTAGCTCAGCACCACTTGAAAGAACAGATAGCTAACTACAGTTCAATACTGCCTGCACCAGGGCTGCCTGATTATATCATTGGTCCCAGAGTTGTCAAGTCACAACCTTTGCCTGTACACTCCACTTAATTTTGTAAATCCACTGCCAGCCATTGTCTGTTGTGCGTTGATCTTTAAATAACAAGTGAGGCTGTTGGTCATGTTACTTCCAGTCTTCCTCTCCTTCCTTCAGATGCCCTTTGGTTCTTTTAATGCTTAATTTCTTGCTATTAAATATAACAAAACATCAAAAAACTACACACACACATCCCACAATTCCACTGAACACTTCAAGTATATTAAGTCATTACACTTACAAATAAGACAATTGCCACATATATATTTGAAGTCTAAGAATACCTATTTTGAGTACAGTTCATTTGTTTAATAAGTAATTCTTGACGCTTTCATGGAAATCACTGTTTATCATATTTCAAATTATTTTACATCCAACAAGACTAGAGAGAACAGAACTAAATTATATTCTTGTTAATTCTGCTTCAAATGACTTCATTCTTGTAACAAACATGATAGCTTATATTTAAATAAAACTTTGTCTCCAAACTCCTATGTATGCCCATTACTATACATATATATATAATTCAAATTATATATAATTACATGTATGTAATTATATGTGTAAATATGTTATATATACATAATTTGAATGTCATCACAAATGAATAAGATCAGAAAGATTATATTATCTATACACATACATAAGCATTGCTAGATGGTCTTTCCAAAATTTCATAGTTGTCAAGAAGTGGAGAGATGTTTAAGCAGTGTTCTTGACTCTAAGTTGTATGACAGTCCCTGTATTACCACACAACAGCGATCGTTTTTCCTCTAGCTGTTTGCTTGGGATAGTTTTCCTGTCAACAGAAAATAGGTCACTTAAGGACCTGCCATACAGTGAGGACCATTATAAACTACAAGTCAGTTACTTTCTGGAGGTCCTTAGAACTACGATAAACCTTCCCAGGAAAAACAGCTGTCCTGATTAAGTTTGTAAACTTTCTGAACACTGTAATTTGCCTGGTTTTCCCCCTTTGATAGCTTGTATTAGTTATGTGCAATAGTCAGTTTCATTGTGGCGTTTCCATACACATATTGTGCATTCATAATGTTCACTCAACCTCACTCCCTCTTCCCAGGCCATATATACATATACATACACACACACACACACACACACACACACATACATATCTGATGACTGCTGAGAAGAAAGCCTTAGAGTAAAGGGGACACACAGGCCAACAGAAGAATGAACTCCTGTCATCTTCAGGAAAGTAGATGGAACTGGAGGACATACTGAATGAAATAAGCCAGACACAAAAGACAAGTAGAGTATTTCTTAAGTAAAAATTAAAAAAAAAAAAAATTAAAAAAATATATATATACATATATAACATTGTCCCCTTTACTCTAAGGCTTTCTTCTCAGCAGTCATCTGCTAGAGAGTTCTGTCCTTGGTTTGTGGAGTCCTTTGCTTTGGATTTTCTGCTTGTTGTCCATGATGTATGCTTTTGTTCCCTGCATCTGCTATAAATTGTTCATTGGAGCTGAAGAGTTAATCAAATTCAGACTGTCTTTTATCTTGTTGGGTTTTGCCAAGATATCTTGTTAATAAATATTGGGTTCTGTAAATCCTTCTGTTCAGAAGGCACATAATATCCGATTGTCCCTTCTTTGTTGCTAGCAATTACTGGTATACATAGGATTGTATAGTAGTGATGATTGCAAATAAAAGGATTTCTTATATATTCTAAATACTAATCTGTTGTCAGCCATGTGTGTTATAGGTTCTTTGGTTTTCCTTCAGTTTTTGGTAGATTCCTTAGTCAAACATACAGAATTCCTGTCCATTCCAAGTTTGCTTAGAGTATTGTTCTGAAAAGGTGTTGAATTTGATAAACTGTTTTTGTGTTGTGAGAATGATCATATTTATCTCCCATAATCTATGATTGTGGTGAAATGTGTTAACTAAATACATTTGAATTCCTTTAAAAAAGAAGTCTTAAACTGGGCAGTGGTGGCGCATGCACGCCTTTAATCCCAGCACTTAGGAGGCAGAGACAGGTGGATTTCTGAGTTCGAGGCCAGCCTGGTCTACAGAGTGAGTTCCAGGACAGCCAGGGCTACACAGAGAAACCCTGTCTTGAAAAAACAAAAACAAAAAAAGTAGAACTAGGGCATGATTGCTTATCCTTTTCATTTTTGTGACTGACTTGAGTTTGCTGTGTTTTGTTTAGGAATGTGTTTTTTTAATACTTTCATATTTAGGTATTAAGGTTTTTGTCAGATTCGCAGAAAGAGGAGTATTTTTCTAATTTGTAAAATTATTTTCCATGAAATTAGAGGCATTCATTATTTATTCTTTAAATATTTGAAATATAATTAGCTGGTAAAGTCACCTGGGTCAATTAGGAAATATTTTTGTGTGTGTATGAGTGTTTAGCCTGTGTATGTCCCTACACAGTATGTGTGCAGTGCCCGTGGAGGGGGAAGTGGGTGTCAGATCCCCTGGGACTGGAGTGACGATGGGTGGTGAGCTGCTATACGGGTGCTAGGAACTGAATCAAGATCCTCTAGACAAGCAGCCAGTGCTTGCAGCCACTTAGCTTGTCTCTGCAGCCCCAACTGAAACACAGTTTAAGCTTTACTTCATGGGTATAGCTCAACTCTTAACTTTTCTCAGTAAGTTTGCTTAAGTTATACTTCTTTAAAAAGTTATCTGTTTTATCAAAGTTGTATATATTTTACATGAATTTTATCTTAGTACTTAAGGCATACTTAATCCAAAATTTTCAGTTTTGGGGAACTAAACCCTCACACATGCTAGACAGAAGCTCTGCCACTTGGTGACTTATACCTAGTTTATAGTAACCCCCTCACTGTTAAATACTGATTGTTGGATTTATTGGCCTTTTATTTGAAAAAAAAAAAAAAAAGTAATTTTCGATTTGGTTAATCTCTTCAATAAAATACATACATTTAAATTTTTCTTTAGGTTTTAATTTTTGTTTACTGTTTTCATTCTAATTTCTTTTGTAAGATTTTTGACTTTTGTGAATGTAGCTGAGACCATGTACACAAAAGTACCGGTGCCCTAGGGGGCCAGAGGCGTTGAATCCCCTGGAGCTGAGTTTCAGGAGGTGGCTGTCCTAGAACCCTGGTCCTCCCTGAGAGTAGCTCATTATAACTGCTGAGCCTCCTCCCCAGCCCAGGTGCTTCTTCTCTTAGCTTTAAGGTCCCTCCTCCATATGTACACTTGAGACTATAAATTTCTGTTTAAATTATTTTCTAGGTGTACCCATTCACTTATAGTAGAAAATGTCTTTGTTTGCCAGGGCTGCAAAAGCAGAGAAGCAGGCATCAATTGGCTTAAACCAGCAGAAGTTAATTTCTCAGATTTAATTGACTCTGAGGCTTTTCTCCTTGGTCTGCAGATGTCTACCCTCTTACCATGTCCTCATTTGATTTTCTTTCTTCTTTGTGTACATTTCTGGTATGTCTCTGTGTGTCTAGATTTGGGGGAGGTGTGAAGACACCAGGCAGGTTGGATTAGAGATTATCTGAATGGCCAACTTAAATTCTCAAATGCAGTCACGTGCTGAGGGTTGGGGTTTAGAGTTTCCTTTTTTTTTTTTGGTTTTTCGAGACAGGGTTTCTCTGTGTAGCCTTGGCTGTCCTGGAACTCACTCTGTAGACCAGGCTGGCCTCGAACTCAGAAATCCACCTGCCTCTGCCTCCCAAGTACTGGGATTAAAAGCCTGTGCCACCACTGCCTGGCTTTAGAGTTTCTTTATGCTAATTTTAAGAGAACAAATTCAGCTCATAGCAGGAAGCAGTACTGTCATCATCACTGCAATTTTTCTGATTTCCAGTGGTGTTTCTTTTCAATAGGTTATATATGAGTACTTAATTTCCACATAGAGAGTATTTTTACTTCCTGTTGATAGGGAAAAAGTGACTACAGATTTAGTGACTTGAAACAATACAATTTCTTATATATTTAAAAGGCCCTCCAAAATATAATTATCTTTTAGTTCTGGAGGCTGTAAGTTCCAAAGTCAAGGTGTTGGCAAAGTTGTGTTCTGTCTCCAGAGAAGGTTTCCTTGGCTTTTCCAGCAATCTGTGTTCTCTGAGAGCTAATGTTAATCCCAAAGATGTGAGTGGACCACCAGCCCAAATCATCATGGCCAAATTAATTAAAGCAAGCCTTTTTATTCATTTACATGGGGTGTCTCCTCCTAAGGTGGGGTTCAAGAGGTCAGCATTAGATGCGAGGAAGACAAGGCTTTTATAGTTCAGGGGGAGGGGGCTTCCCTCTTGCTACATAGGCTTTTTATTCATAGCTTCCGGGGATTAGACCTGAGGATATCTTGCTAATGGAATGGTGGTTTGGTGCTTTTGTGACTTTGATCTTTAAGAATTGGTAGCTCTCTTTATGCCTTATAGTGTCATAAGCATTATACATTTGCTGTGTGCCTGTTCCTTCAGCCTGCCCAGTAAGTTCCAGGCCAGCATAGGGTGGGGGGTGAGTATGTCTTGAGCAGAAAGCAAGGAAAAGAGACAGTCCTAGACTTTTATAGTTAGAGGTACAGCCAGGATGGGAGTTCTTGTACATAGACAAACCTAGCATAGTTTTGCTTATTTTTGTGCCAAAGGAGGGAGGAAATGTTGGTGGCACCTTTTCCATTGTACAATATGGAATGAGAGAGAGGTGAAGCTCTAGGAGCCCACAGTCAGAAATGAACTCAGCCTTCGTGATATTACCTGGCATAGCAGAGTGGATTTGTCTGATGTGCCTTCTGGTTAGACTGAGGTTATATACATCTGGTGTTTATGATTATGATTAAAGATACATGGCTAGGTGCATACAAATCCAAAGTCTTACATCTTAATGAACTATATCATCAAGGAGTTCATATCTCTTCTACTCTGAGTTTTCTTCATCTTTGTGTAATGTTAATGCAACTTCAGCAACTTCCATTTAGTTAGAATATGTCTGCTATAAACCTTATACTTTCTTGCTCCTTTGACTTTAGCCTTTCTGTGTATGTAACCTAGATGGTTTTCTTTTTAAATTGAGAGGGAGAGGATGTGTACACATGTGTTTGAACGCCATAGCATATGTATGAGCGCTAAGGGCAGCCTTGGGTGTTGGCACTTACCTTCCTCCTTGTTTGAGCCAGGGTCTCTTATTGTTCAGCACTGTTTATGCCAGTCTGACTGGCCTGCAAACTTCAAGGATTCTCGAGTCCCCATCTCCCAGCTTGCTGGATGGGGATTACAGACTCTTGATACCACATCTGGCTTTACAGGGGTTCTAGGACCCAGCTTGGGTCCTCACAACACGTGTCAAGTGCTTTTTCCACTGAGCCATTTCACTGGCCCTAAGTAGATTTTTTTTTTTTATTATTATTATAAACGAGTCCAACTGACAATCCTGATCTTTATTCATTGAATATGTATTATGTGCTAGGTATTTGACACTAAAGCCTCAACAGAGTTTGAATCAAAATTTTATCTCATAGTCTTATGGGAGGAACCAAGATAGTTGTAGTGCGAAGAGGGTTTTGATCCATTGATGACCATGTCTGATGCTGGTCTTCTGGTGGTTTGACGGGTCCCCATGCAGCCGTAGTATCACATAGCAAAAGACATGGAATACAGATACAGTTGATTTGGGTTTTTTGGGGGGGAAGGGGGGGTTCAAGACAGGATTTCTTTATGTAGCCCTGGCTGTTCAGGAACTTACTCTGGAGACCAGGCTGGCCTCAAACTCAGATCGCCCTGCCTCTGCCTCCCAAGTGTTGGGATTAAAGGCGTGCGCCACCACTGCCCAGAAATACCTTTGATCTTAATTACAGCACAGTATGTTATCTGTTTCTGTCTAACTTACTTACTTGAAATATCTGGGCATAAATCCAACATTGTGTTTTTGTTTTCCATGTGTTCCGTTTCAAATGTTGATTTCATCCTATTTAAAACATTTTCTAGTGTCTGATTTGATATCCTGCCTAACTCTAGAGTTACTTGATTTATTTTCAATGTTCAAATAGTTTGGAACTTTCTACTTTTAACTGAATTCTGTGGTCAGGCAACATACTTGGAAGGATTGCTATGATTGCTATCCTTTGAAGTTTGTTCAGGCTTGATATTCAACTAGCACATGGCAAATTTTGCGCTATATGCTATATACACACAGAATATGTATTTTGTGATTTTTGATGTATTATATCACTTGGATCAGGTTTATTAAATATGTTCCTATTTTGTCTGATTTTTGATTTATTTGTATACTGGCTAGTTTTATGTCAACTTGATACAATCTATAGTCCCTGAGAGGAGGGAACCTTAACTGAGAGAAGAGAAAATGCCACCATAAGATCTGGCTGTAAGGCATTTTCTTAATTAGTGACCAGTTAGGGCCCAGCCTATTGTGGGTGGGGCCACCCCTGGGCTGTGCTCCTGACTGCTGTAGGAAAGAAGGCTGAGCAACCCAGGGGGAGCAAGCCAGTAAGAAGCAACCCTCTATGGCCTCTGCATCAGCTCCTGCCTCCAGGTTCCTGTCCTGCTTGAGTTCCTGCCCTCACTGCTTTTGATATTGAACTGTTAATATTGAAATGTGAGTGAAATAAACCTTTTTCTCCCCAATCTACTTCTGGTTGTGGTGTCTCATCACAGTAACCCTAACTCAGACTGTTTGTTTTAAAGCCCAAGCTAGCCTTGGTCTCACAATCTTTTTTCCTTACTCTTTGGAGTACTCAAATTGTAGGCATGTGCCAGCATTTTCAAATGGTTGCTTGTTTTGATAGTTACTATTCAAAGGATGTCAATTCT
>CM052715.1:24647706-24725018 GCA_028551405.1 Uromys caudimaculatus | reverse complement strand
CTCTCTCTTCTTTTTTTTTTTTTTTTTTTGGTTTTCCAGACAGGGTTTCTCTGTATAGCCCTGACTGTCCTGGAATTCACTCTGTAGACTAAGCTGGCCTCGAACTCAGAAATCCACCTGCCTCTGCCTCCCAAGGGCTGGGATTAAAGGCGTGTGCCACCACTGCCCGGTGTAGTCAGTCTCATTTTTATACTCTGAATTTGAAGTCCCACTGCCTCTTAGAGCAGTAAATGGTTCTTTTTTATATTTTAAACTAAATTATCTAATACATTTAATGTAGAGTTATTCTGTCTTCCTATGGCTTTGTCCTGTGTCATTATAAATTGAGTCTGTTCACAGTAGTTAGAGAAGCCATTTCTGTCTGATAGTACTGTAGCTGCAGCAGCTTTCCTCTTGCCTAGTATTTCTTATAATTGGGGTATCTTCTGCAAGTGTTTTACCCTTGGTATATATTTTTGTCATTAATGTGTCTGTTTTAAGAAGTGCATACTTCGCCGGGCAGTGGTGACGCACGCCTTTAATCCCAGCCCTTGGGAGGCAGAGGCAGGTGGATTTCTGAGTTTGAGGCCAGCCTGGTCTACAGAGTGAGTTCCAGGGCAGCCAGGACTACACAGAGAAACCCTGTCTCGAAAAACAAACAAACAAACAAACAAAAAAAAAAAAAAAAAAAAGTGCATACTTCGTGTGTTTGGTAAGTTTTCACCTTTTGGAGTTGGTCTGTTCCATGTCACTATTTATCTTCTGATTTTCCTGTTTCATGTCCTTTTATTCATTCTTGCCTTCTTATGGATTATTTAAATTTTTAATTATTTTTTATTTCTCTTATCTTTTTGCTATCCTTCTAGTGGATAGATGAGACGGTATGCTATGCTCTATCTAATAAAGATGATAAATTTTGCCAGTTTTTGAGATGGAATTTGTCCTACTTGGTTCTGTTGCTGTGATAAATACCATGACCAAAAGCAACTTGGGGAGGAAAGAGTTCATTTCATGATTCAGTCCATCAGGAAGGGAAGTCAAGGCAAGGACTGAAGCAAAGACAACATACATGGAAGAGCGCTGCTTCCGACTCCTGTCCATGGCTTGCTCAGCTTGCTCTACCATCAGGACCACAGCCCAGTGGTGCCACTGTGCACTGTGGGCTGGGCCCTCCCACACCAGCCATTAATCAAGAAAATGCTCCCACAGACTTAGCTGCAGACACTGTCATAGAGCTAATCTCTCAATTAAGGTTCTCTTTTTCCAAATAACTCTAGATTTGTGTCAAGTTGACAGAAATTAACGAGCACAATTGACCCCAGTTGTGTTTTATAAAAGAAAAAAAGAGGGCCAAGGATATGTTTGTAGAATCGAGGTGTGGTGCCGGGGGTGGGGGGATGCCTCTGTGGGCCCATGATAAGGCATCTCTTCCCCGAGGTACAATGGATATAGTGTGGATTAGAGTTTATTTAAGGCATGGGGAGGGGTGTTGAGGAAGGAGTAGAGACAGAGAAAGGCAGAGAGAGAGGAGAGGTGAGAGAGAAGAGGAGAGGCTGGCCAGGAACATGGGGGTGGCGGGGGGAGGGAGAGACTGGCCAGGAACATGTGGAGAGAGAGGGGAAAGTGGGGTGGAGAGAGAGGGAGAAGGGGCAGGGAGAAAAGGAGGCAGAGAGTAAGAGGATAAGAGAGAGAGGAGGGGGCAAACAGCCCCTTTTATAGTGAGTCAGGCACGCCTGGCTGTTGCCTGGTAACTGTGGGGCAGAGCCTAGAAGGAATGCTAACATTCCTCCATTTTGGTTTAATTGAAAAAAGGAAAAACTAGAAAGAGGAGATGGTGAAGTAGGAATAAGATTGACATGATCTTTAGCTACTTTCTGATAACTTTGGAGCAATGTGTCTCTGGGAAACCTAAGAAAGTGGGGATAGGGAATTGGTTCAGTCTTAGGAGAGTTGGCTGTTTTCTTGCTGCCCAGGGTCTGTGGAACCATTTGTGGGTAAGAAGGAGCAGGTACAGTAGACGCTTCTGAGTCTGAGAGTAGATTGGAGCATCTGTGGGTTGCTTCTCTGGAGCTGTCCTGGATGTAGATTTTGAGTAAACTCCTGGACTTGGCAGGATGCTGAAATACACACACACATATAGATTAGAGGTAGAGAATAAAGTTAAGTACGTTTGGAAGAAAAATTTTTTTCTTAGGTGTACATTTGAAATCCTTAGGTCTTGGTGGTTGGGGGTGAAGGGAGTCCCAATCCCAGGGCACAGGAGAGGAACCCACCCTCTGGGATAGGTAGCAAGTGGGAACTGAGGCTATTGATTGGCAGGTGTACTTATCTGGATGGAGTCTATTTGGTCCATGAGAGGTAGGTCTGAGTGGGTTTCCTGTAGCTTATAAGTTTACAAAAGAGATAAATTTGTTAACAACATGAACATTTTTTAAGGTGAGCTTAGGAAGACAAAAAAAAAAAGAACCTTTCATGGAGACTGAATAGCATAGTGAGAAACATTTTTAAGTTTACATTTAAAAGGAAACTCAAAACCTTGACCTTGTGAATATGATAGCTGATCATTTAGATTTAGCATGAGAAACACCTTAAGTCCACAGTTAAAAGCCAAAGGGAACTGAACTGTGATTATAAGTGAATCATGGTGGAATGGTTTACTAGGCTTAGGCTGATTTACAGGAACTCTGTTGGTTCATGTTAGCACAGTGGCGTAGCAAGGAGAGGAAATGTGAAGCCTAAGTCACTGGGAGCAGTGTAGATAAGGAAGTACAGGTTATCTGTGAAAGCTTACGTTTGAAGTATATCGTTTATCGTGAGGTCTGTGTGCAAGGTAAACCTGTCTGATATGATAAGAGATCTGGTAGTCTTAGCTAGTTAACAGATTGACTGCTGAGCTAATAATAAGGTGGTGGATTACCTTGGGGTAAGGAGCTAGAGGTATGTTTTCTAGCTGTCAAGCTTAATTGTCAATGTAGTCAGAAATCTGGGAAGAATAAATTATAATCTAAATGTCGTATATTAATTAAAATAACAGAGGTTGGGCCAGTGTCCTGAGCGACAGTGGGAGACGGTTTTCCTAGGTCCGGCCTAGGAATTTTTTCAGCAGAGAAGCCTAGAGAGAAAACCATCTCGAAGCGGTAGAGTTAGCTCACCCAAGAGTAGAGGTCCTAGAGCAAAGAGTCAGTGAGACAGTCAGTCATGACTGTGAATACCTCCATCCTCAAGGACACCACAGGGTGGCTGGGAGCTCAACAGCCCTCCCTGGGGACCAGGGGATGTTTCCACCAACCAGTGGAGGGAGCTAACCAGTTTGCCTGTGTTTGGGTGAATAGGTCTAGCATGCAATCCAATATGGCTGGAATTCCATGTGGCCAGGGGAGATGTGAACCTGCAAGTTTCTAAATCCGAGTTATGGAAGCAATGTTACAGTTTATAAAAAAGAAAAAGAGGGCCAAGGATATGTTTGTAGAAGTGAGGTATGATGTGTGTGTGGGGGGAGTGCCTCTGCGGGTCCATCATAAGGCATCCCTTCCCCCTGAGGGACCAGCCGTCCAACGGATGTAGTATGGATTAGAGTTTATTTAGGGCATGGGGAGGGGAATTGAGAAGGGAGAATGAGAGGGAGAGGGAGAGGGAGAGACCGGCCAGGAACATGGGGGGTGGGGCGGGGGGGGAAGAGAGGGAGAGAAGGGGCAGAGAGTAAGAGAGCAAGAGGGTGAGGAGGGAGCAAGCAGCCCCTTTTATAGTGAGTCAGGCACACCTGCTGTTGCCAGGTAACTGTAGGGCGGAGCCTAGAAGAAATGCTAACAACCCCTTCTCAACCTGACACACAGACACATCACTATTCTACCACAGCCTTTCCTTTCTTGTTTATTCCTAAGATGGCACATTAGTATCATGGTGCACAGTCCAACTTTTAAAAGTCTCACAGTTGTATAAAAACTCCAGCTATTTAAAAATCTAAATTATCTTTAGAAATCCAAAATTTCTTAACTATGGGTTCCTATAAAATAAATGTATATGCTTATTTTGAAGGGGATGAACTGGGGGTCAGTTACAGTCATATCAAAGTAAAACCAAAATTCAACAGTGTGACTAGCTAGCTCAGTGTCTGAGACCTGGGGCTCACTCATGATCTTCTTTCTGGCTTTGAAAGGGCTCATCTCTCCAGCTCTGCTGTCCACTGCACACATAGCTTATCACATAGGCTCATGCTAGCCCTGCTCCATATCCGCTGCTGGCCTTGGTGGCATTACCACACAGTCCTCCATCTCAAATACTGGATCTCCACTAGAGCTGAGGCTGCTCTTCACCAGTGAGCTCTCCTGGCGTCTCTCAGTGCTAAGCCTCAGCTGCTTTCCAGATCAGTCCCATTTAGAAGACTCCCACACTTGCCAAGCTCAGCTGCTAGTTTGAGATGCAGCATTGATCACCTCTAGACCACAGCTTCTGTGTGCTGACCCTGAGGAAATACTTCCTGGATTTCACCTCAGTTATTCTGGTCTCTTAATCACAGACGATTTTTCAGCCCTGGCTAACCAGCACCAATTGTCCCAGTAAAACAAAGTTTTAACCTCTGTAGTGCTGGTTTCTTATTAATCAATTGCAGCTGATTCTTCAGCCTCCAAAAAAGCCAAACCCCACAGATTCTTGATATAAAATAGCACAGGAATGACCCTGTAGAGTCTTGAGGAACTTCCAGACTTCCCTCAAAACATTCCGAGTCAGGTCTCCATAATCTGCATTTCTCTCAATAATCAATGGATTTTCTAGCCCATAGCTCCAAAATCCTTCCACTGCCCTCTTAAAAACAGCATGGCCAAACCCTAACCCAGACAGTTACTCTCTGTTGCCAAAATAAAACATTGACCAAAACCAACTTGGGAGGAAAAGGTTTATTTCATGTTACAGCTTACAGTCTATCAGGAAGGGGAAGCCTGGGCAGGAACTCAAGGCAGGCACTGAAGCAGAGACCACGGAGGAGTGCTGCTTTTAACTGCTCTCAGCTTGCTCAGCCTGCTTTCTTGTACCACCCAGGACCACTTGCCTGTGGTAACACCCACAGTGGGCTGGGCCCTCTGACATCAGCACTTAAGAAAATACCCCCACGGACTTCCTGCAGGCAATCTGATGAGATGATCCCTCAGTTTAGGTTTCCTTCTCTCAGTTGGGTTCTGTTGGCAGAGATGAACCAGCACAACGCTAGACCCTGGCGGTAACTATCTACTCCATGCTTTCCTACCACCCCAATGTTCTCAAATATATTACCAGAGGTTTATTTTGTTTCTTTATGCTTAAATTTTTATTTATTTTAAGAAAGAATCTCAATTTGGTAGTTCTTCCTGGCCTTGAGCTTGCGTTGTACTCCTCCTGTCTCAACCCCCAAATGGTGGGAATATAGGCGTGTCTTAGTTTAGTTTATTTTGCTATATTAAACAGCATGACCACAGAGCACCTTGGGGAGGAAAGGGTTGATTTAGTCCTACAGTCCTTTATGAAGAGAATTCAGGACAGGTACTCAGGGCAGACAACTAGAGACACAACCTGAAGCAGAGACCATAGAGGGACACTGCCTACTGGCTTATTCCTTATGGCTTGCCATCCATAGCTTGCTCAGCCTGTTTTCTTGTACAACACAGGACCACCTGCCCAGAGGTGGTACCACCCAGTGAGCCAGACACATCAATCGTTAATCAAGAACGTACTCCGCAAACTTGCCTACGGGTGATCCCATAAAGGCATTTTCTCTGTTAAGTTTGTGCCAAGTTGACAAAACTCAACCAGCACAGGTATGAACCTCCACCAGGAATGACTATATAGTATGGCTGTAAATCCTTGCTCCATTATCTGGGTTGTATTGTATATGCTAACTGGATGTTTTCCCTTTGAATTTGGGTTAAATGTCAATCATGATACTGTACATAAAATATTGTAGCAACTCCAAATGATAACGCTGTTTGGAAAATATCCTACAGTGTTCTCTAGGATGAGAGGGGCCACCTTAAGGCAGTGAGGATTGAGCTGTGCCAGGACTTATTGTGCCTTGTGTGCCCCTGGTTTGCCATTTCTAGGTTCATTCTCGAGATGAATCCTTTTGAATTCCCCGCTTACTGAGGAAAGCCACACTCTGATGCTTTCTTTGGGTAGAGAGTAGGTCATTCCTTCCCCACAGGGCCGTCATTCCTTCCCCACAGGGCCACGCATAGGTTTGTCTTGAGGCAGAACTCCAGCATGTAGTTCATGTCCCCGATCAGGTCGCCACTTCTTAGCAACTGTTCCATGTGTTCAGGGTGCTTTTCTGAGCATTACACCAGCAGTTTTAGATAATTTATTTGATTGTTTTCATTATATTTAAGTGTTTTTAGTGTCATGGGACTAAAGCAAACTGTCTTTTGTTTTAAACATTATGTGTGGTGAAGTGTGTGTGTACCATGGCACACATACGGAGACCAGAGAAGAGCCTGTGAGAATACATTCTTTTCCTTTCACTATGTGCGTTCCATCCAGTGCCTTTACCTGCGGCGCCATCTCACCAGTCCCAGACTCTTTTATACCATCTTAAATTCTTGTTATTATTAGAATGTTTTTTAAATAATTTTTATTTTTTGAGATTATAATATAATTACATCATTACTCTTGTCTTTCGACTTTCCTGTGTACCTGCCTTGTTTTCTCTCAAATCTATGGCCTCTTTTTCTTTAGTTGTTGAAGTGGAGAGCTAGTTGTTGTTCCAGCTCTGTGGAGTAGATCAGGAATCAGCAATTGTACCAGCCTAACTTATTAATAAAGTTTTATTGGATCATAGCAATCTATTATTCAAATAGTCATTGTGGGTGGCTACCTTCATATTTTACCAGCAGAACTGAGTAGATGTGCTACTATATATTATTTATCATCTGCCATAGTTAGGATTTCTACTGATGTGATGAAACACTATGACCAACGTAACTTGGGAAGGAAAGGGCTTATTTTACCTTCCAGCTTGTAAGTATCACTGAGGGAAGCTGTGAAGGAATACTGCTTGCTCCTCATGGTTTGCTTGGCCTGCTTTCTCATAGCAGTCAGCACCGTCAGCCCAAGGGTGGCACTGCCCACAGTGAGCTGAGCTCTGTCACACCAATCAGCAATCAAGAAAATGCACCACAGTCTTGACCATCTGGTGGGGGACATTTTCTCAACTGAGGTTTTCCTTTTCTGAAATGACTCTAGCTTCTAGCTTGTGTCAAGTTGACATAAAACTAACCAGTGTACCATCCAGTACTTTAAGCAAAAGTTAATCAGTCTCTGAGTTAGACTGCCCTCTTTTCATTGGTCTGAGTTGGTTTTAGCACTCTAAATAGATCACACCTATTTATGAATTTCTTTAGTCACTTGACATGTTCCCACAGGATCACTATTTTAGCTTTATACTACTATATTTTGTTGACTTTGTAGCACTTACATGATACATATATCAAATTACATAGATCCCTACACATAAAAGATTAGAAATATAAAATGTAAACCTTTTTTATATGGGCATGGAGGTATATGCCTTTAATCCCAGCACTCAGTAGGCAGAGGCAAGTGCAGGCCAGCGTGGTCTACAGTGAGTTCCAGGACAGCCAGGACTGTCTTAAAAAATAAAAAGTGGGTAGGGGATAAGGAAAAAGAAAAGAAAATCCCTCACAGACACGCCTAGCTGCTTGGATTTTTGTTGATTTCTAATGTAGGCAACTTGACAACCAAGATTAGCTGACATAGGCTCCTTCCCATAACTTCTAATGGTCTTTATTCAAATGGCGTCTTTTCAGTAAGCTGTTCCCTAGCCACTCACCTAAGATTTTCATCAGTCTCCCTGCCAAACCTCTTCCCTGCTTGATTTTCACAACCCTTACTGTCATCTGACATAATACCTCATTTATTAGCAGGCTTAGTCTGTTTCACTTTATTAGAATAAAGACCCATTCTCGTCTTAGTTTTAATTTGTCTTATTTCCATCGCCCAGCGCAACCTGTCACAAGTTAAGCGCCCAGTAAGTTGTTGCTGAAGTAATGAATCTTCATATATTTAGCATTTTTATTTCTTTAATTGTCACTGTTAGGCCAGCAGGGTGAGTAGCATTTTCCCCTGCAGTACTGGGCATTGTGCTCCTACTACTGACCTGCTTACCCATCCCAAGGATGACTTTTTAATAGTTTTGTGTGCCTTTTGTCATATAACTTTATTATTGTTTTGATTTTATTATTTTTACCATATGTAATATTTTATATGTGGTCTATCAAATGGTATAAAAATGGCTTACGTTATAGCCAGGTATTAGTGCACATGCTTATAATCACACTATTTGGAAGATGAAGGCAGGAGGATTGCCGAAAGTTTGAGGCCAGTCTGATCTACAGAGTAAGAGGTCTGAGTCAGCCAGAGTTATTTAGTGAAATCTTGTCTCAAAAACAATCAAAAAAAGGGGGTTGTGTTCAAAAACATTCTCCTACTCTTGCGCTCAGGTATCCCATTCCTCTGCTTAGAAGCAATTGATTTTGTTAGTTTCTTGGCTTTCAGAGCTATTTTTATATGAGTAAAAACTGATTTCACTTTACATTGTGCAGTTATACCTACCAGCATAGTCCAGTGTGGTCTGCTTTTCCTTTTCTATGCACTGTTCAGACCCCTTCAAAGCTGGTCATTTTTAGTAAATTTTGCTATAGTTAGCTGTTGAAGAAATAGTAATGAAATAGTTTGCCTATATTCTTGAAGTTCAAAATCAAGATCAGATTTTGAAATGAGATGAGAAAATCTCCACGCTTAAAGAAACATAGACTTTTAAAAATCAGCATGACACGCAGATGTCAAGAAACATTGAGAAAATATTGACTAAAGTACAGCTTACAAATAGAGTGAAAATTGTTTTTATCAAAGCAGAGAGTGAGTACATTTACTGGGGAAGACTTAGTGGAAGGGTGAGTATAGTGCTTTAATAGCAGAGAGGACTGTGGCAGGAGAGGAGTTTATCACACCTCTTTGTGTTCAAATTCATCAGTGACGAAGAGATCATAGGAGTTAGAGGAAATTAAAAACATTTTTATAGGGAGAACCATGTTCAAGGTGAATTTTGAAAGATAATTAAGCTTTTTAGTGGGCACGAAAGGGTAACTAACTAGCATAGGAGCTAGAAATCTCTATCAATCACAGAGTGTTTTCGAATGAAGTTTTATTGGAACACAGCCATGCCACTTATTTATATACTGGCATACAGCTATATTCATACTACAGTAGTGGACCTGAAAAACTGAGATGCGGTGGGTAGCTGGAGAGACAGTCAGCAGTTAAAAGCACTGGCTGTTCTTCAAGGTGACCTGGGTTCGATTCCCAGTTCCCATGTGGCAGCTCACAACTGTCTGTAACTCCAGCTCCAGAGGCTCTGACACCATTTTCTAGACTCCAGGCAGTGCACACACATGGTACACAGACAGACATATGACGTTTAGTCAAAACACTGGTACACATAAAATAATAATAAATAATTTTTTAAAATTGAGACAGACCATATAGTTTACAGTACCTAAAATATTTACTCTTTGGTTCTTCACAGAAAGTTAGCTGCTCCCTCTAGGTAGATTCTGTTTAAGGAGGAAAAGCGTTACTGACTATTGAAGAAGAAAGGAGATATTCCTGCGGGAGCATTTAGTCTCGAAGGGTGGCTAATGGGATTAGCTTTGAAGGAGTACAGTAAAATGGAGAGGAAGGAATGGCCGTTGTGCAGGGCAGTTGTGATCAGTAGTGTGCAAAGGTGGCTTATCCTGACTCATGGTTTTCTAATTTCCTTCACTAGCCAAGAAGGATCAAGAAGGTGGAGAAGAAAAGAAATCTGTTCAAAAGAAGAAAGTAAAAGAGCTGAAAGTGCTGGATTCAAAGACAGCCCAGAATCTCTGTGAGTAATTCTTGCGACCCTAGTGGCTGACACTGTAATGACTTATGGCCGAGTCTAAGGTCCCTCGTGTGAAACTCCTCTTGTTAAATTCCTGTTCTGTGCAGGCAGTGCATGGTGAGGTTCCAGTATCTCACTGACTCCTTCCGTAGCACAGCAGGGTAACAAGTACCCACTTTATGTTGAGCAAGCAGGTGAAGAGTTTATCTTAGTTTAGAACTAAGATGAGCCAGTCTCGGGTATGAATTTCAGAGTCCCCTTATTTGTTTTATTTTACTGAGGACTGGGGAGGGGTTAAGATGTGACTTTGCTATGGAGCTTGGCTGCCCTTGAACTGGCAGTCCTCATGCTGGCGTTGGGCACCACTGTACCCGGCAGACTTCTTTCAAAGTTCTACTTCTCCTGTGTCTACAGGAAGTCTCGCATAGGTTACAGCCTCAGTCTGAGGGCACATCCTTCTGCTTTCTAAAAAGGAATGAGCTGCTGTTGCGGCTTCAGCTAAAACTACAGTTATTTCCAATAAGTGAGGTGACTCCTGTACTTGTCAGATCAGCAATCCCACAGTTAAGCATTTGATACCATATGTCTTCTGCTCTGGCTTGCCACCTGGACTGAGAACTCTGATTAGTGGGAAATTCTTAGGTTGGATAGACTTCACACGCTCACTATAGCAGCTCATATTCTAGAGTGCAGACAAAGATGGTATAGTTACTGTCTTGTGGTCAGGATCAATGGTTTCTTTCTTATTGTTCATTTCAACTATGACTCTGCACCTCCTTTATACAGAGTAATACAGATATTAATTTTTTAGTCAACAAATAAAGTCTGGCCTATGACAGGCTCTATTAGATACGTGCTCGTCATGTGTTATATAAATGAAAAAGTACATGTATAAACTCCTTTATAATCTTACAGTTACCATCTTCATTTTTTCACATGAGAAAACTAAAGTTCAAATGTTAGGATTTGGCCAAAGTCACCCAAGCAAGTACACATAGCCATAGATACAGTCAGAGTGACACAGCAAGACAGCAAGTCTTAACATCGTTCCCCCTCCTCCTTGCTTTACATTTTTATTTAAGTCAGGCATGATGGTGCATACCTTTAATCCCAGCACTTGGGAGGCAGAGACAGGTAGATCTATGAGTTTGAGGCCAACCTGGTCTCCATAGTGAGTTCCAGGACAGCCAGAGCTATGTAGTGAGACTTGTCTTGGGAGGTCGGGTGGGGGTGGGGTAAATTAAATACATAATACATTTTTATTTAAATTCAGCTTTAGGGTTAACAATTTCACAATAAGAAGTTGTGTGTTCTTCTTGCACAGGGCCATGCTGATCTATGTATTGTTCTAGCCATAGATATGCTTCAGAAGCAAGCATAGTTTTTATTATCCTTGACCATATAACTTTGATTAATATTCATAGGTATTGGTGATTAGAAATCTTTTATAGAGACTAAGGTAATGTTAATCTCTGTCTAGAGTGTGTCTAGGAACACAAGTAATTGTTATTTTAAGAAACGGTAGAAGAAAGACTGTAATCCAATTCTGTTTCCCAGTGGACAACGCTAAAGTAGGAAATGGTTTAGAAAGGGATCGGGGTCATTATTTCTCCCTCATGGCTGTTCCCACTCATGGAAGTTCTCACTTTTCCTTAATAAATCTATGTTCACTCTGTAAAATGAGAGGAAAAAAGCCAAGGAATTGAGGGGTTGGATGTCATTTAGCCCTGAGCAGTAACCTAGCACATCCAAGCCCTGTTTCAGTTCCTCAGAACTAGATGAGGAGGGCATAGCATTGGATCGTTTAGGGCAGGTCAGGTTAGGAGACAGAAGTGTTTGGAAAGGACAGAAAGAACGCAACAGAGGCTGAAGGTAACTGCAGCCATAAGGCTGCGCTAGAATACCTCGGCCAGTACTGGCAGTAGGCTTCTCCGCTCACACCACATGGTGAGTGTTGAAGGACAGCACCAGGAGTGTTCTTAACAAGATGCTGTTAAAACAGGTTGAAGACTTGTCTCCAAGAAGCTAAGTGAAGGAAAGGACTACCTCTCTTCGAGGGGGGGGACTCCAAGTGTATGAGATTACTTGATCAAGTCCGGAAACTGCAGAGCGCTGTGGAGATTTTTAGTCAGGAAGGTTACTGTTACAGCCCTGTGTCATCTGTGGAAGGCTGCTTTGGTGCAGGATTTTCAGGCTCAGTTTCTGAGTAGGAGAAGAGTCGGAAGGTAGATGAGCTGTTTTAATGCTTTAAAGTAATGAGAGATGATCAGGACCTGAGGCTAAGGTGACGAGGACAAAAGGCAAGGTACAGGATAGAAAGTCAGAGTCCTGGAACCTGGTGGTTGAGGAGATGAAGGACAGTGACACTTGAGTGCAGATCGCTCTACAAGGTGGAAACCAACATGCTGAGCAAGGTACGCCCACCCAGGACAGAGTGGCCAGTAGATTTGAATCACAGGTGGCAGGATAGAACCTGTTATATCGTGCACTCATTGACCGCTGCCTTTTCGTTGGCTTTGTGAGCACAGGATCGATGAATGTTCTAATGGTGAAAAATAGCTCTCTGTGTTTTCAGGGCGCTGGAACGGAAAGGGAACGTGGGTCAAAGAAGGTTCTGAAGATAGGCCTGACTGCGTATGCTGGAGGAGAAGGCTGTTAGGGTTACCTTAGGCCTGGCCATGGCAGTGCACACCCAGGAAGCAGACCTTGGTCTGCAGAGCAAGTTCCAGGACAGCCAGGGCTGCACAGAGTCAGATAGAGAAGCCAGGGTGGATGGTCAAGAGATGAGTGAAAGGGAGCTGTTTTTATAGGAGATTTGATCTTACGTGTTTAGGGGTTTTACCTGCATGTATATGTGGTTGGAACCTGAGGAGACCTGTGACTGCTGAATCTACAGGGAACTGATGCTTATGGGCAGTTGTGAGCTGCCACGTGCATGCTGGGAATTAACCCAGGCTTCCTATAAGAGCTGCCAATACTCTTAACCACTGAGCCACCTCTCCAGCCACAACAGAGGACTCTTGATAATACTGAAGAGTCAGATTAGAACGTGAGGGACTTGGAAGGACAAGGGTGTGTTTCTTAGAAGTGGAACTTGGCCATTTTAAGAACGATCAGGTCTGGTTGGGGATTGCTTCACAAACACAAGGCCAGGGTTTGGTCCTCAGCTCTAGTTGGGGGTTTGGGGGTGTGGTTATTGGAGAGCAGGGGTGACAAAAATGAGCATCTCAAGGCAATGGCAGCTTTGTGGGAGAGGGGAATCTCCCCCAGGTGAGTGGTTCTAAGATTCCTGTGAGCGCAGTCATGGTGTTTGTTGAATGGGCTTATTTAGCTCATTCATACTGTGTGACATGGTGTAGTTTGTGTGTGGAAATGGCTGACAATAGAAGTTCCAGCTCTGGACTCGGGCTCAGATTTCAACTAGCTGGGCAGAGTGGACTTTCAGGATAATCTCAAATGGGGAGGAAGATGAGAAGAACCTGTCTTTGTATCTCCTCCTCTGGCAGCAATCTTTTTGGGTTCATTCCGAATGCCCTATCAAGAGATTAAGAACGTTATCCTGGAGGTGAATGAGGCTGTTCTCACGGAGTCTATGATCCAGGTAAGCAGCAAGGAGGTTCTGCCAGAGCTGGCTCTTCTGTGCAGCTGTATGCCAGCTTGCTCTCCTTGCTTGGTAAACAGGAACTTCTTCAAGCAATTTTGACTTAAAATGCTGGCTGAGGAAGGTGCTCTGTCCCTGGTGGCCAGGTTACCTTAAAAGACTGAGGCATCCCCCCACCTCAAAAGCTGCCCCCCATGCTTCCTTCATTATCAGTGGGCAGAGTGTGGAACTTGGAGTCACAGTCATGATGCTGAGGCTTCTACCCCACCACACACAGCATTTACTCTTTTCCAGAACCTCATTAAGCAGATGCCAGAACCAGAGCAGTTAAAAATGCTTTCCGAACTGAAGGAGGAGTATGAAGACCTAGCTGAGTCAGAGCAGTTTGGCGTGGTGGTGAGTAAGGCCTGGAGCACTTAGCTCTTTCCAGCTCCCTGTTCCCTTCCCTCTGGAGACCAGTCTGGTCACTTGCTCCTTGCCTCTTAGCTGGTTTTGAATCTTTTAGTCAATCAGTCAGTCCCCCCCCCCCCCCCATCTCCCAGAGGAGGATCACCGTGTTATCTTTTTTTGATGTCTCTCCAATCAGCTCCATAGTGGGATTTCTCTCTTCCTCACTAGATGGGCACAGTGCCCCGCCTTCGGCCCCGCCTCAACGCCATTCTCTTCAAGCTACAGTTCAGTGAGCAAGTGGAGAACATCAAGCCGGAGATCGTGTCTGTCACTGCTGCGTGCGAAGAGCTGCGTAAGAGCGAGAACTTCTCCAGCCTCCTGGAGCTTACGCTGCTCGTGGGGAACTATATGAATGCGGGCTCCAGGAATGCTGGCGCTTTTGGCTTCAATATCAGCTTCCTTTGTAAGGTGAACCATGGGGTTAGACAGGAGGACAGAGGGAAGGCCACTTAACGCCCAGTACTGGGGCCCAATAAGGGGGTTTGAGGCAAGTCCAGAGTAATGGTTTCTCCTTTCCCCACAAGCTTCGAGACACCAAGTCTACAGATCAGAAGATGACTCTGTTGCATTTCTTGGCTGAGTTATGTGAGAATGACCACCCCGATGTCCTCAAGTTTCCTGATGAGCTTGCCCATGTAGAGAAAGCCAGCAGAGGTAAGGCAGTGTAAGGCAAAGCTAGAAGGTGGTTCTGGGCAAGATGGCTGAGGTGGGTAAAGATGCCTGCTTCCAGTCCTTCAGTCCCTGGGACCAACGTAGTGGAAGGAGACAACCAACTCTCACAAGTTGTATACACACACACACACAAATAAATATAATTTGAAATTTTTTCTAAAAAAAGAAGATGGTTCTGAGCCATAAAAGTCTCAACATGGGGAAAGAAATAAGACACTGCATTCAAGACAGAGTTTCTCTATGTCAATCTGGCTGTCCTAGAGCTCACTGTGTAGACCAGGCTGGCCTCCAACACTCACCTATCTCTGCCTCTACCCCTGCCCCTGCCCCATGCCCCCTGCCCCTGCCTCTGCCTACTGGGTGCTAGGACCAAAGGGGTGCACCACTTCTTGGTCTTGATCCTTTCCTCCCTGGTCCTGGTTTAGGTTCACAACTTTTGTCAACTGTGGCCTCACTACCCAAAACTACACAAAACGCCAGGTTAAAGTAGGACAGAGCTCCACCCAGCTTCTGTGTTCCTACCTATGTCTCTTCTGAAACCCTGATAACCTGAAATAAATGAGACCAAGCTCTCAGGGATCCCATGGGTTCTTTTTAAATTAAATGAAGCCTGTTTCTGTTAGTATTACACAGTGGGTGAAGGTTGGAAGGTCAGATAGCAAGGACTCGTGCTTTTACTGCAAAGATCAGAACCTACATGTGAGTCAGAGGAGTGTCCGAAGGCCGGGGCAGGCCGGGGCAGGCCAGTGCAGCGTACCTAGATTCAAAAGGAGGAACCCAAGCAAGGTGGGAGGGTGAGGCTACGAGACCATCTGAGCTGCTCAGTGAGTTCTTCTGTTGTCTCCCAGTTTCTGCTGAGAACTTGCAGAAGAACTTAGATCAGATGAAGAAACAGATCGCTGATGTGGAACGCGATGTTCAGAATTTCCCAGCTGCCACAGACGAAAAGGACAAGTTTGTTGAGAAGATGACTATATCCTTTCTTGGAGGACTTGGGTCCCCAGGGGAATAAGAAGGACGATTGCAGCATTCAGTTTTTATCTCTAATTTTTTTCTTCCACTAAATACATAGTTTTAAAGCTTATTGTACAAGTAAACCTTGCAGATAAACTACAAGACTCCAAGTGCCTATTCTGTCCTGTTCCTGTTACAAACACACCTACCTACTCTAAAAGCCCCTGAGTCCCTATTCTGTTCCCCATTGCTGTCACAGAGACACCCTTACACAGAGACAATCACTGCCATTTTCTGATTTACATCAAAACTTCATTGCATAGCATTTTCTCATTATGTCTCAGCCTTGTTTCTATAGTAATCTATGTAACTTCTATTGCCATAAACCATAGCTTATGGTTTGCCACTATCTTTTTTTTTTTTTTTTTTTCTTTTTTCTTCAAGACAGGGTTTCTCTGTATAGTCCTGGCTGTCCTGGAACTCACTCTGTAGATCAGGCTGGCTTTGAACTCAGAAGTTCACCTGCCTCTGCCTCCCGAGTGCTGGGATTAAAGGTGTGTGCCATCACTGCCCGGCGCCACTATCTTCTTACAACACTTATGGTGCTTCTGTAGGTGTCATGAATGGGGGACTATATGGTGCATCCTGTGTAGCCCATTCTACGTCTTTGAATGATTCTCTGACCTGGACCTCTTTCTGGTTCTCTGACCTGGGTCTCTTTTCTTTTTGCTTTTGACCTGGGTCTCTTTCTTTTTGGGTTTTGTTGTTGTTGTTGTTTGGCTGTTTTGTTTGTTTTGTTGGTTGGTTGGTGACAGGGTTTCTCTATGTAGCGCTGGCTGCCCTGGTGCTCTCTGTTAACCATGCTGGCCTCAAGCATTCAGAGATCCTCCTGCATCTTGGGATTAAAGGTGTGTGCCATCACCACCCCCAGCGTGGGTCAGCTTCTTGGTCTTGGCCCTTTACTCCCTGGCTGCACAGCTTTGTGAAGGATGCACAGGAGCAGTACAACAAGCTGCGGATGATGCACTCCAACATGGAGACCCTCTATAAGGAGCTAGGTGACTACTACGTCTTTGACCCGAAGAAGTTGTCTGTAGAAGAATTCTTTATGGATCTGCACAACTTTAGGAATATGTTTTTGGTGAGCAAGGGTGAACTCATTTTTCATGGGGTTCCTAATGGTTCCTGGTGGGTTACATGTTCCCACATGTCCTCCATTTGGTCCCCCCTCCCTTCTCCAGCAAGCAGTCAAGGAGAACCAGAAGCGCCGGGAAACAGAAGAAAAGATGCGGAGAGCAAAACTAGCCAAGGAGAAGGCAGAAAAAGAGCGGCTGGAGAAGCAGCAGAAGCGAGAGCAGCTCATAGACATGAATGCAGGTGAGCAGTGGGAAGGCCCTCTGTCTGGAACACTCAGGTCTAAACGAAGCTCTTAGCAACGGCTTTGGCAGCCCTCTGCCTCCAGGCTCCGCGTGATGGGTTTTAATGTTTTCCTTTTCCTCTCCTTTGCTGGTTCTTGGATTACATCTTCTCACCCTTGGGGGAATTGCTGCCACACTTAACTCTTCACTTCTGCCTGTCAAAAAACGTTCCCTGACCTGTTCTCATTCTTGTTGCTAAATATTTGGGGTTTCCAAAATGTTTCCCTGGCTCCTCCCGTCTTGTAGTAGCTCTCCTTTCCCCTTGCTTCCCCACTACGCTGTTCCTGTTACCTCATAGAATGTTGTATGCACGTCTGAGATCATAAATGGATTGAACTAGAAGGAGGTGAAAAGCTGGCCACTCTTTCTCCAGCAGAAACATGTCTTTGTTCGAGCATATGGTCTCAATTACTGGCCCTCTGTTTCCTGTCTCTGCTTCTTCCCTGCTGAGGAGTCCCTGCCCCCCACTACTCCTTTGGGCAGCGGAAATACAGTAAGTGCAGCATATGTTGCACATGGCCCTGAGCTGATCTGTAAGGCCCATAAGCCTCTGAAAGTGAGGACTTCTTGAATCTGTCAAGTCTTAAAAATTTGCTGAGCAGTAACAGTAAAGACCAACATGGTTTGCTCCCAGAGACCTTGAGAGTAGTTTCTTGCCTTTATCTCAGTTATATTTAAGCCACCAACTTTGTTCCCATAAAACCGTTAAAATTTATACCAAGTGTTCATCATTTCCCTCCCTGTTCTCCCTGGGCCTCCAGGGCTTTACCCTTTCTATTTTGTGTAAGATGTAATGGGAGCAAGGTGGAGTCCAAATGACATTTGGAATAAGGGCTATAACCCAGCCAGCAGGTGGCGTAGTGGACCTTACCCTATTCTAAGGGCCTGGATCTAGCAAATGAAATTGAATGTAGGTCAGCTGCACTGGTGATGTTCAGACAGCAGATGGCGCTGGCAGTAATGAACCCTAGTCTTTAGCTAGTAGCCAACCAGCTCCTTGGGATTTCAGTTTCAGATTTCACTATCCTGAGCTGTTGCCATGGAAACTGAGCCTGGCTAGAACTGGGATTCTACATTAACTCTTTGCATTCCAGCCAGGCTGCTTTCAGCTGTCACATGAAGAGCTATCTTCAGGAAGATGCAACCACTAGAAGCAGTAGTAACATGAAATTCAGTCTTGATCAGTGGGCTTTCTTCCTTTAACTCTCCTGAAGCCCAAGCCTCAGTTGTTGATGTGGACTGGAGTGAAACGCTGAGATTGGTAGTAGTAATACTTGCTCCCCCCCCCGCCCTCCACAAACAATTCTATCTACTTAGCCCAGGCTAGCTTCAAACTCTACATCTTCCTGCTTCTACCTCCCAAGTACTGGGATTACAGACATGGTCGCTCTGCCTGGCATAGGTGCCTTTTGGTTTATAACCACAGTCTCTGCTTACTGAGATCTTGGAGTTAGTGTTAGGAGTCTGTGTGCTGGTCCTGGTTAGTGTACGTAGGCTGACATTACAACAAACACCTCAGCTTTACACTAATAGGCAGGGAGCCTTCAGGCAGTTTTTAAACTGACACAAGTAAAGTAAACATGGGTCTGAGGCTTGAAAGGTTGACCCTTTCTTGTCTCTTATGAGCTCTCAATCAGTGTGCAGGGGGTGGGGAAAGTCACACAACATCCATGCATTTCATGTGCACTTTGACATTTGCTATGCTGCTCTGGCTGAAAAATTTACGCCTCTGTCTTTGTTCTTCACAGAGGGGGATGAGACAGGTGTGATGGACAGTCTTCTAGAAGCTCTGCAGTCAGGGGCAGCATTCCGACGGAAGAGAGGGCCCCGGCAGGGTAAGTAAACAAATGGAGTCCAATTAGTTGGGTATTGGGACGGGGGTTGTGGGGTCTCTGCTCCTGGTCATGCTAGTGGAAGGCCGAAGAAGAAAGTGATATTCCAGGTTTAGAAACTTCCCATTTCTATGCACTGGGTTGTCTAGGCCTCTTCCTCTCACATTAGAGGGTCCTCACTAGGACCCTTTGGAGGCCTAGACATGCTGGCTTCTTTCTATCAGAGAGTAATAACTACAGCAGAAGCATCACTATGACAGAGTTAAAGCCTGGCAGAGGCTCTGTAGACACATTAGATACAAACTTCCCTTAAAAGCTGCTGTAGAGAGAAGATGGCAGGATACAGTGGTGTCTCTGGAACCTTTGATCCCTGACACCCTGGAACTAGGACCCTAGCTAGCCAAAGGTGCAGATTATACAAGCCCGTATAATCTTAGTCCCTGGCCCAAATGGTTTGCTGTGATTCTCCTGTAATAACTAGCTGCCTCTTTCTATCTGTACTCCAAATACTCAGGAAAATTTCCTTCCAAGAGCTCCCCTGGATATGCTCTAAGCCCTTTCTTAAACAAACAAGTAAAAAAAAAATCCCTGGTTACAGGTCATCCATTGCAGGCAGTACAGGGTCTCAAAAGGGAGGAGAAGCGGGTATCAGTTTACAGATAGGCCTTTGTAAGGCAAGCACAGCTAGTGGGACTCCTTTGTAAAGGTTCTCACAGCACTCTTTCCTACCTAGCAAAAGTACCATGCATCTCACTGTGCTGTCTTCCCTGACCCTCTTGACTAAGCCCAGTCTGCTTCAGACTGTGATGGGGAATTCCCTTTTAAGCCTCTTCCCGAGGAATTGTACTGGAGACCCAGATGCTTCCTGTGCAAGCCGCTGGGGATGCCCCGGTCTCTACTGCTTTCCTAGTGAAAAACCAGGCTTGTGGGTAGAGGAAAAAGGATTTTCTCAGAGCTACCTTTTCAGTAGAGAATATGAATTAGAGTACTACTGTCTCCCAGTTAGAAAGACAGTGGGAGGGAGCTTTTAGAAAATACTGAAGTTAAAAGAAGTTGAAAACAAGGATTGCATAGTCAGACTCAGTTTATATTCTTTTTTTTTAAATGTTTTATTTATTTTATGTATATGAGTACACTGTAGCTGTCTTCAGACACACCAGAAGAGGGCATCTGATCCCATTACAGATGGTTGTGAGCCACCATGTGGTTGCTGGGATTTGAACTCAGGACCTCTGGAAGAGCAGTCGGTGCTCTTAACTACTGAGCCATCTCTCCAGTCCTCAGTTTATATTCTTATCTTTCTGATCTGGTTTGCTAGGCTCAACAAATATCTGGGAGACCCTCTTTAAAACATTTCCAGTTACTCTGGAGAGCTTTTTCTCACTTGGGTTTCACCTCATCTAAAGTGATGTAGGCTCGCACCAGACATAACAGAAAGCTAGGCACCAGAGTGGCATGCCAAAGACTTGGCCTCTTCTCTTAGAAGAGAAAGGCTGCAATTTTGAAGGCCCTATTTTCAAAGTACAGAGGCTCCAGGGGTCAGAAACTCCCTCCAGGGTTGCTGGACCCAGCTGTTCCACTCTTTGTCTGCCTACGTCTGACTGTTTTCATGGTGAGTGGTTCTCACCACTCCTAATGCTGGAACACTTTAATACAGTTCCTCATGTGCTGACCCCCAACCATAAAAGTATTTTTGTTACTACTTCATAACTATAATTCTGCTACTGTTATGAATTGTAATGTAAATATCCGATATGCAGGGTATCTGGTATGTGACCTCCAAATGGGCCAAGACCCACAGGTTGAGAACTGCTGCTCATGACCAAGTGCCGAGAGCCAAAGAACCAGAAGCACTGGCAGGCTTATCTGCCTCACATTCTTTCCCTTCCCAGAGGCAGCTGTCTTTATTCAAAAACACTAGCTTTCCCCCTCGAGTCTCCAGGAATGTTAAAATCTTCCAGTCTCTGGAGACATGAAGGAGTGACCCGATACAAAGATCCATTGAGGGGTTGGAAGAGGAGAGTTACTCTTAGGGCTGGTTCATTCAAAGTAACATGCAAATCGCTGTAGTCCGCAGGGTGTGGAAGAACAATGGCTGAGTGTCAAGGAGAAGAATCCACGGGATTGTATTAGAGCTCCCGTTTCCAGCTGGGATTGAGTCAGCTTGTGGTTTTAATGATTCAGCTTTATCTCCAAGCCTGAGTTGCGTGTAGGCCACTTACATACTAGAATGGAAGTCAAGAAAGACATCTGTCTCTCTGGAGTCTTCCCTCGACTGTCTCCCAGCTTCCTTATAAGCTCCACTTATTGCTAATTGAGGCCTGTATTAGGGCCTTGATAAACCTAAAGGCCCTAAAATTGATTAGTATCCACTCTGCTCATAGGTAGGAGGAGTTAAGGCTCCACACCTAAAGTCTTGTCCAAGCACAATGATAAAGCCAGAACTGTGTCCTGATTTTGTCAATCCAAATCCAAGGCTCTTTCCATTAAGCCTGTATTATTGGGTGGGAAATTACAATGCCCCTTTATCCAGGCCAGAAAACTCGGGCCTAGCACATCACAACAAGTGTTCTGGAGGTGGTGCAACTGTACCAGGGAGGTTTTCTGATGAACCCCCGAAAAGCGTGTCCCTTTATCACTACTCTCCCCAGTTCTGTAAAAATAGGACAGGGGGTATAATTAGGGTAGTTTCAGACATGGATGAGTTATTTAGGATGATAATGGCTGTCCCATCTGTCCCAGTTTCCTCTCCCCTGAGGAAGCTTATTAACAAGAACACTTCCTCTTTAGTGGTTGTTCATAGCTTGTGTCTCAGGATTTTTTTCTTGAACCATTAGCTTTTTCTAACTGAGCTGAGCTCTTAGTGTGACTCAGCAGGGTTTACTTACATGTTTCTCTTGCTCACCTGTCTTCTAGGATTCCAGGTTTGACCATTTTCTCAGACTCTGCCTCTACCCCCAAATATGAGGGTCCATTCTCCTAGTTAGTTAATTGTTCCAGATCCTACACAGTCAAACACTGGCTAGCTTCTGTGGCTACTGTAAGTACTCATAGCCTTACAGAGGGAGGAAATCAATCTCCTGATTGTGTAGTCTGCTCAGCAGAGTGGTGACTATGGAGATAGAACTGGTGTGCTGGGTCCCCTTGGTTCTTTCATCACTTAGAACAGGGCTTTCTCAGTTTTGATTTCATGCCCATTCCCTACTTTCAAGGCTTAAAGGGGAAAATTGTGCTGTTTTCTCTATCTGCCATAGTCCCCTGGGTCTTAGGACACATGTAATAAATCAGAAGTCTTGTGAGTATAGAAATATCCCGAAACACTGCTGGATCAGATGCAACAGGGAAGCTTAGAGGAAGCAGCAGCTTATGACTTGCTGCCCTGGAACTCTTGACTTCTGTGTTGCTCTAGGGCAGCTGTTGACAGAGTTTTGAGTCAGCAGTTGCTCCAGTTCATTCCCTCGAGTTAGACGGATGTGCACATGGATGAGGCTGCGGGAAAGAGACACTAAGCCACTGTTGTTTCTAGGCAACAGTGGGATCCTGGAAAACTGAGTGCTTTAGAAAAGAGTAGAAAGGAAACACATACAGGGGGAGATGAAGAAGGAAAGTAGGAATTTTTTCTTTTCTTTCTTCTCTTGGTAGATAACCCTTTGTTCCCGTGGGAAGAAGGGGGGGAGGAGGAGGAAGAGACCTCTAAATTGGTATCTGTAGTTGGATTGTGTGCTCCCTGTGGGCAGCCTCTGCTTGTGTGAAAACAGTAGCTCTGGGTCATGGCTCTGTGCTGAGACTGCTAGCCCTGGAGAAGGCTTGGACTCTCTTACCTGGTTTGGCTTCCGCCTACCCAAAGCTTTTTGCTAGCCCAAAGCAGCCCACCTCTGCTCATGGTGGAGTCATTAGGGGGTGCTGGGCTTGTCACTGGTTCTTTGAGGCATAGTCACTGCTTTCTTCACTTCAGCCTTTTCTAGGTCTCAGGAAGATTCTTTAGTTTTTTGTTGTTGTTTTTGTTTTTTGAGATGGTTTCACGTAGCTCTAGTTGTTCTGGAAGTCTCTATGTAGACAAGGCTGGCGTGAAACTCAAAGAGATCTGCCTGCTTCAGACTCCCAAATGCTGAGACTAACAGTGTGGGCTGCTACCCCCAGCTTTGGCTCTTGTTTTTTATGTCACCATTCTTAGATATACAGTTTGGGGATTGTGCAAAATTGTGAGACTGTCACCATTATCCATTAGCAGTTACTTTTTAATGTACACATAAAGTTGTACACATTTTTATGGAGTATCTAAGGATATTTCTGTGCATGTACAAACTGAGATATTCAAATAAAGGTAACCCTTTCCTTCTCTGGTAAGTAGCAGGAACGTGATTCTCCCCCCATCGGTCCCTGGAATTAGACTTTTTATTTTTTGTTCCAGGAACTGACATAAACTTTTTTTTTATTTAAAGTGTGTGTGTGTGTGTGTGTGTGTGTGTGTGTGTGTGTGTGTGTGTGTGTGTTTGCTCATGCACACATACATATCCATGGCTTGCCACTTTGCTTGGAGTCAAGTACTTTTTACTCACTGAGCCATCTTACCAGCCCCTGACATGAGCTTTAGTTTTAAATGTAAAAACTTTGTAGGAGCAAGGGGTGTTTGTTTCCTGTGCCTTTATTTGATTATGTAAAAGTTTTGAGACAGGATCTCATAGCTGAGACTAGCTTCTAAGTATGCTGGCCTTAATCTAAGAATTCTCTTGCCTCAGTCTCCCAAGTGCTGTGGTTACAGGTGTGGACCACCATGCCATTTTTTCTTGTCACTCTATCTTCTATCTCTGTGAACTTTCCCAAGCTCGGCATTCACAGGAATCGATTTGTAGCATATATGGCATTTTATGTCTGGCTTTGAAAACTCAAGGTTGCTAGGTATATATGCACTCTCTGTGCTGCTAAAGGGGCATGGTGGTCATCACGAGGTGGGCGTGGTCCCAAGGAGCTAGGTGTCTTCCTGATGATACTGGGGTCTGAAATACGGATTCATAAATGAGCAGGAGAGGCTTTGACTGAGATTTCTTTCTAGGAGTTCCCTCTTAGTTACCCTTGGCTGTACTTTTTTCTATCTTTTCACCACTTAGTGTGTGCATGCACACATATGTTGTACACAAATGTACACACTGAAGAGATGAGAAAGAGGCAGGTGTGGTAACCTTGGTTGTTGGGGAAACGCATGGGAGTGTGAAGCGCATGTGTTGACAGTGGCTATACTCCTCTTTGCAAGAACCCCCTTTAAGCCAACTAAAGTCGCCTCTCGCTAGCACAGGCCTTCCTGAGGCAGCCTTAGAGTTTTACCTACAAGCTTTCTGTGGAGTGCCTACAAAGTAACAGTCCTGTGCGTTAGCTTTAACATATTTAATTCCAACAAACCTAAAGGAGAAAGTGGACTTTGATTACTGTTTTTCTTGCTACATAACACAGCCAACACTTAAATCGGCTCTTCTTTTTTTAAAAGATGTATTTTTATTTTATATTTATGAGCGGTTTGCATACATCTAGGCAGATGCATCCTATGCATGCCAGGTGCCCATGGAGGCCAGAAAAGGGCGCTGAGTTCCCTGGAGCAGAAGTTACAGATGGTAGTAGTGAGCTGCCATGCAGATGCTGGGAACCAAACCCAGGTCCTCTGCAAGAGCTTCTAGTATTCTTAACTGTTCAAGTCCTGTTCTGTCTCGCTGTATCCAGACCTTCATACTTGCCCCCAAAGGGGTTTTTATGTTGAGTCTCTGTCTCTCCTTCTATAAGGCCTCTGAACCAGACAAGGCAGCCACAATTGCATGGCTTCTGGCTGAACACCTGCTTTAGAACTGTAAAGAGATTAGAAACCAGGCCTTCTGTGAAGAGTTTCATGTCTTCTCTTGCAGTCAACAGGAAGGCTGGGTGTGCAGTCACATCTCTGCTAGCCTCGGAGCTGACCAAGGATGATGCCATGGCTGCTGGTCCTGCTAAGGTGCCCAAGAAAAGTGAAGGAGTCCCCACAATCCTTGAAGAAGCCAAGGAACTGGTTGGCCGTGCAAGCTAAGCTGGGCTTTCTGGCCATTGCTGCTCCTAGGCGAAGCCCAGACTGTCTACCTGCAGCATGTGCCTAAATGGTCAAGGAGATATCCCTCTGCAGTGGCCACTCCACCACCTGACCCTGTCTTTCTGTCTGGCCTGCTGCTCTCTGAACACCACATACAGCTTCAGCTGCCCGGAGGCCAGAAGGAAGGGACAGTGTAGGGGTGGCCTGAGCCCAGCCCAGCCAGCCCTGGCTGTTGTATTACCAAAGCAGGGTCCATGTTTGCTGCCTTAACCCTGTCTCCTCTATGTTACCCAGAGGTCCTGGGCCTGCTTTCTCAGCCCCACTCTCTAGTGGGCCTTCCTCTAGGTCAATCTTGCTGCATTTGTGCTTTTCTTTTGTGGTTTCTCTGGCCCTGAGAATAGCATGGGACTTGTGAACCTTTGGGCTAGATCTTTCACTGCTGTCACCTCTGCTTTTCCTCCTGGCAGTTATTTATTACTAGTGCTGTGGCATTGGGAGCTGCTTCTGCAAAAACAGGAAGCAAATCCCACCCTTACCCCACTTTCCTGGGAAAGGTCTCCCGGGCAAAGGGTCTCAACCACTCTCCCCGTTCCACTGTGGCCCACGTCGGAGCCACAGGCGGTAGCTAGGGCATAGTGACAGTGTGGGGCCCGCCCCCTGCCCGCTGCCATGCTTTTATGCCCTTGCCTCCCTGGTCCCTCTGCACCAGCCCCCTCACCTCCACCCTGCAGCTGAGCCCCTCCCCCATGCCTTCCCCAGAGCTTTGGTGCATCTCATTTGGAGTGTGGGCTGTAGTGTGACCGTCCCAACACCTCACCCCTCCATTCAAGGAAACGGGAGGTGGAGCCTCCTGGCTGAGAAATTGTTTTGCAAATGGATCTATTTTTATATGAAAAAATTTTTTAAGAAAAATAACTTTGATCCCCTTTCCCCTCCATAATAAAAGAGGCTTTGATGGTAGGTTCAAGCATTCCTGGGGTCAGTCCTAAACATGGCCTAAATATTGGCCCACCCCTCAAGACTAAACCATGAGGTCAAGTAGACCCTTCCCTAGCATCAGTTCTGGGACAAGAGAAATTTTCTCTGGGTGGGCTGGGCCACACCATAGGGTAGCAAGAGCTTAGATGCTGTGTTTTCATGAATGTATTAAATTATCAAGCCAAATGTGCAGATGCTAAGTGGACGCTGAGAAGTGGCACAGGGATGCCCTGCCCCCCATGTAAACAGTGAGCTGGACTGGGTGGCCCAAACCTCAGGAAGCTCAGATTCTCTGGCTTAGGGTCACTGCTTGTCCTCCAAGGCCCCTTCCAGCTTTCCCTCCGAGGCTGCAGAGAAGGAATGACACTGTCCGGGCTTGACACAGAATAGAGTTGCCAGAGTATGGAGAAGTTAGGAAACACACGGGCCAGTCTGGGGGCCTTGTGGCCAGGGAGGATTGGGCTACTAGAGCTTATGTCTGAAGGACAGTGGCAGCTCCTGGGCTACTTCCTGGGAAGACTGAAGTAGGGGCTGGTTCTTCTCTGAGCCGACACCTTGCTCGCTGACATCGGGGGCTTTGTCCCTTTTCTTTTTTTAATCACTTTTGCTAAAATGCATTAAAAAATTTTTTTAAGTAGAGGGGTTAAAATGCAAACCCCTTGCCTCTTGGGTTTTTGGGATGTCATCACCTCCAGTTTGATGGGTTTGTTTCCAACTGTCAATAAAGCATTGAAACAGAACCTCCCTCTTGCCTCCGTTGTAAAATTCTGAACTGGTTCTTTTCACTATAGTGGTCTGGGCTTCTCTTGGTGGTTTCCCACTCTGTTGTTGACCTGTCAAGTCTGTCAGAAGCTAACCCGCAGAGGAGCTTGGGCATGGCGAACCCCTTGGTGGTTTCTGTGAGCCGCAGTCCCCTTAAAGGGCTGGCTTAGGCTTGGGGCCCTATTTTTTAGCTCACCTCCAACTTCCCACTTTTCCTGTCTCCTCCAGATGCCAGAGTTTTCTGTCCGGTACCTCTGTCCTCTATCCCCACCAATTTAGAGGTGCTTAACTTAACACTGGAACTGGAATCCTGAGCCTGCCCTACCTGGGTCAGAAGTCCCAACCCAGACACCAGAGGACTTGGCCACTAAGCTATGCTTGTTCAAGCAAGTTGTAACCTCAACAAAGACACCTTAACAGTGAGCAGACCCACGGGGGATAGGAAGGGCCCTCTACTAGAAATAAAACCCTTTAAAATAGCCCCTGGGCCGGTGCAGCTGCCTCATGCAGCAGCGGCAGAGATGTGGGGGTGGCTACCTGCCTCGAAACCCTAGAGGCTGTCCGTTTCCGCTCATCTTTTAGTGCCCACATACCAATTAGGGGACCAGCCACAGCTGCCCTTTGCCCTACCGTCTGCGTCTGCGTCCTTGCCCAGAATAGAACCCAGGCACTCAGTACCCCGCCCTTCCAACGCCAGGCTCTGAGAAAACCCTGCTTTCCTCTTAGCAACCTCACACACCACCACCCTTCCCACGCAAAGTCAAAGTCGCCTGGAAGGTTTGGTTTCCATGGCAACAGACCAGGAGGCGGCAGAGCTGGTAACCAGAATCCGAGGGAGGGAGCCCAGAAACTGTTCTTATGGCTCTTTTGATGGACTTGCCCTCACCAACCCTCCTGAAAACCTGTGGGTCTGTGTCTGTTCTCCAGGTCAACCTTCCTGACTCCAGGAGCTGCAGGAACCTGGCAGTCAGATTAGCCGAGCTGGGAGGGGTTCCGAGAAAAGGAGGGAAAGGGGCTGGGTCCCAAGGCCATCCCTTCAATTCAACTTTGCTGCTAAAAAAAGAATGTAAAGGCAAGTTCCACTTAGAGAAACTGAGGCCCTGAGTAGGGAACTCGGTATTCAGAAAATTATCTCCCGGGCATTCATTCCTGCTGTTCCTCAGACCTCTAGGCAGCTGCAAGGGAGGAGGGGTAGGCAAAGGAGAATCTGTCTTCTGGATCAGCCCCCTCCCATAGCTGAAGGGAGGTAGCTAGTGGGGAAGGGGCGGGAACTAGGAAAAAGTCCCCAGCGCCCTCCCACCCCCGCTCACGCTCCTGCTACCCGCCCCCCATGCAGGGTCTCCTTTTCTGCCCGGAGACAGCCCTGAGAATAAATCTGTGCATTCAGTTGCGCACGCGTTCCAACTCCCCACCCCCACAATGGACCCTGCAGCGACACCACCACCACTGCATACTGATCCACAAGCACCATTACAGTTCATCACATATTATTAGAGACGCCAGGGAATCGGAAACATGCACTCCATATTGGACAGTCAGATGCGCACTGCACAAGCACACGCAATTCAAAAATAGATCGAGACAAAACCAAGACACAAACAACTATGACCCTTTGATTCTATTATTAAAGACAAACCCCTCGACCCCACCCACATGTTCTGTGTTCCATCTCTTAAACAGATGCGGTCAGACTTTCAGAAGAAACCATTTTTTATTTTTAATTTTCGAAGAAAAAAGCCATATAAATATTAGAGTATAAAACTTGCGAGAGATATCGGAAGGGGGATGGGCAGGAGCTACGTGACTATGCGAAGAGAAGCTTTTATAGAGAAGTCAGTACAGGAAGGGGTCGCCGCAGCGTGTGGACACAGCACAAAACACAGCACGGGCCGCCCGCAGGCAGATTGAGATTCAAAGGACAGACGGCTGCGCACAGCCCACCGCCCGCTGCCCACCTCACCATCACTTAAAAGCACACCACACTATACTATTGGCTATTCTACACCAGCCGGGGGGAGGGGGCTTCTACACTACTGTAAGGACTGGGGCAGAGGAAGTTCTATGCACAAGGAGGCACTGGGGGGCTTTAACCGGTCTCTGGCCACGAGGGGGCGGCCTGGGGGCCTGGGCAGTGGCCTTCTGAGAAGAAATGGCACCTGGTAAGGTGGAGGCCAGGGGCTTGAGGACTACAGGGGCCCAGTGGAAAAGCCCCGTCACTGGCTGAGACTTTATGGCCACTTGGTCCCTTTTTCTAGCTACTGGACTAGACCCAGGGTCCAAGAATGACCTTGCTTGGGCCTCTCTTCCTGCTAGGACCACTGACCCTCCCACCAAGGGCACCTCTGGGGTACCCAGCACCCACAGAGGCCCTCTTTCCTCTCTGGTCTTAAACTCACTTATAAGTCTTCTTGGACTGAAATGCCAGCTTAAATCCATTGGTCCTGGTGGCCCAGCCCAAGCAGCCCAGGCTGAACCAGGATGGAGGGGTCTGGCCTGGTGTTTGTCTATGGCTAGAATTTGAGGATTGAGCCAGTACCCTGGGTACTTACAGAGCCCCTTGCAGGGCCCTATTAACAGGCCGTTTGGTCCACTGCCCCACTCCCAGCGGAATACACTCAACTTCCCTTTAGTTTACCACCCCCTACTGTCTCCAGACATGCAAAGGAGTCTCTTCTTTGAGGTGTAGGGAAGTCACAGCATGCAGTGGGAACATCGAACAATGAAAAACAAAAGACTAGTAGTCCCCAGGCATTGAAAAGAGGCTTGGTAGCAAAGTGCCTTCCCCAAATCCAGCAAGCATCAGTACCAGAGGGATGGTGACTGTCCCCCAAAACGTAAGCACTGGTCTCAGGCTCTAGAAGGAAATGAGAAGACTGGTGCCAAACCATGCTTTGGGGGAAAGCTGAACTGAAGGAGAGGCCAATAGATTGTAATACTCTCCCAACTGTTCAGAACTAGCAGCCGGTTTAGCTCACCTGTCACCCCAACAGCCCAACTACCTTGCTCAAAGAGCGGGACTGAAGGAGTGGCTGGGGTGGGGAGAGGGAGGCAGGAGGTGGATGAGCCTGGCTGGGTTGGAAGATGGAGGAGTTCCGCTGTAACTAAGGAGCGTGGCATGGTTTGTGTGTATGTATGTCCACACTAACCCTGCTACCCTGGTGGGTACGGTCACTGATTGGATAGGGGGTCCCAGCAGAACTCTCTTTGCATATTCAACCCCCTAGGGCACGGGGGAGGGGTTGTTGGCTTGGGCACTTGTTTCTGTTTCCCAACTCGGAGCATGGCCATGGCTCCTACCAGTATCCTGGGGTGAGCCCTGCGATTCTGAGGCCTGGGTACAAGTAAGGACTGGCTGGGGAGGGAGGCTGCATGGGGCTCAAGGCCTGGCCTCCAGGTTACTTCTTCTCTTTCTTGCCCGACTTCTTTTTGTTGCCATTGCCACCTGCTGGAGCCTTGCCATCTCGTTTGCCCGCTGCATTGGTCAGTGTGGCATTGCTGCCGGGGATGTACACGTTCTGGCGGTAGTCAGGCACATGCTGCAGGGTGAACTGGGGTCCGTATCGAGCGCTCAAACCCATGGTGCCGGCGCCCCCTCCCAGAGTGGAGCTCCCATCAGCGGCTTCTGCAGAGACAGAAGAAGAGCAGATGGTCAGTTGGGGTCAGTGACTTCCTTGCACTGTGAATGCCTGGACCCGACCACTGGAGTACAGTGGTCACCAAGGCCGGCTCTGTGCACAGAGGAGTTGGGGGAGAAGTCAAGAGGGTCCTGTGAGTCTCAGCAAGTCTACCCAGCTTCTCTGTGCCATCCATCTGGTTTTCTAAATACTTTCACTTCCATAAAATGAAGGTAAGCTAGAAAGTATCCACTTTGGGTAAGAAATAAAAGAGAAAACGCTTCGAAAGTGACTAGACTAGTGCTTGCCATGTGGCAAGTGCTCAAGATGTGCTAGCTAGCGTTTCTATGGCTTCAAATACTTGTCCCTGCCTTCCACAATAGACTACGATTTGTGCATTAGTTTCCCCTAACCAAGGTTTGGCACAGCACATGCGCTCAGCAGCTCTGCCATTAATTTGCATGCAAGGGTGTTCTTTCATTCATGGACCTATGTCTATCTGTGTGGTATTGGGAATTGAACTCATGTCCTTGCACATGCTAGGCAAACACTTCCTCAGCTGAGCTACATCCCCAACCCAGCCCTTGGGTTTGTTGGTTTGGTTTAGTTTTGTACTTCTTGGGTTTTGTTGTTGTTTGGTGGAGGGTGGTTTGGTTTGGTTTGGTTTTTCACAACAAGGTTTCTTTCTCTGTGTAGCCCTGGCTGTCCTGGAACTCGCTCTGTAGTCAACTCAGAGATTCTCCTGCCTGGGCTGGGATTTAAGGTGTGGGCCGTTTTTGTTGTTTAAATTGTTTAAACTATGCATCACTGAGCTGGCCTGGAACTATGTAGACCGGACAACCTGAACGCTGGGTTAAAGGCGTCCTGGTTTCTTCACCCAGGCTGGTCTTAGGCTTAGTCTGTGCTTGCTTCTGCCTCCTGAGTGCTGGGATTGTAGATGTGTGTTAACATGCCAGCTCAACAGAAGCACCCCTTTGTCTTTCTATGCTCTACCCGCCAAGCCCCAGCACTAAGGGTCCAACCACAGGCCTCCAACATACTAGCAAGCGGTCTAGCAACTGAGCTACAAACTCAGTCCTTGGGTTTTAGTTTTTGGGATATGTTTTTTGGTTTTTTTGTTTGATGTTTTTGGGGTTTGTTGTTGTTATTGGTTTGTTTGGGTTTTTTGTTTTTTGTTTTTGTTTTTTGTTTTTGTTTTTGAGACAAGGTTTTGCTAGGTAGCTCAAACTAGCCTTGAACTTGAAAGCCTTCAGCTTCCCTCTCCTGAAGGCTGAGATTATAAGCACTGGCCACACTAGGCCTGGCTGCATCCACTTCTTGACAGCCTTGGATTGCCTACTCTGTAGCAAGCACATGTATGACCACTAAACCTCAACACCGACTGCACTCAGTCAGGCATGTGGCTGTGTTCGCATTCTACAGAACAGGGAGCCAAGGCTTGAAAGAAGGCCAGAACCAGGCAATATGTGTTTCAGTACGACTCCACCCTATCGTATCTGAGCGCTGGGAACAGGTTCCTCTACCACTACTACCAACTTGGACCTATTCCTGCTCTGGGGACAAAGAAATGGGCAGAGGAAGGCTGCCCCTCACTCCGGGAGATGATGGTCCTTGGAGCAGGTATCTTAGGTACAGCACAGGCAGGGGGCTCAGTGTCTGTCTGAAGAAGGTGACTCGATGCCACTTAGGCCAACTTCCTGGAGGAGCTCAGAGTGGCACACTTGTGTAAAGAGCAGGTTCCTCGTCTGCACAGGAAGGAGATCCAGATGACCAGACCTGAGCAGCTGAAGCACGGAACTAACCCATCATGGGGGTTCCATGAGGATTAAAGACAACACTCAGTGCCCTGGCACTTGACAAGTGCTCAATAAATGCCTATCCTGCTGCTCCCTTATAGGTACCCTTGTCATCCAGTGTGACGATATCCTGCCCACTGTATTCCTTCTGAATGGAACTGGAGGCGGAGGGAGGTGGGAGTTGGACTCCCAGATTCCCAGCTGGAGGCTCTGAAACCCTCTATGGTACAGAGGGAGTTGAAGGCCTTGCCCAGCCTGGCCAAAAGCTGGAGCAGTTTCCCCCTCGATGGTGCCTCCACCCTTGGTCTTGGAGCTAATAGTGAGGTAGACGAAGCCGGAGAGGTTGAGTAATTCTGGGACATCAACCAGGGATTGAGAAATAGACACAGGAAATGTTTCCAGTTTGGGTATGAGGGAAGAGCAGAGATGTGCCAGGGTCTCTCCACCTTGGCAGCCTGGAGTGTGGGTTTTCACAACCTTCTCTATCCAGTCCCCAAAGTCCTGGAGCAGAAGGCCTTCTGGGAACAGGCCTGGTAGGCGGGAACAGCTGCCCACCCCTCCCACCCCTTTCATTTGCTGACATTTTCCTAATTAACTCCAGGAGGCATCAGGCCTCCATGGCTCACCCTTCCCCTCAAACTGACAGCCTCCCCCCCCCCCCCAATGGAAGGGGGAAGGGCCCAGATCTAGTTTCAAAGAGCCAAGATTCCAAAGTGATTTAGGGGATTGAGAAGATAGGGGTGTGTGTGTGTGTGTGTGTGTGTGTGTGTGTGTGTGTGGTATAGAGCTGCTTCTGCCCCCAAGCACTCAATTAGGAAGGAATGTGGAGGGACGGAGAATGGAGACTGAACAAAAAGACAGGAAGTGCTTCACTGAATGACAAGAAGGCAGGCCCACCCACATTCTACATGCACCCAAGGTCTCTGAGAATCATTCAAAATGGCCACTTGGTGGGAGAGAGAACTTGAGGAGAACTTGAGGAGATCAGGAGGGAAAGAAATTGAAGATGCAGAAAGGACACTGGAGTCCTGCCGTGTCACCTCCACGGGTTCAGAGACTCTAATGGCCTAACCCCCAAGACTTGGCCTAGGCAAGGACCAGGGGTTTCTCCAATCTCAGAAAAAACACACTTAGAAATGCAAAGAGACAGGATCTTTTCCAGTGGAGGAAGGGTGCTGGCCTCCCTCCAGCTCCAAACTCATTACCACCTTCCCCTGGTCCCCTTAATATTGCCAGTCCAAGTTAGACAAAGACCCCACTATAACAATAACCAGAGTTAGCCAAGGAAGTGAGCCCAAAACTGGCACAGCTGCAAACCGCAGCCTTCTTTTGGGTGCCCCTCCCCCAAGTGTTTATTTAAGAGCTCTCTCAAGGGTCCCTCCCTCCTCTCCTCTCTAGGCTGGGCTGGGCTCCAGAAACCTCTCAGGCTCTGGGGTTTGGAAATAGGTATGAAAGTGAGAGCCCAGCCTGACCCTGCCACCTCAGTCCTGGAGTCTATTCCCCCCAGAGCCCAAGGCTGGGGCCTTGGGTCAGGTCCTGTGTGGGCTGGAAGGGTGGAGCCCTGACAGGGGAGCATGCATGCGGCCATGGCACTACTCCAGAGAGACCTTCTGGGAAGGTTTTGGGCCATAAATACTGTTTCCATGTCTGTTTTTAGCATCTGGATTTGGGCTGAAAAGACTGCTTTCTGGCCTTAGGGCTCAAGGTCACGACAGCTAAAGAGACCTGTTTACTTCCCTCAAGAGCTGAACCTGGCATCTCCCCAGGCCCAGTGTGCGCAGCTGGCCTCTCAGGGATCTCAGCCCTGTCCCCCAGAAGTTTACAGTTCCTATCATCTGTCTTCCTCCTCTGCTCTTTGGTCAGCCAGAGGCCAGGCCTCATTCAGTCTCACAGACATCAAGGGTAAGATCACTAAATCATATCAAGCAAAAACACATGGCTTTCAGCTATCTCTGAACTTCAGGTAGACAAGTTTTGTTTTTTGTTTTTTGTTTTTTTAAATATAATTTGCCTTGTGTAAACAGTTTAAGAAGTATTTATACTAAACCTGTATATAGCCAAGCGGTGTCACACAACTTTACTCCCAGCACTCAGGAGGCAGAGGTCAGTGGATCTCTGAGGTTATGGCTGGCCTGGTCTATAGAGTGAGTTCTAGGACAGCCAGGGCTACATAGAGAAACCATATCTCGAAAACAAACAATAATCATATATTCATCTGAGATTTATATTCAACTGGGAACTCTAGATTTTATCTGGCAACTCTAATCAGGGAGAATAATGCAGGGGGAACTAGGAGGAATTTAGCCTCTAGGTCCAATCAGCTAAGAGGGAAACAAGCCTAGATGTGACTGTGGATGAAGGCACACGACCATGGGAGCAAAGCTGAGTCGGAATCGCAGGTAAGCGGTTACCTGGGAAGCTTCAGGTAAGTGGTATTTCACAGCTCCCTCCACCGGGCATGATCAGAACTTATACAGGATTGGTTAAAACAAAACCCTAAAGTTTGGTTAGCACACACCCTGCCCTGACTATGGGGATGCTTCTCCTGCCTTGGCTTTCTGCCTACAAGTCTCCCAGCTATACTCAAGAGCAAAGCTACACATTTGTGTGAAGCCCAGCAGGGCTTAAGCTTCTATAAGTTTCCCATAGACTACAGTCTCCTGAGCCAGAAGTTAGTCCTTATCAACAGGCATTAGATTCTTTTTCTTATAATTTATTCTATTTTAATTTAATTATTTGGATTAGAATACAAAGGCTCCTTCATAGGAGTAATCAAAGTTAGAGTCTGTGCTTGCCCAGCAGGCACAAAGCCCTGGGGTTTGATCTCCAGCACCTTATAAAGCAGAGTACCACACAACTATGATCTCAGCATTCAGGAGATGGAGGCAGGAGGATCAGAAGTTCAAGGTCATCCTCAGTTGCATATGGAGTTGGTAACCAGACTGGCTACATGAGCCCATCTCGAAAGAAAGAAGAATGCTTGTGTTTTTCTCTTTCATCCATACAGGTCAATAAAGTTAATGATTAATCAATTATAGCACCATTAGTATAATCACTCTGTGACAAGACTATGCTGAGGACAGTGGTGGGTGGTGGTGGCACTGCCTTTAATCCCAGCACTCAGGAGGCAGAGACAGAGGTAGGTAGATCTGTGAGTTCAAGGCCAGCCTGGTCTACAGAGTGGGTTCCAGGATAGCCAAGGCTATATGCCTCCAAGGATTTGAATCCAGATTGGTCTGTTCCCAAAGCCTATGCTCTTGAATGTTGGCGAGCTGAATCTGTTTGCCCCACAGAGCACCCTCTGTGACTCTGCACGCACAACCACTGGCAGAATCGATGCTTCTGCTATGGCTGAGGTTCTTTCTAAGCCTAGTGGGAAAACTGCAGTCCCGGTGTGGAGACCGGGGAGCAGAAACAAATGGCCTTATTATAATCTGTTGGAAGCATCAGCACCCACTAACAGGATCTAGCATGGGCCAGAACCAGCACCACACCCTGTGCCTCTCCTTCAGCCTTCACTATAACCTGGTGGGGCTATCCTCCCATTTTCTTGGCAGAAGCTGAACTTTCAAGAGAGCAAACTGCTCTACATTACAAGGTCAGCAAGTGTCAGAGTGGTGGTGTGACCTGCGCTGACCCTTTCCAGGGTCAGACTTGTTTTTTTGGCCCTTTTGAGACAGGGTCTTGCTTTGTAACCCAGACTGATCTCGAACTCTTGTCTTGGCAGACTGAGACTGGTTGAGACTTGGCAGAATACTGAGGTTACAGGTGTGTGCCTCCATACCCAACTCACAGTGAGATTTGCAACCACCTCCCCTCACATCCTCGGTGGATCATGTGATCACTCTGCTCTGGGCATTTTAGGGCCTCTCAACCCCTTTGTTATTCCTCAACCTGAAGCTATGTCACTGATGACCACCTGGTCTTCCAGAGAAGCCACACAGACTTATACTTCATCCACAGCTATGATGGCAGCATCCCTCCCTCAGACCCCCACCCTCTCACACCCATGGGTACCACTTACCACTGGCAGAGGCCAAGATCATGGCTTGCAGCATCTCTGTATCAAACTGGTTGTTGGGCCAGGTGCCGGTTTCATCGCCATTTTGGGATCTGCGGAGATGGTGACAAGGTCAGCCCCGCTCATTCTCCCTGCCTCTTCCCAGGGTTCCCAAGTCCCCATCCTTATCTCTCATCTCCACCCCATGCCTAAGACCTGCTCCTGAATGGAGGAGGTGGAGTCTATATAACCCTTCAGACGCCCGTCCCTCCATCCTTCACGATAGGATGTGATCTACTGTCACAGCCTGGGACATCAGACCATCTTCTGAGGACAGTGAAAGAAGACAATCTGAGAGAATGTCTCATCACTAGAGGAAGGGCCAGAAACGAGAGAGTAATATTCAGGTAACTCAGGAGGCCCAAGGTACCCCACAGCAGTTGCCCAAGCTCAGACTTGCTCGGTGTTTTCCTAAGCCCAGTATGAAGTCTATAGTCACACCCGACCGACCGTCCGCCTGCTTCGCGAGCACACCCTTCCCACTCCCAGACAGTCCATCATCAAACAGTTTCCCAGTAATGTTCCTCTCAGGCTCTCTCCTGTTGATCCCCAGAATGCCAAACCACACAGCCCCAGGGGATTCTCAAATTTACCAGAGCTGGGCTGAGCCCTGCATGGCCCAGGAACTAAGGGTGTCCCATCTGCCCCTTCATACACTGACCTCTGTGGTGTAGGGACCAGCGTCCGCTTCCAACTGAAGCACTCAGTAAGGAAGCCTGAGCACCTGAGCTTCATTAGGTCACTTCAAAGCACTATGCATGGAAAAACATGAAGTGATTCATGTTTTCAAATATATTAAGAGTGCTATGGAATTGGAGCTATGCTCAGTGTGGGCTTTCCCCACGGTGCCAATTTCTCTGTGTGTCTTCTTCCTTTCTTTCTGTTTCTGTCTGTCTTTGTTTTTTTGTTTGTTTTCATAACTATCTCACTCTGTAAGCCAAACTGGCCTCCAACTCATATAATCCATGTGGGCCTCAAACTCACAGTAATTCTCCTGCCTCAGCTTGGTGAGTGCTGGGATTATAGGTATATACAGCCATACCTAGCCATCACGTGGATTTTCAAGGATCAGATCACTCTAGTTTGCAGGAGTGAGGGAAGAATCTCCACACACGCCACTCCACACGTGTCCTGCCATACACTGGCACAGTCTGACACGGAGATGTCCCCCCAATAAACAGTAGCTGCCTGGCTGGGTCTAGTGGTGCATGCCTATAATCCTAGCGCTTGGGAAGCTGAGGCAGGAAGATATTGGAGAGTTTCAGATCAGCCTGAGCTACATAGAGATAAACTTGCCTCAAACAAACAAGTACATAAACAAAAGCTGCTAAGGAGAAGAGCTCAAGGGAGAGAATTAGGTCTTGATGAAGTAAAAAGAATTTGGTTTCAGGGCAGACCCTGAAGAGTGGAAGGGAGCATGTGTGCACGTGTGCATGTGTGTAATCCTAGCAGTCTGGAGTCTGAGGGAAGAAGAGTGTGACTTTAAGGCTAGCCTGGGTTATATAGAAAGGCCGAGTCTCAAAAAACCAAGGACAGGCTTGGTGGTGGAGTGCTTGTCTAGCATGCAGGAGGCCTGGGGTTCCATGTCTAGCCTAGCAGAAGATAAATAAATAAATACTTTTATTTAGCCGGGCGGTGGTGGTGTATGCCTTTAATCCCAGCACTCGGGAGGCAGAGGCAGGTGGATTTCTAAGTTCGAGGCCAGCCTGGTCTACAGAGTGAGTTCCAGGACAGCCAGGGCTACACAGAGAAACCCTGTCTCGAAAAAACAAAAAACTTTTATTTAGAAGCTTTAGAAGGGTGGACACTGATGGACAGCTGTAGTCCCAGCACTGTGGAGGCTGAGGTGAGGTAATTAGTTGAGCCCCAAAGTTAAAGGCTAGCCTGGACCACACAGAGAGAGCTTATCTCAAAAGAGATAAGTAAAGAAAATGGAAATAACCATAATGAAGAAGTCTGGGGACACAACTCTTACCAAGTGAGCAAACAACAGTTCTGATAAGGACAAATAGATGTCAACTGCTGGGGACAGGACACACTGGCAGTGAGTGCCAGCCATGTGGTCCCTGGGAAACCCCAAATACCAAGTATGTAATGGTCCCACCAAGACTGCTGAGTTATGTTGAATTTAGCCAAAAGGATCAACAAACCCAGACTGTGAGCATTTAAAAGTCTACTGGTCTGGATGCTTTAAAAAATCTCTCTCTCTCTCTCTCTCTCTCTCTCTCTCTCTCTCTCTCTCTCTCTCTCTTTTTTTTTTTTTTTTTAAAAAAGGTAGGGAGACTGTTCTGATTAAAGCCGAGGGCAGAGGCACGGCAACCAAATGCAATTCATGCTCCTTGATCAAATTCTGAATTTAATTTTACAATTAAGATTAAATTTAAAAGAAAGATTAAAAGGACATACTGAGAGTATTTGGGAAGGTCTGGTAGTGGACTGTGTATTATTCTATTAATTTTAAATTCCTCAAATATAATTGTTCTTTTGTGATTTTATAGGAGTCCTAGAAGGTATGCATTGTATCAAATGTTCTGACGCCTGTAGTGCTTGCCCACGGTTCTTGATGGATAGAACCTGTGTGTGCACGTATGTGTGCAAGTGAATAATGAATCCAGGTTTGTTTGTTTAAAAAAAACACTCAATATGCATACTTCACCATACTAGTCTTTTGACTTTTGGATACCTTTGAGATATTTTAAGATAACGCCCTAAAGGTTAAAAGTGAGTCACCAAGCCGGGGGTGGGGTGGGTGGGGTGGGACGGTGGGGTGGTGGTGGTGGTCCTTCCCTTTAATCCTAATGCTCCAGAGCCAGAGGCAGATGGGTCTCTAAGTTTGAGGCTACAGAACAAGTTCCAGGACAGTCAGGGCTGCATAGAGAAATTCTGTCTGGAAAATACAAAACAAAACCAAGTCACCTAGGAGAGAAGGGTATGGGAGACAGCTCTCAAGGCAGGGGAGGACCTGTCCTCAGGAACTGGGGTTTTGGGCTGTGTGTGGGGAATTGGTTGGAGAAGCAAAGTGAACACTGAACATTTTGGCTTCCTCCTCCCTCAGAATTCTGGAGCACTCCTGAGCATGCTCAGAAGCAAGGTTGCCATGGTGAGATTTAACTATGTGAAACTCACTCTTGCCCGGTGGACAAGGATGGAGGGTGTGAGGGGTTCCCCCTCTGCCCCCCAGAGGACAGAAATTCAGACAGGTGTCTTCATGAAAAACAAAGGAACAACCCTCAGTCTAGTGTAACTGAGCTCAGGAAGGTGTGGGAGAGCACAGATGGAGACCACGCAGGTCAGAAGGGTGCTCTGGCAGTGGGCAGAGCTGCCAGGGAATAAAGGTGAGGGCAAGGCTAGCCTGGAACCACGAGGGCTGGACTGTCCAGAAAATACTAGAGCCAAACAGGTGAGCAGGCTGCCAGCTTTTTGAAGCTGGCTGAGAAGTGACAGTGGGAGGGGTTCCAAGGCCTGGAGCCACTGGGTCACATGCTCATCGTGCTCCCTCTGGAGAGGGATTGTGATTACCCCTCGTTTCCAGCAGAGGAAGGCAGGCCTTGGAGACCTTCTCAAAGTCACACACAGCTAGTTAAGGGGTACAACTGCAACTCCATCTGGCCTGACATGACCCTAAAGCCCGTGATGATCTCACACAGAGGCACTTGGCTTCAACCAGGCGTCTCTGGAGCCCCAGCAGCAGATTCAGGGGGGCTCTTCCATGATTTGAAGACAAAAGTAAGCACAAAGGAAATGCACTGTGGTTGTCCAAGCACCCACATATTCTGGCTAACCCTGAGTGTGGAGGTCGGGGAAGAGGAGCAACCTGTGGTTGGGCTGTGACAAAATATTCCCTGTGTGATGCTAAGAAGTGAGAAACCTGGAAAAGCCACACTGACAACAGCTTGTACTTAATTGTGTTAAAATGTGTATGCACGCATATTTGGTTAGCACAGCAAGACTCTATTAGCTCCTAAAAATACACATATCTATCCATAATGAGATGCCATTATACAACATTTAGATGACTCTTGAAGAGTTTTCACTGACATGGGGGAATTCATCTGACATGTTATAAAGAAGAAAAAAATAGGCTACAATAATACTGGAAAGATGGGTGACCTCAACTTCTATCAAAACAAAACAAAACAAAACAAAAACAAAAACAAAACCCCCCAAAAACTGGTAATATTGTGAACAAGTTTGCCAGACTTTTTAAAAGAGAAGCTTATGCATACTGTTTGACTATAGAAATAAAAATGCTTAGAAAGATACATAATGAGTATGTTAATCACTCAATGAATAAATTGCAACCAAAAGACAAAAATGGTGGAAAAGGAACATTTATACTAAAAAGGATTAAGAGACTTAAGAGACATTGAACCAAATGCAAAATGCATATTTAAAAAGTATAGATATGTATAGATATATATTTCTTCCCAGGTCAGGGTTTCTATGTAAGCCAGGCTGTCCTGGAACTCACTCTGTAGACCAGGCTGGCCTCAAATCTACAGAGATCTGCCTGCATCAGCCTCCAGAGTGCTGTAATTACAGATATTCATCACTATACCCAATAAAAGGGCCAGGAAATCCCAGATGACATTGTGCAACGTTTGGGGTTTGCTTGGAAATAATCCAAGGGGTACAAGGACAGCGTCTCAATGGCGTGGGGCAGAGGCGTGGGCTCCGGCTCACTGTCTACATTCATATATGTACATCTTTTCTACATCAAAATGTTAGTAGTTCTTTTTAGATTACAGGAGAGTTTCTCTTTTTTTCTATCTCTCCTGTTTGAGAAACATAATGTGCTGGGAACCGAACTCTGGTCTCTGGAAGAGCAGTGAGCACTCTAAGCCTGTGAACTCCAAGAATGCGCTGTTCTATGGGGCAGGGGTAGGGGGTGGGGAGTTGCTATTTGTTTATTGAACAACTGCCTTATCTGAGGGAGGGGGGAGAGGGAGAAGGAGGGAGGGAGAAAGAGAGAGAGAGAGAGAGAGAGAGAGAGAGAGAGAGAGAGAGAGAGAGAGAGAGCGCACAGGAATAGAAGGTCAATAGTTCACCCAGGTTGGAGAAGACTAACCCAGGAACCACAAAGAACAAGGTGGCACCAGAGAACAGCTGCAGAGCAGGACAGAGCCCAGGTTACAGGTTACAGCCCCAGAGAGAGAAATAGCTTACTGGGCTCCAGGCTTGGAGCAGTTGTTGGAATCAGAAGCCAGATGGATGGCCTGAGAAGGCTCAGTGTGGGAAGGAGAGACTCACAACCGCAGGGACTTGGGACCACTGCCTTGAACTTTACTCTGGGCTCCTGAAGACTTTTAACACTGACCCTGCTCTAACCCTGATGTGGCTGGACAGAGGGACTGGCAGATAGTGTGCCAGAAAGTGGGCAGAGCAGCAGTGGAGGGTTGTAACCAATATTACACTGAGAAAGAGAACTTGCCTTTCTTCATCCCCTCTCTCCAGTGTGCTCATCAAAATGGCAGCCAAGAGAAAACTCCGTCTTTGTGTTCATTGTAAGAGGCCACAGGGCCTTTGCATAGGTTCTTCCTGCGTCTGGAACGTTCTTCCTTGTCTTCCGGTGGTTGACTTGTACTCCTCCTACAGATTTCACCTACCTTACTTCTCTTTCTGCTCTCTGACTAGGTCAACACTCAACACACTGCCAACTCCTTGAGATTGGGGACCACCTCTATGTATCCCATCATGTATGGACTGCAGGAGGTCCTCACTAAGGGCTAAATGAATGAAGGGGGAAGATGGCACCTCTGGATTACACCCTGATGTTGGCTTCGTCTTGCCCACTTTGGGGCTGAGTCAACCGCAACTGTGGAAGGGAGATCTCCTGAGCCTTTTTCATCTCCCCCAGAGCTCTACTGTGGATTCCAGGCCATCAAAGCCTCTCACTGACAGAAGGGACAGGCAGCAAGGGAAGGGTGCTCCCCAGGCAGCACATGAGAACAACTGTTGGGGTGTCCAAGACTAGCAATCACTGTTGCTTCAGGGCCAGGGTCTTGGCTGGCCAGGGTAGAAGGAACACAGCTGCCCTATATGACTCCAAACTACTGTAGCTCAAATGTCCCCTTCCTGGAAGCACTCCTTAACTTCCTCTTCCCACTCCACTCTTCTTCACAGAACTGTGATTTCTAACCAGGGTTTTTTGGGATTTTTTTTGGGGGAAGAGGTTGTTTGTTTGTGTAGTATGATTTACTGTCCAGTTGTTGTTGTTGTTTGCTCTGCTGACCTGGAAACTTCAGGGTTTGGGAATGATGTCTGCTTGCTCACTCTTACAGACACGTTAGTGCCTGGCTCTTGGTAGATACTCAGTAAAAACTCACTCAGTGAACGAACACAAGAACTACTTACAGAGGCTGACAAAGCCAGCAAGGAAAGAGGAAGCAGCTGGGGTCAAAGCAGGGGCGACAGCAGCCCCAGCCTCTCTGGCTGCCTTTAGGGGCCCCCTAGGAACTGTTTCACATTCCCGATGCTTTGGACAAGCCTGCGCATGCCTAGGACACATACCCAGGAGCTGGAATCTGCCTGTACTCAGGGCTTCTAGTTCTTGTTGCAGCTAGGGTTTGTTTGGCGAGGGGAAAGCAGAATGAGAACCCTAAACTCACCATTTTAGCATCTGGACAAACACAGAAAGGGAGCGAGCCCACGCCTTCCTTCCCTCTGTGGACTTCCCAGCTCCTAGCTTCTGCCTAGCAAGCTGGCCCAGATACTCTCCCGTGCCCCTCAGACCAACTGAAGGTCTTTCTGCTAAGTCCATCCTCCTCCCCACCCCCATAGGGGGTTCTTGTCTCAGCAGGAATTTATCCTTGATTGAAATGAACAGCTGGGCCAGTCAGGGTGGGAGGGTGAGTGGTGGAGAGTAGCCATCAAAGAGTCTGTGTGTAAGGGGCAGGAAAGGGAGGCAGGCACTGGGGTGCTGGCTTGCCTACAAGTGCCAATAAATGAAACAGACAGGGATTGTGTGTGTGTGTGTGTGTGTGTGTGTGTGTGTGTGTGTGTGTGAGAGAGAGAGAGAGAGAGAGAGAGAGAGAGAGAGAGAGAGAGAGAGAGAGAGAGACTCTGAATGAGAAGCAGAGCAGACATGGAGCCTGACACAGTAAGCCTTGGAACAAAAAGAGGCAGACGGAGAGGGAGAAGAGGAGGAAGGAGCATGGAGAGAGGACCAGAGTGACACAGGAAGTGACTGGGCTGGGAAGCAAACAAAGAGGACAAGTAAAGGGACAGAGACAGAGAAGGGGCGTGCGGGACAGTCTGGCATTAGGTAGAGTCAATGTCTTCATGTCTTCTACTTGTATGAGCACCTTGCCATGGCAGGCACAGTACAGAAGCGTGTGCAGATGGGGCAAAGAGACACAGCTGTAAGCAATGGAGAAGGGGGGGGCAGAGACTGCAAACTAAGACAGAGACTGGGGAGAATGCAGAGATGAGGAGGTATGGGGAGACACAAGCTGGAGAAAGGAGATGGAGACAGGTCCCAGCAGACAGACAGGGCAGTGTGTGGAGACAGCTTGGAGAAGCAGGATGAGGGAGACCTCCCTTGGTTCTCCTTAAGGGAAACTTTCTATTTCCTGTGTTGGTATGAGAATGTATCATTTTATAAGCAATGCCATCTCCAGCTTTTGCGGGTTCCTTTTCCCATAGCTGGTCTGGTCTCCTCCCCCCCTCCCTCTCTCCCTCCCTCCCCTTCCATTTTCCTCTATGGTTCACACAAGATTCTGACTGGAGACAGCCTGTTTTTCTCTGGCTCCATTTCCTCTACTCAGGTCACAGGTCAGGCTAAAGCCCAGCTCCACTGGGGGAGAATGTAAACAATGGACAGATACAAAAGTCCTCCTCACCCCACCCCCACCCCTGACTATCCTTGGGTCCCACAGAGCCTTCGGGAAATGTGCGTGTGGCTGGGAGAAGGAAGAGGGTGTGTGGGTGAATCTTGCTTCCAAAATAGCTGGAGCAGGCATCTCTTCTTTCTGGGATCTGTAGAGCAGCCCCCAGAACACAAAAGCCTCCTGAAATCATGAAACGGGGAAAGAAGCCATTTGTAGAAAATGCCGAGCCCTCCCCTTATCTTCTCCCACGTCATCACTGAGAAAATGCCGCAGAGAAGAGGGTGGGATGGGGAGTCAGTCACCTACCCGCTTGTGCCGGGTCTCTGGGCTTGAGAGAAACGCCAGTCAGTGTTGGGCGGGGCTTGCTGTGGAGGAAACAGAGAGATAGTGGCTTAGTATCCAACAGCTAGATGTTACCAGAGCCCCTGGGAATGGGGGCAGGGAGTGGGTAAAAGAAGGAAATGGGTTAAGGTGGGGAAGGGTACACATGTCTCCAAAGACGGGGTGGGGAGAACCAACCCGGAGACTGACAAAATATTTCATTTGATCACAGTGAACAAGCATAGATTTCTTTGCTGAAGAAATAGATCCCTTTTTCCTGTCCCAGACTCAGAACTTCTGAGCCAAAATTCAAGGACCCAAAGTGTCTTTTGTGGAACTAGAGAAAGAGTGCAGAAAAGCGCCCCGCCCCCCCAATGGCAGAGAGGCTTTTAAAATCCCACCAGTCCAAGGCTAGGACCATTCAGCTCTTCAGCTGGGAACAAAGCATCGGCTGCAGCAAGATGGCTGCTGCTCTGGGTAACCCTTTTTGTGCCAAGTTGTGCACTCACACATTCAGAGGGGCACCTCCTCCGGGCCCTCGATCTCAAAGACCTCTTCCCACAGCTAAATACATTATTAATTTAGGAGTCATGCCAGCCTGAGCCTTTATAGGGCATCCAAGCTCCGGGATGCCTCTCACCCCCAGAACTTCATGCTTCACAGTGGCCTGTGACTAAGGAGATGGGAACAAGGCAGCTCTGTCCAGGCGGAGAAAATGGCTGGGCTAGAATCCAGTGGGACCACATTCTACATGTTCCAAATAGAGCCCGCTGATCTGTAGCCCTCTCCCAACCAGCTCAAAGTGCAGGGCTCCGCCAGCCACCGCTTAATTTCCAATTTCTGCAGGTTCCTTCCAGGAGATGTTTCCCACCACACATTCTCCTACAGCCATGACTTCACCAGTTTCGGGGATGTGCTGGTAATTAATTCTCACACAGGCTCCCAGGAGGAGAGTGTGTGAGCATCTTAGATTACTCTGGGGAGAAGACCCAGGACTTGCCAATGACTCACACTGAGGTTCACGAGTGACAGCGACGTGGGTGTAACCCAGAAACCTAAGATTCCTGGTGCACCATGTGCTATGGTCCGCACCATTCTGGGGCTGCCATGGAGCAGAGTGCCGACCCTCAGACCCTGTACCTTTGACAGTAGAATGTACATGAGGATGCGGGATGGTGATCTGACAGGAAGTGGGGCTGAAACTTTACACCCATATGAGAAGGGGGATGGGGGAGGGGACAAATTTGTTCAGTGAGTGCTGCAGAGAAAGGAGGGCCCCAAAGACTTTCTTCCATATTTGAGGTCTTATTGAGGACCCCCCCCCCCCATCCTAGCAGATGTTCATCTTTACAAGTCCCAAGTGCCAAACTGTTCAAAACACACACTGGGGTTAAACAGAGCTGCATGAGACTCTCTTACCATTTATTCTAAACTTGAGCAAGTTGCTCGACCTCTGTGAAAGTAACTACTAGCAGGCTAATAACTATCCAGAAACAGTGGTAGGAGAGACAAAGAACGTTTCCTGTGGTTTGGATGGTTCGTTCTTTCTGGTTAGTTTTTGTTGTGGCGGTTTTATTTTTGTTTTTGTTTTTTTTTTAAAGACAGGGTCTGTGTAGTCCAGGCTGTCCTGGAACTCACTAACTAGAACAGGCTTGCCTCGAACTCAGAGATCTGCCTGCCTCTGCAGTGTTGCTGGCTTTTTCAGGAGGTGTGTAGTAGGGCTCTTTCAATAAACTCTTAGAAGTCTTTGGATATGTTCCAAAATATAAACCCCACACAGCAGAGGCAGGGTGGAGGATGGACAGACTGAATTTAGGCTTCAGAGTTTGTGGAGTTTGTGTGTGAGTGTGTGTGTTTTTTTCCATTCCATTTCAGTTTCCTTGCATATGTGGGCTACCTCAGGCATCTGGCAGAAGCTGTGGTTTTCCCATCTGTCAGAGGAGGAAAGATCTGCCAAGTCTCAGATACTCTGAACATTCTCTCCAAATCCTGACCCCTAGATTTTTGAGCACATTTACGACGGAGCCAAAGCCTAGTTTTGAATCCCCAGAGTAGGGGGTCTCCAGGCTCCCACTTTCAGGGGGAGGACAGGGTTGCTGTTGACATTGGGGTCTGGCATTGGCCAACCAAGGCCCTTACTTATAAGAGGGGTGCAGGTGCTGAGAGTGAAGGGCTAGGTATAGAGCTCCAGGACCAGCCAGATCTGGAGCTAGGCAGGTTCTGCGTGTCCTGAGCCTAGAGGGCCAGCGTCACTCCTGAATTTCTGGAAACCAACCCAGCTCAGGACCATGTAACCCTGTCCCTTGGTGAGTTATGGGCAGATTGGGGAGAAACTCCTGAACCCTGGCTTGGTCCTGGGCAGGCGTGGCCTGGGAACCTCACCAGATCTCAGCCAACTGGGAGCACCTTCGGGGCGGCCCAGGGGATGCGTGGGGGAGGGGGCGGCGCGTGGGTGTGACCAGCACCGGAGATACCAGCCAGCCCTAGCCAAACAGTGGTTGGCTGGAGCTGGAGTAAGCAGAGTTGAAAGTAACGATAGGTCGGGAGAATAGGGAGAAAGCTTCATGAGTGGAAGATCGCACTGAAGCCAGCGCCCAGAAGGTTGCAGCGTGGGTCTGTGGTGGCCTCCACGCGGCACCCCCAGCAGCATCTGCCACATCGCTGCGAATTCACCAGCAGCGATGCGGGGCGCCACCCTTTCTATATGTGGGTTGGGGGCTGAGCCCACCTCCCCTCGCCCATAAACATAGCCCCCCCCCACATGCTAAGAACCGCGTCTTTGCCTCAACCCTCTGATTGTCCACTTTCAAATGCATCCAGTAGATGTGCCAGCTTGATACAAAGAAAGAAAGAGAAAGAGCAAAGCCCCTTAGATGGACTGGGCAGCTTCTCCATCGCGCTCCCCCCCGGGGGTCGCATGGTGGCTCCCAGCCCTCACCTGGCTCCGTTCCCGCAGCGTACTAGAGCGGGACCGCAAGGCCTCGGGCTCCAGCGCCAAGGCTGAGGGCTGCTGAACGCTGAGGGGCCTGAGGAAAGTGAAGTCACTGCCGTCAGAGGCCGGAGAAAAACACGTCCTGTAGCAATGGCTCTGAGAGTCTGTGGGCCGCAGGGTCACCTCCATATACTTTAGTGTGCCATCTGAGCTCACCTGAAGGTTGGGGCTGGACTGCTTATAGAACTCCCTGGAGGGTGAGTCCTGGCCCCTGCAGCACTGGCCCCCACCCCGGTCCCCATCTTCACGTTTCTGCAGACACTTAGCTGACATGAAACTGAAGGTAACTAAGGATAACAGACTGACAGCTGCTAGAGCCACAATAAGGTAAAGGGTGAGGTCTGACTGCTCAGGAGGGTGTGTGAGGAAGTCACTGGATTTGGGCATTTCCTCTGTATCCTCATCCTCCAGAACCAGCAGTACTGTTGCTGTGGAGGACAGTGAAGGGTCACCATTGTCCCTCACTAGGACCACCACCTGTTGGGTATCAGAGTCATCCTCCACTAAGGCCCGGGCTGTGCGCACCTCACCAGTGTGTGCAGACACAAGGAACAGTCCAGGGGCTGTGGACTGTGGTAACAGAGAGTAAGAGAGCCATGCATTGTGACCAGCATCAGCATCCACAGCTGTCACCTTGGTGACCAAAGAACCAGGAGGAGCAGAGCGGGGGAGACGTTGAGGGGCTGAGAACTCCCTGCCAGGTCGTGGGTGCAGCACAGCTGGGGCATTATCATTCTGATCAAGGACAAACACATGGAGAGTTGTGTTAGCATACAGTCGGGGAGAGCCAGAATCTCGGACCCCCACAACAATTTGCAGCATCTGCAGTAATTCATAGTCAAAGGTCCGCTGGGCAAAGACTCGTCCATCCTCGGGGTTGACATACACAAAGGAGGAGGCTGGGGCTCCCTGAATTTGACTCCCCACAATAGAATAGGTGAGGCGGGCATTGTCCCCCTCGTCTGGATCTGAGGCAGCCACAGTACAGAGGAGAGAGCCTGGTGGCCTGTTTTCTGGGATGTACGCAGTGTAGAGCTGTTGGGTGAAGTGGGGTGCGTTGTCATTAACATCTGAAATGTTCAGCCTGATGGTGAGATGTGTATGTAGGGGCGGCGATCCGGCATCACTGGCCAGCAGGTCGATGGTATAATGGGATGTGGCCTCTCGGTCCAAAGGCTGGCTGGTGAGCAGTGAGTAGTGATTCTCAGAAGGCTTGATCTGAAATGGCAGGTTTGGAGATGTCTCCAGGTTCACCTCACCATTTCTACCTGAGTCTCGGTCCCGCACATTAAACAATCCCACAACTGTGCCCACTGGTGTGCTCTCTAGGACAGGGTTGACCAACGATGCCAGCAGCACCTCAGGAGGATTGTCGTTAGCGTCCCCTACATCCACTTGAATTACACAGTGGCCCTCCATGGCTGGCTGCCCCTGGTCTCGAGCTCTTGCATGAATTTCATAGAAATTTGATTCCTCAAAATCTACTGGACCCAACACATGGATTGCTCCACTGCTAGGATCCAGGCTGAAGAGATTCTTCACTGCTTCAGATGTATGGTCTCCAAAAGAGTAGTGTAGTTGGCCATTGGTGCCCTCGTCTGGATCAGTGGCATTGAGACGGAGCAGCAGTGTACCCGGGGGTGTGTTCTCTGGGAGCCCCACACGTAGAACTGAGGACTGGAAGGCTGGGGCATTATCATTGATGTCCAGCACAATGACAGAGATAAGGCTGGTCCCTGAGCGGGCTGGGGTTCCCCCATCCACAGCAGTGAGTACCAGCTGATGTCTTGCCTGGGCTTCACGGTCTAGCTGCTGTTCTAGCACTAGCTCTGGGAAGAGCTTCCCGTCTTTTAGGGTCTTCACATGCAGAGAGAAGTGACTGTTGGGGCTTAGAGTATAAAAACTCACAGTATTGGTACCCACATCTGGGTCTTGGGCACTGTCCAGTGGGAACCTGGCTCCAGGTGCAGCTGATTCTGAGATGCGCATCTCTCGCTCAGCCGTGGCAAAGCTAGGCGAGTTGTCATTGAGATCCAGGATCTCTACCTCTACCCGAGTGAGCTCCAGGGGGTGTTCAGTTACCACCTGTACAGGCAGCAGGCAGCTAGTGCTGGCTCCACACAGGCTCTCTCGGTCAATTTTTAGATTCACTGCCAAAGCTCCACTCATCAAGCTCAGGGAAAAATAGCGCCCATTCTCCTCAGAGCCCAGTCTCAGCCTGCGGCTCAATACATCTGCCACCTTTAAGCCCAGATCTTGAGCAACATTCCCCACCAAAGTCCCCGGCTCAGATTCCTCTACCACTGAATACCGAAGCTGCCCAGACACCCAGCCACAGCAGCACAAGGACAACATATACAGCACTTGCCATTTCCCAGCGACCTGTGGTGATGCCATAGGCCCCATGACCCAGAAGTCCCTTCTTGGAGAACAACTGTGCTGTCCTGTCTCCAAGGTAAAAACCCAGAGCTTGGAATGCAGAAGCTGAAGTCTCCTATGCCTCCTTCCAGCCTCTTAAAAAAAACTGCTCTGAGGTTTGCCTGCCTGCAGCCTTTCTTAGTCACCAACTGGCGGGGGTGGGTGGGGGAGGGGAGTTAAATGTAAGTGGAGCTAGGGAGCTGGAGGAGGAGAGGCAGGCAGGAAGAGCAGATCCCCCACCTCAGCTCTAAGTTTGATTGGCCAAAAAGTCTGTCTGCTCTCAACCAATTATGAAGTCTGCTTGGTCCTGGAAACCTTGGGAACAGTCGCTGAAAAATCTGTGTCACAGAAGCCTCCCCGCTCATTTGGGCTGCAGGTTGATTCAGCCCCCTTTGGCAGTGAAGTTTGATGGCTCAGATGGTGCTCAACAGGGAAGATTAAAATGGTACAAAACTCCTTAGTGTTCTGTCCCAGCAACTTCCTGCGTGACTTCAGAAGCTTTTTTGCTTGAACCAACAAAAATGCGCCCTTGTGGAGATGCAAAGCCCACATGGTATTTTCCTTCCCATCCTCCCAAACCCCAGATCCTACCAAATACCAATAAAGCTTTGTCAGGACCTTCTAAAGTCCCGCCCTGCTCTCCAGCAATGTCAGCCGAGAGCTACAGGACTTAGCTTTTCTGAGGCCCTAGACTCAGAATGGGACTAAGCAGCATAGCTTATGGGAAAGCAACGTTTCTAGGGCTGATCTAGGCTACTCTGGAGGGACCAGAGGCCACAATGGCCTCTAGGTTTTATAGTTTCACTGAATCCAAAACTCTCCCTAAAGATTCCCAGAGTTGGGGGGGGGGGTTGATAATGGGATGTAAAGGCGAATAAAATAAAAGATTCCCAGAATGTCTGTCTCTGTAAATTCTCTGTCAGTCAATTTTCTGACACTGAGTGACCACCAACCTACTGCTTTCCTCCAAAGAGGCAACAGATGTTCCCTGTTCCCAGATTACTGCATCTAGTTCACATCCCAGTGGGGAACCCCTGGAGTCCCAGGGGAAGATCTCTGGCACCTCTTTGATCTGCACCTCTCAGCCCCATTGGCACTTTCCTTTTTTGACATTGCTTTTTTTCTAAATAAACAGTTCCCTTCACACTGGGCTAGAGAAAATCAGACAACATGGGGCAAAAGATTTTTAGTCTACCATCAAACCAGTTGGGGATGGTAATCCGGAGTCAACATTCTCCAGAGCACAGCACTCTCATTCAGAAAGAACAGAGGAAGGGGTCCTGGGTTTAGGTGATGTCCTGGCCCAACCCACACTTGTGCAAGATTAACTTCAATTGACTGATGCTCCTACATCCTGTTATCATGCTTCTGCAGGAGCTTGGTTCTTGATAACCAGTTACTTTTTTTCTTACTCTCAAAAATAAGGACATTACTCCCCCCTGCTCTATGGGCTTTACTCATCCCCAGGTTCTAACCGCCAGTCAATTCAGAAACCACTTGTAGAGCACAGCATTTACAACATAGTTGCTACTTACAAAAATGGTGGCATCCCTACCGGTTCTTACAGAGAGGTCAGTACCCTCTGGCACTTGGTCCAGCCGTATGGCTGGATCGAAATAACCCTCAAGCATTGGCTGAGCCTGCAAAGGTCTCACCTCTAGCCCATAGAGAAGATCAGAGGGTGGACAGCTTGGGCGCACAGGCTCCCCTGCCATAGGTGCACTGGGTGACTTCACCATCATGAAGCTATCACTCCGAGTGGGCGCAGACGCCAACGGTGTACAGCCATGAGAGTGGCCTCCCACGTCAACAAACTTGATAGGATCTTCTGACCCTAGCTGGATTCGGAGGATCCCATTGGAAGGAGGAAGCCCCGCCCTCCTCCGAGATCTGGTGAGACAGGCACAGGTGCCAGCAGGAAAGCATGTTACTCCACAGGCAGCCCCACGAAGACACTTAGAGAGCAGTGCCACAAAAGAACCAAAGGAGACAAAGCAGATCGCCACTAAGGACACAGCCAAGTAGAGGGTTAGGCGGGATTCTCCTTCCCTGGGAGCTGAAGATTCTCGAAGATCCGGGACAACTGGATGAGTGTCTTCCTCTAAGGACACTAGGAGAGTAACGGAGGTAGAGAGTGGTGGGCTACCACTGTCCTTCACCACAATGACCAGCTTCTGAGGTGGGAGGTCAGCTGGGATGGGAACGGCAGTCCTTACTTCCCCAGCGTATCTAGAGACTGCAAACAGGCTGGGATCTGGGGCCTCCAGGAGCTGATAGGAAACCCAAGCATTGTATCCTGAATCTAAGTCCACAGCTGTCACCTTTGTGACGAGGTGACCAGCGCCCACTGATGAAGGCAATGCTTGGGGACATAAGGAACCAGGCCTGGCCCTAGGGCGTAGCACAGCTGGGGCATTGTCATTGAGGTCTAGAACAAACAGGCGCACTGTCACAGTGCTGCTGAGTGGGGGGCTGCCTCTGTCCCTGGCCTGCACCTCAAACTGCAGTGTCTGTGTTTGTTCATAGTCAAATGATCTAGTAGCATGAACGGCTCCTGTCTGGGGGTTCAGAGAGATGAAGGAAGAAGCGGACACATCTCGGTTTCTGGGCTCTAAGAGAGAGTATGAGATTAGAGCGTTTAAGCCAGAGTCTGGGTCAGAGGCTGCAAGGGAGCAAAGCAGGTCCCCTGGGCGATTGTTCTCAGGAACAAACACCTCATGTGACCTCTGAAAGAATGAGGGTGGGTTGTCATTCACATCTGAAATATTGAGGAAAATAGTCCTGTGGGTACTCAGGGGAGGGTTCCCAGCATCAGAAGCAGTAACCATTATGTCATAACTGGATCTGGCCTCTCTGTCCAAGGGTCCTGCTGTCACGAGGGAGAACTGGTTCCTGAAGGCAGACTTGAGGGCAAATGGTAAGTGGTCAGGAATACGGAGGCTCACATCTCCATTTGACCCCGAGTCAGGGTCCTGCACACTGATTAGTGCTACCACAGTGCCAGGTTCCGCACTCTCTGGTAGAGTTCCAAGCTCAGAGGTCACTGTGATGTGGGGGGCGTTGTCATTTACATCTAGAAGATCCACCCTAAGGCTGCAATGTTGCTCCATGGCTGGAGAACCCCCATCACGGGCCCTTACATCAAATTCATAATAATTCTCACTCTCAAAGTCTAGAGGCCCCTGAAGGGTAAGCTTTCCAGTAGTGGGATGAAGGCTAAAGAGGTTTCTTACACGGTCAGGGGTGTGACCACTAAAAGAAAAGGTGACGTTACCACTAGGTCCCAGGTCTGGGTCAGAGGCATTGAGCTGAATGAGTACCATGCCCGCTGGCGCGCTCTCCAACACGCTGATCCTGTAACTGGATTGCTGAAAGGCTGGGGCGTTGTCATTCACATCCAGCACTGACACCCGAAGCTCTGCGGTGCCAGATCTAGGGGGGTTCCCTCCATCCACAGCAGTCAGCACCAGGCGGTAGTCGGATTGCTTCTCACGATCCAACGGCTTCTCCAGAAGAAGCTCTGGGACCAGGCTGCCGTCGCTGCGCTTCTTGACATCCAGGGCAAAGTGCTCATTGGAGCTTAGTCTGTAGCTGCTAATGGAATTGCTCCCAACATCTGCATCCTGAGCCTTTTCCAAGGGGAAGCGCTGTCCTGGCGGAGCTGCTTCCCCGATTTCCAAGTCCAATTGCTGCCGCGGAAATCGGGGGGCGTGATCATTCACATCTACGATCTCAACCTCTGCTCGGTACATTTCCAAAGGCCCTTCGGTTACAAACTCCAGGGGCACGATGCAGCTGGCACTGAGCCCACACAGTGCCTCTCGATCGATTGGATTTTTGATGAGCAGGGCTCCACTGTCCAAATCCACACGGAAGTGTCTTTGGTTCACCTCTCCAGCGACCTGCAGCCTGCGAGCGGATAGACTCTCTGTATCCAGCAGAAAATCTTGGGCGACATTCCCTACAAAAGTCCCTTCCTGTGACTCCTCTGGGACCGGATAGCGAATCTGCCCATAAACGTAGCCCAGGTGGCAAAAGAGGAACAAAAGGGTAGCCCCCCACCAAATTTCTACCCAGCTTCTCACCGTGCTGGGCATTGCTGCCATCCGCTAATTCTCTACTTGGTCCGGAGACGCCAAAGAAGCTGACCCGCCCCTAACAGCCACAGCAGCTGGAGACACCTATCTCCCTTCCCCGCGCCAGGTCTGGCGCGGCTCCGCCGGCGCTGCAAGGGTTACGCGCCGTTTTTTTTTTTGCTGGTGGCGGGGTAGATTTGTCTGCCTTTCATTACCCGATTGGCAGGCAGCAACTCCTGGGCTCAGCCAATAGGCTGAGAAGAGAATGTCCCAATAGCAGCAGGGTTAATGCGTCGTAGCACTGGGAGGAAACACACACATACAGCACCCCCCAAAACAAACCCCCCAATATAATTAATACCAACGTTTCTTTCAACCTTCTGTTCAGTTCGCATTTGTGTCCGTGGATCGTTATCATCGTGGAGAGGCAGAATTCAGATATGTATTCCCCCTGCTAACACATCGATTCACCCCGCCCCTTTTCGCGGGGAAAACAGCTACCTCCTGAGCCCTAGCAACCTGCAGCCCAGGAAAGCTAGTGGCCATTTGAGACTGGTCACTTTGTTCAAGCCAGTGTTGTCGTCAACCAATATTCTAAATGAGTAGCGTCCATCTCGGGCTGGTCGTATTAAAGCAACAACCCATAAGGAGCGCTGCATATTCTCAAAATTCTGCTCCTCCCCGATTACCTTTTTTTTTTTTTGCAGGGAAGGCTTACACATTAAATTTATACAGCACACGTTTTTATTGTAACAGAAGGCACAGCAGAAACCAAACCTCTTATTCAAATATTTGCTACAACAGGAAACTACCATTCATTGATTTCAAGGACAGTATGAAGTAGGTGGCGGAATCGGGAATTGGGAGCCGTTCCAAAACTGTGAGAATCAGACTCTGGGCTTTCCTCAGGACTAGCTCTCATTACCTGGCAGAACACTAACGTTCACAGATTGAACAGCTTTCTCGAAGGATAGGGATCAGCCTCCACCAACACTGTGCCTACAAATCCTCTTTATCTGACACCATAGTATTCATGATGTGTTGTTAATTACCAACCGAGACCATTTCAAAAGAACAAGCCTTTCAGCTTAGCCCCAGGGGACCTCTTGTAGCAGGGGACTTAATCTCACCCCACCCCCACCCTCGTTCTCTTAGCATCCTGCCTAACTTGCCCAAGCGCAGGAACAGCACGTGTTCTGCACCATAGTTGCCTGAAAGCTGTACTTCTGACAGTAAACACACCAGAGAAATAAAATCTCAGATAGACCTAAGGATGAGATATGTTAATTCATCCAAATCCTTGCCTAGATTACCAATAGCTACCAAAACCAGAAGCAGATCAAGTGTTCTTATCCCTATGATCTTTTTACTGTGCTGAGGCCAGCATCCAACATTAAAACCTCATAGGGAGAGATGTGGCAATTCTGTGTTTTTATGTAAGGGCAAACCAAACTCCTCATACCAAAAATACAAAAACACAAAACAACAAAGCCACTATACCTCCTCCATGTGAACAGTGGCGGGTGAGGAAATCAGCCTGCTCTCCCAAAGTGTTGCTGGCGGGACCCATGATCTCAGTGAATCATCCACCCAGTCGCCTAGGTGTGGGGTGGGGAGGTGAGCATGAGGAGTTTCCACCCTTGATGTATTCCCATCCTGTTTCTTATAACAACCAACAAGCCTGAAGACTTTATGCAGCCATTTCCTCCAGTCTGCACTGCCTTTGTGCTGGTTCCAGCAACTCCCAGTGACCTCAAGTATTGCTATGGCTGATAACTGGTCTCAGTTTCCAACCCCAATGTCTGTCATCCATTCTCTATGGCTGCCAGAATAATCGCCAAAACAAGAAAAATACTGATGGCATCTTGTGTGTGTGTATGTATGTGTGTTTGTGGTGTGTGGTATGTGTGTGTTTGTGTATATGTGTATGTGTGTGTATATGTGGGGGGGCATGGTATGTGTGGTGTGTGTGCATGTGGAGTGTGTGTGTGTGGTGTGTGTATATAGTGTGTATGTGGGTATGTGTTTTGTATGTGCATGTGGAGTGTGTGGTGTGTGTGTGGTGTGTGTATATGTGTGTGTAAACATGTGGAGTGTGTGTGTTTGTGGTGTGTATGGTATGTGTGTATGTGTGGATTGTGTGTGTGTGGTGTGTGTGCTGTGTGTGAAGTGTGTGAGGTGTGTGTGGTTGTGTGTACGTGTGGGGGGAGTGTGGTATGTGTGTGGTGTGTGTGTGCCCATGTGGAGTGTGTGTGTGGTGTGTGGTGTGTGTGTTTGTCTCTGTGTGTGTCTGTGCATGTGAGTGTGTGTTTGTGGGGTGCATGGGGTATGTGCGGGGGGAGTGTTGTGTAGTACATGTCTGTGTGTGTGGTGTGTGTACGTGTGATGTGTGTGTGAGTCTGTGTGTGTGGTGTGGGTGTTTGTGTGTGTCTGTGGTGTGTGCATGTATGGTATGTGTGTGTCAGTCTGTGTATAGTTTGCGTGTTTGTCTCTGTGTGTGTCTGTGGGGTGTGTGTACGTGTGTGGGGGGAGTGTGGTATGTGTGTGTGCCCATGTGGAGTGTGTGTGTGGTGTGTGGTGTGTGTTTGTCTCTGTGTGTGTCTGTGCATGTGAGTGTGTGGTGTATGTGTATTTGTGGGGTGCATGGGGTATGTGTGAGGGGAGTGTTGTGTAGTACATGTCTGTGTGTGTGTGTCTGTGTGTGTGGTGTGTGGTATGTGTGTGTGTGGGTTGTGTGCATGTGTGCGTGTAGGAGTGGCCTCATTTGAGGTCAGCCTTGAAGAGTCAGTCATTCTGAAATGATTCTTTTATATGAGATTAGAAAATAAAACAACCACCACCAACATTCTGACATGATCTACAGGTCGTTCGGGAGCTAAAACCTTGATTATCCACACTTGATTTACACACATTTCAAGGTTCGGCAAAAATGAGTCACCTTTATCCCTCTGCATGGACTTTCCTACAAAGTCCCCCTTGTCCCCCTTTCCAATCTGGCAATGTAAACTTTAGCTCCTCATCCAAGCCGTCACCTCGACCTCTATAAAGTCCTGTCTTCCCCAGGCTGACTTCGGGGTTTCTTCCCCTTTGCTTCCACTGCTGCTTGTAGAAGACAGAACACCATCCACCTTCCCTCCTTCTTTTAGACAGGGTTTGTGGTGGACAGTTTTATGTCAACTTGACACAATCTAGAGCCATCTGAGAGGCAGGATCCTCAAATAAGAAAACGCCTACTTAAGATCGGGCTGTAGGCAAGCCTGGAGGGAATTATCTTAATTAGTGGTTGATGAAGAAGGGTCAGGCCATTGTGGGTGGTGTCATCCCTGGGCAGGTGGTCCTGGGTTCTATAAGAAAACAAAGCCATGGGGAGCAAGCCAGTAAGCAGCACCCCTCTATGGCTTCTGCATCCGCTCCTGCCTCCAGGTTCCTGCCCTACTTGAGTTCCTGCCCTCACTGCTTTTGATGATGAACAGTTATAAGGAAATGTGAATGAAATAAACCCTTTCCTCCCCAAGTTGCTTTTGCTTGTGGTGTTTCATCACAGCAATAGTGACTCTAACTAAGACAGGGCTTTACTATGTAGTCCTGGTTGGCCTTGAACTCAGAGATCTGTCTCCCGACAACTGCTGCAATTAAAGGTGCATACAAGCATGTCTGAATCCATTATCTTTTTTATATGTCTATTGTCTCTGGTATCCTGTGTACCATAAAAGAAGATTGTCGTTTCATCCTTTATAGTGTCCAGCACATGGGGATACTAATACACCATGAATATCCATATCATTTATTACTTCAACAAACACTGCTTAAAGACTTACAAAGTAAGTATTATATTTATGTCTTGATGAAGGCCCTGAAGTTCAGACAGGAAAAAAAAAAACTTATTTAAAGCTGAAAGAGCAGCATATGTAGTACTATATGGTATTGCAAGTTCACACTAAAACAAACACAGTCTGCTTAGTAGAACTGGAGCATCACAGACCCCTAATTCTACATGTCCTTGATTTGGTCTTTTATGTCAGGCTCATGATTCTCCTACTCCTATGTTGTTTTTGTTTGAGGCAGAGTTCCACTACGTAGCCTTGGCTCTCCTGAAACTCATGGTGGTCCACTAGGCTTGCTTTGAACTTATAGACATCCACCTGCATCTGGACGTCTTCCAAGTGCTGGGATTAAAAGTGTGCTTTTTTCTTTTTCTTTTCTAGTTTAGTTTAGTTTTTAGAGATCTTCTTCTTTATGAGTGTGTGTGTATGTGCTTGTGTGCAGGTGCTCGAGGGTGTCAGATGCCTTGGAACTGTAGTTACGGGAAGCTGTTAGCTGTCTAATGTGTGAGCTGGGAGTGGAGTCCAAACCTGAGTCCTATGCAAGAGCAGCAAGTGCTCTTAAACCACTGAGACATTTCTTAAACCCCTTTACCTCTAGGTTAAAAAAAAAAAAAAGCTTTATTGAAATATAATTGAAATATACAATTCACCTATTTGAAGTGTACAATTCAATAGCTTTTTGTATATCCCTCTATACTAACTTGATGGAACTATTGCCACAGTTTAATTTTGAAATATATTTGTGTCACCCTAAAGAGCCAGTTCCTATTGCTCAGTTCTACTTTCAAAGACTAAGCCAGGTATAATGCAGCACACCTATTATACCAGTTCTTGGGAGGTGGAAACAAGAGAATCAGGTCAGTCTGGGCTACTTTAGACAGACAGACAGACAAACAGACACACGATTGAAAAGAGCAGCCTAGATTCTAGAGGTTTAGGAAGATTGTCTCTTCAGGTGATTGTATGCCTTATATACAATGTCCTTCTAGAACTGATCTACGCAATATTTAAAAATTTAAAGCTGGAAAGTGACTTGATAGTATTTTTGTTTTTATTGGGGCTTGGTTCAGTAAAGTTGGTTTTTGGCTCCTGTTTCTGTGAACATCAGAATGATAATGACCTCTGCTTTATACAATAAATGATGGGGTAGCAGGTTCTAGGGCAAATTTGAGATGTTGTCTGTGCTTCAAACTTCTTGAAAGCCCCCTGGGTGATTTTAAGGGGTACCCAAGTTTGAGAACATTGTCCTAGGCTGACAGAGGAGTAGCTCTTCTGTATGCTATCACCCTTCCTCAGCCTCTTCTTTGCCAGTTTAGGCTGCCTTCATATTTGCTCATTTCCAAAGAGAGCCCAAGATTTTGGACAAAGAAGTACTAGCAGTAATCTTAATAGTAATAACTAGCAACTTTAACCATCGTGACAACCAGGCACACAGAATAGCTCCTATGGGTCCAACAAAGCCCATGTTGTTTCCTCTTTGCATGCAAGAGGCTTAGGAAGGAGACTGAGTAGCATGTGGTCAAAGACTCAGTTGGTGAGAATCCTCATTTATTTAATTGCCAAACCTAAGAATTGCCAGCAATAGCAAGGCAGTGGTGAAGCATGCCTTTCATCCCAGCAGAGGCAGGCGAATCTCTGAGTTCAAGGCCAGCCTGATCTACAAAGTGAGCTTCAGAACAGCCAGAGCTATACAGAAAAAGAAAAAAAACAACCTGTCTCAAAAAACCCAACCCAACCCAACCCAAAGAATTTCCAGCACTAATGAACTTAGCCACCAGATAACAGAGGTTCCCTTACAATGCAGATTGTGTGTAGCCTGTCTCAATAGGAAGCCTTCACAGTCACCAGCATTCCATCATGTATGAATGAATGCTTTACTTTTCTAAGGAAAAGAATGAATCTCCCTTTCCCTGGAGGTCCACACCTAGCAAGACACAGTGCTGGAAAAAGATCAGGAACACTAGAGTCTTTTCCACTTGATCTTTTGGGCCATCTAGATTTATTTTCAAAATAAAGTTTTATCTTCATAATTGAAATGATTAGCTTTGAGTATTACAGTTGAATTTTTGTCTTTATATTTTTATGTATTTTCTTCTATGTTTCCTATGATGCTCATCATTAATGTTATAAGATATTTGGTAACATTCCTGTTATTTCCAGTACTGTGCTCGATATAAATTTAAAGAATCCCTAGAGTCTTATAAATTATTCGAGAATGAGGTACAAGATTGTGCAGGCTAATGAAGGTTATTAAAAAAATATTAGTTTTAGAGGCAGGTGGATCTCTGAGTTTGAAGCCAGCCTGGTCTACATAGTGAGTTCCAGGATAGCTTCAAACAAACAAACAAGCAAGCAACTCCTAAACCACATTAGTTTTTAATATAGAAGCTATAGCAGGCACTTGAAAGGTGGCTAGACAAAAGTAATTTTTCTACTGACACTAGTTAGAGATGTCCAGGAGCTCACTTCCAAAGCAAACCATATCAAGCTAAGCTCTGAGTGCTGAGATCAAGTGCCCTTAGCATGACTGGTTAGTTGTGATGGCAAAAGGGTACTGAGGGTGTGAACTGAGTTCACAAATGAGTCAAGCAAGGATCACCCATCTTGACATAGGACCACAAAGCACACTCTAGGCAGCCACTTCCCCCTAAAGGCACTCTTCGATCTAGAAAGGATAGGTTCAAGTCTGGAAGCAAGCTCAGAAAAACATCACGATTGTTCAAAACAACAGCAACAACAAAACAGATCCATACCTCTCTGAACCTGGTACAGGAATCACAAGCATTAAAGCATTTCAGAGATGACTTGCTATCACGTACCTGTCCAGGGGGGGCGCTCTCTGCACCCAACACCTGTCTATAGAACACGGGATCACAACTTCGCAGCGTGTTCTGGCGGCTGGCCAGTGGGCTGGCCGCACCAGGCTTCTTCAGCAGTGGGTCGCTGCGGCGAGAGTCCGTGGTAAGGTACACCTGATGGTACAGGTGCGGTGGCATTAGGCCTCCTCGCACGGCGTCTGCGTGCAAGGAGGGCCCTGGGGTTCGGTACAGGGAGCTCACTGGGGCTCGGTAGAGGTCCCTAGACCGCTTCCACTTGTAAACTTTGAATATGATTACTCCCAACACTGTAACTGCGAATCCCACAGAGACCAAGATTAAAGAAAGAAGTAGATAAAAGGTGAGATTTTTGTTCTGTTCTCGGGGAGCTGAGCCAGAAGGGAACTCGGCCCGGGCTTCCGGAGACTCCTCAGTTACTGACACAGTCAGGGTGGCGGTGGTGGAGAGCAATGGTTCTCCATTGTCTGAGATCAAGACTGTGAGAATTTGCCTCGGTGAATCTGTGTCCTGGACTGGGCGGGCAGTGCTGATCTGACCCGTGTGAAGCCCCACGGCAAAAAGGCTCTGGTTGGGGGCTCCTAAGAGGCTGTAGGAGAGCCAGGCATTGTGACCTGCATCTGCGTCCCAGCCTACCACCCGTGAGACCATGTGGCCCGCAGCTGTGCCTCGAGGCAGCATCTCCACCGAACTCTGGCCAGGCCGGGGATACAGGACCTGGGGGGCGTTGTCATTGCGGTCAGTAACAAATATGTTCACGCTGATGTTGGTGGCCAAGACTGGGGTACCTCCGTCGTTTATATGAGCCATTAGTTGGAACTCTCTCTGATCCTCATAGTCCAGGGGTACTAAGGTTGTCAAGACTCCATTGTCACGATTTATTGTGAAATAGCGACCAACGAGCCCAGTTTCCGCTCCCGGTTCCAAGAGAAAGAAGGAAAGGCGGGCATTGGGCGGGGCGTCGGGGTCCCAGACACTTAGGTTTAATATAGGAACTCCGGGTAGGTTATTTTCCTCAACATAAACGTTGTAGGAGGATTGGGACGACTGAGGGGGATTGTCGTTGATGTCGGACACTTGGACCCTCACTGTTGTAAGAGCTGAGAGAGAGGGGGTTCCCGAGTCTCGAGCTGTGATGCTGAGATTGTATTCTGGCATGGTCTCACGATCCAGGGCTGCACTGGTTTTCAAAGTGAAGTAATTCTTGAGGGAAGAAGTCAGGCTGAAGGGGAGACCCGGTGGCACCTCGCAGGTCACCAGCCCGTTCTCACCAGCATCCAGATCAGTCACACTAAGCAAAGCAATGACAGTCCCCAGAGGAGCATCCTCAGGGACTGGGCTGTATACGGAGGTGACTGTGATCTCTGGGGCATTGTCATTTACGTCCACCACCTCTACCAGTACTTTGCAATGCGCTCCTTCGGGATTGGCACCTTTGTCTTTGGCCTGGATGTAAATCTCATGGAGTTTGGTGTCTTCGAAGTCCAGGCGACCCTTGATTGTCAGCACCCCGGTTACGAGGTCTAAAGCGAATAGTTCCCTCACCCCAGCACGATTGTGGCTACCGAAGGAGTAAACGATTTCTCCGTTGAGGCCCTCATCCAGGTCAGTTGCACGAACCTGGGCGACGCGCGTGCCTGGGGGTGCATCCTCCCGGACGCGCGCCCGATACAAAGACTGATTGAAGGCAGGCGCATTGTCATTCGCGTCCAGCACTGTGATACGAATCGGAAGGGTGGCGGAGCGAGCTGGGGTTCCTCCATCCAGCGCGGTCAGTACCAACTGGACACTTGGCTCCCGTTCCCAATCTAGGGCGCGCTCCAGGACCAGCTCCGCGTATTTCGTGCCGTCCTCTCGAGTCTGCACGCGGAGCGCAAAGTACTCGTTGTGGCTCAGCTCATAGGTTTGTAAAGAGTTGCTTCCCACATCGGGATCGTGCGCGCTCTCGAGCGGAAAGCGCGTCCCCGGCGCCATGGCCTCGCTAATCTCCAATTTCATTTCCCTGGTAGGGAAAGAGGGATTGTTGTCGTTGATGTCCTGGACCACCACTTCCGCGCTGAACAGCTCCAGCGGGTTCTCTACCACCAACTCCAGAGTTACAGTGCAAGAGGGCAGCGTCCCACACAGCTCCTCTCGGTCCAGTCGATCGTTGACAAACATCTCTCCAGTCTCCCAGTTCACGTCAAAGAACCTACGGCTAGCTCCGGACACCACCCGGAGCCTGCGGGCCGACAGACTGTCGAGATCCAAACCAAGATCCGTGACCACGTTACCCACGGAGAACCCCCTCTCTCGCTCCTCCAGGATCTCATAGTGAATGATGGTGGAAGCCTCGGTCAAGGCGGCTAGCAGAAGCAAAACTCCCACCGTTCTCCCGGGGCTTACCAGTCCGCTGCTCCGGGCCTCTGCGACCATCTCACTCAAAAGCAGCTCCTCTTGGCGGGGTCCAGGTGGTCCCGGAGGTTTGGCAGAGAAACTTTCAGTGGGTTAGCGCTTGGGCGCTGGGCGCCGAGTCCGACATGGCTTTCTGGGCGCCGCTGATTTGTTCGCCCGCTGTTCAGTCTCTGCCTCATCCCGGGGCGCCGAAAGGGGACGGGCCCGGGCCAGATCTCCAGCGTCTTCATTGGCCGACAGCGGCACACAGAGTCCCAGCCAATAACTGCACGAAGAATGCGCTAGCGCCGGGTTCTTTGAGCAGGACACGCGCTCGCGCCAGGAACTTCACTTTCCTCTGGCTGCTTTCCAGAGTTTCCTGTCCAGCGCTCTGCCAGCGCCGGGGGAGAAAACCCAATCTGCGGGCGGATCTGTCCACCTCCCACCCTAACCAGACCCATTAAACACTTTAATCCCTGTCTTTGATCACAAGAAAGGGGAATGATCCAAGCCAAATACAACACAGCGTCAACTGGCAAAACGACAGCAAATTGGGTCTGTTGGAGGGCAGAGGAAGCAGCGGACTCTGCTTGGAAGAGGAATGAGTATTTTGGGGAGATTAATATTATTACTTTTATGGGCCATGAGATATGCGTAGCTTACAGGTAGATTCTGACTTAGCGTGTATGAGGGTTTATTCTCCAACATATGTCCCCTCCCCCAAACCCAGTTTTATCTTTTTCCAAACGGAGGCTAGAATTCGTTACCTTCTCAGTAGAGCAAATCAAGAGTACCTACTATCTGTTTGTCCTAACTGTCTTGAGATTTAAAAAATAAAATTAAGAAATTATTTCTTTTAAAATTGGACGCCATCGTGTTTTCAAGGATGCTTTTTAAGGAACAAAAGGCGATGTGAAATTTCCTTATCTGTTTTTTTTTTCCAACCGTGTAATCACAACAGGTTAAAACATGATCTCCCAAATACTCTGTTGCCAGAATTAATCATTTTCCAAAGGTTCTGAGTTCATGTAGCATTGCTAATAAAGAAATCTCCCTGGGAGAGAGAAGGGGAGGGGCAGGCCATATGAACCCAGGACCTCGCATAAAGGGGTGGTAGCAACACTCTACACATTCACTAGAGAAATACAAAGCTTTAGTCAGAGAATAAAAAGTTCTACATTTAGAATTGTAGACACGAACCTCAAAGCAATGGTTAGAATAAGGAACGTTAGCTATGAAATGAGGCTGAGTTTGACTGCATGTTTTGGTCAAGAAACTAACCCAAGGGCTTCTAGAATCCCATCCTGGTCATGAGCAGATGAAAGTGCTTGGTACAAAGTAAGCCTCAATTAATGGTGGAAAGCAGCTCAGTAGGTGCTAGATGTGAAGTGTTAGGAGCCTCGCACTCTCTCTAAATAAGTGCCTTGTCCCTTCTGACCTGTAACTAAGACTTAATCACATGCAGTGAGTGAGAGACCCAGAAAAGGGATTTCTTTTTCTGATGAAATGAAAAGCTACATCCTCAGTACTAACCCTATGCTCCACCCCACCCCACTCCTCGGTTTTAGAGTCAGATGAGGTGGCACATGTTTGTAATCCTGAGGCAGGGTGATTGTGATGAGCTCCAGACCAGCTTCCCCCCCCAACAAACAAACCCAGTGTTAAATACTTAGATGACAACTGGCTAGACTACCAAGAACTGTGATCTGCATAAGGAGGTGGATACATCAGAATTTAGATTCTAGACTACAGTCCAGCTACTTGCTACTAAGTGTGAGAACCAGTGTCATAGGCAGGCACTGGGAGCTTGTCAGCAGTGAAGAATTTGCACTTTACCAAAATACCTGGCTGGCGAGAAGATGCATTAAAGTTTGATAAGAGCTAAATTTGTTGGATTACTCAGAGATGTGCCGGTTTAAGGTTTGGGGCTTTTTTTGGTTTTTCGAGACAGGGTTTCTCTGTGTAGCCCTGGCTGTCCTGGAACTCACTCTGTAGACCAGGCTGGCCTCGAACTCAGAAATCCACCTGCCTCTGCCTCCCGAGTGCTGGGATTAAAGGCGTGCACCACCACTGCCCGACAAGGGTTTTTTTTTTTTTTTTTTTTTTTTTTTTTTGTCTGTTCACTATCACATAAGTCACAATTTAGATTCTAAAAGCTTTGAGGGGAGGGTAATGGGGATTGAATCCAAGGTCTTATGCATGTTAGACAAAATAAGGGTTTAATATTGAGCTACACATTCCCAGACACAGAAAACCAGCTTTTAAAATGTATGCTATTCTCCTTAATAGTAAGGCCCATAGCTCTAAGACCTCTTCATAAGTCAGCAGACATCTCTGAGATTCCTTCTCCATAGTAGATGGAATAAACTTCTCCAATATTCAGTTAGGTCATGTATTTCTCTCAGATACTCCGTGCTAGCACAGCATGGTGTTTCTCTTGAAGTACCACACCCTTTGTATGGAGTCTACACCATCATTCATGCCTCCACTCTCCCAGTCTCCACTCCACTGCAGACCTTTCAATGTGGCCATTATCTAAGCGAGACCCTTTGTGCCCCAAGACCCTCACTCAGGCTATTTCTCTCCCAGGAAAGTGTCTTTTCCCTTTGCTTGCTTATATTCCAAACCTTTTATGTCTCAAAAACCAAAAGGCCAACCAACCAACTGAACTGGGGTACAGCTCAGTTGGTAGAGTACAGCAGGCCCTGGGTTTGATACTCAGCACCGAAGAAGTCTGGGCACGGTGGTGTGTGTTTCTAATCCTTGCTCCTGGAGTGAAAGCAGGCGGGTCAAGACTTTATCGTTGGCTGCAAAGAATTTGAGGCCAACCTGAGCAATAGGAGACTATCTCAAAACAAAATACAACAAAAAACGTAAGGTTTCAGTTAAAAGCAGGATCCTTTGTTTTAGCCTCTTGGGGCACCTAACACAACTTAAGATTTTATTGATTTTTATTAGTTATACTAATTATACAAAGTAAGGGGCACCGCTGTGACATCTCTATACATGAATGTGGTGGACATTTATCATGTTTCCCCCACTAACCTTTATCCTCTCCTCCCCATTTCTCCCCCCCCCCCAACAATCTATCTTTTCCTCTCCGTCTCCAGATTCCACTTCTGAGAGAAAACATGATACTTGTTTTTGTAAAATTGGTTTATTTCACCTAACCAGAAATAATAGGAAGAACTGACAGATTAGATTGCATTAAATTGTTTTCTAAACATGCGTACCTCTCCCATACAAAAGAAATGAAAAGGAGAAGAAATCACCAGGACAAGAACCACACCATTTCTGATGATGGCATGTATTGTCCCCACGCCCTATCTCATAAGTGCTCTATGTGTGCATGCTGTGTGTGAGTGTGTGTGTGAGTGTGTGTGTGCTCGCGTGCGTGTGTTCCTGTGTGCATACTCATAATGAGGATTTAGATGGTTCATTCACACATGCTAAGCACATACATGCCCCCGAGAACTACACCTCAACGCTTCCCCCTCTAATTCTTATTCTTACTCATGGTGTTAGGAATCACGCCCAGGAGCTTTGTGGCAGGCAAGCACAATCACAGGAGTGGTTTAGAAACCTGAGATTCTAGTTGGTTTGGGACGCGCACACAACCATCTTCTAATAGCAATGTGCTTAGCAGCTGCAGATCTCTACCTGCCACACTAGTCACATGCACACCTCTCTGCATCATGCATCTAGCAACTTATTCCCAGCACAGGAAGTTCATCTGCACTGAGTTGCATGCACCCTCCCATTCTGAACAATGGAGTAAAACTTTCCTCTTCTTAGACTATCAAACTTGGACAGATTCTTTTCGGTTGTACTCCATGTTTGTCGTAGTGCATGAATGGAAAGGCTGAGTCCTCCTAAACGGTTTCTAGGTGTGTGTGCAATAAGGCAAAATTGTGTTCCTTTTAGGGATGAACTTTTAGGGACACTGCCCTGTTTAACACATTACCCCTGTGCATAACCAGACAGGCACATAAGTAAAATCAGATGCATTATAGGAAGGGACTACACAATAAAATGGTCATGACCGAATCCATCAATCAAAACAGAGAACCATCCAAGCTACGCACCCTAGCAACCAGCTCCTCCCATTAGGCTCCCCATAGAAAGAAGCCTCAGGCAATAACTTGATGCCCTTCAGTACCTCCACTGTGATAGCCGGCTGTCAATCCTGATAATGTAGTATTTCTCATCTGTACTATTCCTTTGCTTTTGAATAAAGTTTCCTGGCTACTTTGCAGCTGTGTAGGTTTTTTATTTCATTCTTGAATCAGAGGCAAAAACCCTGGAAACCCCCAGCATAGACCCTAACTACTGAAAACAACATCTGCACAGGAGCTGGCCAAATGCTCTGCTTCTGAGTCCACAATATTTTATTTTTTATTTTATATACATGAATGCTTTTGGCTGCATGCATGTACACTATGTGCATGTCTACTGCCTTTAGAGGCTGGAAGAAGCCATGGGGTCCTCTGAACTAGAGTTATAGGTAGGCATGAACTGCCATGGAAGTGCTAGGAACTGACCCCAGGTTCTCTGCAAGAACAGTGGGTGCTCTTAACTTCTGAGCCATCTCTAGGGACCCCCCAGATACTTTTAAATGTAATAGCTCTCATATTAATGTCATAGTGACTCACTGAAACGTAACCAAGGAGTATAAACCTATACACACACTCATTTGAGGACAGTCACTTTCTCTAGGGAGCCCCCACCCCCACTGCTGGAGACTGATGCATCATCAGAATTTTCCAGCCTCTATCTTTTATCATTTCTGTTGTATAATTTCAAGATATCTTGTGACCTATGAGATATAGCAAAAATAATTTAAAAACAGGAAGTACAGGTGTTTTACAGTAGATAGCGAGGCTTCAGCATTAAAAGGAATCAGCTTCCAGTTCTGGATGTTACCTTTGTAGTTACCTAACTATGAAAACTCTATTATTTTTATTTTTAATATATTTTATTCTTATGGAGCTGGGCACTGACTGTAGGGCTTTGAACCTACTGACAAGCACTGTACTTCTGAGCTACAAAGGCACAATTGTGTTTAAACTTCTATTCTCTTCTTTTGTGAACTAGAAATAATAATAGTGCCTGCTGTTTAACTGCAGGGACCTGAATCAACTTCAAATCTTTACAGTAACCATACTTGGTTACTTACATGGTATTTTAGAGCTCACACACAGCTCAAGGATTTCCTACAAGTTCGTTCAACCAACACCTTACTACCCTCACCCCCAAATTGCCCCTCGTACATGTACAGTTTTTGCCCTACTTTTAACCTCCAGGAACCCCGTATCCACTTTCTGTCTTTGTGGCTTTTGCCTTTTTAAGGAAAAGGAGATTAAACCCCGGGGCCTGCTAAGCTAGTGCTCTATCACTGAACTACACCTTTAGTTTCATGGTTTTGATTTTATAGAATTTCTGTTAAAAAGGAATAGCAGACAGCTACTGCAGTACACTGACCTTCATAGAGAGAGCCCTGGAAAATTGGGCTTCACTGAGGACAGATAAATAGAAGTGGAGCGGTCTGGCCATTGGTGACGTCACAAAGAAACGAGGAGGGGTGGGGCAGAGCGCCGGCAGCTTTATGAAAGGCGGCTGTTTAGCTGAAGGGAAATGTGTCACATGGAAGATGAAAGCTCCATACAGAGCAAAGGGGAGCCGTCCCAGACAAAAAATAGCAAGAAAAAGGAGGGCAAGGAAGATGCAGGAAAGGGAGATGGATATGATTAGATGTGGGCGCAGCTCAGTTATTTTGTTTCTTGTGTACAAAGCATATAGCTACTCCCCCCCCCCCCCCCCCCCGCTGGATACAACACCACTTTTATTTATTTACTTACTTATTTATTATTATTATTGTTGTTGTTGTTACTATTGAGACAGGGTTTTTCTGGGTATCTCTGGTTGTTCTGGAACTCACTTTACAGCTGGCCTCCAACTCACAGATCCACCTGTGTCTGCTTTCCCACTGCTGGGATTAAAGGTGTGTGCCACCACTGCCCAGCTAGCATAACCTTTTTAAAGAAAAGAATCCGAAGCACGAAACTGTGTCAAATTTGTTTCTAACTTGCAATCTCCTCACTTCCTCTTGAGACAAGGTCTCACTATGCTGCTCTCACTGGCCTGGAACTCACTATGTAGACCAGGTTGGCCTCAAAGTCACAGAGACTGAAAAGGCATGAGCCCCTGCACCAGGCATGCAGTGTGTGTGTTTTGTGTGTGTGTTCTCCCAATAGCTCTATCCTAGCCTTCACAGTAACCACTTACATTGCCTGTGATTGAGGTTGCAAATTGACATAAGAATTTAAAGCTGCCAAAATGACATGGGGAGGGTCCATCAGTGTTCCCTGATGACATTCATATAAAGTAATTGTTCTGCTAGGTGATACCACTTTGTAATTGGAAAAAAAAAAAAACCAGCATCAGCTTCAGCTGTTTTGTTGACATTCTGAATGTTTCCAGGCAAATACATTCTTTATCGGAAGGAGAGGAAGGATAAAAGCATGTACTCTTCTGTACCCAGCTTCTGAGCATAATGTCAGATCCAGTGTTGATTTCACCCTCGATTCTATTCTTCCTCTAAATTTCTCACCTACTAAGTGGGACTTCTAGTGGGGTCAAAAATTCAGAAGCCACATTTTAGCATCTTCTTCATCACAACATCTGGTTTGTTATCAATCCATACCAATGCTTCTGCCTTCAGAGTGTGGTGCACCTGTGTGTATGTGTGTGCTCATGTGTGTGGGTGTGGGTGTGCCCGTGTGTGTGCCCGTGTGTTTGTGCCCGAGGGTGGTCCCATGTGTGTGCCGGTGTGTATGTGCTTTGTTTTACAGTCCTAGAAATTGAATCCAACGCCTTGTGCATACTAAGCAAGTATTCTATCATTAATGGAATGCCAGTTCCAAAGGGTATGTGTGTGTGGTTAAAATAAAATATAGACCACCACAACTGGATTTCAAAGTATATTTTGTTTTTTAAATTTTGACATTTATTTTTATTTTTTTTTTTTGTGTATGGATATTTGTCTGCATGTATGTCTTTGTACCCAAGGAGGCCAGAAAAAGTTATTGGATTTCCTGAAACTGCCATTACAGACAATTGCTAACCACTATGTGAATGTTGGGAATTGAACCCAGGACCTCTGGAAGAGCAACCACTGAGCTATCTCTCCAGGCCCCCAAAGTATATTTTAAAACTATCAGTCACTTCCTCGGTCTAGTGCAACCATCTCACTGAAAGACCCTTCAGATACTAAAGATACTTTCCGATATCGTTACTCTGTCTTCCATTTCACACGCAAAAACCCGAGACTTCCTCCAAATATGTGCATTAAATGTGCCCCCTCCTTTCTGAACATTGCTTGACTCTAAAACTGACTATATAGCTGTCTGCGCTAATGTAAAATAAAATTAACGAGCCTGTGGAATTATTATGACAACAGGGAGTATGGGTCCCTTCCTAACATAAAGCTCTGTGTGACTTAACAGCCCCCACATGACAGTGCCTCTGCCTGAACAGCATGCTAAGGTCAAATGAGGAGATGGTTTAAGGAGAATCACAATAAAAATAGATAATCTTATTATCAAACAAACATGTTTCCCAGTTTACACAGGTGGGAGGTTCAAGGATTTAGTAGAAAATCTGAATGATTTAGCTTTAATATTTACCTCAAGCTTACCTGAATATTTTAGATGCTTTGATTTGAAAGGATAATTTGCAAATTTAAATACATTTTGTAATATCTCATTCTGTCTACTCTCAGAACAAAAAGAAATTTATAAATATATTGTGGGGGCAGGAGAGACAGATCGGAGGTCAGGAAAACAGGGGCTTGGATCCTAGCACCCACGTGGTGGCCACAGCTATTTGCAACGAGCTCCTGGTGACTCATGGCCTCTGGCCCCCAGGAGCCCCCGAGTTCATGTGCAAATCCCATACATCACACACGCACACGCACACACACATACACCTAAAAAGAAATCTAAATTATTTTGGAACAACAAATAGTGGTTACAGAAGTCAAAGGGTTTGTGTTTGCTTGCTTGTTTTGAAGCAGGTTTCATGTGGCTCAGGTTGATCTGGAACTCACTACATAGTTGCAGATAATCTTGAATTGTTTTGTATTATTTTGTTTTTCTTCTTTTTTTTTTTTTTTTTTTTTTTTTTGGTTTTTCGAGACAGGGTTTCTCTGTATAGCCCTGGCTGGCCTGGAACTCACTCTGTAGACCAGGCTGGCCTCCAACTCAGAAATCCACCTGCCTCTGCCTCCCGAGCGCTGGGAGTAAAGGTGTGCTCCACCACTGCCTGGCTATTTTGTTTTTCAAGACAGGGTTTCTCTGTGTAGTCCTGGCTGTCCTGGAACTTGCTCTGTAGACCAGGCTGGCCTCCAACTCAGAGACCTGACTACCTCTGCTTCCCAAGTGCTGGGATGGAAAGTGTGCACCACCCTGCTCCACAGACCTTGAGTTCTTGATCCCCCTCTTTGTATCTGCTGAGTAATTCACATCAGTGCATATCATTAGCTTTAAGGAACAAATAAGTGTATCTTTCTGGTCATTAAGACATTTCTGTACTATAAAAGTTTAGTACATGAAAGTTGCTATCTTTTTGTTGTTGTTTTTTGAGACAGGGTTTCACAGTGTAGCTCTGACTGTCCTGGAACTCACTCTGTAGACCAGGCTGGCCTCAATCTCAGATATCCCTCTGCCTCTGCCTCCCAAGTGCTGGGATTAAAGGAGTGAGCCACCACTGCCTGGCTGAAAGTTGCTATCTTATATTATGTAATTTTATTTTACAATCATTTATGCATGGTTTTGTGTGTGTGTGTGTGTGTGTCTGTGTGTGTGTGTGTGTGTGTGTGTCTGTGTGTGTGTGTGTGCGCATTGAACTCCCGATCTTGCCTCTCCTCTAGGATTAGAGGTGTGTATCATCATATCTGGCAAGAAAAAATTAAATATATAAACAGACTCAAACATATGAAAAGCTAATTATATTTGCATGATGAGATATACTAATTGAAGCCATTTTGAGATGCGTAAATCAGACTGACAAAAGTATACAGTTTGACAACACACTGTGTAGATGAGGCTTAGGGATAATAGGCTGTTTAATTTAGTGAAGGCATGTAAAGTAGTGTGGCCTGAATGGAGCAAAATTGTTACACCTTCTAGCAAAGCTTCACATACATTTGCTCCTTAACCCAGAAATTATACTAATATAAATTTAACCTGAATATACATCTCAAAAATTAAAATAAGAGTTGCAGATGCATGCCTTCAATCCCAAACTCTGGAGGCAGAGCCAGGCAGATCTCTGTAAGTTTGAGGCCAGCCTGGTCTACAAAGTGAGTTCCAGTATCGCCAATGCTATACAGTGAGAAATAAATAAACATTTAAAATCTTTTAAAAAATAAATCTTAGCTGGGCAGTGGTGGATCACACCTTTAATCCCAGCATTCAGGAGGTAGAAGCCAGCAGAATTCTGTGAGTTTGAGGTCAGCCTGGTCTACAGAGCAAGTTCCAGGACAGCCAGGGCTATATAGAGAAATTTTGTCTCAAAAAAACAAAAGAAAATGAAACAACAAAAATAAATGAATCTTTAAGAGTATATGCATATAAGTGTATCAAATTATTCATTTTAGAATTATTTTAAATTGAAGAATATTGGAAATTGCCTAAATGACAAATCACGGTTGGTTGAGGTCTGTGCATATACAACGGGATTTGTGAAGGTATTTTAAAAATGAAGAGCCCTATGGGCTAACATGGCTTCCAGGATATACGATTTTTACTTTTGATCATGTGGAACAAGCTATACCATTATAACACCAGCAGCAACAACAAAACCAATAAAAGGAAATGGAAAAATGATTGAATGACTGGCCATGGTGTTGTCCCTGCCAGATGATCGGAATGAAATCCAGGACCACTGGAGGAAAGCGTCGACTCATATAGGTCATCACCTGAACTTCACACACACACACACACACACACACACACACACACACACACACACACACACACACGGGGGGGCACACGCACACACACATAAACACACATGTACACATGCATGCGCATACATTTAAAATTGTTAAAAAAGAATCTAGCTAAGGATTGCCTCGAGTCTTTGAACATGCAGAGGTTGATATTCTACTAGAACTGGACATGAGTGAACACCATGGAGATATAAACTGAAGAATTCTTGGAGATCTTGGGGACCTTGGAACGCCTGTATAGCTTCCATTCAGGTAGAACAGAGTTCCTTCTCAACACTTACAGCAACAAAAAAGGTCAAGATGCAGTAGTAGGGTTACATCAGCTCAAAGCAAAAGCTACTATAGACCAATCCTAAGAGACCTTAGAAGCATGAACCTGATCTGAAAAGTGCTTCTCAAAGCAAACTTTACTCCTTTTTCACGAAAGACAATAAGCCCCAAACCCAACAGTGTAGCATTTACAATACATGTCACTCACTGATCAGACCAACAGTCGGCCACCCCCTGCCCACGCCCCCTCTCCCGGTCCCTAAAGGGTAGACTGGAGGTGAGAGCAGTATTGCCAACTCAGCCCTGAGCCCACCCAGAACTGTGGCCAGCAGGGAGCACTGATCTCTGGATGCCCAGGGATGTGAAAACCATCTGGGAGCCAGGGAAGGATGCTGAGGGATTCGAGACTGAACCGAGCAAGAGGCCAGGCTGTATTCACACTCTATGCTCTCTCCCACCTAGTTCCTGTCTCTTCATATTCATTCCTCTTTCATTTCATACCAGAGCTGATTTAGTAGGCCATTTGCTTCTTGCTCTGTTCTTGCTCCCACCCCGTTTCTGTCTCTTGAGACAGGGTCTCACTATGCGGCCCTGGCAGGCCTGAAACTCACAAATATCAGCCTGCTTCTGCCTCCCAAATATTGGGATTAAAAGTGTGCATCACCACACTCAGTGTCTAATAGGCTGGCCTTGCTCATAGGGTCTCTTCTGTCTCATCCTTCTAAGGCAGTGGTCCCCATCTTTCTTAATGCCGTGACCCTTTAATACAGTTCTTCATATTGTGGTGACCTCAACCATAAAATTATTTCGTTGCTGCTTCGTAACTATAATTTTGCTACTGTTACGAATTGTAATATCAATATCTGATGTGCAGGAAATCTGATGTGACTCCAGAGAGGTCACAACCCACAGGTTGAGAGCCACTGTCCTAAGGGCTCGGTTACCTGATTGCATTTATTTACCTCTCTCTTCACATTTTATCCCTTTCCACTGATAAATACACTTCTATCATTTTACCTCCTAAACTAACTGGCCCTTAAGAAAATTGGTGGTTTTTTTTTACACTTATTGAAGCACATATGTGTGTGCACATGTATACATTCCCGAGTGTGTGTGCCCCAGTGTACAAATTGAGTTCAGAGAACAACTTGTAGATGGGTCCCAGGGATTGAACTCAGGTTACCAGGCGTGGTGGAAGCCTCATTTACCCACTGAGCCATCTTGCTGGGCTCACGAGTGATATTTTAAATTGACTATTGCTGTATGCTCATAGTGGGCAGGTCCTTTGTGAGTGGCTGTTTCTCATATGGTATTCTATTCTTAGGAGAGTACTGGGGATCAAGCCTGGTAACCTGAATGCCAGTTCTAGCTGAAAAAAATGGCGCCTCAACACATTACAACCTAGTCCCTCTTGAACATTGAAAACACTTACAGTAAAAGAATTAAGAATGGCAATATTTGGGAACCTGAGCTCAGTTCCCAGCAACCACATGGTGGCTCACAAACATGTATAAATGGGATCTGACGCCCTCTTCTATCTGATGCCTCTTCTGCCATGCAGGCATATGTGCAAATACAGCACTCATACACATAAAAGTACATAAATAAGTAAACCTAAAAAATACAAGAAACATGAAAGACCAAGGCATCATGACCTCTCCAAAGGATACCAACCCCACAGTAATGGCTTCCAATGACAATCAATCAAATGAAATCTCAGACAAGGAATTCAAAAGGCTGATTGTAAGCATGCACAAAGAGAACAACAACAACACAAACCCTCTGCACGAATTACAAGAGAACTCAGATGAAGAGCTGAATGGAATGAGGAAGTCGTTACAGGACATGAAACTGAAATTTCATAATGAGAAATATGGAATAAAACCTAAATTCAAATACTGGGAACGAACAATTCAATAAGTTGAAAAGCTCCATGGAAAGCCTTACCAACAGAAGGGGTGAAGGGTGGGGGCTGTGGGGGCTTGAAGACAAGGTACAAGATTCGGACGTGAACAGAGATAAAATGATAGAAAGTGTCCATGGGGCACTGAGCTGTGGGATAGGATAGAAAGGCCAGATATGTGAATTATAGGCGAAGAAGGAGGAGAGGGATTTCATGCTAAAGACATGGAAAACATTTTAAATAAAACCATAGCAGAAACATTTCCCAAATCTAGGGGAAGGATGACCATTCCGGTGCAGGAGGCATTTAAAACATAAAACAGGCAGGATAGAAAAGAAACCCCTACATTAAAATATAGTTAAGATGCTAAATACAGAGAGCAAAGAAAGCATATGGGAAGCCGTGAGAGAGGAGCGCCAAGTCACACATAAAGACAGGCCCAAAAAGTAACAGCAGATTTCTCAACAGAAACTTGACCAAGCTAGGAAGGCTTGAAATGTGTTTTAAGCCCTAAAGGTCAATAACAGTCAACACAGACTGTTACACCAAGCAAAACTGTCATAACTGAAAGAGAAAGAAAACAATTTCCATTTCCCAAAAGCTAAAGAAATTCTTGACCATTAAGCAAGCTCCACAGAAGATTCTTGAAGGAATCTTTGAAGTAAGGGAAAGCTAACCACATCATGAGAAAAAAAAACAAACCGCTCTTGAGCATTAGTTAAACAAAGAAAGGACGTAAAACACCACACATTACAGAGATTTGTAAGACAGCAGGAGCTGGTACATACCTCTCGGTAAATTTGACATATAATGGTCTCATTTGTCCAATGAAAAGGCACTGGCTAACACTGGATTAACAGGCAGGATTCATCTGTGTGTTGCTCTGGGAAACACACCTCATCATCAAGACAGATACTGCCATAGGGCGAAAGAACGGAAAAAGATCTTCCAAGCAAATGGCACCAGGAAATAAGCAGATGTTGCTGTTCTTATATCTGACCATCTAGACTTCACACCAAAGCTGGCCAGGAGAAATAAAGTTGACCAGTTCACACAGGTCAAGCGAACAACCAATAAAGAGGACATTGCAGTTTTAGACATACACACGGAATACAAATATTCCCAATTTCATATGCTACTAAATAGAAAGTCACAGATCAACCCCAACACAATAGTGGGTGGCTTCAGTACTCCGCTCTCACCAACCGACAGGTCACTCTGACAGAAACAGAGAAGCATCTGCGTTGGATGGCATAGATGACATTAGATCAAAGGACCCCATACCCATCCCTACATCAACCCACCCAAACACTGCATAATGAACCTTCTTCTCAAGTGCCCCTGGAATTTTCTCTAAAATGGATCATATACTAGGGTATATAGGAGATTTTAACAAATACAGGGAAATTGAAATACATTTTGTATTCTATCTGACCACGGTGGATAAAACTAAAGATCTAGGGACTAGAAAGACGGCTCAGCAATTAAGAGCATTTGTTACTCTCGCAGAGAACCTGAGTTTGATCCTTAGCACCCACACTGGGGGGATTATAAACACCTGCTACCCAAGCTTTAGGGGATACAACTCGATTCCTGGCATCTACAGGCATCTGCAAACATATGTGCACACACATCATGCACACATACACATTTAAAATAATAATAAAATTTAAAACCTACCCTCTCAAATCAGCACTAAAAGGAACCACAGAACACACACAAACTCAGAGATCAAACAACACCCTACTCAATGACAAATGGGCCACGGAAGAAACCAAGAAAACATTTTCTAGAGTTACCCTGGGCTATGTTAGATACTGTCTCAAACAAAGAACAAATAATCCCAGAATTGATTGCAGAGAAAGCAGAACACAACATATCAAAACCTATGGAATATAATGAAAGCAGTCTTAAGAAGAAAGTTTATAGCTATAAGCGCTTGCATTTTTAAAAAAAAATGCAAGAGGGGCTGGAAGGAAGGCTCAGCAGTTAAGAGCAATTGCTGCCCTTTTGGGGGACCTGAGTTTGGATCCCAGCCTCCATGTGAGGCAGTTGACAACCATCTTTAACTCAAGCTCCAGGAGGTCTGGAGCATCAGGCTTCTGCAGGTATGTGCATTCATGTACACATGCCCCCACGCAGAAGCACACATGCCTACCTATGCATAATTAGAAGTAATATTTAAAAAATAGATCTTTAAGAAAATATCAGATCCTGCCAAAAGCAATCTACAAATTCAACGCAATCCCCATCAAAATTCCAACTCAATTCTTCATAGACTTAGAAAGAGCAATTCTCAAATTCATTTGGAACAACAAAAAACCCAGGATAGGGGCTGGAGAGATGGCTCAGCGGGTAAGAGCACTGACTGCTCTTCCGAAGGTCTTG
>CM052715.1:24547373-24647206 GCA_028551405.1 Uromys caudimaculatus | reverse complement strand
CCTGACCCTCCCCCTGGTCGTCCTCTAGTTCAGACCACTAACCAAAGAATACACATCTATTGACCCATGATTTGGACTACATATGAGGCAGAAGAATCACCTCGATGGCCACCAGGGAGAAAGGAGAGGACTCTGGGCCTGAGGGTGCTAGTGGCCCCAGTAAAAGGGAATGTCAAGGTGGGAATATGGGAATGGGTGGACGGGTGGGTGGGAGGAGGAATTCCCTCACAGAGGCAGGGAGGGGGAGGGGACACGGGGTTTCCAAAGAAAAGGGGAATCATCAGAAATGTAAATAAAAAAAAAAAATAAATAAAAATAAATAAAAAAAAAATTAAAAAAAAAAAGAAAATATCAGAGAAGCCTCAAGTAAGTAATTTAACGACACACCTTAGGGCCTTGGAAAAACAAGAAACACCAAGTTTCTATACAGAAAGAAATAATTAATAATCAGGACAGAAATGATGAAAATGAGATGAATAAAACACAAAGAATCAATGAAACAGAGTTGGTTCTTAGACATTTGAACAGTTCTCAGCAAAAGCATGGTCTTTAGGGAAACAGATTCATAAGAGAAACATGTCATGAACTGAACTTCGTTCAAATTAAAAACTTTTCTGCAAAAGTCCTGGTTAAAAGGATGAAAAGCTATGGATTACACACACAGACACATACACACACTCATGCACACACACACACATACATGCACGTATGCACACACGCACGTGCATGCACACACGGTTAGTTTTGTAGAACCATCAGACTTTTCCAGAGTGCTGTACCATTCTGCATTCCCACCAGCAGTGTTTGACATTCTTATCTGCACTTGGACTCATGCACCAGGTTTTAAATAGCCCTGTGCATTCTTATTGTAGTTGCAATGTGCATATCTACAATAGGTGAGTGACACCGAGTATCTGGTTTGTCATCCATGTGTTTTCTTCAGAGAAGTTTGTCTTCTGACCAATTTTTAAATTTGGTATTTTTTATTGGAAAGCCAAAGTAAATGGTTTTATTATGACTTTCCATGTACACACAGTGTACTGTCATCGTATCCACCCTGTTTATTTCTAACTGAATTTTAGAAATTATTATAAATTTTGAATTTCTAGAGGTCTTTGGATATGCTAGATATGAGTTGTCTAATAAATTTTTTGGAAAGTTTTCAAATTAAATAAAGGTTGATTTTTATTCTATGTGTATGAGTATTTTACCTGCATGTGTGCTTTCTTGGTGCCTACAGAGGTGAGAGGCCAGCATGAGACTCTCTGGGATTGGAGTTACAGACGGCTGTGAGCCACCATGTGTGTTCTGGGAACTGGACTCAGGTACTCTGCAAGAGTAACAAATGCTCTTAACCACTGAAACAGCTCTCCAGCCCCCACTGGAAATCTCTTAATTTTTTTCTATTTTTTTATGTGTGTGTAATGTGCATGTGATGTATGTTTTGCATCTGTGTGTGCATGTGTGTATATGCATGCATATGTGTGCATGTGTGTGTGCATGTGTATGTGTGCATGTGTGTGCATATGTGTGTGCATGTGTGTGTGCATGTGTGTGCATATGTGTGTATGTGTGCATATATGTGTGAATATATGTGTGCATGTGTGTGTCTGTGTGTGTGCATGTGTAGGTCCAGGGGTGATATGGGGATTGTCCTTAGCTGCTCTTTCATCTTATTCATTGAAGTAGGATCTCTCAGTTGAACCCCAAGTTCACTGATATGACTCTGAGGGTCTCCTATGTCCACTTTGAAGCTGTACTTACAGGAGGGCCACAACACCTACTCAGTTTATAACAAAGTAAATATAGAGGTGATATGAGCATCTAACACACATAGAAAAGCATTTACCAAAGGTTAATACTAACTTAGCCATAACAAAAACCCTCAATAAACCAGTGCAACTTTTCAAATTAGCTAAAAAGTGTCAATGAAATGTTAATAGATAAAAACCAAATGCTTTCTCTTAGAAAAGATCAAAAATGAAGGAAGCATGCCTACTTACACCGTTTCTTCTTAATTCTGTCCTAGATTCTTAGCTAATGCAGTAGGTCAAGAAAAAGAAAGGGGTAACAGGAAGAAGGAAGCAATAAAATGTCTATTTTTTTTTTCCAAAAGAGAATGTGTTTGGGTGTTTAGAAATCCCAAGAAACCTACAGTCTTATCACTGTTCTATTACTGTGAAGAGTTACCAGTCCAGGACAGCTCTTATAAAAGAGAGCATTTAGTTGGGGGCTTGCTTACAGTTTGAGAGGGTAGTCCATTTTCATTATGGAAGGAAGCAGACAGGTATGTTACTGCAGCAGTTGCTGAGAACTTTACATCCTGATCCACAGGCAGAGAGAGACCTGGCCTAGTATGGGCTTTTGAAACCTCAAAGCCCATCCCCAGCGACACACCTACTCTGATGAGACCACACCTCCTAATCCTTCTCAAACAGTTCCACTACCTGGGAACCAAACATACAAATGTATGAGCCTATAGGGGCCATTGTCACTTAAACTACCACATCTACCAAAATTACCACTAGAATAATTAAGGGTCCAGGTTCCAAGTCTCAACTTGTCACAAACCTATAGTCATCTTGAAAGAGAGAACTTTAATCAGAAACATTCCCCCATCAGGTCAGCCTATAGGTAAGTCTATAGGGGACATTTTCTTTATTAATGATTGATGTTGGAGAGCCAGCTCTCTATGGGTGGCGCCACCCCTGGACAGGCCCTGGGTTTAAAAACAGCAAGTTGAGCAAGGCATGATGAACAAGCCAATGAGCAGCACCCCTCGATGGCTTCTGCTTCAGTCTCTGTCTTGGCTCTCCCTTCAATGATGAACTGTAACTTATAAGCTGAAATAAACCCTTTCCTCCTCAAGTTGGTTTTGATCAGTGATTTAACACAACGACAAAAAGTAAATTGAGGACTGGAGAGATGGCTCAGAGGCTAAGAGCACTGACTGCTCTTCCAGAGGTCCTGAGTTCAATTCCCAGCAACCACATGGTGGCTCACAACCATCTGTAATGGGATCTGATGCCCTCTTCTGGTGTGTCTGACAGCTACAGTGTACTCATAAATAAAATAAATAAATCTTTCTTTAAAAAAGTAAATTGACACACAAGGTTTGTAAAAAGTTAGTTATATGTCTTCTTTTAAAATTACATTTTAATTAATTCTTTTAGAATTTAATATGTTTGTATAATGTATTTTATCATGTTCACCCTCTCCCCCCTCTAACTCCTCCAATACTTGTCTGCTGTCCCCCCATATCCTCCAAAAGTCATGTTCTTTATTTTTGGGGTGTGTGTGTGAGTTTGTTTTCTCTGTGTAGCCCAGGCTACTCTGGAACTTGCTCTGTAGACCAGGATGGCTTTGATCTTAGAGATCTACCTGCCTCTGCTTCCCAAGTGCTGGGATTGAAGGAGGGTACCACCACTGCCCCCCCCCCCCCTTTTTGGTTGTGTGGGGTTTTTCCCTCAGAAAAAAATAAACTTTGATTCTTTTCCCATACCTAACATAAATATCAACTCAAAACAGATCCAAGATCACATTATAAACAATAAAACTTCAAAGCCCCTAAAAGAAGGTACAGATGAAAGTCAAGTAGGCACAGACTTTTAAAGCAGAACAATACAAACCCAAAGGGGCTGGGAGTGTAGCTCGTGGGTTGGACACTTCTCTGTCATGAATGAGGCCTTGGGTTGATCCCACCTCTCCCTTCATTCATAAATGAACATTCCAATAGGTTGGGGCTTCATCAAAATCACAGTGTCTTTTCCAAGTACTATCGAGGGAATAAAAATACAGGTCTACATCTGGGACAAGATGTCCACAGGACACCTGTGAGCAGATGAAGGCACACACAGGATACATTTTAAAAAGCTTTCATAATGACGTTTTAAGATGACCAACTAAGTTAAAGGGGGAATGAAAGATCTGAGCTGTTAGCTCAAGGAACTATAGCAGAAAAACACACTTCGTAACTGTAGTCAATAAAGGGCACAGACTGGAAACATGGTGAGATAGTACTGTGTATTTACTAGACCCCGTAAGGTACAGGTTTGGCATAGGACAGACTGGTGATGACATGAAGCAGAAGACTTTGTACATTTTCAATAGGAATGTAAAGCCAATCCACAGCTTTGAAACTAGTTTGTTTCTTATAAAATGAAGTGCACACTTCTTATGTTGGCAGGCAACCCTGCTTTTGTCATTGTTATTATTTTAAGGAGAGGTTTGGGTACCACAGGCTGGCCTAGAACTTCTATGTAACTGAGAATAAGTAAGCTTCAACCCCAGGTTCTCCTGCCTTCACCTTCCAAGGGCTGGGATTACCAGCATGTGCCGTTATGGTCAGCGTAAAACCTGATTTTGAGTATTTATCATATATATATATATGTATATGCATGCATGCATAGGAGTATCTGCACACAGGTGTCAATACTGCTTTAATGTGCAATACCACCAAACTGGGAAGAACTCAAATGTTATTAGCAGTGGAATGGATACACAAGTTGCTGTGTTTCCATCAACACAATACTGCAGAGGAATGCAAGAAGCAAGCTGCTGATACACACACACACACACACACACACACACACACACACACACACACACACACACCACCACCACCACCACCACCACCACCACCGATGAATTTCAAAACCACTGAGCAAAGGATGGCGCACACAAAAGAAGAGCATGTTATGGAACTCCACTCAGAGGAGATCCCACAAGGGGCAGAGCTGCTGCTTTGTAATGGCCGATCAGTCATTGCCAGGAGCTGGGGATGAGGGGAATTGACTGCGGAGGGCTGGGAGGAGGCTTCTGAAGGTTGCAGAGATATACTATGTGTTTATTGGGGCAGTGGTTACACAGATGTATAAAATTTCACAGCTCAGTGAGCTGTACAATTTTAAGAGGTTAACTTTTAATGTACATAAGTTATGCTTCAATAAAGCCAGTGAATTTTAAAGGCAAAGTACACAACAGTTCATATGGTCGTCCTCACTTTACACAGTACCACAGGACTTTAAATACATCTGTGTGAGATGAAACTGTAGAAAACAATCTTAATAATCAATAGAAAATATATCATCATTCTGTGACCTTGTAACATTTTTTGTTAAAATATTAAAAATTCTTATTGTTAGTTATACATTTATATGGAAATAAACAGCAAAAATGGATATTTAACATGGTACAATATTTTAAAATTAGGACTACTGAAAATTAAAGGGTTATTTGTAATAAAGAATGAAAATATTTTATAAAGCAAACTGCCACATTCTTTCTGCATTTGGATTAATTTTCAAATTTATTCACTTAGCTTTCAATGTTGGGCGCTTTCTCTGAGAATCCCTTTAAGGTGAAGGTTCTGCTGGCGAGACTTCTCTGGGAGTAGCTTCACCCTTCCCATCCCAGCTGCTTCCTCCATTTGTGTTTATGTATTCAGCTTTACTAAGCTTTGGCTGCATGCGTGTGTGTGTGCGTGTGTGTGTGTGTGTGTGTGCGCGCGCGCATCTGAGCATGCACACAGTCTTGGAAGCCAGAGAATGTCTGATGTCTTGTTCTATAACTCCCTGTCTTCTTCCTTTGAGGTAGACTTTCTCACTGAACCTAAGCTTTATGCTGGTGGCTGGCAAGTCCCCGTGACCCTCCTGCATGGCTTTATCCCCAGCACTAGAATTACAACCACTTGAGTGAGCGTGCCAGTTACATAGCTGCTGGGGTCTGAACTCAGGTCCAACAACTGTCTAGGAAGCTCTTAGCCACAGAGCCGTCTCTGCACCCTGGGCTTTTAAAACATGATGGGTCATCTGCTTTATCCTGTGTCTTCTGCATAACAAACAGTAATATCCAGGACCAGTTGCCAACCCAGCAGTATTCCTAACCAACACTGTGTCTAGAGATACTCAGAGCCAGCATGGCACATACCCAGGCCAGCTCCGTCCTCTAGAACTCCATTGGCATCCAGCTCCAATTTCACTGAGAACACCATCACCTTTCTTTGTTGACTAAACTCCCTTTGTACAGTATTGTAAAGATGCCATGTGGAGTCCTGGGGCTGGAGTGCATATGGTGCACAGACATACCTCCAGGCACACACTCATACACATAAAAATAAATAAAACTCTCCCCAAATTTAATACTATGTGACAAAGGGGCACCACAGTTCCATGCTCTGTTGCCTGTGCACAGAATAATTAACATGCACAGTGACCAATCACTGGCAGATGCTGGAAGAAACCGTGTAACTCATCACTATCACTTAGCTCATCTGTTATCTATAAAGTTGTATAAACAGTGAAGGGCCGTCAATGAAGTCGGTGCTTTATGCTGCTTCTCAGGGCTAACTTATCGCTGAACTATTTTTAGGAGGTTGGTGTTATTTAAACTGTAGTAAGATTATTTATTTATGTACTTATTATTATGAGGATTTTTTTTATTACGAGAGGTTCAATGAGAGGAAGCAAAACAATGTAAACACAGGTGGGTGTTTTTTTTTTTTTAAAAGAGAAATACAGGAAGGTAAATCAGGAATGAATGAAGCTATCTAAAGCATGGAGAACATAGGCAGGAGGACAAGGGAGGAGCGTTTCCCAAGGACTCTTTTTTATCATTTATTTTAAGTGTTTGTCTGAATGTCTGTCTGTACATTGCATGTGTCCATTGCCCATGGAGGCCAGAAAAAGGCACCAGATGCCCTGGGAGCTTTGTGAGTACTTTGTGGTTGCTGGGAATTGAACTCCTGTCCTCTGGAGGAGCAGCCAGTGCTCTTAACCACTGAGCTGCCATCTTCCCAGCCTCTGTATTCTTATTTTTATGCTTTGACTTTAACTACATTAATATTTTACATATTCAAAAAATACAAGTGGGTGCGGTCCGGTTGGTAAAGTGCATGTCTAGCACACAGGAAGCTCTGGTGGCAGCAAATGTCTGTGATCCCAGCACTCAGGCAGAGGCAGGAGGATCAGAAGTTCAAGGTCATCCTTAATTATGAACAAAGTCTCAGGACAGTCTAGGCCACAAGAGACCTTGCTTAACAAAACAAAAAGACAAGAGAGATGGCTCAGGGGTTAAGAGCACTGGTTGCTCTTCTGGAGGACCTGGGTTCAATTCCCAGGAAGCTCATGGCACCAACATACACATAATGTACAGACACACATGTAGAAAGAACACCTATTCACATAAAATAAAAATAAAATATTAAATGACTTTAAAACCTCACAAAACCCCCCAAAAACCTCACAAACAGCAGCTACAACATCAGCAACAAATCAATAAGGATGTGGAAAAATTCTAAAAGTGCATATATATAAACCAAACAGATAAGTTTAACTTACTTCAAATGAATCACAAAATGATACTACAAGCAATCTTTTTTGTTTGTTTGTTTGTTTTGTTTTTTGTTTTTCGAGACAGGGTTTCTCTGTGTAGCCCTGGCTGTCCTGGAACTCACTGTGTAGACCAGGCTGGCCTCGAACTCAGAAATCCGCCTGCCTCTGCCTCCCAAGTGCTTGGACTAAAGGCGTGCGCCACCACTGCCCGGCACAAGTAATCTTTTAACATAGGACTCTGCACATATTCTCTCAATTACAAGCAAACTTGGAATCTTAGAAGATTAATTTTCCCATTGGTATGGGTGTGGCAATTCAGAAACTACTTTCTGTATCTATAAGATTAAGCAAAGAGTGATTGTGTGTATGACCTTGGCAGTCATGCTCTCACTGCTGGGAAAGAGAATCTGGAGGAAAGGGAGAAGGGCGAGAAGAACCTGAAAGGCATCGGTGTGATGCCTTAATCTCCAGGGTGTGTGGACCATTGGAGGGATGCTCCCGCTTCTGTGTTCCCTGGCTCTGCCTGCTGAAAAGGCCTAGAAACAGTGATAGCCACCAGGAGTGAGCACACACCTTCTGGATCTTAAGTCCTAAGTGCTATTCCCTCATAAAGAGAGGCAGGAAGTTCAGATACAGGTAAGAGGGTCTATTTCAGGACTGGAGCAGACCAAGTACAAGGTGAGCCTGGGATAACTTCTCTATCTGAATATAAGGAATGGCTCAAGAAAAATGATGCCAGCATGGTAAAGAGACACAGGGATCAGCTTCAAGAGATGCTTATGGGCAAAACCTAGAGCAATTATGCGGAGCAGTGGTGGCACATGATGTTAATCCCAGCACTCTGGAGGCAGAGGCAGGTGGGTCTCCAAGTTCAAGACCAGCCTGAGTGAATTCCAGGACATCCAGGGCTACAGAGAGAAACCCTCTCTCAAAACAAAACAAAACAAGCAACAAAAAGAACAGCAGCAATAGCAACAATGAACAAAACCCCCAAAATAAAACAAAACAAAAGTCTAGAGCAATTTGAGATCAAAATGAAATACAGCAGTAATGGAATAATAACCTTACTGAACAGATGCATGGCCATACATGATTAGACAAAAGAGAAGGAAGTTCCCTCTCACAACCCAGAAAACCATGTAAGTGGGCTGAAAACCATCTTTCCTGAGTGTGGGCAGGGTCAAATGATTTTGTTTATACTGAATATATTTACATACATATTATATCTGAATATATTTACATACACATTATATCTGAATATATTTATAGTAACACGTGTCACTTCAAATTGGGGTTCACATAAGCATTGTGGCATCTATCTCATTTTCCGTCTCTGGCTTCCTCCTTTACTTGTTCTGATGGAAGCTAGCTGTCATGATGGAGGTGTTTCACAGACAGCCCACATAGCAAGACAGCTCACATAATAGTCCACACAATGGACAGTCACCATAACGAGACAGTCTATATCATAGACAGGCCACATAACAGACAGCCCACATAACAAAAAACTAAGTCAGATCTCCAGCTAATGGGCAGCAAACTTGGGGCCTCATTCCAACAAACTGTAGGAACTAAAGTTTGCCTATAACTACGTAAGAAAATTGCCCAAAGTGATGCTTTGATTTCAGCCTTGATAAAACTTGAGGCAGAGGCACCCAGCAAAGCAAACCTAGGCCCCTGACTCACAAAACTGATGAAACAATAAATGTTTTAATATGCTGATGTGGTGGTTTGAATAGGAATGACCCCATAGACTTACGTGTTTGAATGCTTGGCCCATAGGGAGTGGCACTATTAGGAGGTGTGGCCTTGTTGGAGGAAGTGTGCCACTGCGGGGGTGGGTTTGAGGTCTCCTATGCTCAAGCTGTGCCCAGTGTGACATTATAGTCTCCTTTTCCTGCTTGTATATCAAGATATAGAGTTCTCAGCTCCTTCTCCGGCACCATGTCTGCCTGCATGCTGCCATGCTTCCCACCATGATAATGGACTAAACCTCTGAAACTGGAATCCATCCCCAGTTAAACATTTTCCTTTATAAGAGTTGCCATGATCATGGTGTCTCTTGACAGCAATAAAATTTTAACTAAGACAGCTGCACTGGCTGGTTTTGTGTCAAGTTGACACAAGCTGGACTTATCACAGAGAAAGGAGTTTCAGGTGAGAAAATGCCTCCATGAGATCCAGCTGTAAGGCATTTTCTCAATTAGTGATCAAGGGGGGAGGGCCCCTTGTGGGTGGTACCATCTGTGGGCTGGTAGTCTTGGGCTCTATAAGAAAGCAGGCTGAGCAAGCCAGGAGAAGCAAGTAAGCCAGTAAGCAGCATTCCTCCATGGCCTCTGCATCAGCTCCTGATCCTTGACCTGCTTGAGTTCCAGTTCTGACTTCCTCTGGTGATGAACAGCAGCATGGAAGTGTAAGCTCAATAAACCCTTTCCTCCCCAACTTGCTTCTTGGTTATGATGTCTGTGCGGGAATAGAAACCCTGACTAAGACAACAACTAAGTTTACATAACTTGTGATAGGACAACAGACAATAAATATACTACTACCCCAAATACCGAGTTTAAATCTATTAGATGCAAAGGCATCTAGTAAAACAACAACAACAAAAATGCTTGGAGTCTTTAGAAACTTGGTTTCATATAACCAAAGGAAGTCTGAGGAACTACAGACTACAGTGGTCTAAAGACACACAATGACTAAATGTAACACATAATCCTGGACTCAAAAACAAAACAAAACAAAACAAAACAAAACAAAACAAAACAAAACAAAACAAAACACCCCTCACCAGTATAAAAATAACAGGAAGGGGCTGAGAGAAGATGGTTTGGTGGATAAAGTACTTTCTTTTAAAAATAAATTTTGAAATTTTCATTTAATTTATCTGCCCCCTCTCTGTGTGTGTGGTGTGTGTGGTGGGGTGAGTATGGGTGATGGCGGTCAAAAGATGACTCTCCCTTCCACAGTGAGGCAGTCTCTCATTCTTACCAGAGTGTGGTGTACTCCAGATGTGGTCTGCACATCTTGATTTTAATGTGGATGTTGAGGTTTGAATTTAGTCCGTCAGGCCTTCTGCCACAAGTGCTTTTACCTGCTAAGCCATCCATCCACCCCAGGCTAACTATTCTCTGTGCATCTGGATAGCCATCACCCAGGAGGCTTACAACCCTACCTTTTGTGGGCAGACATGGAAAATGCTGGGGGCTTACTGGGCGCTTAGTCTTATCAAAAAATGGTGAGTTCCAGGTCTAGGGAGAGACTCTCAAGAAATAAGGTGGAAAGTGACTAAGGAATCCATTCCCTGACACATGTAAGCACATGTGTCACATACAAATATGCCACACCCACACACACTAAAATAAATAAATATTGGGCTGAGAGATGGCTCAGCAGCAAGAGCAGTTGTTCCCTTTGCAGAGAACCCATTCAGTTGCCAGCACCCACATGGCCCCTCACAACTGTCTGTGACTTCAGTTCCGGGGGATCCAACACCGTTGTCTGACCTCCTTGGGCACCAGGCATGCATGTGACATGCATACGTATATTCAGGCAAAAACCCATAAAATAAAATAAATCTAAACAAGTAGAAACGAACGAATGAATAAATAATGGCAAATTTTCAATGTAGATTGTAGATGAGGTAATCATATTGTATCAATGTCATTTTTTGACTTAAGACTGAAATGAGATTAAAGAATGTTTTTGTTCTTAGGAAATACATAACAAGATACTTAGACTAACAAAGCACAATATCCACAACCTACTCTCAAAGGCTCATAAAATCATGTACATATACACACATGCATATGCATATGTATATGTTTAGGTAACCACACATACATGCAAACAAGCACATATATACATATACTCCCTGTATCTATAGTTGGCTCTCTGTGTTTGTGAAGTTCTTTATATGTAAAGTAAATCAACTGCAAATCGAAGCATACATACATACATATATATATATATATACACATACATATATGTATACACACACACACACACACACACACACACACACACACATATATATTCAAGACAGGGTTTCTCTGTGTAGCCCTGGCTGTCTTGGAACTCACTCCATAGACCAGGCTGGCCTCGAACTCAGAAATCCACCTGCCTCTGCCTCCCAAGTGCTGGGATTAGAGGCGTACACCACCACTGCCCGGCGAAACATATTTTTTAAAATAATGGACTGCAGGTATAGCTCAGTTCATAGAGTGCTTGCCTAGTGTCTTGGTTTTGTTTCTGTTGCTGAGAGAGAACATTGTGACAATACAAACTAGAGGGGGAAAGGTTCTGCTGGCTCACATTTCAAGTTCTAGTCCATCAAATAATGGAATTCACAGCAGGAGGAATCTGAGATTCCTGGTCACCTTTCACCTACAGCCAAGGGCTGAGAGGTATGAAGTTATGCGCGAGTCTCTTTATCGGCTCACTTTCTCCACTCTTAATAGCATTCAGGGTTCTCTATCTAGAGAATGTCACCAACCCCAGAGGTTGAGTTCTTATCACCTAAATCAACACAATCAAGATAATTTCCCACAGATATATCCACAGACCAACCTGATCTAGACAATCCCTCATTAAGACTTTCTAGAATAGTCTATATTTTGTCAGCTTGACAACTTAATCCAACTATCACACCTGGCACACAAAGCCCTAGGTTAGATCCCAGCAGCACATAAACTAGGCGTGGGTAGCCCATGCTTCTACTCTCATCAACTGGGAGGTGGAGGCAGGAGGATCAGACGTTCAGTCCTGCCAGCCTCGGCTATATGATGCTGGAGAGAGAGAGAGAGAGAGAGAGAGAGAGAGAGAGAGAGAGAGAGAGAGAGAGAGAGAGAGGGAGAGGATATATGTGAATATTGGAATATAACAATTCAGTGATATAGGACTTGCTTAGCATGTTTGAGGCCTTGGGTTCAATTCCCAGCACAACATGCACACCCCCTCTTCACACATACTCCATCACACACATGCACGCACACACACACACACACACACACTCTCTCTCTCTCTCTCTCTCTCTCTCTCTCTCTCTCTCACACACACACACACACACACACACACACACACACACACACCTCACACACATGCATGCACACACACATGCAAGCACATGTGTTTAACATATAGACTTTTTTTTGGTTTTTCGAGACAGGGTTTCTCTGTATAGCCCTGGCTGTCCTGAAACTCAGTCTGTAGACCAGGCTGGCCTCGAACTCAGAAATCCGCCTGCCTCTGCCTCCCAAGTGCTGGGATTAAAGGTGTGCACCACCACTGCCAGGCACAGACTTTCATTTTTATTCAGTTGTTTCCCCTTTCCATTTGTTTTTATTTTTTCCATTAGTTAACTTATATATTCACTTTACATCCCGATCACAGCCCTGCCTTCTCCCAGTTCCTCCTCACACAGCCTCTCTCCATCCCCTCTCCCCGGCTCTGAGAGGGGGAAGTCCCCCCTGAGTACTCACCCACCCTGGCATCTCAAGTGACTGCAGGACCAGGCACATCCTCTCCCACGTAATTTTTGTTTTGAGACAGGGCTTCATTTAGCCCGGGTTGGCCTTGAAATCTCTGTGTAGCCAAGGATGGGCTTGAGTTCTTGAACATCCTGCCTCTACTCCCTGAATGCTGAAATTACAAGCGTGAGCCTCCCCACAAGTGGTTTATGTGGTGGGGGACTCAACAGATGTGTTCTTGTCAAATAGTGAAATTAGAAAAACTATTAGCTGGACATAGGGCTACACCTCTGCGATCCCAGCACTTGGGGGGTAAAGGCAGCAGGTGAGGAATCGAAGGCCAGCTTTAGTTATGCTTAGAGTTTGAGGCCAGGCTGTGGTGCGTGGGACACTGTCTCACAAACAAATAAACAAATAAAATTATGTGGGTCAGTAAAATGGCTCAGTGGATAAAAGGTCTTGCCATCGACCTGAGGACTTGAGTTTGATTCCTAGAACCCACACATATTGGAAAGACAGAACTGACTCCTGAAAGATATCCTCTGACCTCCATACATGTATTGTGGCATACAAATCATGCATACATACACAAATGTAATTTTTTTTAATTACTAAGGATAAGAACAGAGTATACTGCTCAGTGAAAAAGAACTAACATAACATGTACAATGTCCTGGATTTTATTTCTATCATTAGTAAATAAACATATCAAGTTGTATGACAGTATATAATGTATGCTATAAAATGATTCCCATTTGAAAAAAAAACCATATACACTTGTATGCACATAAGACATGTTCCTAAATGTACGTAACTAGATATTAACACTACTACTCTCTTGAGGGGACTCTGAGGCTTGGAAGTAGAATCTGATGTTTTGTTTTCATAAATCCATTCTCAAAATTGAGTTGTAAATTATATACAATCAAAATGCAAGAATCTTGGATTCAGTGAATTTTAGAAAATGCCTTTCATTCACTTCTCTATCAAGATATGGAGCATTTTTATCTTTTTGGGAAGAAAAGTTATATCATTAATTATTTCTTGAGATAGGTTCTGTCTTAGTCAGGGTTTCTATTCCTGTACAAACATCATGACCAAGATGCAAGTTGGGGAGGAAAGGGTTTATTGAGCTTACACTTCCATGCTACTGTTCATCACCAAAGGAAGTCAGGATTGAAACTCAAGCAGGTCAGGAAGCAGGAGCTGATGCAGAGGCCATGAAGGAATGCTGCTTACTGGCTTGCTTACTTCTCCTGGCTTGCTCAGCCTGCTTTCTTCTAGAACCCAAGACTACCAGCCTACAGATGGTACCACTCACAAGGGGCCCTCCCCCCTTGATCACTAATTGAAAAAAGGCCTTACTGCTGGATCTCATGGAGGCATTTTCTCAACTGAAGCTCCTTTCTCTGTGATAACTCCAGCTTGTGTCAAGTTGACACAAAACCAGTCAGTATAGGCTCTCTCTACATAGCCTTGGCTGTCCCAGATCTCACTATGTAGACCAGGCTGGATTTGAATTCCCAGAGATCCTCCTGCTTCTGCTTCCTGAGTGCTGGGACTTAGGGTATGTACCACCACACCTGGCCTTATATTACTAGAATTATTGTTATCAACTTTAAAATGCTGGGGAGTCTATGCATGTTTAATATTAAAGTTCAGTGATTTTTGTGTGATTGATAAGTGACCTTTAATCTATGCATTCCTCCTAAATTTTACCATTTGTAAGACAAAACAGATGATAAAGAAAGACAGATTACAATTTTCCACAAAGAGCTGTAATTCAGTAATAGAGAATTTTCCTGGAGTGTGCAAACACCATGAATTTGAGTTCAGTACCTAACAGAACATGCAGTCGTGTGTGTGTGTGTGTGTGTGTGTGTGTGTGTGTGTATGAGAGAGAGAGAGAGAGAGAGAGAGAGAGAGAGAGAGAGAGAGAGAGAGAGAAAGAAAGAGAGTCAACAAGCAACAGTAAAAAAAAATCAGGGGCTGGAGAGATGGCTCAGAGGTTAAGAGTGCCGACTGCTCTTCTGAAGGTTGTGAGTTCAAATCCCAGCAACCACATGGTGGCTCACAACCATCAGTAATGAGATCTGATGCCCTCTTCTGGGGTGTCTGAAGACAGCTACAGTGTACTTACATATGATAAATAAATAAATCTTTTAAAAAAAAAAATCAAAGGTCTGGACACGGTGGTGCCCCTTTGTAATCTCAGCACCTAGAAAGTGAAGGCAGAGGATGGTAAATTAAGGCCAGCATGGACTGCATAGCAAGTTCCTTTACCCATTGTTTTTATTTAACCCACATTTTATCAGTCAAGTCAGTAATAGTCTAAGCAGAATAGCAGAGGCAGAAAAAAACCTGAACACCAGGACTAGACTGAAAAGCGGACATTACAACTTAGACACAGTTGGGTATAGAGAGGTACAGGGTGCTTCTTAAGTCTTATAGACCAAGAAGAAAAATAAATCTGGGATAGGTCAGGAACCTCCAAAACATACCAGCATAGGGCTATGAGAAAGCTTATCATAGGCAGCCTTGAGAGGACCCACCGACCTGAACAGATCACAATGGAAGAAACCATTGATTACATGCTTAATATCCACACTTGGCTGTTTCTCAGCATTTAAACCCTGGTCCTACTCTTCATTGCTTTTAAATCCATTCTCTAGACTTTTACGTCTGACTGTATGGTACCTTTATCCATTTAACTGCTCAATTTGAAAACCTGATGAGATGCTTGATTGAGAATGGCCCCCATAGGCTCATATATTTGAAGGCTTGGTCCCTGGTTAGTGGAATTGTTTGGGAAGGATTGGCCTTGTTGAAGGAGTTGTATCATTGGGGGATGGGCTTTGAGATTTCAAAAGCCCACACTGGGGCCAGTGTGTCCTTCTGCCTGCTGCCCCTGGCAGATCATGATGGAAGTAAGCTCTCAGCTACCTCACCATGTCTACCTGCCACCATGGTCCCTGCCATGGTGATCATGCCCTGACTCTCTGAAACTGTAAGCAAGCCTCAATTAAATATTTTCTCTAAGTTATTTTAGACATGGTATCTCTTCACAGTTACAGAACAGTGACTAAGACATCTGAGAATCACTCTAATCCCTTTTTATTCATTCTGTATATTCAACCAAAACTATTTTATTGAGGATCTACCACTAGCCAGCCAACAATATTTCAGACATGGAAGAATACAGTAATACACAAAACAATCCCTGCCCTTGTGGAGTTCATAACTACATATTCCAACATTGCTTTATTGAATCTACTTTCTAAACACTACATTCTAAATACTTTCCCAATCCACCTTTTCTTTTTTTTAATTCTTTATCTGAGACAGGGTTTCTCTATGCAGCCCTGGCTATTCTGTAACTCACTCTGTAGACCAGGCTGGCCTGTAACTCAGAGATCCTCCTGCCTCTGCCTCCTGAGTGCTGGGATAAAGGTGTGAACCACCATGTACTCAGCTTACTCATTTAATTTTGTATTTTCTTCTCATTCCTTTTCATATCACTTCATGTGTGGGGTGCACATGTGTGCATGTGTGTGCATGTGTATGCCTGTATGTTGCACATGTAAAGATCATAAGACAACTTTTGGAACTCTCTTCTCACCTTCTGTCTTGTTTAGGCAGGTAGCCCTTTTGTTTTTGCTACTGTGTACTCCAGGCTAGCTGACCTTTAGTCTTTCAGGCCCTCCTCCTCTCTCTGCCTCCAGTCTCACTGCAGGAGTGTTACAGGTGCATACTACTGAGTCTGGCCTCTTATGTTAGTTCCAGGATTCGAACTTGGGTCCTCACATTTGTTTGGCTACAGCTTTTACCCCTGCGCCATCTCCCTCACCCTCCAGCACTATCTCTTACTAGTAACATGGTCATTGTTCTCTATGAGACGCCCCCCTCCCCCAGAGTCTACCTATGACCCTCATAGATTACATCTTCACATAAGAAGCCGAATAATCTTTACATTTTGAATCATATTTTGTCATTGTCTTATTTTAAAACCATTTAATAACATCCAAACACAAAAGAACTTAAAACAAAATTGACAATCTTTGATAAGATTTATAAGGCTCTGTCCATGTTGTCAGTCTCACCTCCTGCTCCATGTCCAGTATCCCTAACTTTTCTCATAGGTGAGCCACACACCTCCTCTAGGACCCTGACACAGCTAGTCCTTCTGCCTGAATATTTCTTATTTCATGCTCCTTGTTACCTCAATAAATCCTCCTAAGCCCTCAGACCTCACTCTAAACCACTCCAGGATCCTTCTTGACCTTGAGAATAGGCCTGGTTTCATGATAGGATTGCTGCTTGTGTATTTCTACCTGACTGCATTTATCACACCTGTAAAGTCCTTGTAAAAGAATGGCATCCACTGAGTCAGGAGCCATGCTGTCTACCTTCTTGCATCCTTGTCACTTAGGACAAGGTGTTGCTAGTGTTTTGGAGTCAATAAATATTTGTAATATAAATGAATTAATAAACTATCCACTGCTAGACTCGGCAGATACCAGTGTTTACTGCATCTGGGTGGGATCTTCCAACCTGCACACTATAGGAAACAAAGCCTGATTTTGTGTGTGGATAGTCTAGGTGTACATAAGAGCATGAGGATACAGCACTCCACACAGTGTGTTTGTCAAAGCATAGAAAATGCATATACAGCGTTCCCAGGCATTCCAGGGTTACAGGCCTGTAACTCCTAAACTTGAAAGGACGATGCAGAAGAACCCTAACTTCCTCACTTCAGAGCCAGCTTGGTTGGGCTATATAGCAAATTCAAGAGCAACCTGGGCTACATAGTGAGACTCTGCCCTAAAACATCCATAACAACAAAATGGTAATTTTCTGTAAACTAGAAATAAGAAAAAAGAATATAAATTAAAAAAATACTAATTATGGTAGTAAAAATCACATATTTAGACAACTTAATGGAAGATATATAAGACACAGAACCTTTCATCTTAGTAAAGAAATGGATACAACGTAAGTATTCATCACCTGATGGATAAGACATATATGGTACATTTAAACACAAAGGATGCCATCTGTGGCCACATGGATGGAATTGGAAATAACCGTGTTACGTGAAATAAGCTACAGACAAAAAGATGAGCACCACATCATCTTACTCATATTTCTGTCTAAAGTAGTCAGTATCACAGGGGTTAATAGTAGAATTGTGCCAGGCATGGTGGCTCATACCTTCAATTCCAGCGCTCTGAAAGACAGAGGCAAGGAGATCTCAGTGAGTTCAAGGCCAGCCTGGTCTATGTAGCAAGTTCCAGACTAGTCAGGTACACACCGTGAAATCTTGCTTCAAAAAAGGGGTGGCGTTTTATTTACCAGAGACTTGGAAGAGTGGGGGTAAGACACAGAGAGAGGTTAGTTTTTTAAAGGTAACTATTTCTTCCCTCTCCCTTTCTATTACATTTTAGGTTGTATCTTTACATCATTCCAACTTACAAGTAGTAACATACTTATATAACAGGGGAGTTTATCTGCAAGTGTTAAGCCTGTAATTTTTAAGAGTTTGTAAAAGTACCAGGTCAGTGAAATGCCAAGAGAGAAATGATTACTGAGAAATCACCAAGAGAAAGGATATTTGAGGGGATAGATACATTTGACTCAATTTGAATATCTTACAATGTGAATATATTGAAAATCACACAACTCCCTCAACATGGTGTTCAAATATTTATGTTTTAATATATTGTTTAAAAATAGAAGTTAAGCAGACTGGAGAAATGGCTTAGTAGTTAAGAGCACTGCATGCTCACTGGGGGACTGGGATTTGGTTCCCAGCATCTATGCAGTGGCTTATAACCATCTGTAACTCCAATCACAGGGGATCTAACGCCCTCTTCTGGCCTCCATGAGCAGCAGGCACACACATGGTGCACATACATACATGCAAGCTCTTATGTACACACATAAAAATATAAATCATTTTAAAAAGTTAAGAAGCCCTCATTAGTAAAAGTTATAAAATAAAGTTGAGATAATTTTACAAACTTTAATTAAACAGAAATATATACCATGTTCATGGATTAGCAAATCTCAGTATTGTTAAAGGTGATTCTCCTACCATCACAGAAGAACTATAGATTCCATTAGAAAGTCCTGCAGGCATTTTGCACTTGGAGCTCATAAGATGGCTTTAATTATTTGGAAATATAGGACCAAGAACAGTTAAAATAATATTTGCAAGAAATAAAAATGTCAGCAGACCTTAGCAGAACTGACTTAAACACTTACTATAAAACTATAATAATTAAGAAAATATAGTATTGGTAAGGTAATAGAAAAATAGATCAATGTATAGAAATAGTCACACTCATCAGTGAAATAATTTTCAACAAATGGTGCCAAAACAACTCACCAGAAATAGAAGAACATTGCCGATATATGTTGCTGGAAAATATAGGAAAACATAGGAAAGATCCCTGGCCATCTTATACAACAAGGAAAAGTCCATTTTATTGATTTGCTTTGCTTTTTGTTTGTTGAGATGAAGTTTCACACTGTAGCCCAGGCTAGCCTGGAATTCACTACCAGAACCTCAAACTAATGATGATCCTCCTGTCTCAGCCTCCTGAGTGTTGGAATTACAGGCATGGTAAAAAAGTAAACTCTGTTTAAAGTAGAATAAATAAAAATGGAGCAGTAACCGTTAAATTAATTTCACTGGAAGTACTCAATCTCTTTACTAATAAACCACTAGAGCACAGTGTTACAGAAGCTAAGGTCAGCACATTCAGGCCATACGTACTTGTTGATGTGCTTGTTCTTTCTTGGTTGCCACTCTTTAGTAGATCCCAAAGGTAGAAATTAGCATTCAGGTTAAAGATGCTAAATTATTCAGTTTGTTTAACTCTCTTTAGAGATCAAAACTCAAGTCACATTTTATAATGGGATCAACATAACACGGACCTACCTTGGAATCCATGACAGTAAGGAAACCTGTGATTAGCAATCAGACAATCCTTTATACATCTCACTACTAATATTATTTTACTCTTGATTCACTAGAATTCTCCTTTCATACTTTCCAGAGTTTGTATTTTGCCAACACTCAGGAGCTGAGTTTGAGGCCAGACTGGTCTACATAGTGAGTTGCAGGATAGCCAGGGCTATGTAGAGAGACCCTGTCTTGAAACTTAAACAAACAACACAAGCCCCCCCAAAACCTGAGTATGCATTTTATGTATTTTACCTAGGTTACTTCTTTAAAGGTAATTACTACTTCCCCCTCCCTTTCTATTACATTTTAGGTTGTATCTTTACATCTTTCCAACTTACAGGTAGTAACAGACTTATACAACAGGGGAGCTTATTTGCAAGTGTTAAGTCTGTAATTTTTAAGAGTTTGCAAAGTACCAGTTCTGTGAACTATCAAGCTCACACCAGGATCCATTTGTACAACCACCTGATTTCAAGGAACAGACTACTAAACAGACACTAAAGTGCCGGCTCAACTTCACTTAAATAATTTGGATTATTCTAATTCCCCAAGCCTCAAACAGGTAACAGGAAGAGAACATCTTCTTACCAGAGGACGATGGAACAGACACGAATTGGAAAGCATAAAGCAGCCAGACTTGTAATCCAGTTTGAAAAACAAGATTCAGTGTGAAAAGCAACCTGGGATACTTGTTAGAAGACACTTGCCAAGGGGATAAGGTTTGGGTTTACCAACTTCCATGAGGTTTATTCTTAAATTTGCTTAAATGATTGACAAACTTTATCAGCCTGGTTTTTTTCTTTAGTTATGTGCATTTGTTTGTGTAATTGCCAGTGAGTGCAGGAACTCTTGGAGGCCAAAAGAGGGCGCCAGATCCCCTGGGCTGTGAGTCAACAGATGTGAGGGCAGGGAAATGACCTCCCATTCTCTGCAAGCAAAATATCTGTGCTTAAACACTGAGTCATCAACTCTCTAGCCCCAGGCTGTCTTTGTGCAGTGAGAGTTTTCTCAGATAGAAAAAGCCATGAATCATGATAAACAGGTTTTGAGTACGAATCTTTCATGGTTCACTGACTAAGATTTGACCCCATATATACACCAACACACTCTGAATGCCAAGGTAAAGTTACTAAATATAAAGTGTAAAATATGTGACCAAAATACCGTGGACCACCTGTTCCATTCATGCCTGACCATGGCCACTCGTGCTTGTCAAGTTTCTCACTACAAGCTTTCAGTCATTTTGCCAGAATTGTTCTTCCCTGAGATTGCTGGAAAGAGTCCATGCTGAGAAAAATCTGCATTCCACTGAACTTAAGTTTCACTGAAAAACTCTTGCCCAGAAGGATGAATTCTGCTTCCCAGCAATCAGAATGGTCAGTCGCCCCTATCCCCACCCAGGGTCCTTCACGAGATTTCGATTGAGTCCCGAGGAGCAGAGCTTTCAAGTTCTAAGGAACTGTATACAGCTGATAGAACTGTGGCATTTTAGACCAAGAGCCACCCTGAAGTTAAAACCTGGGGCCAAAACGGGGGAATGGAAGGCATCCTTAACCCTTCAGAACCAGCACAAACAGTGCAGCCAGGAAAGGTGACACAGAAATGCAAACACCAGATAGAAATTAAGATGGAGTTGGAACACAATTCTTCCTAGTGGTCGCTGAGGTATGGCAGTGCTCACCGAGGATTAGCCAAGACAGGGTATGTCCCAGAGGTGGTTAAGGGGGGCAGCTCTCCCCCATCAACAGAGTCTCTCACAGGGGCCTGCTGGCAATTCCTTGTGAGAAAGGCACACACTCTGCATATCTTGAGCTTGTTGGCAGCTACAGACTGAATTCCACCTGATCAATAGAAGGTCAGGCAGGCTTGGAGTCAGCATCCACCACCATCACCTTGGAGACTGGGGAGCCCGGACTCTCTGTGCTCTCACCAATGCATAGGATCGCAGCACTAGGGTCTCCTGGTTGATGGTCAGTAGGAGACATTGTCGTTGGAACCCAAACTGGGATAAGAGGCTCTGACTTGAGCAAAGGGCTAACCTCGGCCAGGCAGGCCAAGTAAGAGGCTTGATAGAAAACAGACTGCTGTTCTTATCACCGACCTGATGTATTGAGAGACATTTCCACTAACGAGGATGCACTGCCCTGCTTTCCTTGGCATTAATTACAGAACACTGCCCTTAGGACATTCTATTTACAGCTTAATGTAAATAAAAATGATGTGTTATTTATTTATTTATTCAGTACTATGGATTGAAGCTAGCTAGCTAGGGCCCTGCACATAGAAGACAAGAGATGCAAACACTGAAATACACCCTTAGCCCTCTTTGGACTTTTTGTTTTGAGATGGGGTCCCACCAAGACTGACCTTGAACTTGCTATCAGCCTACCTGAGCCTCCTAGGTACCTTGGATTAGGATTATAGGCCTCTACTACCAGCCATGGAGAAAATTAGTATTTTTATACAGGCTCATTCTTTTTTTTAAAATCACACAAGTAGAACCACATAATTTCTTCTTCTTCTTCTTCTTCTTCTTCTTCTTCTTCTTCTTCTTCTTCTTCTTCTTCTTCTTCTTCTTCTTTTCTTCTTCTTCTTCACTTGGTTGTCAAGATGCACAAGGTGACATTTGAATCTTGTTTTATTTTGGAGGCCATTTTGTTTAGTTTTTTTGATTACCTTTCATTCTCTAAGTATCACCAATCCTTTTTATACATTTAGATTCCAATTATTATGTTTTAAAAATATATAGGCAACACATAAATAGAAAAAGCAAGTTCTAAAGAAACACTTAGGACTTGCACTTTCCAGAAAAAAAAAATTCTGTTTGTAAAAAGAAAATCGTAGTGAAGAATATATTACAAGAAAGTTTCTTCAGAACAAAAAAACCATATTCAAAACATTTGAATTTTAAAGATATTTCCTCAAGGAATTCTTCACTGTGTAAATGACAAAAGTAACTCATGATTGTGCTACAGTGGTAAATTCTGGATATTTTATATATCACTGGTGCAGGTTAAAATGGGTAGAAGAAATGTTTGGCTTTATTACTATATCCATATTGTACTACTGAAATGTGTAACCGATAAAATACTGTTATAGTCCTTCCTCATTGCAACACAGATTGTATATCCGGGAAAATTTTCAAGTGTGTAAGAAATAAAATTCATCATACTTAGAAGTCAAATAGTTTAAAAACATGAAATTTCTTACACCAAGAAAGTGTAAGTGCAGAGCTGAAGATGTGCATAGGAGTTCACAGTGAATCATAAGCACTGGGTTTGGGTCTCAGCGGCTTCGAAGCTGGCTAGGGGTCCCACAAAGGACTGAAGCCCCCTCCATGGAGATCAGGGACAGGAGCACTTCTGGAGCTTGCTGACCTCCTGGGTTCAGGGGAAAACCTTGCCTCAAGGGAATAGGCAGAAAATGATAGAGAATACCAAGGTCCCTCATCCTGCGTATTATACACAGTGGATACAGGCGCACACACAACAGACACATGTACAGATAACTTATAAAAGAAAAAAATATGTATATATCCCTAGTGACCAGAAATAGTATTATTTAAAAGACACTAAATGCATTGTATGGATTTTCTAGCAGACTCAAATGCAATGAAAGGCCACTGTATTGGGTCTGGAGATGTAGCCCAGGGTAAAGTGCTTAGCTCAGCGTGCACAGATCTTGGTTCAATGCCCAGGAAGGGAATGGGTTAAAAACCAACAGCAACTGTATTTTCTGTTAAATGCCGTTTCTGCACTCTAGTGGAACTTGTGTTCCCTCAGGCTTCACTGGGGGTTGAATCCAAGGTCTCTTTTCCTTATGTGCTAGGCAAACGCTCTACCCCTGAGCTCAGAGTTATACCCACAACTCCAGTATTCTTAACAGATAAAGTGGCATGAGATAATCATAATCGACACAAAGACGCTTCATGGCCAAAAAGAATTAAAAGTGGAACAAATATTATCGTTGATGAACTAAGCTATCGAATTATAGAGTACAGAGTAATGTAAAGTAGAAATTGTTTCTTTATCATGCAATAGTTGCATTTGACAAGAAGCGTATGTATCTTTTAAACCAAACAAAGTGATTAGGTTGTTGTTGGTGGCTGCCATGAATATACAGATGTGTTCACAACTGCTTTATCAGTTCTAAATACCCATGAATCATACTAGGATGATAGTTTGCTCCAAGCTCAGAATAGACTCACCTGATTTAATGCATGATTGTCTTTAGAAAATACCGTATCACCCGATGGCAAAACGGGCTCGGTTTTCTCGCAGCTTTCCTGGCTGATTAGCGTGTCTGCATAATTGGGCTGCGGGAAAATCAAGTGACTCTTTCGGGAGCCCGCAGTGAGCGAGACCTCGTGCGAATAGGTCTGCAAGAAAGCTCGCATTCCTTCTACGCCCACAAAGTGAGAGGCTGCAACGTCAGCCAATCCGGGACCCGCAGCCTGGAGCAGGCGCAGTGAGTGCCAGCGCCGCAGCCTGAGCGCCAGCAGCACCAGAACAAAGACCAGGAAGATGGTGGAGACCGCCGCCACGGCCACCACCAGATAGAACGTGAGATCTGAGGTTTCGGAGGTTGAAGGAGATTCTAGATTGTCCAGATCCGCCAGGACGTCGGGGATGCTGTCGGCGATCGCTACAGTGAGCGTGACAGTGGCAGAGAGAGGAGGCTGGCCGTGGTCCTGCACAGCCACCACCAGGCTCTGCTTGAGAGCATCTCTGTCCATCAGGGCCCGAGCCGTGCTTACCTCGCCCGTGTGCAGCCCCACCGAGAAGAGCCCTGGCTCACCGGCCTTGAGCAGACGGTAGGACAGCCAGGCGTTCTGTCCTGAGTCTCTGTCCACTGCGACCACCTTTGTCACCAGATAGCCAGGCTCTGCTGAGCGGGGTGCTAGCTCCACTCCAGTAGAACCGTCGGTAGGGAGAGTGGGGTACAAGATTTCGGGAGCGTTGTCATTCTGATCCAGCACGAACAGGCTCAGTGACACGTTGCTGCTGAGCGGCGGGTCCCCGCTGTCACGGGCCATCACTTGCAGCTGTAGGTCTGGGAACTGCTCATAGTCAAAGGAGTGCAGTGCGTACAGGACACCAGTGTCCGAGTTGATGGAGACGTAAGAGGAAAGGGGCACACCCTGGTGGGTGTCCTCAGCTAGGGAGTAAGTGATTTGGGCATTTTTGTCACTGTCGGGGTCGTGGGCGGTCACGGAGGCGATAGAGGCCCCTCTAGGGTTATTCTCCGGGATGTAGGCCCAGTATGAGGCCTGAAGAAAAACGGGCGGGTTATCGTTCGTGTCTGCTACGTTCAGCGAGAGGTGAGTTTCGGTTGTCAGGGGCGGACTTCCCTTGTCAGTGGCGGTCACCGTGATATTGTAACTAGGAACCTGTTCTCGGTCTAGGACTGCATCTGTGACTAAACTATAGTAGTTTCCGTAAGATTTTTCTAATTTAAAGGGCAGATTCTCTTGGATAGAACAAATTACCTGCCCATTTTCCCCAGAATCTAGGTCATTTACGTTTAAAAGGGCTATTAATGTCCCTCGGGGAGAGTTTTCTGGAACAGAGCTGATGAGGGACGTGATTGCTACTTCAGGGGCATTGTCGTTCACGTCCAGAACTGTAACCAGGACCTTGGCCCGTGCAGAATATCCCGCGCTATCTGTTGCTTGCACTTCCATCTCGTAGAACCCCGATTCTTCGTGATTCAGCTCCCCTATTGTTGATATTGTCCCTAAATTACTGTCTAGCTTGAAAACTTTCGCTGCCTTGTCATCCACATACCGGAAGGAATAGATTACTTCCGCATTGGCGCCTTCGTCCGGGTCGGTGGCGTTGACCAGCAGCAGCTGAGTGCCCACAGCCACGCTCTCCCGCACACTCACGCGGTACTCGGATCGAGCAAACGCAGGTGCGTTGTCATTCACATCCACAACCATCACGCGGATGCGCGCCGTGCCGGAGCGAACCGGGTCTCCCGCGTCGGCAGCGGTGAGCACTAGGAGGTGAGAGGACTTTTCCTCCCGGTCCAGCGAGCTCTCCAGCACCAGTTCTGGGTACCTGTTACCATCAGCTCCGTTCTGCACCTCGAGCGAGAAGTGAGCATTCGGGCTGAGCTGGTAGCTCTGAAGAGAGTTCTTCCCAATATCTGGATCCCAAGCGTGGGGAAGAGGAAACCGCATCCCAGCGGCGGCGTTCTCGCTCATTTTGATTTCTAATTCACTTTCACGGAAGTAGGGAGCGTTGTCGTTAATGTCCCTCACTTCTATTTCTACTCCGTATATTTTCCCTATATCTTCCATCAGAATCTCTAGATTTAACTGGCACTTGATGGACCCCATACACAGCTCCTCCCGGTCTATCCTGCCCGCGGTGACCAAGCTGCCGCTTCGAGGGTTTAGAGCGAAAAGTTGAGCCCTACCTCTGGAGATGATGCGGACCCCTCGCTCCGCCAGCTCGCGTGGCTCCAGCCCAAGATCCTTGGAGATGTTGCCCACCCTAGATCCTTTCTCCAGCTCCTCGGGAACTGAATAGCGTATCTGGGTGGATCCAGCTTCCCACAGCATCCCGAGGACGACTCCCAGGAAGACCAGCCCTCTGCAGTCCTCGGGCTGTTGCATGAGGATCATTGCTAACTGAGGATTATTTCCAATTCTGCCTCTGATCACTTAAACCAGAATCCAATCCGCTTTTGAAGCCTTGGAGCACGACAGTTAGGAGGTGGAACGAGCTCCTCCAGGCCAGTTTGCTCCTAGAGTGTTTTGTCTCAATCTATCCGCATTGTGTTTTAGGCGCATGCAAAGCGAGCATGGCTTCGCTGCTTTTTCTTCCCCGTGGGTGAACAGCGGCGCTCAGAGTCCGAACCAATTACTGCACAGTCGTGAACTCCGGGAGAGGATTTTTGGGCTGTGAACCTTAAATAGCTCCACCTACTGTTCTTCAAATGGAGATGGAAACAGAAGACTCAACAGTACTGGGCAGTTCAGTGAACATTTTGGTTCCCTAATTTCACCCCCCAAAAAATCCACTTCCTTGAATTATTTTCAGTAGCTGTTTGTGTTTTCCTATATTTTCCAGTAAGACAAAAATTTAAATAGATTTCTTGAAAATTCCTAAAGGGAAGAACTATTGTAACAAGTTGGAATTTATTACTAAAGAAACAAAATTCCACAATCATATGGAAACCAAACGTGAGAACTGTTATTGTGCACATTATCAGATTCATATGTGAATCTAATCAAGCAATGAAGATTATTAACACCTTTAGAGGAAGTGGAAAGATTCCAACCTGCATTAACTTGAACTGGAGATAGTACCATACAAGTATACAGATGTATTGCAAAAAGGACATTTGGTGTTGAGAAAGACTTGGTGAAAGAAAATTAGTAATCTGAAGAATACTATAAACTTCCCTTCCCCTGGGTAATTTTAATAACTGAGAACTACTGGCCACACATTTAGAAGCACATCAGAATGTAGAAAAGTTTCTAGGAGACAATTGCCTGTACATATTTCATGTGACTGGAGATTGTATTTGAGAGCAAGCCCTTTTTGGTGATGGCTACTGGACAGTGGACCTTAGCTATCACCAATGCTTAAGTATAAACCCTAATTGAGCTTACCCTCCAGTCTCTGGTAGCCATAAAATAAGATTAGAAGAAAACTTGCTTGTAAGACATAAAAGTGAGATTAAAAGAACCCCTGCTATATCTGAATATTACTATCAAATTATTATCACATAATTTGAAAACTTTTGTATATATAATTTCTCAGTTTATAATTAATAAAGAAAAAGTTTAAGACATTGATCTTCCAAGAAACTACCACAGGAAGACAAATATATAGCTCAACTAAAATATTTGGATAGGCCCACCGAGACACGGTTCAGCCAGTAAAGGTACGTGCTGCCAAGCCTAACTGAAGCTGAGTTCCATTTCTGGGACCCACGTGGTAGAAACAGATTGTCCCCCCAAAGGTTGTCCTCTCGCCTTCACATGGTGCCCCCGTGCCACACACACACACACACACACACACACACACACACACACACACACACACAATTATAGCATAATAAGAAATATAAATAGCTCGACTGGCAGTGCGTCATAATCTAAGTTCTGAGTTTTGGTGTACATAGAATATTTCAAAGTCCTTGAAGCCTAATGGTGCAGTTACTGGCACACAGAGTAAAGATAGGAAAGGACTGAGACTGTTGGTATAATGTGCTTTAAGATATTCATTTTCAAGCCGGTCATGATAGAGGCAGAGTCAGGAGGATCTCTAGAGTTCAAGGTCAGCACAGTCTACATAGTTAGTTCCAGGACAACTAGTGCTATGTTGAGAGATGCTGCCTCTAAATACATTCTAAAGATAAGTAAACAAACAAACAAATATAAAATAAAAATTTTCCAAAAGATTTTGAAAACGAAACAACTTGCGAATGAAAGGCTAACTGAAACTCACGTGATTAGAAGCAATAGAATTCGAGACTATCGTGTTATTCTCCTCAGTGACACTCACTGCCACAGAAGCTTCCGGACAAAGATCTCGCGGAGGGACCATTTCTGGCGTCAAGGTAAGAAACTGAGACGTTTTTTCACAATTGGAGGCAACATAGAGATTGTAGGAATAAGGAAGAGTCCCCTCGCTGTAGTTGAGAGAAACCCCTGGTCCTGTCTTATAGCAGAGGCCTGACTGAAAACAACCCGAGACAGCAGGACCCTGGGACTGGCAAAGGCGAAGGGTGATGGCCAGAATCACAACGAAAAGAAAGAGCACTGAGACCAAGGCCAAGGCCACCACCAGGTAAAACTGCAGCTCATTCTGAGGGTCAGATGGAAGAGGGTCATCGCTGAGGTCTGGCAGGACCTCCTGTAGGCTGTCAGCGAAGATCAGGTGCAGCGTGGCTGTAGCCGAGAGCGGTGGCTGTCCACCGTCACGCACAAGAACCAGAAGGCGCTGTCGCGCTGATTCCCTGTCTCCCAGGGCACGCGCTGTGCGCACTTCGCCAGTACGCAGTCCCAGGCTGAAGAGCCCAGGGTCGCTGGCCTGCAGCACGTGGTAAGACAGCCAGGCATTGTGTCCTGAGTCTGCATCCACTGCCACCACCTTGGTGACCAGGTATCCGGGCTCGGCAGCGCGCGGCACCATGTCGAAGAGCGCAGAGCCATCGGGCTCGAGCGCGGGATACAGCACGCGTGGCGCGTTGTCGTTTCGGTCGCCCACCAGCACGCGCATGCTCACGTTGGCGCTGAGCACGGGTGATCCTTGATCTTGCGCCTGCAGTGTCAGCTGGAAGGAGCGAAGCTGCTCGTGGTCGAAGGTGCGCTGCGCGAACACCACGCCACTGTCCTGGTTCACCGACACGTAGGACCACAGTGATTTAGGCTCTAGGTCGCTGGCTATGATGGAGTAGGAGATGAGGCCATTGGACCCTAAATCCGGGTCTGAGGCGCTGACTTGAGCGATGGAAGCACCAGGAGGGTTGTTCTCAGCCACTTGGATTAAATAGGAGGCCTGGTGGAAAACTGGAGCATTGTCATTGATATCCCCAACATGCAGGGTAACGCTTGTGCTGGAAGAGAGAGGGGGCTTGCCTTTATCAGTGGCGATGATGGTGACATTGTACTCTGGAGTCTGCTCCCGGTCCAAGATCCCATCTGTTACAAGCTTATAGTAATTGCTGGCGGAAGATTCAATTCTAAAAGGAACTGTTTCTTTTATGAAGCAACTCACTCTTCCATTTTCTTCTGAATCTTTATCATACGTTTTGAACAGAGCCACCACTGTCCCCGGTTCTGCATCTTCGGTTATAGAATTGGACACCGAAGTAAAAACCACTTCTGGGGCATTATCGTTCTCATCGAGAATTTCTATTACAACCTTACAGTCCGTGGTCATGCCTCCGCCATCCTTGGCCTCTATGTTCATGGTGTAAGTCCTCTTGGTTTCAAAGTCAATAGGGCCTTTGGATTTAATTTCTCCATCTTGATGATCTAGGATAAACGTATTTCTAATATCTTCTCCTAGTGATTTGAAGGAGTAGGTGATTTCTGCATTGATACCCTCATCCTGGTCGGTGGCCATCACTGTTAGCACAGAAGTGCCTGAGGGCATGTTCTCTCTAAGACTGACTTTGTACATACTTTGGCTGAACACTGGGGGGTTATCATTGGCATCAGTGACTTCAATTTGAATCTGAGCAGTGCCAGTTAGGACTGGTTCTCCCCCATCTACTGCTGTTAAGACCAAGAGCAGGGAGCTCTGCTTTTCCCTGTCCAGAGGCTTCTCCAACACTAATTCCGGGGCATCCTTTCCTTCAGTCTTGTCCTTCACCACCAGAGAGAAGTGCTCATTCAAACTGAGCTGGTAACTCTGGAGAGAGTTCAGCCCTACATCTGCATCTATGGCAGATTCCAGGCCAAACCTAGTGCCTGGAATCGCCAATTCATTGATTTGCAAAACAATACTATTTTGGAGAAAATGGGGAGGGTTATCATTTATATCTTCTATCACCACACTGATGTGAAAAACGTTTAGGGGATTTTCTGCCACAATCTCTAAGGGCAGGATACACAGTGGGCTTTGGAAGCAGAGTAACTCTCGATCTATTCTGTGGCTCACAAGTATGTTCCCGTTCTCTGGGTTCACAGTAAGATATGGTTTCTCTGCAATAACTCTAAGGTTTCGAGTCAGTAAGTCCTGAACAGGCAGCCCCAGGTCCTCAGCGAGGTTCCCCACGACCGAACCCATGGCCATTTCTTCCGGAATAGAATACCGGACTGTCTCTGAGAGCCCCGTGCAGAACAAAAGCAGCAAGAGAGGAAAGAGTACTTGCCTCCACAAGGTCCTGCTCCCTAGCTTCACGCTGTGCTCCATCCTTCTCCCGCACCGGTGTGAAGGGAAGAGGCTTCACGAATTACTTCCACCAGGAAGAAGACGCAAACACTCCAAGTTTGAGGATTTCACAGTCTCTAATCTGATTTGCCAAGCAGAAAATTCAAGTCCCCCCACTCTTTAAGCCTCCAGTGAATGTACACAATTTCAACCCGTAGAGCCTGGAGTCAGCTTTTGCAGCGAATCGGACAGCAGCGGCGCCCAGAGTCTATTTATAAAATTGCAATCAGAACCCTTCGCCGACTCAGTGGGATTAGGTATACAGCTATGTTGAGACACGGGGAGCAAAGGAATTTATGAGCTTAGAATTTGTCTATTTTTCAGTGGTGCTACCAAACAAAGCTCCTCAGAGGTGGGATCTGTAGCATAACTATTAACCCAGTGACGATAGATTAAAAGGCTTGCCTTTTCTAAGGAAATACACATATTGAAAGAATCAGAAAAGTCTTTTCTCAAGATCACGTGGAAAAATAGCCCCACCAAGTGGTATAGGAAAACTTGACAGTGGTGACATCACACCACACAGCCTCTTCAGTCTGACACATGTGTAATTAGCAGAGGAGAGGCACTCAAAACTATTTAGGGCGCATTTGGAATAAAGATGGTCAATGCCACAAATTATTTTCGGTTGTAATATAGATGCATCACAAGAATTGTTAAATGTTCAATCACTGTTAAGTAAGAATCTCATGACATGAGATGGGAGAGCATTTTCTTTTTATCCTTTTATTTAAACAAACTATATGTTGCATCCTAACTGAATCTCCTATGACTTGCGAATCAACTTTCAGAGCCAACCTTTTCTTTTTCTTCTTCAAGAGCTCAGTGAAGAGCCCCCAACTAGTTTAGATTGTGCTTAAAAATACAGACTACGGGGCTAGAGAAATGGCTCAGCAGTTAAGAGCACTGACTGCTCTTCTGGAGGTCCTGAGTTCAAATCTTGGCAACCACATGGCGGCTCACAACCATCTGTAATGAGATATGATGCCCTCTTCTGGTGTGTCTGAAGACAGCTACAGTGTACTCATATATAATAAATAAATAATCTTTGGACTGAAGGAGGAAAAATACAGACCACCCTCTCCCTACCAATCCTCATAGCATTTTGAATCTCTAATTCTAGTTCAAATGTAGTGCCCTAAAGTTCTTTTTCTTCTGAGTTTGGAATTTCATAAGAATAAACACTACCCTTAATCCCAGCACTTGGGAGGCAGAGGCAGGCAGATTTCTGAGTTCGAGGCCAGCCTGGTCTACAGAGTGAGTTCCAGGACAGCCAGGGCTACACAGAGAAACCCTGTCTCGAAAAACCAAAAAAAAAAAAAAAAAAAAAAAAAAAAAAAAAAAAAAGAAAGAAAGAAAGAAAAGAAAAAAAAAGAATAAACACTACACAAAACTTTTCTTGCTTCAGGACAAATTTAGGCAACTGTTAGAAAGAATTCTCCTCCCAGCAGTTGAAAAAGGAATGTTTCTAATCACCAAATTAATAATGAATTATATTAAGATCAAATTCCTAAGTGAGAAACATAAACTTGAAAGGAAATATTAATGTGCAAGTAATTTGAACCAAATGTCAGGAAGTGACACAAGGGTGTGGGGTTTGATTAGGAAGGGGATTCCTGTGATCAAATCTTCATAGGTCTCTTTTCCTTGTTTGTCTTTGCTTCAGATAATATGCACACTATTGGATATCCATTGAGGCTTCAATAGCAAGCTCTTTCTTTCTGATTACAACAACTGAATATGCTTAAATAAATGTAGTGTAAAACTAACTTAAGGAAAGAAAAAAGTATCTAAGCTGCTAGATTGCTGGAGAAGATGAAGAAAAATGAAGATGATGATGAGGAGGAGAAGAAGAAGATGATGATGATGATTACACGAACAGATGAATACAAGCAAAGTCAGTCTTTGTCCCCCAAGAAGGATGCTAGAGATTGCACCAAGGGTCTTGCCCATGCCGAGCACATGATCAACCACGGAACTATATCCATACCCCTAAATTAGCCACTTATACAACTCAAATAACCACTCCAATCTCTAATTTTTACGAATCACACAAACAAATTTGAATTTGAAACTTTTTGAGAAGCATAGGATAAAAATTATTTCCAAATATGAATTTATTACATTAAAAAGCATTCAAGGTGGGCAGTGGTGGCGCACACCTTTAATCCCAGCACTCGGGAGGCAGAGACAGGTGGATTTCTGAGTTCGAGGCCAGCCTGGTCTACAGAGGGAGTTCCAGGACAGCCAGGGCTACACAGAGAAACCCTGTCTCGAAAAACAAACAACAACAACAACAACAAGAAAGCATTCGAAAAAGGAAAGGAAAAATAAACAAGAACAAGAAAAAAAGAGAAAACAGGAAAAAATAAAAAGCATTCTACATGACACTACAGTAAAAGAATAAAAGGAAGCGACAACATCTCAACAGTCTGGTTATTCTTCAGAACAATGCAGTGAATTTACAGTGGGGATGGGTAGAAAGCATAAGAAGGAAAATGGTCCTGCAAGTCCGCTTCCAACTGAAACCTTGCCAGGTTTTGATAGGATGAAGCAACGCTACAAAATCGAAATAGTCAACAGGATCCAAATATTCCATCCGCTATCCAAAAGCAAAACAGAACTGATCCGTGCTTCGAAGCCACGTGTAGATAAATGAGGAAAAGCTGCAGAGGGCGTGCTACAGAGTTGAGTTCAATTTAAACATTAGAAGCAAATCGTGGTAGACTATAACAGACGCTGGGAAATTGAAATTAAATTCTGTTTGTGCATCATCAAATTGAATCATAGTTTGCATCACGATGATAGACAAACAATAGTGACGATAACTCACTACAAAGTAAGCGAAGATCATCGATATAGCTCTTTAAAGTCAAAAGAAAATAAGCAAATACCAAAAATTGACTTTGACAAAGCTCTTCTGAAAAGAAATGTTAATCTGTTGATGTTATAAGTTACACAAACCAACGGGTAGTGTTCTAACGTGTATGGACTAATTACACGCACCGAAGCCTAATTTTCATACCCAGCTCAACGAAAGTCCCTTCAAGACTTGTGCCAAATCAGGAACAACTGGGAGGCAAAGAAATATATATCTCACCTGAATATCTGTCGGCTCACATTTGCCTAAAACTGTAGTTGAATCTTCAGTAATCAGGAGAGGCTCGCTTTTCCCACAGCTCTCCTGGCTGATGAGCGTGTCTGCGTAGTTGGGTTGCGGGAAGATCAGGTGACTCTTCCTTGAGTCTGCAGTGAGCGAAACTTCGTGGGAATAGGTCTGGAGGAAAGTGCGCATCCCGTCCACACCCACGAAGTGCGAAGGAGGCACGCCAGCCAGTCCGCTGGCAGCCTGGAGCAGACGGGATGAGTGCCAGCTCCGAAGTCTGAGAGCCAGCAGTACCATGACAAAGATGAGGAAGATGCAGGAGACTGCAGTGATGGCCACCACTAGGTAGAGCGTGAGGCCTGACTCATCCGGGTTGGCGGGAGTCTCCAGACTAACCAAGTCCTCCAGAACCTCTGGAATGCTGTCAGCCACCGCTACAGTGAGCCTGACAGTGGCGGAGAGAGGAGGCTGGCCGTGATCCTGCACAGTTACCACGAGGCTCTGTTTGAGAGCATCTTTATCCATTATGGCTCGGGCCGTGCGCACCTCCCCCGTGTGCAGCCCCACTGAGAAGAGTCCTGGCTCGCTGGCTTTGAGCAGGCGGTAGGACAACCAGGCGTTCTGTCCGGAGTCTCTGTCCACAGCCACCACCTTTGTCACTAAATAGCCCGGCTCTGCGGAGCGAGGTGCCAATTCTACACCGGTGGAGCCGTCAGTAGGGAGAGAGGGGTATAAAATCTCTGGAGTGTTGTCATTCTGGTCCAGCACGAAAAGGGTCAACGAAATATTGCTGCTTAATGGTGGGTCCCCATTGTCACTAGCGGTCACTCCCAGTTGTAGAGTCTGGAATTGCTCATAGTCGAAGGATTGCAGGGCATAGAGCACACCGGTGTCTGCGTTGATAGAAACGTAAGAGGACAGAGGTGTTCCCTGGATGGTGTACTCAGCAAGAGAGTAAGTGACCTGGGCATTTTCTCTGCTATCCTTATCAATGGCAGTCACCGAGAAGATGGAAGAGCCTCTGGGGTTGTTTTCAGGAATGTAGGCCGAATAAGAGGAGTGTGTGAAAACTGGAGGGTTGTCGTTGGTATCTGCCACTTTCAGCAGAAGGTGAGTTTCTGTAGACAAGGGTGGACTGCCCTGATCTTTGGCGATCAATGTAATATTGTAGCTCTCCACCTGCTCCCGGTCCAGTTCGCTATTTGTTATCAATTTATAATAATTTCCATAAGTCTTTTCTAACTTAAAAGGAAGACCACTAGGAATGAAGCAAGAAACTTGACCATTTTCTCCAGAATCTTGATCTTGAACGTTTAGAAGAGCAATTACTGTACCCGAAGGAGAATTTTCCGGCACTGAGTTAATGGAAGAGGTGACAGTTATCTCTGGAGCATTATCATTCACATCTTCAACCGTGATCAACAATGTCGTGGTGCTTAACAGCCCTCCACCGTCCTGGCCTTGAATTTCCATCTCATACAATCTATATTTTTCAAAATCCAGAGGCTTTCTGATTAGAACTTCTCCAGTTTGAGAATTCAGTTGAAATACTTCAGAAGCTTTACTTTTCATTTTCCGGAAAGAGTACATCACTTCCCCATTGATACCTTCATCTGGATCTGTGGCATTTACCACAAGCACCCGCGTTCCGGAGTTGAGGTTTTCAGGAATACTCACGCTATACACAGACTGTGTAAATTTTGGGATGTGGTCATTTACGTCGAGGACCACCACGCGAATAGGAACTGTGCCCTTGCGGATGGGATTTCCCCCATCCAAGGCTGTGAGGAGAAGGTGGTGAGATGCCTCTTTCTCGCGGTCCAGACCTTCCTCCAGCACTAGCTCTGGATTCTTGTCCCCATCAGTCCCGCCTCTCACCTGCAAGGAAAAATAACTGCTTGGGCTGAGCTGGTAGCTCTGGAGGGAGTTCATCCCTGCATCTGGATCCCTAGCGTTAGGAAGCGGAAATCTCGATCCAGGACTAGTATGCTCGCTGACTTTGATCTCTACCTCCTCTTCCCGGAAGCTAGGGGCGTTATCATTAATGTCTATTACTTCCACCTCCACTCCGTAAATCTTCAGGGTTTCCTCCATGAGAATTTCCAAATTCAGCAAGCAGGAGGAAAGCGTATCACATAGCTCCTCGCGGTCGATCCTACCCGCAGTGATCAAGCTGCCGCCTCGCGGATTCAGAGAGAAAAGCTGCGATTTTCCTCTGGAGACGATGCGGACCCCGCGTTCCGCGACTTCCCAGGGCTCCAGCCCCAGGTCTTTGGAGATGTTGCCTACGAAGAAGCCTTTATCTGTCTCTTCTGGAACCGAGTATCGGATCTGTCCTGTCCCAAAGGTCAGCAAGGACCCCAGGAAAATGCACAGCGGGACCAGCGCGCGGCAGTCCAGGAGCTGAGGCTGCTTCGCCATGGCTGAGTGCGAGCGTTGTTCCGTCAGGGTCTTGTACCGGTTTATTTTTAATTTATTTTTTCGGAGTCAGCTTTTGTTTCTACGAGGTTCCAGGTATCCTGCATCCAAAACATATTCCAAGGCGAACGGAAGTGTTTTTACTTCCAGAATTAAGATGCGTGAGTATCCATCCCTTTCGGCTTTGTGTGGTAGAGGTTCCTGAGTACTCAATAGCTTTGTCCTCCCATTCCCCAATTGGTCAACAGCGGCGCCTAGAGCCCAATCTTATTATTGCAACACTAATAACCTGGTGTCGGTTGCGGAGAAAACTGTCACACTCACCTTTTTCGTGGATCATAACATTTGTGAAGCCGACAGCTACAAACAATAACTATGTGATGTGATGTAAAACTTACCAAGAGCACTTATGAAAAGGGTAGTTATAAAATGGACTTGTTTAATTAAAAACGTTCCAAATAACACTGGAACTTAAAATGCACAGGTTAGTTGTGATTCCAGCTGGTTTTACTAACGGAAGAGACGCGGCATTTGTGGATGTGAAACCAGCATGGTCCAGACGAAATCTTCAGGTAGGATTCATGGCTATTATTCTTACTTCTTTTTATCCAAGTTTTTATTTTATTATTTTCATTATGTTCATGTGTCTTTGTGAGCATGTGCACAGGCAAGTATGGGTTCATGTGAAGTCCAGAAGAAGGCGGACCTGGAGTTATCTCAGTAGTAAGCTGCCAGTCGTGGGTGCTGGGAACCGAACTTGGGTCCTCTCAAACAGTAACGGTGCTCTTAACCACTAAGCTCTCTCTCTCTGGTTCCCACCAATGTTGCTTTTAACGAGTTATTTTTTTAATGAGTATAATAACGACGAAATGTTTCATTTAAAATTTGAATAGCATTGTGGTGTTCATTTAAAAGATAATAAAATATACCTGTATTTCATATTCATAACTGGAAGGCATTTTAATGAAAAATTGATGTGAGATTTTCATATACTTGTATGTGTTAGGCAGGGGGAGAAGGAGGAGAGAATTGGTAATTGAAGCAGGACCTAGAGCACGCTACATGCTCAAACATCAAAACAAAACAAAACAAAACAAAACAAACCTTAAGAATTAAATATGGCCGGGCAGTGGTGGCGCACGCCTTTAATCCCAGCGCTTGGGAGGCAGAGACAGGCGGATTTCTGAGTTCAAGGCCAGCCTGGTCTACAGAGTGAATTCCGGGACATCTAGGGCTACACAGAGAAACCCTGTCTCGAAAAAAAAAAATTAAATATGATTGGATAGTAGAGTATTTCAGCACTGCAAACCTTTTGTGCATCCTGGATAGAACGGGTTTGGGTCCACGGGAAGTACATGTTTTCACTACAGCACACTCCCACACCCTTCCAAAAACAGTGATAGCCGCAAGTTTGACCTACGTTTCTCTTAGGAACTTTGAGCTCCTAAAACAGAGTCCATCGCGGTGGCCCACCCCTTTAATCCCACTGCTTGTGGAGCAGAGGCAGGTGAATCTATGAATTCTAGGCCCTCCTGGTCTACATAGCTAATTCCAGAACAACCAGGACTACATAGAGAGACCCTGTCTCAAACAAAACAAAACAAACCATCCATTAAAATGAGTGCATTGGCGTACCGGAATATAAAAGAATAATATTAAATACCTGGTTAAAGGTCTTCTCGTCTGCTTCAACACTAGGAGTTAAAATGCTAGCCAACAGTGCTGAGGAGCTATCTTTGTTGAGAATATCTTGTGTGGCTGGACAATCTCCAACGGATGTGAGAAAATGAAATTCTGACTTAAGTTGATCTCCTGGCACGCACAGATTATAGGCATAGGGCAATGTTCCCTCGCTGTAGTTGGGTGGAAGTACTGGTCTAGACTTGGAACCAAGAACCGACCCAAAGCAACCAGTAGATGAAGGGCTAGAAGACTGTCGCAGGCGCAAAGCAATGGCGAAAATAACTGCGAGAAGGAAAAGCACTGAGATCAGGGCCAGGGCCACCACCAGATAAAACTGAAGCTCACTCTGAGGGTCGGAGGGGATGGCATGATCGACGAGGTCTGGCAACGCTTCTTGTAGGCTGTCTGCAAAAACTAGGAGCAGTGTAGCAGTGGCAGACAGGGCTGGCTGTCCACCATCACGCACAGCTACCAGAAGGCGCTGACGAGCTGCATCCTTGTCTCCCAAGGCACGCGCTGTGCGCACCTCGCCCGTGCGCAGCCCCAGGCTGAAGAGCCCAGGGTCGCTGGCCTGCAGCACGTGGTAGGACAGCCAGGCATTGTGTCCTGAGTCTGCGTCCACCGCCACCACCTTGGTGACCAGGTATCCGGGCTCGGCAGCGCGCGGCACCATGTCGAAGAGCGCAGAGCCGTCGGGCTCGAGTGCGGGATACAGCACACGTGGCGCATTGTCGTTGCGGTCATCCACCAGCACGCGCATGCTCACATTGGCGCTGAGCGCGGGCGATCCCTGGTCGCGAGCTTGCAGTGTCAGCTGGAAGGAGCGAAGCTGCTCGTGGTCGAAGGCGCGCTGGGCGTACACTACTCCACTGTCCTGATTCACGGACACAAAGGACGACAGCGCTTTTGGTTCTAGGTCGCTGGCTATGATGGAGTAGGACACGAGACCATTGGATCCCACATCTGGATCCCATGCTCTGACTTGGGTTATGGAGGTACCAGGCTGGTTGTTTTCTGGTACGTTTATTAGGTAGGCCTGCTGTTGGAAAACAGGTGCGTTGTCGTTGACGTCAGCGACGTTCAGAGTGATGGATGTGCTGGAGGAAAGGGGCGGCTTGCCTCTATCTGTGGCTGTGATAGTGACGTTGTAACCCGGGGTCTGTTCCCGGTCTAGGATGCTATCTGTTACTAACTTGTAGTAATTATTGGAAGAAGAATGAATCTTAAATGGATTGTTTCCGCTTAAACTGCACGTGACTTCTGCGTTTTCCCCAGAATCTCGATCCCGTACCTTGAAGAGGGCCACAACCGTTCCGGAAGGGGAATCTTCCAGAATATGATCGTAGAGAGAAGTAATGATTATTTCTGGGAGGTTGTCATTTTCATCTAGAACCTCTATAATTACTTTACACTGTGAAGAAAGAGATCCTCGGTCTTTTGCCTCCACATCAATCGTATATTGTTCTACTTCTTCAAAATCCAACGACTGTAGAGTTATAATATCTCCTGTTATGGGATCCAGAGAGAACTCGTGCTGGGCTTTGTTAGCCACACCCAGGAAGGAATATGTGAACTCTGCGTTGATGCCCTCGTCTTGATCCGTGGCCCTCAGCCTTAGGACGGTCGTCCCTGGAGGCAAGTCTTCTCGAAGACGGACTCTGTACACCTCTTGACTGAACACTGGGGGGTTATCATTGGCGTCCATCACTCGGATTCGGAGTTGAGCGGTGCCACTTCGGGGCGGGTCCCCACCGTCTATAGCAGTCAGCACCAAGTGGTGTGTGCTCTCTGCTTCTCGGTCCAGCATCTTTTGCAATTCTAATTCTGGGTATTTGCTACCATCCGGATTGTCTTTCACCAACAATAAGAAGTAGTCGTTAGGACTTAACTGGTATTTATTTAGAGAATTCATACCAATATCAGGATCTTTTGCTGACTCCAGAATTGTTCTCATGCCTGGGCTGACGGATTCACTTATCTCTAAGTTTATTTCGTCTTTTGGAAATTGAGGAGCGTGATCATTAACATCCTCAATCTCCACAACGACATGAAAAATATTTAAAGGGTTTTCCAGCACAGCTTCCAACTGCAGCTCACACCTTCTCCTCCCTTTGCATATCTGCTCGCGATCTATGCGGTCCTTCACCAGTAAGTCCCCGCTCTCCGAATCCACGCTGAAGTGCAGCTTCTCAGCGCTAACCCGCAGCTTCCGAGCTGACACTTCCAGGACACTGAGCCCCAGATCCCTGGCGAGGTTCCCCACCACCGACCCGCGGTCCAGCTCCTCGGGGATGGAGTAGCGGACGGGCTGGCCCAGCGCGGGACAGAACAAAGGCAGCAGCAGAGTAAACAGTACCTGCGGGCGGCCGGGGCGCTGCCTCTGAGCGCTGCTCCCTCCCATTGCTGGCTCAGGTCTTCTGTAGGTCTTCGGATCTTCACAGTAGGAAAGAGTGAAGCCTACCAAAGCGGAGGTGCGTTCAGCCCCGGACAGCGGGACCCCAGTTTGGTGCCGGGAATCGGTGTTTTAGTCTGTGTGAGTGAGAGTTCCCCTTGGTGTGTATTTGTTTCAAGCGCAGGAAATTGCAGTTTAGAGACTGAGGGATCCGGGGCAGCGGAGCTTGCGCTGCACTGGCCGACAGCGGCGCCCAGAGGCTCTGAGTGGAATTGCAGCCTGGCGTTTCAGATTTCTGGGGAATCTTTTATTTTCTATAAGCGCAAGTTGATAGCCGAAATATTTGAATTTTCTTTCTCACTGATTTTGTTTCCCTCTTGAAAATTTTTATTAATAAATATTGTTTCATATGTACAAATTTATACTCATTTTGGGTAGATTGAAAGTGTATTTTCTTCAAATTAAAAAGCACGAAAGAAAGTAAAGGCCCACAGAACCAATGGCCCACTGTTACCCAAGTCCTTCATCCACAGGAAATAACTATCTCTCTTTTTGAGGATAATTATCTTTTATCATCAATTCTAGCTCTCGTCAGTTAAAAAGAAAATGCCCTTCCACTCAGACACTGGGATGCAACCCTGAGTGTATCCAAACATCCAGGATGTTTAGTATTGTTCTCAAAAATTTAATAGAACATTTGCAACGTCAAAAGAGCGCTGCGGAAGCTGTCACTTTTACAAATAACAGAACTGAAATATGCACAAATAATTATTACTCTTGTGGGACAAAGACGTAAGTCAGTGGCTTCAATGAATAAATAGTATCATAATTCCAGAGCCTCGACTTACCGTCCATGGATCTATGGCCAGCCAAGTGTCGACACAAAAGTCAGGATCTCAGGTGTATTTTGAGACCCTGTAGAGCACTCTTTATTCTAGTAACTTCTGTAGAGTAACAATAATCCAGAGATTGAATCAAATCTATCACTATTTTTCTTGAACTATATGTGCCCATCAATACTTTCGCCAATCATTTGTTTAGAAGAGTTTCATGTACATCTTTGCTTAGAATCGGATCCCCTGATGATCTAGCAATTTTCTTTGCTCTTAGCTCTTAGTTTGTTTTAAAGCTCTGTCACAGCACTTCCAAGATTCTGCTGGCTGAGTTCTCTTCTACATTAAGGAGAAAATGTCATCACGTGGTTAGCTTTTGTTTATGGGAACGCGAGCAGCGTTATCCACCCCAATCCATATTTACATTTTAGCCTTAATTGATGGCATGTATAATTTTGAAGGAAAAAAAAGACAGAGAATAAAAATTCTTAATTTAAGCTTGCATAAATTCTTGGAATCATCATCGGGCAAGAAAAGTGAAATTAAAAGGCTGTATCTTTCATGTAGTAAGATGCTACATAATCATATGCAGAAGGAATGCCACTGGGCTAATGGGCATGGTTATGGTTCTAAAGATTCTAAGCACATAGTTATGAATTGTTGGTTGAATATTAATGAAAAACTTCAAATATCTAAAGAGTATATTCAGTTATTGTTTGAAAAATGTAACCGCAAAGACATATTGCTTTGTCCTTAAAGAACACCAATGAACAGCCTTGGGCTTAGCTTGTTTGTCTGGCGAGGCCAACGCATTTGTTTCTGACATTTATCTAATTTTAACAGACTCGCCTTCAACAGAGCTCTGGTTTGCTAAAGTGGTCGGGTTGCAGTATGTGGCCAGAGAGAACACATAAATCAACAGACAATTCCACGTGAAGTTCCCTTTTAGGAACCATCCATTGTACTCAGCAACACAATAAAACACAAGGTTCTGCAAAAAGCTGGCCATACAACCTTAGAGCAACCTAGGTGACTTTCACCACAGTTTCCAATACAGTCTTATCTACCAGATTCTACTCTCTAATGTTTTAGCAAGAGGCAAGCGTCGCTGAAACCTGGAACAGAGAGAAGTGGTTTTGAAATAGAGACCTACTATTTCCAGCATTTGGGCTCAAGCCCCAAAGAAAATCTGATCGTAATTGTTTTTTAAAAAAGGTAAAATCAGAACTCACTGGCACCAAAGGAGCATCTTCTACAGGACACTTGGAATCATCTAACAAAGACAAAGGATCTTTTTTCTCACAGCTTTCCTGGCTGATGAGTGTGTCCGCGTAGTTAGGCTGCGGGAAGATCAGATGACTCTTCCGCGAATCAGCAGTGAGGGAAACCTCGTGAGAATAGGTCTGCAAGAAAGCTCGCACCCCGTCCACGCCCACATAGTGAGAGGCAGGCAAGCCAGCCAATCCATCTCTTGAAGACTGCATCACGTGAGACTTGTGCCAGCGCCGAAGTTTGAGTGCTAACAACACAATGACAAAGGCGAGAAAAATGCAGGAGACCGCTGCCACTGCCACTACTAGGTAGAGTGTAAGGCTTGAGGCCTCAGAGTCCTGTGGTGGCTCCAGGTTGCCCAAGTCTGCCAGAACATCAGGGATGCTGTCGGCTACTGCAATAGTCAAAGTGACCGTTGCGGAGAGAGGAGGCTGGCCATGGTCTTGTACAGCCACCACTAGACTCTGCTTAAGAGTATCTCTTTCCATCAGGGCCCGCGCTGTGCGCACCTCACCCGTGTGCAGCCCTACCGTGAAGAGCCCTGGTTCGCTGGCCTTGAGTAGGCGATAGGACAGCCAGGCGTTCTGTCCTGAGTCTCTGTCCACTGCCACCACCTTCGTCACCAGATAGCCCAGCTCTGCTGAGCGGGGAGCAAGCTCTACCCCAGTGGAGCCATCAGTGGGCATGGTGGGGTACAAGATTTCTGGAGAGTTGTCATTCTGATCCAGCACGAACAGGGTCAATGACACATTACTGTGTAGGGGAGGCTTTCCGCTGTCGCTAGCAGTCACCTGCACCTGCAGTTCACGAAACTGCTCATAGTCAAAGGACCAGAGCGCATACAGGATGCCAGTGTCTGAGTTGATGGATATGTAGGAAGAAAGTGGTGCCCCCTCAATGGTGTCTTCAGCCAGAGAGTAAACGATCTGGGCGTTCTCTTTGCTGTCTGGATCGAGGGCAGTCACTGAGAAGATGGAGGCGCCTCTGGGATTGTTCTCTGGGATGTAGGTAAAGTAGGATGTATGAGAGAAGGTAGGTGGGTTGTCGTTGATATCTGCCACTTGCAGAGTGAAATCAGCTTTGGTTGACAAAGGTGGCTTTCCCCCATCAGTGGCTGTTACTGTGATGTTGTAAGAGGGTACCTGTTCTCTGTCAAGGGCTCTTTGTGTCACTAGCCTATAGTAACTGTCAATGGACTTTTCTAATTTAAACGGTAGATTCCCTGAGATGGAACAGTTTACTTCTCCATTCTGCCCAGAGTCTAAATCATGGACGTTTAAAAGGGCTATGACAGTTCCCACCGGCGAATCTTCTGTCACTGGACTGAAGAGAGATGTGATGGTCACCTCCGGACTGTTGTCATTTACATCTTCTACTGTAACCAACACCTTCGCAGTTGCAAGATAGGCCCCTCCATCTTCAGCTTGGATTTCTATTTCATAGAAATTCATTTCTTCATAATCTAGGTTTTCAGATATTTTTATTTCCCCGGTATTTTTGTCTAGTTGGAATTTGGACAATTGTGTGTCCAGTGATTTTCGGAATGCGTATGTCACCTCTCCATTGGCGCCTTCGTCTTTGTCGGTGGCGGTTACCTTTAGCAGTTGAGTGCCCACAGGCAGGTTCTCCGGAATGTTCACGCGGTATTCAGTCGAGGTGAAGATTGGAGCATTGTCATTTGCATCAAAGACTGTCACAGTGATGAGGACAGTGCCTGATCTGGGAGGGTTTCCTCCGTCAGAGGCCACGAGAACCAGGTGGTGAATCGCCTCCTCCTCACGATCTAGAGCGTGCTCCAGCACTAGCTCCGGGTACTTGATGCCCTTAGCACCGCTCTGAACCACTAGAGAGAAGTGCTTATTAGGGCTGAGCTGGTAGCTCTGCAGAGAGTTCACGCCCACATCTGGATCAGTAGCTTCCGGGAGAGGAAAACGCATTCCTGGGGCGACATTCTCATTGATTTTTACATCTAGAGTTTCTGCTTGGAATTTTGGCGCATTGTCATTGACATCTATTACCTCTATCTCTATCCCGAAAAGTTTCACCCTATCTTCCACAAGGATGTTAAAGCTGACCAGACAGGGCGCGCTCTGGGCGCACAGCTCTTCCCGGTCTATCCTGCCCGCGGTGATCAAGCTGCCGACTCGCGGGTTAAGAGAGAAAAGCTGCGACCTACCTCTGGAGATGATGCGGACCCTGCGCTCCGCCAGCTCACGGGGCTCCAGCCCCAGGTCCTTGGAGATGTTGCCCACGAAAGAGCCTTTCTCTAGCTCCTCAGGAACCGAGTAGCGGATCTGCCGGGCTGCAGACTCCCAGGGCATCCACAGGAAAAGGAGGACCAGTTTGGTGCGCTCTGAGAGATTCCTTTGAGCGGCCATTGTCTTCTGACTACGGAGGTCTCTCAAAGCTCTTCCCGTTCTGCCAGGCGCACAGTATGTTTCATCTGGTTCTTTTCTTCTTTCTCTGACCCCTGGAGTCTCCCGTAGCTGAAGCACCTTAAATTCCGGGGTGATTTTTGTTGCAGCCCAAGAGCCGGTTTGCCGGAACTGTGAGGCTTTTGGACCCTGAGAATCCCAACTGAGCTCCGGTCGCCTTTTGCTCCTTGTAGGTGAACAGCGGCGCTCAGAGTCGGAAAAAGTTACTGCACCCACCACAATATTTCAGCAAATGCATTTTTCTGTTGAATTATTTTAATTTACTTTAATTTCCTTTGGTTTCTCTGTTAATTTTTTTGAGAGGACGTGAGACTGAAAGCAGGGCTTCACATATACGCAGACAAGAGCTCCAGGTTTTCTTATTAGGGAGTATAATAAGTTAAATTGAAAATATTTGCATCTTATTTCCAACAGAAGCACACCCACTTAAAACATCAGTAATGTTTATTTTGTGTTGAAAATTCTTACAACTTTGGTGTTCATTCACATGGAGACAGGCATACTTCTTTTAATAAAATTCACCTTGAAAGATTATTTTAGATTTCTTTAATTTGACTGTGTTGTTTAGTTTATAATCCTGTAAGAGGCTGACAAGATAGTCTATTAATATTTAATATTTTTGAAGGATGTACTTTTTCTTATATAGGATTTTTATTGAAATTTTAATTAGGCTATTTAGAAATGAATTCATCAAAAAATTAGAAAGTAAAAGGAGCAAATCCTACATTTGCCCACTAAAATGTGTTGTAATTGGAAGACAAACATGTACAAGCATTTCAGGCACAAATATGAAACAAAAGCAAAGATCCAGTGATGTGAATTTTTTTTAAATGTAGGAAATCAAGCGATGTGAGACAAGGGCTCTACACTGGAGCGAACCCTCAGACCAGGTGTAGAGTTTTGAATAAGCAAGTTTTTATGCCAAGTGTCCTATTTCATCAGAGCATTGATACAAATATTAACATTGTCTTCTCCTAGCAGTTTACCGGGAACTGTGAAGAAGGTGGACTTTCTTTTGTATGCATTTAGAGTTTAGCCTGCCCACCCATACCGGAAAGAGCCACAGGCTTACTTTTTTCATATTGAAAACAGGTTGTTTGTAAGCGTTTCAGCCAGTATGCCACTCTTCAAATATTGTTATAGTTTTGAAAGGCAGAGTCTTGCCCCTCTGAGCACTGGAATTCTAGGCAGGTACTGGCCAGACTCAACCATAATTTTTTCTTTAAGTCACAAAATACTGAAAGCAAAAAGGCAAGAGGATCTCGCAGTTTTCTTGGAAATCGTTTCTTTCAGTGTAGAGGAAGAGACTGAGAAAAGGCACAAAAGCAGCTCTAAGAAAAAGGAAGGATAATAGCACGGGAAAGGGCAGTTATATTGGCTTTTGGGGACCACAAAACCTTGGAAATATGAACAAAAGTTCAAGTCACCTCTCAAGAGAAGCATCTGTAACTGAGCAGAAGCTGGAAGATTGTTAGCTGATGTCCCAGTCACCTCCCCAAGTGCTCACAGGTGGACAAAAATGTGAAAGTAAACGGAAGAAATCATTTACAACCAGTGGTTTTCTAGAAGGAGCACCTGTTCTGATTGTTCAACATGCTTCAGCATTTTAGACATTGAATCATATAACTTAGATGCATAAATTCATTTAAGTAGGAAGCTTGGATAGGTTATTCATTTATTTGGTTAGACACCAAGATTACCGCTTTGATAATTGTTTTATGTGTACGAGCGATTGGACCTCATATATGTGTATGCACCACGTGGGTGCCTGGGGCCCAGGAAGGAGAGAAGGAGGTGTCGGATTTCCCTATTATCTGGAACCCATAGTGATGGATGGTTGTGAGCCACTGTGTGGGTGCTGGGAACCGAATCCATAGCCTCTGCAAGAGTAACACGTGCTCTTCACCCTCCCTTGACCCACCTCTCCAGCCACAAGGCTTTTACTGCTATTGTTTGCCAACCAGAGCCTTACAAGGTATCTCCAATTTGTTAACGATTTTTTTTCTACCGAAGGATAGATGAACTTATGAACGAAATGTCATCATTTCACCATTGAGAAGACAAGGTGGTAGATAGATAGCTACTGATTTTTCAAATGTCAACCTAGATACGAAAATGAAGTTACTATACTTGAAATAAGAGAAACTAGGATTATTAAAGAATAAAATGAAACTTACCGGTGTTAGAGTCTCAGGATGTGTTGTCAAATCATCCCCAAGGTGAAGCGGAATTAAGGCCCCAGGAGAATTACCGCAAATGATTTCTTGAGCAGAAGACAAAGGCGCGCTACATTTCAGAAAACTTAACTCCGCCTTTCCCGTTTGCCCAACGCACAGATTATAGGAATAGGGTAGAGTACCCTCGCTATAGTTGAGAGAAACCCCTGGTTTAGTCTTAGAACAAAGACTAGGCTGAAAGCAATTCCAGACAGAGGGGCTGGAGGAGTGTCGCAGTCGAAGTGCAATGGCTAGAATCACAGCCAGGAGGAAAAGCACAGAAATTAAGGCCAAGGCCACCACCAAGTAGAACTGCAGCTCGGCTTGCGGGTCAGGGGGCAGTGAGCGGTCACTGAGGTCTGGCAGGGCCTCCTGCAAGCTGTCAGCGAATACTAGAAGCAGCGTGGCGGTGGCCGAGAGGGGCGGCTGTCCACCATCGCGAACACCAACCAACAGGCGCTGCCGCGCAGCGTCCTTTTCGCCCAAGGCACGCGCTGTGCGCACCTCGCCTGTGCGCAGCCCCAGGCTAAAGAGCCCGGGGTCGCTGGCCTGCAGCACGTGGTAAGACAGCCAGGCATTGTGTCCCGAATCGGCGTCCACCGCCACCACCTTGGTGACCAGGTATCCGGGCTCGGCGGCCCGCGGCACCATGTCGAAGAGCGCAGAGCCGTCGGGCTCGAGCGCGGGATACAGCACGCGTGGCGCATTGTCGTTGCGGTCGCCCACCAGCACGCGCATGCTCACGTTGGCGCTGAGCGCGGGCGATCCGTGATCGCAAGCCTGCAGTGTCAGCTGGAAGGAGCGAAGCTGCTCGTGGTCGAAGGCGCGCTGCGCGAACACCACTCCGCTCTGCTCATTCACGGTCACGTAGGACCACAGCGATTTAGGCTCTAGGTCACTGGCTATGATGGAGTAGGAGACATGACCATTGGATCCCAAATCCGGGTCGGAGGCGCTGACTTGAGCAATGGAGGCTCCAGGAGGATTGTTTTCCGCAATGTGGACTACATATGAAGACTTCTGGAAAGCTGGAGCGTTGTCGTTAACATCAGCGATGTGCAGAGCGATGGTTGTACTAGAAGAAAGGGCTGGCTTGCCTTTGTCTGTGGCGGTGATGGTGACATTATACAGTGGGTTCTGCTCTCGGTCTAGGGCTCCATCGGTTACTAACTTGTAGTAGTTGCTAGAAGAAGCCTGGATTTTGAAAGGCAGGTCTTTGCCTATATCACACTTGACTTCTCCGTTTCCTCCGAAATCCCGATCTTGCGTTTTGAAGAGGGCAACTACCACTCCCGGAGGAGAATTCTCCAAGATATGATCAGAAAGGGAGGTGATGGTTATTTCTGGACTGTTGTCATTTTCATCTAGGACGTCTATGATAATTTTACACCGTGTAGAGAGACCACCGCCATCTCTCGCTTCCACTTCCATGGTGTACCTTTCTATGTCTTCAAAATCCAACGACTGGTTATTCTTGATCACGCCTGTTTTCTCATCTAGTGAGAACACGTGTCTTGTGCTCTGGGCAGTGCTCCGGAAGTAGTAACGTATCTCGGCATTGGCACCTTCATCCTCATCAGTGGCTGTCACTTGCAACACAGACGACCCTGGGGAAAGGTTTTCACTAACACTGATCCTGTATTCCTCTTTGCTAAACACTGGGGGGTTGTCATTGATGTCCTTTACAGATATTTCTATCTGAGTGGTAGCACTGCGGGGCGGGTCCCCTCCATCCAAGGCAGTCAGTATCAAGCGATGAGACCTCTGTTCTTCTCTATCTAGGAGTTTCTCCAGAGACAACTCTGGGGTTTTGCCACCATCAGGATTAACTCTAACCATTAATGAGAAATAAGGGTTGGAGCTTATCTGGTAATCTTTAATTGAATTCAAATTTATGTCTGGGTCAGAGGCAGGATCAAGGGGTATTCGTGTGCCAACCGACACAGTTTCTAAGATTTCTAAACGCGTTTCTTTCTTCTCGAATTGAGGGGCGTGATCATTAACATCCTCAATCTCCACAACGACATGAAAAATATTTAAAGGGTTTTCCAGCACAGCTTCCAACTGCAGCTCACACCTTCTCTTTCCTTTGCATATCTGCTCGCGATCTATGCGGTCCTTCACCAGTAAGTCCCCGCTCACCGAATCCACGCTGAAGTGCAGCTTCTCAGCGCTAACCCGCAGCTTCCGAGCTGACACTTCCAGGACACTGAGCCCCAGATCCTTGGCGAGGTTCCCCACCACCGACCCGCGGTCCAGCTCCTCGGGGATGGAGTAGCGGACGGGCTGGCCCAGCGCGGGACAGAACAAAGGCAGCAGCAGGGTAAACAGTACCTGCGGGCGGCCGGGGCGCTGCCTCTGAGCGCTGCTCCCTCCCATTGCTGGCTCAGGTCTTCTGTAGGCCTTCGGATCTTCACAGTAGGAGAGAGGGCAGCCTACCGAGTGAAGGTCAATTTGGCCCCGGACAGCGGGACCCCAGTTTGGTGCCAGGAATCGGTGCTTTAGTCTGTGTGAGTGAGAGTTCCCCTTGGTGTGTATTCGTTTCTGCGCAGGAAATTGCAGTTTAGAGACTGAGGGATCCCGGGCATCAGAGCTTGCGCTGCCCTGGCCGACAGCGGCGCCCAGAGGTTTTGTGTAGAATTGCAGTCTATCTTGTTCGGCAATCCCTTCCCGAAATGCATGTATTGCTCGGAACATGGGGTTATAAAATAGCCACACATTTTAATCTCACAGTGGGATTACAACGTATACTTATGTATTTAAAGTTTAAAGAAAATTATCTGTAAATTGGAAATGTGTACCACACCATGGAATATTGTGTATTATGTTGGGAATCTTTATATACAGATCAGATCAACTAACTTCAACAGTGATAAACATAAGGCCAATCTTGTTTAGTGTGTATTGCACTTTCTGGCTATTCAGGAGAAAATAAAAAAATATAGCATAATTTAACAAAAAAACACAAAAATACCAGTAATTTCATTTTTCAGCCTGTTTATAATCTAGACTCTGTTATCTACACACAGAGTTTAAGAGCAGTGGAAATGACCATTCCCACACTCTTCTCGGTCCTCAATGTACTTACCTAGGTTGTGTTTTTAAACTAAAGAACAGATGGGTGTGAAATCATTTGTCTGCAAGCATGAGACTAGCCTGGGAGACACAATGAGACTCTGAATCAAAAAGCCAACTAAACCAAACCAAACCAAACCAAAATATCTTCACTGTTCTTCTGTAAACAATCCTGGTAGGAAACACAAGAAAGACTCGCAAGTAGGAGCAGGTCTGCTTGGGAAGAATGGGGATGGGTGGAGGTAGGCAGCGGCGATGTGAGAGTGGGTGTGACTGAGACACATCTCACACAAGTGTGGAGATGCCGCAGCTGATATGCTAATAATCATCGAAAAGCAAAGTAATGTTTTGTGATGACTGTTACCTACTTACCACATCATAGATACCTCATGAGTATGTGTTATTATTCTTTCCCCCAAATTAACATGCATTTAAACTCATGAGTTGAATATAGATATGACTCCTCAAAGAGAAATTTTACAAATTCACGTCATTATTAAAAAAGTAAGATTCCCCAAAGAATTCTTATTTTCTCTTATCAGCTTAAATAAGAAAGAATAATTTCTTTTGCTTCTTTTCTAAGGTGCTGCAGATTGAACCAGGAGCTGTGCAGAACTCTTCTACCCATGAGCTACACTGAAAGAATGCTTGAAGAGATTAAAATGTCTATGTATCATATTATATATCTAGAATATACCCTAATAGCAAAATCTAGACATTTAAACTCCATATTAAGTACACCATTCTCTACATCCATAGAAGCAGCAGCAGTCATCAATGTATCTATGCAACATAAGTTTACAATAGGAAAATAGTTTTAGAAAGGGTCTCTCTACATAGCCCTGGCTGTCCTGGACTCGATTTGTAGAACTGGCTGGTCTCGATCCTGGACTCGATTTGTAGAACTGGCTGGTCTCAATATCAGAGATCTGCCTGCCTCTGCCTCCTGAGTGCTAGGATTAAAGGCGTGCACCACCACAGCAGGCTGTAAATAGAAATTTGCAAGTTTCATCTCTTCCCTTTTCTTTTTGTCAGACACAGGTTGAACCAGGCGTCTCACAGATGACTCTAGCATTGAGCAATACCCCCATCTCCAAGGTGTATTTTCAAGTGTTCTCCTACATGTCATCTGTTACTTAACATTGACACTATGCTTAAAAATCTAAGTAATAAATTATTTTTCCTAATAGCTAAAATCCAGGGAAATCCTTTTAGAATCTCTTCCCATGTGTCCCGAGAATAATTTCTAACTTACACCCCATGTTCAGGTTATTTCTACTCCCAGAGATTGGAGAACTGAACTGGAGCCAAAATTTTGATTCCCCATATTAGCAACTTCTCTTGAGCAAGCCTACACTTGAAAGAAGACTGTCAAGCTATTTTTCATAACTTGATACTATAGCATTAGGAAACCCAAGCCTTTAATGCCATTATCATAATGGATGCTACAATTTTCACCATTAAAAGAAAAAAGAAAGCTTTGCTTGGGTTTGGAAGTGATGGCTGAAGCTTGACTCCTCCTTAAAGATGATCTTTAAACACAAATCGTTTCTACAAACTTAGGCTCTGGGAAAGCAATAAATAGTTCATTGAGATATTTTCCTGTCATAGATACAGAAACGTGGAGGCAGAGACTGTGGGTTTTCAGTTGTTTCCCTAAGAAAAGGGAACTTTTTGGTTCAGCCCTACAAAAGCATCACCCTAGAATCTGTTTTAGGAGCAGGAGCTACATCGAGGGGCATTGGGAACAAGGATCAATTCATGTCAGGAAAAGAGCAGCAGCTGTAGAGCTTGTAGAGGACCACTGTACCCAACTAGGGCACTCTAGCTGAGCAGACCCCTCCACGCAGGACAGTGAGAACTGCCGCCTTCCGCAGGAGTTTCGTAAGAAAGTAAAGTCATCTCAGAGATGTACAACCAATAAATCTTCTAGATGTTGTGGGTGAAGCTTAGACTCAATAAAAACTTCAGGGGTTACAAATATGTAAATATCAACTTATGCAAGACTAAGAGCGAATCATCATACTTAATAAAGAAAAAAAAAGAACTCACAGGAACCAAAGGAGTGTCATCAATAGGAAACTTGGGCTCAACTGAACTGCACAGAGGTTCGCTTTTCCCACAGCTCTCCTGGCTGATGAGTGTGTCTGCGTAGTTGGGCTGGGGGAAGATTAGGTGGCTCTTCCCAGAGTCAGGTGTGAGGGAAAACTCTTGAGAATAGGTTTGTAGGAAAGTCTGAACCCCGTGTACACCCACTATATGTGATGTTGGTATCCCAGTGGATCCACCCATTGCATCCGGCAGCAGGTGCGAAGCATGCCAGCGCCGTAGCCTAAGTGCCAGCAGCACCAGTACAAAGAGTAGGAAGACACAGGAGACCACAGCAACTGCTACCACCAGATAGAGAGTAATGTCAGAATCAGGGTCTGCAGGAGTGTTGATACTGCCCAAGTCAGCCAGGATGTCGGGGATGCTGTCTGCCACAGCCACTGTGAGAGTGATGGTAGCTGAAAGAGGGGGCTGGCCATGGTCCTGCACAGCTACCACCAGGCTTTGCTTGAGTGCATCTCTCTCTAGCAGGGCCCGAGCTGTGCGTACTTCTCCTGAGCGTAGCCCCACTGTGAAAAGTCCTGGCTCACTAGCCTTGAGCAGACGGTAAGACAACCAAGCATTCTGTCCAGAGTCTTTGTCCACTGCCACCACCTTGGTCACCAAATACCCAGCCTCTGCTGAGCGGGGAGCCAGCTCCACACCAGTGGAGCCATCAGTTGGGAGGGAGGGATACAGGATCTTGGGAGCATTGTCATTCTGATCCAATAGAAACACAGACAGGGACACATTGCTGCTGAGTGGCGGATGCCCATTGTCACTTGCCTTCACCTGCATTTGCAGATTTTGAAACTGCTCATAGTCAAATGATTGCAGAGCATAGAGCACACCAGTGTCAGAATTAATGGAGACATAGGAGGAGAGTGGTGCTCCCTGGATGGTGTTTTCCACCAAAGAGTAAGTAACCTTAGCATTCTCATTGTCGTCAGGGTCATGGGCACTAACTGAGAAGATGGAGGTGCCTCTAGGGTTGTTTTCGGGGAGATAGACTGAGTAGGAGGTTTGAGAGAAGGCAGGAGGGTTGTCATTGATGTCAGCCACATACAGGGTGATGTGAACTTCTGTGGACATGGATGGGGTTCCCCTGTCTGTTGCTGTCACTGTGATGTTATACTCAGAAGCCTTTTCTCGATCAAGAATCTGGGCTGTCAACAACCTATAGTAATCGTCTACTGAGTTCTCTAATTTAAAAGATGGGTTCTCCTGGATGGAACAGACAACTTGACCATTCTTCCCAGAGTCTTGGTCATGAGCGTTGAAAAGGACGATTACTGTCCCTGGGGGCACATCTTCCCTTACTGGGCTAAACAGAGATGTAATGGTCACTTCCGGCCGATTATCATTTACATCTTCTACCATAACTACCACTTTGGTCCGCCCTGTCAGTCCCCCACCATCTTCAGCCTGTGTTTCCATTTCATACAATGAACATTCTTCATAATCCAGATTCTTTACTACTGTTATTTCCCCCGTGATTTCATGAAGATGGAATAATAGCGACTGTTTTTCATTAATTTTCCGGAATTTGTATGTCACCTTCCCATTGGCACCCTCATCCGGGTCGCTAGCTCTCACTGTGAGCAGCAGGGTGCCCGGGGCCACGTTCTCAAGGACTTTCACGCGGTAAACCGGTTGGTCAAAAACAGGGGCATTGTCATTGGTATCCAACACTGTGACCTGAATGAGCGCTGTGCTGGAGCGGCGCGGGTCGCCGCCATCGGAGGCGGTGAGGACCAGGTGGTGAGTGGGCTCTTCCTCTCGGTCCAGGGTGCGCTCCAGCACTAGCTCTGGGTTTATAGTTCCGTCATCTCCGGTTTGCAGGTGGAGAGAGAAGTGCTGGTTGGGGCTGAGCTGGTAACTCTGAAGGGAGTTTATGCCCACATCTGGGTCAACCGCTTCTGGGAGTGGATACCGTGCTCCAGGGGCCGCGATTTCACTGATTTTTACAACTAAATTTTCGGCCTCAAATTTTGGCGCATTGTCATTGATATCAATCACTTCTACTTCCACCCCATAAAGTTTCACTTTGTCTTCAACTAGGACTTTAAAGCTTAGGAGACAGGGCGCACTCTGAGAGCACAGTTCCTCCCGGTCTATCCTGCCCACGGTGACCAAGCAACCACTCCGCGGGCTCAGAGAGAAAAGCTGGGTCTTACCTTTGGAGATGATGCGGACTCCGCGCTCCGCCAGCTCACGGGACTCCAGTCCTAGGTCCTTAGAGATGTTTCCCACTAAATAGCCCTTTTCTGTCTCTTCTGGCACGGAATAGCGGATCTGCCTGGCCGTGGCTTCCCACAGCATCCCCAGTAGCGCACACAAGAGGACCAGTCTTCTACAGCGCGGGCGTCTGGCCGAGGCAGCCATTGTTGCTTTTGCTACGGAATTTTCTCAGAATGCTCTTTCTGCTCGCTAACTCCTTAGGCTCTTCTTTTCTTCCTCCAACTGTCAGATGATAGTTTTTCCTCAGGAGAAAGCCAGAGTGTTCCAAGTTTGAAGGTTGAATTTTGCTATAGTCCGGGAGCCAGTTTGTAGGATGTGCAGGGCTTTGTATAGGTGCTGACAGGAAAATCCGGACAGAGCGGGGAGTTTTTCTTATAGTTGGTGAACAGCGGCGCTCAGAGTCCTAAGTCGTTACTACACCGTCTGAGACATTAAACCACCTTCCTTCCCTCTATCCGTTTCTCTTCTTTTCTCTATCCCCCTCTCTGCCTCCCCATCTCCTCCCCCTTTTCCTTTGTTTCTTCCTTCCTTCACCCCCTTCTCTCCCCTTTCACCTTTTGTCCTTTTGAGAAAGTGTCTTACAAAAATGGCGTCGCCCAGGCTGGCCTTGAAGGCGTGTATTCAAGCAACCCTCCTGCCTCAGCTTCCAGAGCACTTGGTTATACTCATGTGTTCCCCTGAAAAATTTGATTATAGATGACTGATAAACTAGTACTCTCTGCTTATTGTGATTTTAGATTTTCTAAGCTTTTTCTCGCATTCGTACTTCAAAAGCAATCTTCTGATAGCCGAGTTGTAAATGATATTACTGGATTAATTTTAGCCCAACTCACTTTAAATTTGGGTTAGTATACACATTCTCTCTAGATATACACAAATCGTTATAATTTCATTTTTATGGTGATTTGTTTTGCATATATCTTTACAACGTTTAGAAATAACTTTGGTATGAAGGTTATATAACATTCATGTTTTCTTTATACTTTACGATATGTGTGTTCATTTCATAATTATATTGATTCCAGTTTTTCCTGTCAGGGCTTCATTATGTAGCCCTGGCTGTCCTGGAACTGCTATATAGACTAGACTGGCCTCAAGTTCACAGAGATCCTCCTGTCTATGCCTCCAGAGTGCTGGACATATACCACCAAGCATGGCTCATAATTAAACTGAATGATGGATTATCCACATAACATATAAGATTTATCCATTTTGATGATAAGGTTCATGGTTTCTTTAAAACTTTTGTGTTATATCCATAATTCTACTTGGACAGTATTTATACATTTTCTTATTTTACCTATTAATGTTAAAATCTCAATAAGATTAGGTCTCTCTCTCTCTCTCTCTCTCTCTCTCTCTCTGTTTTTAAAGAATGGGTCTCACTGTGTAGCCCTGGCTGTCCTGTAGCTTAGAGAGGTCCTGCCTGCCTCTGTCTTCCAAGTGTTGGAAGGTTTCAAATTTCACATTCACGTAACTATGTAAACTTTCCCACTAATTCACAAAGGGGTTAGCTTTTGATGTGAATACATGACGCATGTACAAGTATTGGGAAAATAAAAGTTAATATTCAGAAAAAAGCAGCTTTTCATTTCAATCCTTCAGAGAGAGAGAGAGAGAGAGAGAGAGAGGGGAGAGAGATATACTGGACGTGGAATCCAGAACCTCAACATTCGAGGCAAGCGTTGTACCACTGAGCTACATCATCAGCCCTCACACAGTTTCAAGGGCAGGGATGTGGCTCAGTAGAAGAGGACGTGCCTAGCATGCATGAGGTTGTGAGCTCAATTTCCAGGACAAGAAGAAAAGAAGCAAGAAATCATGTGCTTTGTAAAATAGTCACACACTGCTTATCCTAAAGGTCCTTTAAACTTAAGTAATAATTTACAGAAAAGAGCACAAAATATAGAACAAATGTGTACTACTAAGAGATAAACGGCAAGTGGTGTTGTGTAAAGAAGAAATCTGCTTGTAAAGATGCCATTTACTATATTTTACTGCCAGAGGAAACAAAGCGAAGACATAGTATCAAGTGGTAGTTTTGTGTGCATCCCTGACTAGTAGCTTTCGCCTTGTGAGAGGCAATAACTCAGAGTTCCCCACTACAAGGATGGTTGGAAAACCTTTGTGACTTCAATTTTTAAGATGAATACAGTGGTCTCCCTTCATCCTTTCAGAGGGGGTGCAGAAGAAATGGCTCAGCAGTTTAGAGCACTGACTGGTTTTCCAGAGGACCTGGGTTCAGTTTCCAAGCCCTACATGGTGGCTCACACCAATCTATAACTCCAGCCCCAGGGGATCCAACACTCTTCTTTTTCTGGCTTCTTTGGGCACTGAGCATGCAAGTGGTGTCCAGACATACATTCAAACAAAACACTCATGCACGTACAAAAATTAAAAAGAACCAGAACAAATGAGACTGGAGTGATAGTACCTTCTCTTCTCTTCTTTCCCTCAACTTCCCCTTCTGTGCTGGGTATTAAACCCAGGGCCCAGAGCATCATGTGAGTAGGTCTCTACCACTGTGTCCCAGCCCCAGTCTTTCCTTCAGGATTTCACACTCCTGAAAGCTGATTGGGACTTAGTTGAGTCTGAAGGACTGAGCAAGTCTCTTTCATTCCACAAATACGCAACGTAGTTTTCATATATTTTTAGGAGAATCAAAGTCATTTGTTAGGTAAGTGTAAGAAGCTAACCACGAGGAGTAAACACAAAAGAGGAATCTGCTAGTGAAATCAGTGAAGAGACCAATGCATAGCTTCATGCAGGGTTTCTCTGTGCAGCCCTGGCTGTCCTGGAACTTGCTCTCTGTACCAGGCTGGCTTCCAACTCTGTCTCCTGAGTGCTGGAATTAAAAGTATGTGCCACTATTGCTTGACAGACTATGTTCTCTAAATTTAAAACTTGCTGATGTATCCCAGACATGTAACCCAGCATCCAGGAGGCTGAGACAGGAGGCTCTCCAGTTCTAGGCTGGCTTCTGCCACATATAACTTGCAGGCCAGCCTGGGATGTCCTGTGAGTCATGTATCAAGGCCACCCTATATACTACATAGGAAGACTGTTTCAAAAAAGTGAAAATCAACAGGTAAATTTCAATCACTTTGAAAAATGTGCACACAGTCTCAGTACTGTTTGGATATTGCACTACACTGTAAATCTGTAACCTTTAATTTCTTTCCTGGAACTTATTTTATATCATAATTCATCCAACTCTATTTATGAAAGAAAATGGAACTTTCTGAGCCACATTAGCTTTTCGCAGAGGACTCACAAGACCTGAAAATGTGTTGCCTTGTTATGTAAATATAGACAGTTGTGTAGTTCAGGAAGAGAGAAAGAAGCAAAGGTTTGGAACTCACCGGTGTTAGAGGTTCCGGGTGGGAAGTCGGCTCACTGGAATCACAAAGTGGAAACAGGACCCCGGATGACTCAGGGCAAAGAAGGACTTGTCCTGAATTCAGTGGCTCACTACATTTTAGGAAATTACTCTCACTCTTTCCAGCATGTGCACCATACAGATTATAGGAATACGGCAATGTACCTTCACTATAGTTGGGGAAAACCACAGGTTTAGATTCAGAACAAAATCCAGGCTGAAAGCAATTCCAGACAGAGGGGCTGGAGGAGTGTCGCAGTCGAAGTGCAATGGCTAGAATCACAGCCAGGAGGAAAAGCACAGAAACCAAGGCCAAGGCCACCACCAAGTAGAACTGCAGCTCGGCTTGCGGGTCAGGGGGCAGTGAGCGGTCACTGAGGTCTGGCAGGGCCTCCTGCAAGCTGTCAGCGAATACTAGAAGCAGCGTGGCGGTGGCCGAGAGGGGCGGCTGTCCACCATCGCGAACACCAACCAACAGGCGCTGCCGCGCAGCGTCCTTTTCGCCCAAGGCACGCGCTGTGCGCACCTCGCCTGTGCGCAGCCCCAGGCTAAAGAGCCCGGGGTCGCTGGCCTGCAGCACGTGGTAAGACAGCCAGGCATTGTGTCCCGAATCGGCGTCCACCGCCACCACCTTGGTGACCAGGTATCCGGGCTCGGCGGCCCGCGGCACCATGTCGAAGAGCGCAGAGCCGTCGGGCTCGAGCGCGGGATACAGCACGCGTGGCGCATTGTCGTTGCGGTCGCCCACCAGCACGCGCATGCTCACGTTGGCGCTGAGCGCGGGCGATCCGTGATCGCAAGCCTGCAGTGTCAGCTGGAAGGAGCGAAGCTGCTCGTGGTCGAAGGCGCGCTGCGCGAACACCACTCCACTCTGCTCATTCACGGTCACGTAGGACCACAGCGATTTAGGCTCCAGGTCACTGGCTATGATGGAGTAGGAGACATGACCATTGGATCCCAAATCCGGGTCGGAGGCGCTGACTTGAGCGATGGAGGCTCCAGGTGGGTTGTTCTCGGCTATGTACACCAAGTAGGAGGCCTGTTGGAAAAGCGGAGCGTTGTCATTGACGTCACCAATGTGTAGGGTGACTTTTGTGCTGGAGGAAAGGGGTGGCTTGCCCCTGTCACTGGCCGTGATGGTGACATTGTATGCTGGAGTCAGCTCTCGGTCTAAGGTTCTGTCTGTAACCAATTTATATGAGTTTTTGGAAGAAGAGAGAATTTTAAAGGGCACTTCACCATCTAGTAGACAATTAACCTCCCCGTTTTCCCCAGAATCTCCGTCGTGTATTTTGATCAAAGAAATTAATGTTCCCGGCGGTGCGTTTTCTGGAATCGTTTCTAGTAGAGAACGGACTGTAATTTCTGGTCTGTTGTCATTTTCATCTTGAATGTTAATTTCAACTGTACATTGTGCAACCAGGCCTCCGCCATCCCGCGCTTCCACTACTATTGAATATTCTTTGATTTCTTCGAAATCCAGTGTTCTCTGTGTTGTAATTTCTCCACTCTTTGAATTTAGACCAAACACTTGCCCAGCTCTGTGGAAAGAATAAGAAATCTCCGAATTCACGCCCTCATCCTTGTCTGTAGCAGTCACACGTAGCACGGTTGTGCCTGGGGGCACGTTCTCCGGAAGGCGTACTCTGTATACTTCCTGGTTGAATACAGGGGGATTATCGTTGGCATCAGTGACTTGGATCCGAAGCTCAGTGGTGCCACTTAGGGCAGGATCCCCGCCGTCCAAGGCTGTAAGGACTAATCGGTAGTAATTCTGTTGCTCGCGGTCTAAGGTTTTCTCCAATACCAATTCCGGGTATTTACGACCATCTTGTTTTTCTTTATTCACCAGTGAGAAACTAGGGCTAAGAGAGAGTTTATAATTCTGTAGGGAATTTAAGGCAATATCTGCATCTTCTGCTACTTCTAAAATGAACCGAGTGCCCGGTTGAGCAGACTCACTTATTTGCAGCTCTGAGGAAGTGTGCGCGAATTTTGGCACGTGGTCATTAATGTCCTCCAGCTCCACACTTACGTGATAAAAGTTCAGTGGGTTTTCAGCAACAGCCTCAAATTCCAGAGCACACACCAGCTTCTTCCCGCATATCTGCTCCCTGTCCAGCCTGCTGCTCACTAGCAACTCTCCGCTCTCTGAGCTCACACTGAAGTAAGGCTTCTCAGAACTGATACGTAGCTTTCGCGTCGGTAACTCCTGGACACTGAAGCCCAGGTCCTTGGCGAGGTTCCCCACTACCGAGCCGGTGGGCATTTCCTCGGGGATCTTGTAGCGGATCTGCTCAGAGAGCGCGGGGCAGAACAAAGGCAGCAGCAAGGGAAGAAGCATTGGCTGCTTCTGTCCCCGGCGTCTCTCAGCAGCGCCCTCCCGCATCTTTCTTGCTCCCCTTTGCTTGCTCACCAGCCTGGAGACGCCGGGTTACGAAGGAGCCCCGTGGTGCGGATATTCCGGGCTCCAAATGGACTTTGGTGCCAGTTCTAGTCCATGAAACGATTCTTCTTTTGCTCGGAAAGAAGCGGTGTAAAGAAGGCTGAGAAAGGAAGCCTCTGCGGCTGCGCAAGAAGTGGAGTTTCAGCCTCTTCAGTCGGCCAACAGCGGCGCCCAGAGTCCGCACTTGAAACTGCAGTCTCGTTTGTTTGCCCGACTCCTCCCCAATAATACAATAATTGTGCCTAACTAAATAAATGATATTTTAGTATTCACATAATTAGCAACCTAGTTTAAATACCTCTTTTATATGTTTTTAATTTTCAAGATGTTTGAAATACCGCTTTGAGTTTTTATGCAAACCTACATTATAATGGTCCATTCTTTGGTCACCATACATACAATGCACTTTTACTTAAAGCAAAGTGTTAGTTACCCCTTTGAGTGAGAATATAAAAACTAACACGCCATTAATCTTGCCCTCAGAGTCTACTAGATTATCAAGTTCACAAATCATTTCTTTGTTGACTATGGTATGTTGAAATTACTGTTACTCCTCTTGCACTTATTCTTATTTTTCTAAATAATCAATGCTGTTTCATAATGTTTGGAAACATCAGTACTGTTGCAAACTCTTTGTTTGTGTTTGGGCAGATTGTCCCATTCCTCAGTCATCCTTCCTTCCTGGTAATGTTAACATTCCCTTTAGAAAAACAAAGAGAATCTTTATTGCTTCTTTAGGAGCTACTCATTTGAGAAGACTGGCTCAGTGCTGTAGCACAGATAAAGTGCAGCCTGCTAACCTCCTTTTCTTATGTGTAGTTTCTATTCTACTCTTTATAGTATGTCACTTCATTCTTAAAACTTACTGGGGAAATGATTAGCCATGTGCAACCCAAACAGACCATTGTTTCTTTACCCATGCACTACACTATTGGAATGTAATGACTTTGGAATTGAAGAAATTGGGCTCACTGTAAGCCCATTATACAAAGTTTTTGAATATAGTGACATTTGGCTCAACTTTAAACTCCATCAATTAGTTTTTGAAGTGATGGAAGTCAAACCAGGGCTCCACACATAGTAGGAAAAAGAAAACTTTTCTTGCCCACTCCCCAAAATGTCAAAGTGCTGATGATATAGTTGTCTAGTCAAATGATTGTGCATCAGGATGCTACAGAAAGTATGGCGTTGATTTCTACCCCCACGTATGTGCAACATAGGATGGACCACTGCAGTTCTTGAGAAATAGCCTTCTCCACAATCACAAAATATTTATCTTACCTTCCATTTTCGACTGGTGATAAATTAGGAATTAGACTTATTCAAATGGTACAAGAAATACAGACAATGCATATAATTTATCCTAATTCTGTGAAATTGGTCAACTTATTTGGAATTTGTTTATCATTCATGATCTCTCACCATTTCCGATGTACACACAGCCTACAATGCTCATGGTTAGTCTACTGAAATGGAATCTTCACTATTTTACGGAAGTTTATATTTTGTTGCTTTTCTTTTTGGGGGGACACTCATACTAACTGTTGCTTTAGATGCAATATTTCCATTGGTATAGACCTTGAGAAGGGTGGATATTCACATGCACACACACACACACACACACACACACACACACACACACACACTCAAAATCCATACACAAGTTTCACTTTCCACCAAGACCTCCATTCTAAACATATGCTTGTGGCTTGAAGTAGAGTCAGCAGGTATAGTAAGCAGCAGTGATGCAGAAGCAGACCTCAAAAGATGTTTTAAGTCAAGAAATCTTGCAGTGCCTACTTGTAGGCTAATATAATTGTGACACATATTTGGTCATTTCTAAGGCAATTACTAAGAATTTGGAAATCTCAACTGCTTTTCTGTAGTCCTAACTTAGAATACACATGTGTGCAAGTAGAAAATGTACTGTGTGGTAGATAATCAGTTCTTAATTGAAGGAGTGATAAAAATAATTATGTTTTAAAAGTTGATCAGCGCCTTGTCTAAGCTTTCGAATTAGCCTTTTTTGGTGTGTTTTGAGAGTCTCACGGAACCCAGTTTATGTGTTTATGGGGATCAAACTCAGGATTTGTGCAAACTAGGCAAGCACTCTAATAACTAACCTACAATGCCAGGTGTGGTGGTTTGAATATGCTTGGGCCAGGGAGTGGCACTATTAGGAGGTGTGGCTTTGTTGGAGTAGGTGTGTCACTGTGGGCGTGGCTTAAGACCCTCATCCTATCTGCCTAGCAGCCTTCAGATAAAGATGTAGAACTCTCAGGTCTTCGTGGACCATGCCTGCCTGGATGCTGCCATACTCTCACCTTGATGATGCTGGACTAAACCTCTGAACCTGAAAGCCAGCCCCAATAAAATGTTGTCCTTTATAAGACTTGCCTCGGTCATGGTGTCTGTTCACAGCTGAAAAACCCTAACTAAGACACCAGGCCTTGTCTAACCCCTTTGAAAATAAACTAATCGATGGCCTATGACTTTTAAGTGTTCAGTTTTTGCATTACCATCACTTAAATATACAACAGAGTCTGGCATATCTTAAAATTCCCCAGAGAAGTCACAGAGTGGAACTTACCAGAGCGCAAGCATCTTCATCTTTACTCTCATGAAAATCTATGGATGTTAATAAGGAATCATTTTTCTCACAGCTTTCTTGATTAATGAGCATGTCTGCATAGTTGGGCTGAGGAAAGATAATGTGGCTTGTCTGGGAGCCTGAGGTGAGTGAGACTTCATGAGAATAGGTTTGTAGAAAAGCTTGTACCCCGTCAATGCCCACAAAATGTGATGGAGGTGCAGGGGCCAATCCACCTCTGGTGCCCTGGAGCTGGCGAGACTTCTGCCATCGCTGAAGTCTGAGAGCTAGGAGGACAATGACAAAGACAAGGAAGACACAGGAGACCACAGCCACTGCCACCACCAGGTGGAGCGTGAGATCAGAAGCCTCTGGTATCCCAGGGGTCATAATGCTGCTCAAGTCAGCCAACACTTCAGGGATGCTGTTAGCCACTGCCACAGTGAGAGTTACAGTGGCAGAGAGAGGAGGTTGGCCATGGTCCTGCACAGCCATCACCAGATTCTGTTTGAGAGCATCTCTCTCCAACAGGGCCCTCGCTGTTCGCACCTCGCCCGTGTGACGCCCTACAGAGAAGAGTCCAGGTTCGCTGGCCTTGAGCAGACGGTAGGACAGCCAAGCATTCTGTCCAGAGTCTTTGTCCACTGCCACCACTTTGGTCACCAGGTACCCAGGCTCTGCAGAGCGGGGCGCTAATTCCACGCCAGTGGAACCATCTGTGGGGAAGCTAGGGTATAGAATCTCAGGTGCATTGTCATTCTGGTCCAGCACAAACAAGCTCAGTGACGCATTGCTGCTGAGTGGTGGGCTTCCACTGTCAGTGGCAATAACCAATAGCTGCAAGTCTTGTATCTTCTCAAAGTCAAAAGATTGCAGTGCGTACAGGACGCCAGTGTCTGAGTTGATGGAGATGTAAGAGGACAAAGGCACTCCCTGTATGGTGTCCTCAGACACAGAGTAAGTGACCTGGGCATTTTCCTGGCTGTCAGGGTCATGTGCAGTCAGTGAGAAGATGGAAGCACCTCTCAGGTTGTTCTCTGGGATATAGGCTGTGTAGGAGGTGTGAGGAAAACGAGGAGGGTTGTCATTAGTGTCTGCCACAATCAGGGCAATATAAGTTTCAGTAGACAGAGGTGGGACTCCTAGATCTGAAGCTATCACTGTGATATTGTAGATAGAGACTTTTTCTCGGTCCAGGTATTTCCATGTCACCAATCGATAATAATTATCTATTGACTTTTCTAGTTTAAAAGGTAAGTTATCATGCGTGTAACAGACAACTTGACCGTTCTTTCCAGAGTCTCGGTCATGCACATTCAAGAAGGCAATTACTGTTCCGGGAAGAGAATTTTCCAATACCGGGTTAAACAAGGATGTAATGGTCACTTCCGGCCGATTGTCATTTACATCTTCTACCATAATTACCACTTTGCTCCTTCCCAGAAGCGCCCCCACGTCTTCGGCCTGTATTTCCATTTCATACAATGAACATTCTTCATAGTCCAGATTCTTCGCTACTGTCATTTCCCCCGTGATTTCATGAAGATGGAATAGCAGCGACTGTTTTTCATTAATTTTCCGGAATTTGTATGTCACCTTCCCATTGGCACCCTCATCCGGGTCGCTAGCTCTCACTGTGAGCAGCAGGGTGCCCGGGGCCACGTTCTCAAGGACTTTCACGCGGTAAACCGGTTGGTCAAAAACAGGGGCATTGTCGTTAGTATCCAACACTGTGACCTGGATGAGCGCTGTGCTGGAGCGGCGCGGGTCACCGCCATCGGAGGCGGTGAGGACCAGGTGGTGAGTGGGCTCTTCCTCTCGGTCCAGGGTGCGCTCCAGCACTAGCTCTGGGTTTATAGTTCCGTCGTCTCCGGTTTGCAGGTGGAGAGAGAAGTGCTGGTTGGGGCTGAGTTGGTAACTCTGAAGGGAGTTTATGCCCACATCTGGGTCAACCGCTTCTGGGAGTGGATACCGTGCTCCAGGGGCAGCAATTTCATTAATTTTCACCTCCAGATCTCCAACATGGAACTTGGGATTATTATCGTTAATATCAGTTATTTCAATTTCTACCCCAAAGAGTTTTCCTTTCTCCTCAACCAGGATATTGATATTTACAAGACAAGGTGTGCTCTGAGCGCACAGCTCTTCCCGGTCTATCCTAGCTGCGGTGACCAAGCTGCCGCCCCGCGGATTCAGGGAGAAAAGCTGCGACCTACCTCTGGAGACGATGCGGACCCCGCGCTCCGCCAGCTCGCGGGGCTCCAGCCCCAGGTCCTTGGAGATGTTGCCCACAACAGTGCCTTTGTCTGTCTCTTCTGGCACCGAGTAGCGAATCTGTCCTACCCCGATCTTACACAGCGTCCCCATCAGCGTACACAACAGCACCAGCCGGCCATGCCTGTGTTGATTCTTGGAAGCAGCCATTGTTCATTCGCAAAAGAATCCTCTTAGTCTTCACTGGGCATAGGTGGCTGGATTACCTTTGCTTGTGGCGATGGACATAATAACCTTACGGAAAGCTGGAGAGCCACATATTTAGGGACAGAATTTTTCCGCAGTTCCGCGGTTGGACTCCGGAATCTGCCAATCTGACTTCATCAGCGCTGAGAATTCGATGGCTTTCCGGGTGCATCTCTCTCCAAGCAGGTGAACAGCGGCGCTTAGAGTCTTAAACTGTTACTGCACTTAGATGCAGTTACTTAAGCCTTGCAAGTAAATCGGTTTTTCCTCCCATTACTTTTAAGTTTAAATTTGTTCCTAAATACATATTTTAGAAGAAAGTGCAAATGTGTGTTGGATAAAGTATGATTAATTATCAGATCTGTGGCCTAGCATTGCATCGAGTGACTGAGCCACATTCACTCCTCTAAAAGCAAACAGGTCAGCTTTACTTCCCATTGTTTCCTAGCTTTGTGTGAATGGTTTCAACATACACCTCTGAACTAAGAATTCTAGTTGTTACTGAAAATTAATTCATTTTTAGACCAAACAAGATCCATTGGAGATGATTGTTTGGAGGGTTGTTTTGTCTGGTTTAAACGAACCATCATAGTAGCTTTCCACAGAGTTGTTGCTTTTATGCTTTTTTTTATAGTGCTATTTTAATTACACACCAATAATTTTTCAGATTAACATTGTGAAATTTGAACAGGATGAATACTTTTACAATTCATTTTTTTTTAAATCAGAGATTCTACTGACTTGTTATTTTATTTAAATCACTGGTCTCTTCCTAGTTGAAAAGTACTTGGAAAAGACAGATAAAGACAAAATTAAAAGCAATACTCTTATCTCCCTCTTTCCATATATTTGGAGAGAGAGAGAGAGAGAGAGAGAGAGAGAGAGAGAGAGAGAGAGAAAGATCTGGCTGTCCTGGCAATCACTATCAAGCCTGGAAATAATTGCACTTTAAACTAGATGAGTGTTTAAGGGAGAAACACACACACACACACACACACACACACACACACACTAGGTTAGGCCTACTACTATAACTTTCATCCAAAGAACAGAAAGCGAGGAACATTTATAATTATTATAAAAAGACAAATATTAAGGCCACCATGAAAATGCTATCAGTAGTTTGAAGTTGTCAGTAACTGAAGCAGGTGCTATAGACTGCCCAGAGAGTGACACAGTGTAGCATGATCTTTTGTATGTACTAATTATTTTTATTTGCACAGCAGATTGGCAAGTTTGTCTAAAAATGTGAAAACTTCAAGACTGTTTCTACCTAGAGGCAGTCTAATTTGTAGAAGACCTCTACATATTTTAATTTAGGGGCACAAAGAAAAGATGGATGCCCTTGCCCATCCAGCATCAGCAGGCAGAGACACTTGCTTCCTAAACCTTGTGACATGAGTTATAATCCTTAGGAGGCATATAAAAGATGAAAGGAAAAAAACCCCAAACATTCAAAGTCCAGGTCACACTCGTGCTCAGAGATCTGCCTACCTTTGGCTCCCAAGGGCTAGGATTAAAGGTGTGAGCCACCTAGCTGGGCAGTGGTGGCCCACGCCTTTAATCCCAGCACTTGGGAGGCAGAGGCAGGTGGATTTCTGAGTTGGAGGCCAGCGTGGTCTACAGAGTGAGTTCCAGGACAGCCAGGGCTACACAGAGAAACCCTGTCTCGAAAAATCAATCAATCAATCAATCAATCAATCAATCAATCAATCAATCAATGGTGTGAGCCACCACTGCCTAGCTACAACTACTAACTTTAAAAATTATATGTTCGAGTGTGTCAGGAAGGAACAGAGGGAAGGCATTATTCATCTCTTCTTCAGTGGTGGAGCCTACTGAATGAACCTCAGTACAGATTAAGTCTTCAAGCAACAACAATCTGCCATTTACCTTCTGGGCTTTTGGTTGTTTGTTTAGAAAGTGTCTCCTATAGCCTGGGCTGGCCTTGCCTCTGTCTCCCAAATGCTGGCATTATACACATTATCAAGCCTTTGATCTTCTGATGAATACTGAACCTTCTTTTAATTAACTGATTACACAAAATATATTGTATAAATTACAGAGTCATGAGCATAGAGCTAAGCTTAAGAGATCTTATTCTGGGAGTCTTTGGGGGGAAGGGAAGCAATCATAAAAACAAACAACATTACAGAGGCTCTAACAGCTAAATCAGTAGAAAATATCTATTTTTAGTGTGTTTTTGGCTTTAACGATTATTTCAATGACTTTTTTGGCTTGGTTTTTACAGATAGGGTTTCTCTGTGTAGCCTTGGCAGCCATCTTGGAACCCTTTCTGTAGACAAGGCTGGCCTCAAAGTCAGAGATCCATCCACCTGCTTCTGCTGGAATTATAGATGTAAGCCTCCACACCCCACACCCAGCTCAATGACTGCGTTTATATTTATAGTATGTTCAAGTTACAACAAGCATTCATCTTACTAAGCACCAGGAAGAAAATTCACGGCAACATCTCATTAAATTTTAAGGAGAGCCAACACTGCACATTTTCACACGGTAGGATAAGAGCACCCACTAGCTGTGAATCTGAGGTTGGTGTGCTACACCTGTAAGAATTGTATGTTCACTGTTCAGATTTATTTATTAAATGTATAGGTGTTTTGTCTGCCTGCGTGTCTGTGAGCTGTGGTGTCTGATGCCCTCGGAGGCCAGAAGAGGGCATCAGATTCCTTGGAACAGGAGTTACAGACAATTGTCAACAGTGTGTGCTGGGAATCAAACCTGAGTCCTCTGGAAGAGCAGCCAGTGCTCTTAATTGCTGAGTCTGTTTCCAGCCCCCATGAGCACTTTTTTTTTTTACCCACTAAAACCTTTCTTAGGGACTGAATCAACATACTAGGCAGGTGCTCTTAGCCACTTAGCCACGACACTAACTTTTCATTATAACTTTCTTAAGAACTGGCTCTATCTGAAAACTATATATTTCCTGAGAATATGAAGAACCGATAGAAAGGAGTACATTATGCTTACAGGAAACTTACCTGATGGGAGGTTGACTCATTGGAATTACAAAGTGGAAACAAGGCCCCCGCTGAATCTGCAAATAGTAAATCTTGTCCTGATTTCAACTGATCATTACATGTTAGGGAGTTAAACTCTGCCATCCCCGTGGCTGCAGAACACAGGTTGTAGGAATACGGCAAAGTCCCCTCACTGTAGTTGGGGGGAGCCGCCACTTCTGACTGAAAGCAGCCCCATGCCTTCCTGCTGGAGGAGTGTCGCAGTCGAAGTGCAATGGCTAGAATCACAGCCAGGAGGAAAAGCACAGAAATTAAGGCCAAGGCCACCACCAAGTAGAACTGCAGCTCGGCTTGCGGGTCAGGGGGCAGAGGGTCATCACTGAGGTCTGGCAGGACCTCTTGTAGGCTGTCAGCGAAGATCAGGTGCAGCGTGGCTGTAGCCGACAGCGGTGGCTGTCCACCATCACGCACAGCGACTAGAAGGCGCTGCCGCGCCGAGTCCCTGTCTCCCAGGGCACGCGCTGTGCGCACTTCTCCTGTGCGCAGTCCCAGGCTGAAGAGCCCAGGGTCGCTGGCCTGCAGCACGTGGTAAGACAGCCAGGCATTGTGTCCCGAATCGGCGTCCACCGCCACCACCTTGGTGACCAGGTATCCGGGCTCGGCGGCCCGCGGCACCATGTCGAAGAGCGCAGAGCCGTCGGGCTCGAGCGTGGGATACAACACGCGTGGCGCGTTGTCGTTGCGGTCGCCCACCAGCACGCGCATGCTCACGTTGGCGCTGAGCGCAGGCGATCCGTGGTCGCGCGCCTGCAGTGTCAGCTGGAAGGAGCGAAGCTGCTCATGGTCGAAGGCGCGCTGCGCGAACACCACTCCGCTCTGTGCGTTTATGGTCACGTAGGACCACAGCGATTCAGGCTCCAGGTCGCTGGCTGTGATGTAATAGGAAACCTGGCCATTGGCCTCCAAATCGGGGTCAGAGGCGCTGACTTGAGCAATTGAGGCTCCAGGCGGATTGTTTTCTGCAACATGGACCAGGTATGAAACCTTCGTGAAAACTGGAGCGTTATCGTTCACATCGCCTATACGCAAGGTGACGCTTGAGCTGGAAGAGAGAGGCGGGTCACCCTTGTCGGTAGCTCTGATAGTAATGTTGTATTCCGGGTCCTGCTCACGATCTAGAACTCCATCCGTCACTAATTTATATGTGTTTCTTGAAGAAGTGAGTATTTTAAACGGAGCACCGCCTTCTAATTTACAGATAACTTCTCCGTTGAGTCCAGAATCTTTGTCACGGGTTTTAAGCAGAGCGATGTATGTCCCTGGCTCAGCATCCTCCATTATGAGATCAGGTAGAGATTGGAATATCACTTCAGGTACATTGTCGTTCTCATCTAGAACTTCTATGTCCACCGTACATTGTGCAATCATTCCCCCACCATCCTTTGCTTCCAAAACAAGGGAATATTCTTTGACTTCTTCGAAATCTAATGTATCCAGAGTAGTAATTTCTCCGGTATTAGAATCTAGGTTAAATTGAGTAATCTGGCCAGGTTCACTGAAAGAGAACGTGATCTCGGAGTTGACACCCTCATCTTGGTCTGTGGCCACCACCCGAAGCACGGTGGTTCCTGGGTACACGTTTTCTGGAAGGCTCACCTTGTATATGTCTTGACTGAACACTGGAGGGTTATCATTGGCATCGGTCACTAGAACCTGTATCTGTGCAGTGCTGTTGAGGGGTGGATGCCCAAAGTCCAAAGCAGTCAGGGTCAAGTGGTAGAATTTCTGCTTTTCCCTGTCTAGAGCAGTCTTTAATACCATTTCAGGGTACTTACTACCGTCTGATTTCTCTTTATTCACCAGTGAAAAATGATCATTGGGACTAAGCTGGTAATTTTGCAAAGAATTGGTTCCGACATCTGCATCATGGGCGGATCCTAAGATAAATCGTGTCCCTGGTTTTGAGGACTCACTTATTTGCAATTCAAAGGATGTGTGCGCGAATTTTGGCACGTGGTCATTAATGTCCTCCAGCTCCACACTTACGTGATAAAAGTTCAGTGGGTTTTCAGCAACAGCCTCAAATTCCAGAGCACACACCAGCTTCTTCCCACATATCTGCTCCCTGTCCAGCCTGCTGCTCACTAGCAACTCTCCGCTCTCTGAGCTCACACTGAAGTAAGGCTTCTCAGAACTGATACGTAGCTTTCGCGTCGGTAACTCCTGGACACTGAAGCCCAGGTCCTTGGCGAGGTTCCCCACTACCGAGCCGGTGGGCATTTCCTCGGGGATCTTGTAGCGGATCTGCTCAGAGAGCGCGGGGCAGAACAAAGGCAGCAGCAAGGGAAGGAGCATTGGCTGCCTCTGTCCCCGGCGCCTCTCAGCAGCGCCCTCCCGCATCTTTCTTGCTCCCCTTTGCTTGCTCACCAGCCTGGAGACGCCGGGTTACGAAGGAGCCCCGTGGTGCGGATATTCCGGGCTCCAAATGGACTTTGGTGCCAGTTCTAATCCATGAAAGGATTCTTCTTTTGCTCGGAAAGAAGCGGTGTAAAGAAGGCTGAGGAAGCAAGACTTGGAAAGCGCTCTGCGGCTGCGCGAGAAGAGATGCTTCAGACTCTCCAGTCTGGCCAACAGCGGCGCTCAGAGTCTACAGTAGGAAACTGCAGCCTCTGCTACCTGAGGTTTTTAGTCAGCAATGACCATATATTTAATAACGTTCAAAATTGTATTGTCAGAAATGAATTTTATCACAAATTTCTAGAATTATGTTGCCAAAGGCATAATACCTGTTGACATAAGCATGCTTTAGTCTTTAATACACAACTAGTGAGCCAAACATGACTGTAACACATTCTTGGCCTAAAAAATCTCAGGGAGCAATAACATTGAATATTTATTGAACATCGATAGAGTGAGATGCTTTTCCTTCTGTTTTATCGCAAATGTCTTTTATAATTTTTAAGGTACATCCAACCTGATATACTTCATACTTTATTTTCTAAGAGTGTCAGTCTTCTTCTTCTTCTTCTTCTTCTTCTTCTTCTTCTTCTTCTTCTTCTTCTTCTTCTTCTTCTTCTTCTTCCTCCTCCTCCTCCTCCTCCTCCTCCTCCTCCTCCTCTTCTTCTTTTTCTTCTTCTTCTCTTCTTTTTCTTCCTCCTCCTCCTCTCCCTCTTCTTCCTCCACCTCTTCTTCTCTTTTTTCTTTGTTTGTTTGTTTATTTCTTTCTCTCTTCATCTCTTTCTCTTTTTTTTGAAATAGGATCTGTTACATAGCTTGGCTATCCTGGAAGTATGTAGACCAGGCTAGCCTTGAATCACAAAGATCTACCTGCCTCTGTCTCTCAAGTGCTGGGATTAAAGTTGTGCCCCCTCACCTGGATGACATGTGTTTTTTCAAAACCTCAATTCATACTCACCATCCCAGTCATTTTATTTTCTAAAAATACTCTGAGCAGTTGCCTAACAGTAATGTTATCTGACTCTCACTTTCGCTATCACAGGTAAGGAAATGATGCAGGCCGAACAGTTAGGTCACCCATTTCCCTTCACAGCTATTCTCCCTACAAACTGTAACATTAGCACTCAAATCACCAAACGCATGTGATTTGACCCTGCGACACAGAGGGACTAAAGTTCATGGACTAGTCGCTCCCTTGCAGTTGCTTTATATTTCATGACAACCTTGGAATTGGAGGAGAACCTCCCTGGAAGGCTAGATCCCTCAGTTTAGTGCTGACTTCTCCTCTTGGTTTAAAAATGCATTTGAGAATATAATAAGTGTTGATTAGGGCAGTTTCATCTCATTATGTTTAGACACTCTATTTATACAAGTGTGCCTTCCCCCACAAAATTTAATAGTGCCCTCTTCTTAAGTGACTACACATCGGAACGCTACAGGAGTAAACTACTTTTTCATGCTCCTAAGTGCTTGTCCATGGGAAACACCGCAAACTACAGCATTACATTGTAACAAACCCTTTTAATTGCCATTCAGAAGGTCCCAGTGGTCTTTATCACCTTGTCAGATTCTTCTCATAGATCACAAGAGCACTCTGTGAAAGAATATGGAGCTAGTCCTTCCCCTTACTTATTTCTAATCTTGCCCTCCCTCCCAGAAGAATGGATACATGAAAGTGAATATTGGTCTGGGCCTTGAGAGTATGAGGTGGCTATTTCATAGAACCTTCTTTCCAGTATCCTCCCCCAACCCTACCCCTGGAGGACACAGACATTTCAGCTGGAATGCCACCAAAAGAATCTGCTGGAGTTGTGTGTGAAGACATGCAATTGTCCATTTCTCAAATAGGGTTACAACACTTGAAAAGATCCTGGGGTTTGAGACTGAAAAGGCTGGCCCAAAGTTCTTGTTTGCATCTCCTGAGTGTTGCAATAACAAGCAAAACCACCACACACACCTACCTTGGAAACATCAGATTATTTGGCATATTGAATCCATTTTGACCAATTAATTTTAATGTGGTATTAGATACCATGACTATTTTTTTATATAGATCTTACTGATAGTTGAAACATTTCGTTCTTTTGTTTGAAGTGTATGTGTGTGTGTGTGTGTGTCTGTGTGTGTCTGTGTGTGTCTGTGTGTGTGTTGGCCAGTGGTAGATATCAGGCACTCTTCTGCAAGAGCCATCCACCTTATCTTTTTGAGCCAGGGTCTCTCACCGGCACTTGGGGTTTCACCAGTTAAACTAGGCTGGCCAGACTCATCCAAGAAACCTGTGTGTCTCTGCCTTCCCAGCACTAGGATTAAAAACACACCACCATACCTGCATTTTTCCCATGAGTTTTGAGAATTGAACTCAGGTATTCATACTTGTGCTGGACACATTGCATCCTTGAAGTATATCTCTAATATTCTATGAGCAACCCAACTTTAGTAGATGACTATGATTTACATACTTGAGCAGCTAATCATGCCTTTGAAGTCCACTAAGCTGAGTTACATAGAAGCAAAACAGAGAAAGACTTCAGACTGGAAAGATCCTTAAGATTCTTTTTATAGATGTGAATTCTAATGAGACCTCCGGGACGGTGGCTAAGGAATGCTTCACTCTTAATGAAGGGAAAGACTCAACCATCCATTTTCATTTAGAGGATATTTGAGTTAAGAAAATGAAGTGAAAATTAAGTAGGCAGGATAAAATTGTCTTAACCTATCTATTTACATTCTTGTAAAATTTAATTAAACCACAGTTTAATTAAAAGATATCACAACCCATGTGCTTCTTGCTAAAGTACAACCACTGAAATCAACTGGTAAACTTTTTCTGTACCATTTAAAAGTTTTTAAATCTATATCTCTCAAGTTCTTGATTTTGAAAACTGATAGAGACATTTCATGCAAAATATAATTCTTGTGGAAATTAAGATAAAGGAAAAGGGGCCTTCGGAGATGGTTCATGGATAAATTGATAGACTTGAAAGTGTGAGCGTCACCTCTTGGATCCCTAACACCCATGTAAGTACCAAGTATGTGTGGTGATCCACCTGTGATCCCAGAGCACAAGAGATGGAGACAGGGCATCTTGGAGCGAGCTGACTAGTCTCGTTAGTCAAATAGGCAGTTCTGGGTTTAGATAAGAGACCCTCCCAAAACAATAGAAGAAGAAACCTGTCATCATGAGAGCGCTGCACACACACAGGCATACAGAAAAAGTAAAGAGATGAACTCACCTGGGTACTTGGGGTTTCACCCTTACATTCTTGAAAATCTATGGATGTTAACAAAGAATCACTTTTCTCACCGCTGTCTTGGCTGATAAGTGTATCCACGTAGTTCGGCTGAGGGAAGATAAGGTGGCTCTTTCGAGAGTCTGCAGTGAGTGAAACCTCATGGGAGTATGTTTGTAGGAAAGCCTGGACCCCGTCCAAGCCAACGAAGTGCGAGGCAGGCACATCTCCCAGCCCGCCACCCGAAGCCTGTAGCATGTGTGATTTGTGCCAACGCCACAGTCTGAGAGCCAATAACACAGTGACAAAGACAAGGAAAACACAGGAAACAGTGGCCACTGCCACCACCAGGTAGAGGGTGATATCTGAATCATTGGGTTCACTGGGGGTCCTAATGCTGCCTAGGTCTGCTAGGACATCAGGAATGCTGTTGGCTACAGCCACAGTGAGTGTCACAGTGGCTGAGAGTGGGGGTTGGCCATGGTCCTGTACAGCTACCACAAGGTTCTGTTTAAGCGCGTCTCTGTCCAGAAGGGCCCTTGCTGTGCGCACCTCACCTGTGTGTAGCCCTACTGAGAAAAGCCCTGGCTCACTGGCTTTAAGCAGGCGGTAGGACAGCCAAGCATTTGGGCCGGAGTCTTTGTCCACAGCTACCACCTTGGTCACTAGGTATCCAGGTTCTGCCGAGCGAGGAGCCAACTCCACCCCTGTGGAACCATCAGTGGGGAGGGCAGGGTACAGGATCTCAGGGGTGTTGTCATTCTTGTCCAGCACGAAGAGGTTCAATGACACATTACTGCTGAGAGGTGGGTCTCCACTGTCACGAGCAGTCACTTGTAGTTTTAGATTCTGAAACTGCTCATAGTCAAAGGATCCCAGTGCATACAGGACACCAGTGTCAGAGTTGATGGAGATGTAGGAGGATACTGGTACCCCATGGATGGTGTCCTCCGATAAAGCATAAGTGATTTGGGCATTCTTGTCACTGTCAGGGTCTTGTGCAGTCACCGAGAAGATGGAGGCGCCTCTGGGATTGTTCTCAGGGACATAGATGGAGTAAGAGGAGTCGGAAAAGGTGGGTGGGTTGTCATTGGTGTCTGACACGTGAATGGACATATGAGTTTCAGTGGACAGGGGAGGGATTCCGCCATCTGTGGCCTTCAGTGTGATGTTGTACATAGACATCTTTTCCCGGTCCAGGTTTTGTGCTGTGACCAGCCTGTAATAATTATCAATTGATCGCTCTAACTTGAAAGGCAGGTTTTCTGGCAAAGAGCAGGTCACCTCACCATTCTTCCCCGAATCTTTGTCTTGGAGGTAGAAGAGAGCGATCACGGTCCCAGGTGGTGTGTCTTCAGGGACTGGGCTGCTTACGGATGTGATAGTCACTTCTGGGGCATTGTCATTCACATCCAAAACCGTGATCAGTACTTTTGCCTTGGTTAGACTACCAGCACCATCTTGAGCCTGAACTTCCAGTTCATAGAAGCTGGATTCTTCATAATCCAGATCTTTTAAAGTTGACAGTTCTCCTGTCAGGGAGTTCAGATGGAATATTTGTAGAAGTTCTGGAGTTATTTTCCTAAAAGAATAAGTCACTTCCCCATTGACTCCCTCATCCAAGTCGATAGCATTTACTGTGAGAATTCCTGTGCCTACTGGCACGTTCTCAGGGATTGTCGCTTGATACCGGGGCAGAGAGAAGACTGGCATGTGATCATTCACATCCACCACTGTCACGAGGATGCTGGTGGTGCCAGATCGGAGTGGATCCCCACCATCATAGGCTGTGAGGACCAGATGGTGAAGCCCCTCTTCTTCCCGATCAAGAGCCTTCTCCAGCACCAGTTCTGGGTACTTGATTCCATCATCTCCACTTTGCACAACCAGGGAGAAGTGGTGATTGGGGCTGAGCTGGTATCTCTGGAGGGAGTTCGTGCCCACGTCTGAATCTGTAGCCTCACTAAGTGGAAACCTCATCCCCGGAGCTGCATTTTCCATTATTTTTACATTTATTTCTTCCGTTAGGAATTTGGGAGCATTGTCATTAACATCCATTATTTCCACCTCTACGGGGTAAAGATTCATTTTGTCTTCTATCAAGATGTTAAAGCTCACGAGACATCGTGGGCTCTGAGCACACAATTCCTCCCGGTCTATCCTGCCCGCGGTGACCAAGCTGCCGCTCCGCGGGTTCAGAGAGAAAAGCTGGGTCTTACCTTTAGTGATGATGCGTACTCCGCGCTCCGCCAGCTCCCGAGGCTGCAGTCCCAGATCCTTGGTGATATTTCCCACAAAAGATCCCTTGTCTGTCTCTTCAGACACGGAGTAGAGAATCTGTCCTGCCCAGGCTTCCCACCAGGTCCCCAGGAGAATGGAGAGCAGCACAAATCCTTTGTAGTGCGAGCCCCAGCCCCTCTGCCCAGGCGCCATTGCTGTCCTGCGGATCTTGCTCACTCCATGAGAGGTCTCGGAATGTGCTTCAGAACCCAGTTGGGTCCGCCAGGACCCAGGTGGGCGGACGGGAATCCGGGAATCCAGCCATTCGGCTTGAGTTTGATGCTGCTCGGAGGAGGGCTTGTCTCAGTAGGTCCTTTTCTTTGTGCTGTGAACTCGGTGGTTCTGTCTGAGCTCTGGCACCACCATCTCATGGTTGGTGAACAGCGGCACGCAGAGTCCTTACTAAGTTACTGCACCATCTTGAAGCAAAATAAACTGATTTTTATAGAAAGCGGTTTAATTCTTCAAAATTTCTGTTTGCTTAAATTTCTTCAACCCAGACACCACGGGCATACTTTAAAGATACATTTGAAGGTATTGACTAGTTGATAAATCCAAACACGTTTAAAAAATATCTTTCAGGAAGCAACATTGATGTTATATTCTTGAGCACAAATTCACATTTTAATTAGAGAAAATTAAGCCTTGGCTGGCAAACATGTAAACGTTATTTAAATCTATATTGTAAAATTATACTGCAAATATGTCCCTATGTATATTTTATGTTCTCTGTTGATGAATCATTTATTTGGAGCTCTGTTTAGTTTATTTATTAAAAATGTAGTATTGAAATTGACTATCTCTGCTAGCTTATTCTTCCCTTTGACAACTGTCACTAGCATTTGATCAGCAGATAATAAAACAGCCAGGTGATCTTGCAGATTTGTTTCCATGAAGACTCAAAATCCAATATGTGATCAAACTCCCTGACAACTTAGCTTGGTATTAATTATTTGTATGTTAAGTTGATCAAAAAGTTTCCTTTAGCTCATGATATTTATATGTTTAATAGTTGATGAGTTCTATAGGTTTTCTATAGTAAATGTTTCATTTGCTCAAATTATATGGTCACAGGAAACTTATGTGAAAGACTAAAACTAGGCATATACCCATGAAACGCAGTTAGCTAGCTTTGGCAATGCTGATGTATATTCAAGATGTAGCTTAAAAATCACCCAAAATTGATGATACATGAAAATAGCATATTCCCTCAGAGCTTATAAAACAAATAGTCATATTTGTGTAGGAGGCCATTTAATTCACACAACTAATACATAGGATATAGGATATTTAAAATTAACATAAAAATAAAATCAAAGAATCACCAACACTCTTCAAACAAATCAGATTTGAAAACGGAGGGCTGGAAATAAACTCTTCCCTAATAACTATAGAAGTATAAATGGCACAGTATCAGCTCGGCAAAACATGCTTACTCCTATCTTACTGTTTAAGAGCATAAACTAGTTAGGCATGGTGGTAGTCTAGCATTTGGGAGGTGGAAGAAGGAGGACCACAAGTTTAAGTTCAGTCTGGGCCACACAGGGAGTTCTAGGTCACACTGTGCTACATAACAAAATCTTCTCTAAAAGAAGAATTTAATAGTCTTGTTTTTCTTTTCTCTTTCCCTTCTTCCTCCCTCTCTTTCCTCCCTCCTTCCTTCTTTTCCTCCTTCCTTCTTTTCTTCCTTTGTTGTGGTGGTGTTTAAACCAAGGGCTTCAGATATACAAGACAAGCTCATTATTATTATTATTATTATTATTATTATTATTATTATTATTATTATAGTGCTGAAGACTGACTCAGGGCTTTGTGTATAGTTGGCAAGTACTGTACCACAGAGCTGGGTTTTCATCCTCTTAATCTTTATTATTACTGTCAACATCAGGTTACAAAGGAGAGACTCATACATTTTCTTTTTTTTTTTTTTTTTTGCTTTTTCGAGACAGGGTTTCTCTGTGTAGCCCTGGCTGTCCTGGAACTCACTCTGTAGACCAGGCTGACCTCGAACTCAGAAATCCACCTGCCTCTGCCTCCCAAGTGCTGAGATTAAAGGTGCGTGCCACCACCGCCCGGCGACTCATACATTTTCAACATGTATTCTAAATTAGGTCTTTATTAGATGAGCATATCAAAATCAGGTGTGTAAATTGTCAGTCCATTCCATTGTCAGATTATTGGATCTTCTAACTCAGGATTGGGAAAAATTAAATTGTTCTACAACTCAGCAATATTATAGAATCTTCATGTCTTTATTAATTCCTTGGCTATCAATTCTACTCCTTCTCCCTTTGATGTGCTCCTCACTATGTAGCACAGGCTGGCTTCAGATTTATGATTCTCTTGCTTCAGTCTTCTGGGTTCTGAAATTAAGATGTGCGCCATCCAGATAAGGGAGCACTGACCAGCTCAGCTACCATCCAGGCCTAGATCCAGGGTTTTGAGTTGGCCCACCCCCAAATAGATATCACCTTCGAACAGTTGGGACATGTGAAAGGGTTGGTCCTGCTTATCCAAAGCTGCAGGATCTCCATGACACAGGGCAACAACAGGATAACAGGGAGGAGGTCCTAGTGAGGATTCAGTATCCATGGTGTCACAGAAGATCTCAAACCAGGCCAATGACTCATTGCAGCGAACACTTGCATGTGAAGAGTGTGGACAGAGGGGTGCACTGTGGGACACACAGTGGCAAAGGACAAATCCCATGATGAGATGTTTGCTATGCTTTTGTTTGTTTGTGTTTTTTGGGGGGGTGTTTCAAGGGCAAAGGGTGGACATGAGGGGACAGGGAGATGAGTGGGACCGAAGTGCATGATGTGAAACTCACAAAGAATCAATAGAAAGTCAAAGAAAGGATGTGCACCACTAAGCCTACCCAATCCCCATCAGCTTACTTTTGAGAAGAGACAATTAGAGACCCTCCCATGTCACTAGGAGTCCCTTTCTTGTTATTCCTCTGACAATGAAAGAGTTCACCATTTTCTGCTTGGTAATCCATATGATTATTTGTATCTTTGGTCATGAAGAATAAAACCAGTTCATTGAAATGGCAATCCTCATTTCCTTCAAATACTGAAGACATAGAGTTCCTATGCACTAAATATTGAGTTCCTGTATGACAGAGACTTATTTTCTTTAAATGCTAAATTATGTAAAATTTCACTTGAGTCCTGTTAAGACTTTATCCTCCCATTCACCAGTCATTCTGTATTTTTAGAGCTATTTCCTATAAGTGATTTTATATTAAAACTCATTTTCATCATTAAATGCTATAAAGTCCCGAATGCACACACGCCATTGTAATCCATTAAACAATACAACAATTATAATAATGGTGATGTTATCAAACCTTTGTTCACTATATTACTTCATTGTTGAAAAAAGATTTCACAAAGTTGTTTTATTTCATCTTCTTAGGAATGTGTGAGATATATAAGGCAAGGTTACAAATTTTAGTACCAATTGGAAGACTATAGAGGTTTTCACTGGCTCAAATGAATGACAATTGGTTCTAAACATATTATTCAGTTTCTTTTCAAGTAAAGATTTTAAATAAAAATTTAGGCAGTCCCCTCCCATGGGCATCGGTGGTTTTAAAAGTTAAAACCATAAGGAGTAAAAACTGTTTCACTGCTATCACCGGAATGGAGTTCAGGCCATTTGTGATCCCTGACCGAAGCAAGAACCATGTAGGGCGTTTCAGTGCACTTTTGAATGTTTGGGCAGTTGTGTATTTTCCTCTTTCCAAAGAACGGAGGCAAATGTGTAGTACTGAATTCGTGTCCTTGTGAAAGGATGACACTGTAAAGGATGGCCGATCGGCGAAGCAACCCAGCCTTAAATATCATCTAACCTGAACATGTACAGGAGGAAAAAGATAACGGCACAATGGCCCAGTGGGCGCTTAGCCCAGCAAGTGGGTTATCACCAAGCCAAGATTAGACAAAGGTCACGAAAAGATTCTGGAATAGAAAGCCAGCTCTCACCAAGTAGAACAGGAAAAAGGCAAATATGAGAAGAAAAAAATCAAGATGCAGAAATAAAGGAAATGTGCATGTAACTTTCACTAAGAACTGGAAGGATGGTTGTAGAGTGCTTGCCTAGCATGCACAAAGTCCTAGGTTCGAGTCTCAGCACTGCATAAACCAGGTGTGGTAGTGCACACCCATGAGGCAGAGGCAGGAGGATCAGAAATTCAAGGTCAGTTAAGTGAGGTCGGCTTGGGATATGAGAGACCCTGGAGAGAGAGAGAGAGAGAGAGAGAGAGAGAGAGAGAGAGAGAGAGAGAGAGAAGATAGCTCCCATGCGAATTTTCACCATTTTGGAAGACACCTGGAATTATTATGTAATCTTGAGAAAAAATGGAAAACTAAAATCTTAATTGTGCATAGTAAAGGCTTTAATTCCATTTTTTTTCAGTTTAGAGTAGAAATTGCCTAGCTGTCCTAGAATAGGAAAAATCCCTTGGAAATGAGATGTACAAAATCAAAGATACAGAAAAAAGCACAGCTAAACAAATCTACAGTATGAAACAAAATTTTTTCTCCTATGAAAACCAAGAAAAGAGACCCAGGGATCTGCTAATAAAAAGGAAAACCTCAGAATTATATGGGTTTAATTGAGTTTTCATTGATGTGACAAAACCGTCTTAGAGAAATCAACTTGAAAAGGAGAAAGATTTGTTCTGATTCCTGGGTTTAGAGGTTCTGTTCGTGATACCTTGGCTCTGTTGCTGGGAGGTTGCAATGAGGCTGCACATCACAGTAGAAACATGTGGTATGACAAGACTGTCACCATGTGGCAGTAATAAAGCTCAAGTCCAGGCATAATATATCCCCTTCAAGGCTGTGTCTTCAAGCAGTCAACTTTCTTTTCTACTGATACCCACTTCCATCACTTCCCAATAGCCCATCCAATTATGAACTCATCAATAGATCAATCCTTTGACAAGATCAGGATCCTTACAATATAATACTTTTCAAAAGCTCTCCTATGATCACCTTTTATTTCCCCCTGAGACAGTTTTTCAGTTTTCTTATGTACCCCTGGAACTTGCTCTGTAGACTAGGCTGGCCTCAAACTCTCAGAGATCTGCCTGCCTCTGCCTCCAGAGTGCTGGGATTAAAGGGGTGTACCACCACTGCCCAGCCTCTGATTACTTTTTTTGGAGTCCAAACCTTGGATCTCTGGGTGACATTTTATATGCAAACTATGGCAGATATGATTCATTGCAAAAGAGAAAGTACTCCACTGCCAATTAAAGAGAACATTACAATTTCCTGGATTTTTTTTTTTAAAAATAAGATCAATAGCCTTACCTGATCAAGAGAGTCTTCCTCTTTGCAAAGAGCTGAGTCTTCCTGTATCAGTAAAGGCTCATTTTTCTCACAGCCCTCCTGACTGATGAGTGTGTGGGCATAGTTGGGCTGGGGAAAGATCAGATGGCTCTTCCTTGAGTCTGCTGTGAGGGAGACCTCATGGGAATAGGTCTGTAGAAAAGCCTGCACCCCATCAATACCCATGAAGTGTGAAGCGGACATATTTGACACACCTTTCCTTGTGGCCTTCAGCAGTCTTGACTTATGCCAGTGCCACAGCCTGAGCACCAGCAGCCCCATAACAAAAGCAAAGAAGATGCATGAAACAGTGGCCACTGCCACCACCAGGTAGATTGTAAGGCTTGAATCATCAGACTTGTGTGGAAGGTCAAGGCTGCCCAAGTCAGCCAGGATGTCAGGAATGCTACTGGCCACAGCCACAGTGAGTGTAACAGTAGCTGAGAGAGGAGGCTGGCCATGGTCCTGCACAGCCACCACCAGGCTCTGCTTAAGTGCATCTCTGTCCATCAGGACTCTTGCTGTGCGAACCTCACCTGTGTGCAGCCCCACCGAGAAGAGCCCTGGCTCGCTGGCCTTGTACAGGCGGTAGGACAGCCAGGCATTCTGACCTGAGTCTTTGTCCACAGCCACCACTTTGGTCACTAGATATCCAGGCTCTGCAGAGCGGGGAGCCAGCTCCACACCAGTAGAACCATCAGTGGGGAGGACAGGGTACAGGATCTCAGGTACATTGTCATTCTGGTCCAGCACAAACAAGTTAAGTGACACGTTACTGCTAAGTGGGGGTTTCCCTCTGTCACTGGCTGTCACCAGTAGATTCAGTTCTCTAAACTGCTCATAGTCAAAGGAACACAGTGCATACAGGACACCAGTGATGGAGTTGATGGAGAGGAAGGAGGATAGAGGTGTACCCTGAAGGGTTTCTTTGGCCAGAGAGTAGATAATTTCTGCATTCTCTTCACTGTCAGGGTCCACTGCATTCAAAGAGAGGATGGAGACGCCCTTAGGGTTATTCTCAGGGACATAGACAGAGTAGGACGAACGGGAGAAAACTGGTGGGTTGTCATTAATGTCTGCCACATCTAAGGAGATAAATCTTTTTGTAGACAGAGGTGGTGTTCCTCTGTCAGTAGCTATCACAGTGATGTTATATGAAGATACTTGTTCCCGATCAAGTTCCATATTTGTTACTAACCGAAAATAATTGTCTAATGATTCTTCCAATTTAAATGGGAGACTTTCTGAGATGGAACATATTACCAGGCCATTCTGTCCTGAGTCTTTATCATAGACTTGAAAAAGAGCAATCACGGTTCCCGGAGGTGCGTTTTCAGCAATTGCTCTGCTACCCGATGTAACAACCACTTCCGGTGCATTGTCGTTCATATCCAAGATGGTTATTAAGACTTTTGCTCGGTCTTGAAGACCTGATTGATCTCGGGCTTCAACATCCAGCTCATAAAATCTTGAATTCTCATAGTCTAGAGTTTCAGAAGTGGAAATTTCCCCAGTTAAAGGATCTAAGCAGAAAATCTGCGAGATTTCTTCTGTGATCCTCACAAAGGAATATGTTATTTCTGCATGGACTCCTTCATCCTGGTCAGTGGCATTAACTGTTAACACTCGTGTACCCACTGGCAGATTTTCAGGAACACTCACACGATAGATAGGCTGAGTAAATACTGGAGCGTTGTCGTTCACATCTACGACAGTTATGAGAATTCGTGCCATGCCTGTTCGGACAGGGTCACCACCATCCATGGCAACAAGGACCAAATGGTGAACTGCTTCCTCTTCCCTGTCCAGGCTGTGCTCCAACACCAGCTCCGGGTATTTGGGCCCATGGTCTCGGCTTTGCACATGTACTGAGAAGTGACTACTACCGCTGAGCTTGAAGCCCTGAATGGAGTTCACTCCCACATCGGGGTCATAGACACCCATTAGTAGAAAATGAGAGGATGGAGCTGCATTTTCAAGAATCTTCAATTCCATTTCTTCCTTTAAGAATCTGGGTGCATTGTCATTCATGTCCACTATTTCTACTTCCACAGGATAAAGATTTAGTTTCTCTTCTACAAGGATGTTAAAGCTCACGACACAGGGCACACTCTGGGCGCACAATTCCTCCCGGTCTATCCTGCCCGCGGTGACTAAGCTGCCGCTTCGCTGGTTTAGGGAGAAAAGCTGCGACCTACCTCTGGAGACGATGCGGACCCCGCGCTCCGCCAGCTCGCGGGGCTGCAGCCCCAGGTCTTGGGCGATGCTGCCCACGAAGGAGCCTTTCTCCAGTTCCTCGGGAATAGAGTAGCGGATCTGCCCAGCTTCGGAGCCCCACAACCACCACAGGAGATTGAAAAGCAGGAGCAACTCGCTGCAGGGCGGGCGCCTCTGCAGAGCCGCCATGACTGGCTTGTTAAAGACTTCCCAGCGATTGCTGGTAGGAAGAACAGCCCCAGACCACTTGGTAATCCACAGAATTAGAGGTCAAGATCCTTACACGAACAGAGACTAGTTGAGAATCATTTCAGGTTAGAATTTTTGCATAGCTTTGATATCTCATCAGTACACAACCTTGTTCTTACTGATTTTCTTGCTGGGGTTAGGGAACAGCGACACTTAGAGTCTTAATTTCGTACTGCACCCGTTTTGTGAAACTGGTAGAGGGTTTTATTTCTGTTAAAATTTGCAGTTATGACATATTTCCCTCAGAGAGTAACTGAAACAAGAACAGTATGTTCGATTTCAAATGGTCTTACATGTTCTCTGAAAAATTCTCACTCTCTTAGAACCCTGCAGAACAGGAATGACATCACATTTTCCTGGAACTCTTGAATCCTCACCTGCATTTGCCCATTTTCAGTAATGCCACTAATAGTCACAAACACATTCTGAACGAATCTACTCCAGTGTGAGCGAGCAGAAGAGCTGCCATTTTTACATGTCACTATCGGTTCCTATTAACATTAAAGAGTGGTTGGAACATCGGCTACATTTGTGTAAGCTTTTTAAAAATTTTAAAGGAAGTGAAAAATGTATAAAGTGCATACAACTTTTTTTATTGCAAAGTCAATACATTTTTATTTAAGGCGTTCCACGTATGATTCCTTCACTGTTTCTCAAGCTCACCTAAATGTAAGATTTTTGAAAATAGCCCTTTCTCAACAAAGAATGATTAATCCAGTTGTGATGTCAGCCCATAATTCTTTTCTTTTTCCTTGAATTAAAGACACATAATCACCCCCACTAAAACATTCTCCACCGGAGGATTTCTGACTTCTCCTTAGGAATCATTTTAGGGCAGATCCGCCGCCTCTCGTGTGTGACCCTCCTCCTCATCTACCATGAACAAACTCAGATCATACTCATTCCTATCAGGTTATCATTATTCCTCTCAGAATATTAATCTGTATGAAGAATATGCCAGTGCCACACTGAAACATCTGCTCATGGGTATCTTCACCTCAGACCTTATGCTGGAGACAAGCCTCACCATCCATGCCCTCACCCCATCATCTCCCTGAGTTGCTTTGTGTACCACCTTCCTTTGTGTTTGTATCAAAACGCATACTGAACAATGCATTCTGGGTTGAAAAACAGGACGTATTATTGCACTTGTCTTCCACGCTGCGTAAGACATTTTAATACATTTATTTATTGTGTTGTGCACAGGATATTTGTGATTGCACTCAAAGTAAGTGGATCACCTAATTTTATAGAGTTGTGTTAAATTCAGGAAATAATGTCCGGGGTTAGGAATTGTGGTGGTTTCAGTAAGAATGACCCACTATAGGCTCATACACTTGATTTCTTAGGAAGTGGCACTATTTGGAAGGATTAAGAGGTGTGGCATTGTCTTAGTAGGTATGATGTTGTTGGAGGAAGTGTGTCACTGGGGGTGGGTTTTGGAGTTTCAGAACCCTAAGCCAGTCCCAGAGCCTGTCTCTTCTTGCTGTCTGTGGATCCTAAGGTAGACTCCTCAGCTACAACTTTAATATCATGTCTGACTGCATGCTGCCATGCTCCCTGCCATGATGACAACAGACTAAACCTCTAAAATTGTAAGCAAGTCCCAATTAAATGCTTTTCTTCATAAGAGTTGATGCAGTCATGGTGTCTTTTCATAGCAATAGAACAGTGACCAAGACAGGACAATGATCCAGTGTTAGAGTGCTTGTTTAGGCATCAAAAACCTTGAATTCAGTATCAAGCACTATAAAGGCAGTAGATAATGTGTAATAATGATAGTGTGGTATATTACCTCATTGAAATGTTTTTGGTTGTATTGCTTTACAATTAACAAAAAACTTAAGACCATTAGGAGACTTTCTACAGAACAGCAATTGCAACACAAATATGCTTACAAAGGGCATGCTCCATGCCAAGAAAAATTAATAAAACAACAGAATCAAGTAGTACTTAATCTGCAGTGTTTCATCTTTAAGTTAAGGAGTTCTCTCCTAACTATACATAGGAAAAGATTTTTTAAAATATTTATTTCATGTATGTGAGTGCACTGTAGCTCACACACCAGAAGAGGGCATCAGATCTCATTACAGATGGTTGTGAACCACCATGTGGTTGCTGGGAATTGAACTCAGGACCTCTGAAAGAGCAGTCAGTGCTCTTAACCACTGAGCCATCTCTCCAGCCCCATAGAAAAGATTTTTAAGGAACAATTTGCAAGTTTATTGAATCAAGGTTATGTTTGGGTTGTCTTCATGGGTGTTGAACCAAAGGGTCCAACACATAGATCTTGTAGTAGAACATCTTTGGGAATTGTACTAAGAAAATTAAACTCAGTGCCTGAAGAATGTCAGGCAGTTCATCTAAGCCACTGGAGGAATATGACAGAATTCCCTTGTCATAGTCGGGGAAAAGGAAAACTTCCTATGGAGCCTTGGAACAGAGATCAATCTCAAAACAGACTCCAGTGTTGTGCCTATAGAAGTGCCACAGATATAGGGCAATAGCTACAACCATGGTAAGGAGAAAGAGCACAAAGATCAAGGTCAAGACTACCATCAGGTAAATCTGGAGCTTGCCTAGGGGTCAAAGAGGATTGGGTAATCATTAACGTCTGGAAGTACCTCTTGCAATCTATCTGTAAAGATTACACTCAGTGTAGCAGAGACCAACAAGGTAACTGACCTTCATTTTTCAATACAGTCAGATGTGGTGATGGACATCATCTTGTTTCTCAAAATATTCTCAGTACAACATTTCCTATGAGCAATCCTAGGCTGTAGACTCCCATACAGCAGGAGAGGGAAGCATTGTCTTCAGAGTCCACATCTGTGAGCACTACTTTGTTGATTAGATAACCAGACTCTCTGTGGTTGGCAGTATTATGTAGAAGAGCTTACTGTGTGCCCCAGCACAGGGTGAAGCTTATGTTTGGTGCTGTCACTGAGCTGTCCCACCAACATGCACATGCCCACCTTGGCATTGAGACTGAAGAATCCTAAATGTGGGACTTCAGTGTCAGCTTGAAAGAGTATAGCTTCTTATGGTTGTACAAACTCCACTTGGGACATATAGGATAATGACCTTAGCTCTAGGTCACTGGCCAAGGTGGAATAGGCTACATGACCAGTAGGCCCCAAATCAGGATCTGAAGGACTTACTAGCATGGTGTGTGTGGGGGTATAGATGGGGATTGTTCTCAGTTATATGAACCATATAGGAGGCCTGGTGGAAAACTGAACGTTGACACTGATGTCTGAGATTTACAGAATGAAGTTTGTGCTGGAAGAATGGGACAGATTTTCTTTGTCCACTGCTGTGATAATAACACTATACTCTGGAATCTGTTCCTAGTGTAAGGCTCCATTTGTTCCCTACTTATATATGTGTTTTGAATCTTGAACTAGATTGTAAGTGGAATTTTCCTTTTTTTAGCACAAAATTTCCCCATTATGTTTTACAATGTACAGTGTGTCTTCCACTATCACTTGCTTGCACCTTAACTATGTAGCTCTCCATTTCTTTAAAGGCCAATTATCCATCAGTGGTGAGGTTCCCCCTTTACTGTTCACTTGAGCAGTTGTCTAACTGCCTTAGCATTGGTAAAGGAATAGGTAATCTTGCCACTGATGATCTCATCTGGGACATCAGCCATCATTCTTGGGGAAGGTTATCATTTTCATCTGCCATAATTTCCTAATCTGGGTGGTCTAGTGGCCTGCCCTTTGTCCACAGTGGTGAAGAGCAGATAATGGCAGGAATGCCTTTCTCTGACCAGAGGCACTTTCCATACTAGTAACATCTTCCATCTGGGTTCTCCTTTTGAAGAAAGTGAAGTGTGGTGTGGGCTGAGGCAGTGTGTGGTATTTAGAATGGAAATTAACCTCATAGACTCATGTTTGAATGCTTTGAAGTCAATTGAACTGTTTAAAAAGGATTAGAAGGTGTGGCCTTGCAGGAGGTGTGGCCTTGCTGGAAGTGTGGCCTTGTTGGAGGTGTATCACTAGAGGTGGGTTTCAAAAGTCCAGGCCATTCCCAGTTGGCTCTCCCTCTGCCTCATGGTTGTTGTCTCAGCATGTAAGTTCTCAGCTACTGCACCAGCACCATGCCTGCCTGCCTGTTTCCTGCCGTGTTCCCCACCATTATGTTCATGGACTCACCCTCAGAAACTGATAACTCAAATAAACTCATTCCTCTGTAAGTTGCCTTGGTCACAGAGTCTCTTCACAGCAATAGAAAAGTAATTAAGACAGGCAGTATTATTTTAATGGACTGACATCTACATTCGTTTAAGATGGGTCAAGTTAGGTCCAGTTTGATGATTTCCAGCATGACGATATTTCTGGTAATGCTAGTGAGTTTTTGTTAATACTCTTGATCAGCCCACATATAAATAAACGTTTAACAGCTTTTTGTCAATCATTTTGAATTCCAATATACAGGTCAACTTCTGACTACAAGTCTGCTCTTGATCTGTAAGGTCACTCACAGGTAAATTCCTTCTCTGTATTCATGGCTGTGGTGGTTTGAATAGGTTTGCCCCCCATAGATTCATATGTTTCAATGCTTCACCATAGGGAGTGGCACTATTTGGAGGTGTGGCCTTATTGGAGTAGGTTTGGCCTTGTTGGAGGAAGTGTGTCACTGTGTAGGTATGCTCTGAGGACTCCTATGCTCAGGCTCAGCTCAGTGGGGTAAAGATATATTTGAAAAGTATGCAAATGAATGAAACTGCTGGTGATTGCAGAAGAAATATCACAAATATTCTTGAAATACAAGTTTGATGGTGCTATAAAATTTCATTTTATTCCCCTTTAACTTTTAAAAGCTGTAAATCCCATTGCCCTTAGTTTTTTTTTAAAAATTCTGTTTCACTTTAACACACACACACACACACACACACGCACACACACACACACACGGGGAGAGAGAGAGGGAGAGAGAGAGGGAGAGAGAGAGAGAGAGAGAGAGAGAGAGAGAGAGAGAGAGAATGAGTCTTGCTATGTAGTTCAGGCTATCCTGGAACTTGATATAGGTTCAAATTAGCCTAGAACTTGCCATCATCATATTATTTTTCCATCTCATCTTCCTCCCTATAATAACCAAAAAGGCTTGATAGTTTTCATAAACTTGCATAGCAAGAAGCAAGAGATTCTGTTTTCCTGCTTTTAAGTATTTATAAGTATGATTTAAAAATGAATTTATCAGAACTTGAGGGTAAGGCCATACTGCTGAAGACACCACATACTTGGAAAAATCAAGCTGGTAACTACTGGATATTTCATCCCTACTGGGAAGTGATGGAAGGTTCTAGGCACACTACCAAGAGAGAAAAGTCATCAACAGCCTTCAACAGCTATGAACCTTATGAGTTACAATAACAACTGGCCTGGTAAGATATGATAACTGTTGCAATAGTGGTGTGAATGTTACAGCCACTTCCTGCTTGGATTTAAAGCCTGCCCATAAAACAGAGCTCATTCCTGGTACCATTAACTCAGCCAAAACTCCATGGCTGGTTAAAGTCATTGGCATTAGAACTATTATTCTACTACTATAGTAGTAGCATATAGCACTGATATAGATATAGTAATAAAACTGCCCCTTAACTGTCTGTCTGTCTATCTATCTATCTATCTATCTATCTATCTATCTATCTATCTATCTATCTATCTATCACTGCATCTTTCATTCTTTATCAGAGAAGCTGCTTTTTGTAGTAGACACTGAATAACACAGAAACCCATAAGTGGTCAATGCAGAGAATAAGAAACAATGTCATGTTCAGCTACAAGTGGAACATCTACAGTCCTTCCCCTCAAAGCCCAGTAAAGGGTAGAGAAAGATTGTAATAGCCAGAGAGAGTAAACATCTGTAACAAAAAAGTATTTGCTGGACACCACAATGTCATTGCACATAGGAACTCACAGCAACTGAGACAGCATGCCCAAGACTTGCACAAGATCAAGCCAACAAAATACCATTATGGATGAGGAGGAGATCAGGAAATCTCATTCTTATCTGAGGAGCTACTGGAAGAGGGTGATTTTCTTCAGGGATGTGGCTCAGGGAGGCTGCCCATTCTCTGAATAGATTACTCTGTATCCAAGTGCATTACAGTTAGTACTAAATGAATTTAGTGGGATTACTTTTTAAAAAGATCACATAAAGTTATGTGGAAAAATTGGGGGGATTAGGAGAAGGATTAGAAGGGGAAGAATGGGGATTGATAAAACTCATATTCATGTATGAAACTCTCATGCAATAAAACAATTCACAAATAGTGTTGTTTGTCACTGCATTACAACTGTCCTCAATTGTATTGTTTTTTCCCTAGTAGATGAACAATGGTAAGTTATCTGAATTTGAGAGGTGAGATATGTATCCTTAAAACCATATATATGAAAGAAAGATATTAATGTTGATTTTTTTCTTGGTTCCCAGTTTACTGTATAATCACTTAAACATATTGGAGAGACATAATACTGACTGTCCTGAAACTCACTATGTAGACCAACCATACTGGCCTGAATTCACAGAGATCTGCCTGCCTCTGCTTCCTGAGTGCTGGGATTAAAAGTGTGTACTATAATGCCCAGTTCACGTAAGCATTTTTAACTGACATTCTTTGCTATTCAATAAACATGTTGATTTCATTAGTCATGTAGTGTGTCTTATTGTTTTGTATTTTTATTTTTTAAGACAGGATTTCTCTGTATAGACCTGGCTGTCTTGGAACTCACTTTGAAGACCAGGCTGGCCTCAAACTCATAAATCTGCCTGCCTCTGCCTCCCAAGTGCTGGGATTAAAGGCGTGCTCTACCACCCACACTGCCCATCATTGTGTTTTATAGTTTTAATTACATTCCCAAAGTAGAAAACCTACATAAAGAAAAAGTACCTTTAACTTATATAATATGTTGCTATTCTAAAATGTGTCAGGTGTACAGCAGCATAATCTCACTTTGTAACACAAAGCATTAAAGTATCTTAAACTGTTCATTATGCCCAGGATTCTACACAGTCATTCATTCATTGGCATTATTATTATCATTATTATTTTAGTGTGTTATGCATAGGCTAGAGGTTGATGTCAGATGTCTTCTTCTAGTTCTCTCTTATGCTTTCAGACAGGGTCTTTCATAGAACCTGGAGCTCATTGATTGGCCAATCTGACTAGACAGCAAGTCCCAGCGATCCTCTTGTTTCCATCACTCTTGCCTTCCTTAGTACAGGGGTTAGTGACAAATATCCATCTTTTTTGTTTGTATATGGGTTCTGGGGATGAGTTCTTTTAAAACCTATTTTTATTTTATGTGTATAGGTGTTTGTCTGCTTGTATGTGTACCTCGTGCATGCATTTGGAACCCATGGAGGACAGAGGTGGGTGTCAGATCCTTTGAGACTGGAGTTACAGGCAGCTCTGAGCTGCCATACACGTTCTGGAAACCCAACTGTGGTCCTTTGCAAGAACAACAAGTGCTCTGAACTGACAAGCCACATCTCAAGTGTCAGTGTGTTTACACGACAGGCACTGTACTGACTGAACCATCTCTCTTGCCTGAGCATCTGCACTTTTTCCAAATGTTAAAAAAAAAAAATCACTGAAACAAGACTTTAAAAACATATGCAAGCAAAGTGCCTTCCCACTAGTAAGAGTACCTCATTTTAATGGGAAAGCTACCGTTTCAGAACACACATATAACTACTCTTTAAAAGAATATAATGTACATATGGTACCTATACTTACAGTGTATGGAACAGGCGTTTTATAATGTAAAGTCTATCAGTTGTTTATAGATATTTAAAGGATGTTTCATCATTGAAGAAAGCTTGTCTCAGTATACATAACTAAATATAAAAATTGTCATTACAAACAATGGAAAAGGGGAATAGAGAGCTAGCTCAGTCAATGAAGTATTTGCTTTGCAAGTATGAGGATATGAGTTTGATCCTTAAAAACCCATGGTTTAAAAAAAACCTGTCATGGTGGCAAGTGCTTATAATTCTAGTATTGGGGAGGCAGAGACAGAAGATCTCTGGGGCTCCTTGGCCAGACAACCTAGCCTACCTTCTGAGATTTGGGCCAATGAGAGATTCTGTCTCAATAATAAGGTGGTTGGTGCCTGAAAAACAACATCTGAAGTTGTCCCTGACCTCCACAAGCACTTGCATACACATAGGCAGGCAAACACACACACACACACACACACACACACACACACACACACACACGCACACACACACACAAACACACACACACACAAATACACACACACACACACACACACACACACACACACTGAAATGGCATATTTCTGTGAAGAAGTGAATGACATGAACATCTCTGCTTGCATAGATTCTCTTCTTAGTGTTTGAATTTACTAGTCTTTGGCAAGTCTGTTGTTTATACTGTTATCTGCTGTATTCTAATGTCATGTCTGCTGTTCTTACTGTTATCAGAAGAATGTACACATGTATATAGTATGGTAGTCCTTTAAATGTTTAGAAGATAAAATCAAGTGTTCCTGGGTTTTAAGTGTGTTAACAAACCTTTATGTGTCTAAAATAGCAACCTATAATTCCACTACCAATTTCTATTTTAATTTCTACCATTTATTTCTAACTGAAGGGTCAGTTATCAAAAGGCATATAAAAAGGTGCAGAAAATAAGCTGAGTAGTTATTTCCTTATAAGATCCATGCTCATGAATTTTGAGACCCATAAATAAACATTTCATTAAGAAAAATCTATTAACCTAAAATAAGCTCACCCCCAAGACATTAATTTTAAAAGGTAAAGCATTCTAAATTATGCTGATTTTCTTGAATATAAATCTTATACTCTTGTAACAAAGCGGATTTGCATTTACATATGGGAGAGTGTAAACATTCTGAGAGATGCTGATTTTGATAACTGAAGAGGCAGAAACCAGCTCATGCCAGGGGCATGACACTGGTTGATACTGGTTGAACATAGCAATACAGTTCTTTGGAGACTTTACCATATATTGCAGAATAAAATAGAATTCTAAGGTTACTTCTCACTGATTTATTTCCAAATGAAGACACATATGCAATAATTACATGGGTTAACCCCACACTTTTGATTTTAGAATGTTGTGATCTTACCATCAATATAACTCTAATCTACATTTCTCATAGGAATTGAGCAAAAGTTTTTCTTATTGTCTACTGATTTGTGAAAGTATTATAAATTGTTATCTATATGTATACTAAAATAAGAAGCACATACAATATCTGCTACTATCACTTATTTTTGTCTTGGTTACTGTTGTTATATTTCTGTGAAGAAACACTATGACCAAGGCAACTCATAAAAAAGCATTTGTTTCAAGACAGGGTTTCTTTCTGTAGCCCTGGTTGTTCTAGAACTCACTAAGTAGACCAGGCAGGCCTCAAACTGGGAAATTCACTTGCCTTGGCCTCTCAGGTGCTGAGATCAAAGGAAGGCATCACCATTGAATGGCTAAAAGATAATATTTGATTGGGGTGGCTTGCTTACAGTTTTAGAGTTTTAGTCCGTGATCATCATGGCAGATGCACACAGGCATAGTGCTGGAGCAGTAGCTGAGAGCCTTACATACTTATCTAGAGAGAGAGAGAGAGAGAGAGAGAGAGAGAGAGAGAGAGAGAGAGGAGACTAGGGCTGGTGTAGGCTTTTGAAATCTCAAAGCCCTTCCCCAGTTGCACACCTACTCCAAAAAGCCACACCTCCTAATCCTTCTCAAACAGTTCCACTCCCTGGTGACTAAGCATTCAGATATGTGAGCCTATAAAGAGCCATTCTCATTCAAACCACCACACTTACAAAACATGTCCACTAATGATATGTAGACAAATATCTCAAAGGGAACAATATATATAATGATGTGAATTAATACAACTCTTCTAGTAACAGAATATCTATCTTTAAAGTAGGAATATTTTTTAAGGAAAATGATTATGTTTATCACTTTCTTTTAAGGTAAGCCTACTGTCAGATTTTCTAAAATATCCACACACAGAGAAAAGATATTCAGTCGCAAATATAATTTGAAAAAGTATCTATTACTGAACAAAATAGAGTTAAACTCCAACACAGCAAATGATGATCTACTGTATAACTATCCGATTTTGACTCTACCAGAAAAACGAGTGAGAAAGCAAATGAAGAAGACATTCCAGTTCTTAGTGAAAGAGAAAACTAACCTGAGCAGCTCCTGGGTCTTCTTTGTTTGTGTGTATATTATCAGGTATCAGAAGAGGCTCACTCTTTTCACAGCTCTCTTCACTAATGAGCCTGTCAGCATAATTGGGCTGGGGGAAGATCAGGTGGCTCTTTTTGGAGTCTGTAGTGAGAGAGATTTCATGGGAATAGGTCTGCAGGTAAGCCTGTACCCCATCCATGCCCACAAAATGGGAGGTGGGCATGTTGGCCAATCTGCCTGTGGAAGTCTGAAGCAGGCGTGACATGTGCCAGTGTCTCAGCCTGAGGGCCAACAGCACGGTAACAAATCCCAGAAAGATACAGGAGACCACTGCCACTGATACCACTAGGTAGAGTGTGAGGTCTGAATCCTGGGGCTCTGCTGGTGTGTTGTGGTTGCCTAAGTCAGTCAGTACATCCGGGATGCTATCCCCTACAGCAATAGTGAGTGTGACAGTGGCTGAGAGAGGGGGTTGGCCATGGTCCTGGACAGCCACCACCAGGCTCTGCTTGAGTACATCTCTATCCAATAGAGCCCTTGCTGTGCACACCTCACCTGTGTGAAGCCCTATTGAGAAGAGTCCTGGTTCACTGGCCTTGAGCAGACGGTAGGACAACCAGGCATTCTGTCCCGAATCTTTGTCCACTGCCACCACTTTGGTTACCAGGTAACCAGGCTCTGCAGAGCGGGGTGCTAATTCCACGCCAGTGGAACCATCAGTAGGAATAGCTGGGTACAGGATCTCGGGAATGTTGTCATTCTGGTCCAGCACAAACAAGCTCAGGGACACATTGCTGCTGAGTGGAGGATTCCCACTGTCCTTAGCTGTCACCAGTAGCTGCAGGTCTTTCAAGTGTTCATAGTCAAAGGATTGCAATGCATACAGGACACCAGTGTCAGAGTTAATGGAGACATAGGAGGACATGGGCACTTCTTGAAATGTATATTCAGCCAGAGAGTAAGTGACCCGAGCATTATCACCACTGTCAGCATCATAGGCATTCACTGAAAAAATGGAGACACCTCTGGGGTTATTTTCTGAGATGGAAGTGGAATAGAAGGGACGAGAGAAGGTCGGTGGGTTGTCATTTATGTCGGCTACTTTCAGAGAGATGTGGTTTTCTGTAGACAGGAGAGGAGTTCCACGGTCAACAACGGTTACTGTGATGTTATAATCTGAAGTCTCCTCTCTATCCAGTGCTCTTGTTGTTAGTAGATGATAGTAATTATTAACTGTTTTTTCCAGTTTGAAGGGCAGGTTCTTGGGAATAGAACATGACATCTCTCCATTCTCCCCAGAATCAGCATCGTGTACGCTGAAGAGCGCAATTATGGTTCCGGGTAGACAGTCTTCAGAAACGGAACTGGTGAGGGAAGTGAGTATCACCTCTGGGGCATTGTCATTCACGTCCTGGACTGTGACCAACACCTTAGCGCTGGCAAGAAGAGCGCCTCCATCCTGTGCTACCACTTCCATGAGATAGAATCTGGATTCTTCATAGTCCAGGGATTGAATAGTTGAGATTTCCCCAAGATTAGAATCGAGTTGGAAAGTTTCAGAAATTTTGTCTTCTTCGTTGCGGAAAGAGAAGGTCAACTTCGCATAGATCCCCTCGTCTGCATCTGTGGCAGTGAGTGTGAGGAGTCTAGTGCCCACAGGTGTATTCTCCGGAACACTCACTCTATATTCGCTTTGAGTAAACATGGGTGCGTTATCATTTGCGTCGAGGACGGTGACACTGATATGGACCGTGCTAGAATGTACTGGGTTTCCGCCATCCAAAGCTGTGAGGATCAGGTCGTGAGCAGACTCCTTCTCACGGTCCAGGGGCTGTTCCAACACCAACTCTGGATGTTTTTGCCCGTCAGATCCGCTCTTCACATCCAGAGAGAAGTGCGGGTTGGAGCTGAGCTGGTAACCCTGGAGAGAATTCATACCCACATCCCCATCTCTCGCGAAGGGGAGCACCAAACGTGTTCCTGCAGCTGCGTTTTCATTAACTTTTACTTTTAACTCCTCATCGCGGAACCGGGGGAAGTTATCATTAATATCAAGAATTTCTACTTCTACTCCATAAATTTTCATTTTATTCTCAACCAAGATGTTAAAGCTGACGAGACAGGGTGAGGTCTGGGCGCACAGCTCCTCTCGGTCTATCCTGCCCGCGGTGACCAGGCTGCCACCTCGCGGGTTCAGAGAGAAAAGCTGAGACCTACCTCTGGAGATGATGCGGACCCCGCGCTCCGCCAGCTCGCGGGGCTCCAGCCCCAGGTCCTTGGAGATGTTGCCCACGAAGGAGCCTTTGTCCAGCTCCTCCCGCACAGAGTAGCGGATCTGCCCTTTTCCTGTCGTGCAAAGCGTCCCCAGCAGCATGAAGAACGTCAGTAGGTCGTTGCAGGTCCAGCGCCTCTGTGGGTCCGCCATTGTCTTTTCTTTCTTCGCTTTCCTCTTAGTTCTGGTTCAGCCTGGTTTCCTTATTTCTCTAAAGCTGGGGAGAACGGGACTTAGGATGGTGGCTTTCCCCGAGATCTTGTCTGGCTTCTGGTGCAGAGGAAGCTGGGAGCTGATTGCTTCTATGCCTGCTTCTTTCCCAGTCTGGTGAACAGCGACGCTTAGAGTCCTAACCAGTTACTACACCAATTATTTTTTATTCCTAGTTTAAGTTATTTTCATTTCCAGGGTTTTTGCTGTATATTATATTGCTGTATTGTTTGTAGCAGTGTTTATATTTAATTAAGTTTTAATTATGACAATAAGACTCCCACACCCTGAGATCAATATATTTTTCACTTCTCCAGAAAAGTTCGATTTTTATGTACCGAGTCCTTTATGTCTTATCCACATCGAGTTTGTTTAACCAAGAAATTGAAATTCTTACCTTTGTTGGTGTCAAGACTTCATTTTTAAAAATAAGAATAGGTTTATGAACATCTGCCTAATAGTACATTAGTGTGCCAAGGAAACAAACCCAGCTCTCAATGTATCTTTGCAGAGTAACCATATGTGCTGTCATATGCAGAGAGATAGGCAGTAGTCTTGTGAAGTCTTTGAGAAAGTTCCCAGGTCCCCAGTCTAAGGCTATACAATATAAGCAGCTTCTCTGTTTCAGACAGAAAGTCTGAGTTGGATTACCTGTATTATTTTGACTTCCTATTATTATTCAAAATATGTGTAGCTATTTTACTGTGATGAGATCTTAGTAGCGACCAGTACAGTGAATGAAGGAAGCAGGAGTTATTTAGCTGACAAGTAGTGAATGGCCTATTTGTCTTGAGTCAGATATTCAGTGTCATCACTCTTGAAGGATAACAGATTTTTTTCAAAGTTATGGCAGGAAAAAGGCGGTTCAGAAAGCTCCTCCTTTGAGAAAAGCAAAGTTGCCTAATAACTCATGAACAGACAAGGACTTTAGTTGGACATTTCTAGTTTTATAGCCTAGGACTTGGGACGGGTCAGTCAGTAGAGCGCCTGCTGTGGAAGCCTGAGCCCCCACATTTGATCCCTAGTACCATCCATAAGTAAATACACAAGTAAATGAGTGAATAACACAAACCACACAATTTTAGATATTTTTTTGTAGAAATTGACATAAGCATAGGTTGCAAAACTTTCCTCCATGTGGCCTTTTTCTTGAGAGCAAGTTATTGAAATGCATGAAGATGGTTTTTATTAATAAATTTATTGATAAAATTGACTCTTCATAATAGACACCTCAGACATAGGTTGCCCATCCTTTAAAAAGAAACCTGGGGGCTGTTTGAAAGATGGCTTACAATTTAGAACAATGGCTGCTATTCCTGAGAAACTGGGTTCGATTCCCACAGCACCTACATATTGCCTCACAACCAACTGCAACTCCAGTTCCAGTTACATTCTTCTAGCCTCTGTGGGTACCAGGGTCCCTGTGCACTGGTCAACAGACATACATGTAAGCAAAACACCCATGCACATAAAATGAAAACCAAAATTAGAAAAAGCTTCCGGGAACCTCAAGACATTCTGCTTGAAAGAACCTCACAATGTTTATCAACAAGTCAGTCGAATAATGCATTACCCATCATGCTTTGTTGATAACAAGCCACAACCTTGAGTGATGTGTTTCTTCCCTAGCCAATTTTCACAAACTAGTAAGATGAGGACCATGTTTATGCTGAATCACTGAGTCTAAGAGGAAGTTGAACAAAAACTTGAGTAGAGACCTGACAGGAAGAGAAACTCTTAAGTTTCCAACAGGAATGAGTTTTGTTGGCTGGAGAGGATTTTAAGGCTGAAGAAAGACAAGCATCGCATGGTGTGAACACATTTAATTATGGGCAAGTAAACTTCACACCTGAGACAGAAACCCTTCTTAAAGACATGGTTGGATAAGGTTAACGTACTAAAGCAGAATATTGATCAAGACTGATTTGCAAGACAATGAAATATGCAACGAAACCACCAAAACCACTTAGTGATTTATTAAGAAACACTGAAACCCCAAATAGAAAACCAAATTAAACTGAAGCTCACCTTTGAGATAGAATCCGAGACAAACGGAACCTCAGTGTCTCCAAGAGTACCTGGTATCCAAGAGTCGTCGCCGCCGCAGAGGAGGTCCTGAGGAGCAACTTCCGGAGTCACATTGAGAAAATTAAACTCTGTCTTAGCTGACTGTGAGGCAATGCACACATTGTAGGAATAAGGCAAAGTCCCCTCATTGTAATTGGGGAGAACTCCAGTCGCAAGGTTAGAGTTGAGGCCGGGCTGAAAGCAGCCCCAGGCAGATGAGCTGGAGGAGTGTCTCAGACGCAGGGCAATAGCCAGAATCACCGCCAGGAGGAAGAGTACTGAGATCAGAGCCAAAGCCACCACCAGGTAAAACTGCAGCTCACTTTGAGGGTCAGATGGAAGAGAGTCATCGCTGAGGTCTGGCAGGACCTCCTGTAGGCTGTCAGCGAAGATCAGGTGCAGCGTGGCTGTAGCCGACAGCGGTGGCTGTCCACCATCACGCACAGCGACCAGAAGGCGCTGCCGCGCTGAGTCCCTGTCTCCCAGGGCACGCGCTGTGCGCACTTCGCCTGTGCGCAGCCCCAGGCTGAAGAGCCCGGGGTCGCTGGCCTGCAGCACGTGGTAAGACAGCCAGGCATTGTGTCCCGAATCGGCGTCCACCGCCACCACCTTGGTGACCAGGTATCCGGGCTCGGCAGCGCGCGGCACCATGTCGAAGAGCGCAGAGCCGTCGGGCTCGAGCGTGGGATACAGCACGCGTGGCGCGTTGTCGTTGCGGTCGCCCACCAGCACGCGCATGCTCACGTTGGCACTGAGCGCGGGCGATCCGTGATCGCGCGCCTGCAGTGTCAGCTGGAAGGAGCGAAGCTGCTCGTGGTCGAAGGCGCGCTGCGCGAACACCACGCCACTGTCCTGGTTCACAGACACGAAGGACGACAGTGATTTAGGTTCCAGGTCACTAGCTATGATGGAGTAGGAGATGAGGCCATTGGATCCCAAATCCGGGTCGGAGGCGCTGACCTGAGCAATGGAGGCTCCAGGTGGGTTGTTCTCAGCCATGTGGACCAAGTAGGAGGCCTG
>CM052715.1:24485712-24546873 GCA_028551405.1 Uromys caudimaculatus | reverse complement strand
ACACCACGCCACTGTCCTGGTTCACAGACACGAAGGACGACAGTGATTTAGGTTCCAGGTCACTAGCTATGATGGAGTAGGAGATGAGGCCATTGGATCCCAAATCCGGGTCGGAGGCGCTGACCTGAGCAATGGAGGCTCCAGGTGGGTTGTTCTCAGCCATGTGGACCAAGTAGGAGGCCTGCTGGAAAACCGGTGCATTGTCATTGATATCTGTGATGTGCACAGTAACACATGTCTTGGAGGAAAGCGAGGGCTTGCCACTGTCAGTAGCTGTGATAGTGACGTTGTACTCTGGGGTCTCTTCCCGGTTTAGGGCCTTGTCAATCACCAACTTGTAATAATTCTTGGAAGTGGGTTGTAATTTGAAGGGAAGTTCTTCCTGAATACGGCATGCCACCAGACCATTTTGTCCAGAATCTTTGTCTCGAACTTTAATGAGGGCTATTACTGTTCCAAGGACTGAATCCTCTGGAACTTGGTTAGAAAAGGACACGAATGTCACCTCTGGGGCATTGTCATTCTCATCAAGAATTTCGATCTGAACATTACAGTGAGCCGTGTGCACCCCTCCATCCTTGGCTTCTACACCCAATGTGTATCTACTCTTTTCTTCAAAATCCAATGTACCATTAGTTGTGATAGCTCCAGTATTTGGATTGAGACTGAAGATGAAGTTAGTACTTGCCGGGACATTAAGGAAGGCATAGGTGATATCTCCGTGGATACTCTCATCCTGATCTGTGGCTGTCACTTGCAGCACTAAGGTTCCTGGAGGCATGTTTTCACCAAGGCTAACTTTGTAAGTGTCCTGGCTGAACACTGGAGCATTATCATTGGCGTCAGTGACTTTGATCCACATCTGGATGGTGCTGCTTAGGGGTGGGTCTCCACCATCCATGGCGGTCAGTATCAAGTGATGGGAGCTCTGACGCTCCCTGTCTAGAGGTTTTTCCAGCAGCAATTCTGGGTATTTACTTCCATCAGGACTTTCCTTCGTTGACAAGGAGAAGTGTGGATTGGGGCTGATATTGTACATCTTCAGTGAGTTGCTTCCCACATCTGCATCTCGTGCAGAGTCCAGAGGGAATTTTGCCCCTGCTAAGGCTGACTCACAGATCTCCAATTCAATGCTTTGCCCAAAGAAATGTGGTGCATTATCATTAATGTCTTGGATGGCAACCGTTACGTGGAAAATGTTCATCGGGTTTTCAGTAACAGATTCAAATTCCAGTGCACACTCAGATTTCTTCCCGCAAATCTTTTCTCTGTCTATCCTGCCGCTCACTAACAAATCCCCACTCTCTGCACTAACGCTGAAATAATCCTCTGCACTAACTCTCAGTTTTTGAGCTGGCAATTCTTGGATACTGAGTCCCAGGTCCTTGGCGAGATTCCCCACCAGAGAGCCCTTGGCTAGCTCCTCCGGAATGGAGTAGTAGATGGGCTGGGTGAGGGCGCCGCAGAACAAAGGCACCAGGAAGTGAAGCAATACCTGATTTGCCATCGTTCCAAAGCCGCTGGGGTTGCTCTGCCGTTCTGAGCTCGCCAGGAAGCTTCTTTTCGAGGTTTCTCTGGGATTTAAAAAGACCACTAGTGCCCTGGATGTTTGTGATTTGAGGGCAAGATTTGTCAGGCGCTTGAAGAGAGCACAGGAACCGGACGGATGTTCTGATAGGTGCCGGAAAAAGCAGCAAGCCCTCGCTGGACCCTGCGGAACGGAGAACCCTGCTCTTCCCTTTGGTCAACAGCGTCGCCTAATGGTTGTCTTGTAAAACTGAGTATTGTGCAGCTAATTATCAAAGCTTTTGCTCTGATTTTTAATTTACAACCAGGTATTGACATTTTCCCCTATGGTTTAGATATTTTATTTGTTTATTATCATTTCATGAATGTCTTCATCATTATACAGCATCCATCCCACTTTACAAGGCGTGCATTTTTACTTTTTTCAGTTTTGGAGAAACCCTCCAAAAATGCCATCAATGTCTTCACTGTGTGGCACTACCAAAATCAGGCCTGACTGTCACATCCCAATAAGTGAGTGGATTTTCAGTCTTATTATTCAGTAGATTATGATCTTTACATTTTTGCAAGTTTGTTGAAGTAACTTCTTTATTTAGTGTTTTAATTTCTGTGTATTTTATCAGCTCAGTAAAACTTTTCAAAGATAGTCTTTGCAAAAGAGAGGAGTGGCATCTCCAGAGATATTTTAATGCAACGATTTTCTTCTTAAAGCATCCTATTTTCACTGTAGTCTGATAGCTTATTAAAAATACCAATGTAGCATTTGGGTTTTTGTTACCGTGAATCATGTGTAAGCCATATTTATTTTTATGAAACAATTTTTTCTAAACATTTAACTCTATAAGCCAAATTCTTAACTTTAACCAGTTTAATGCTATTAATGAATAAACTAATTATTTACCAGTAACTCTTGGTGAGACATTGACAACCTTTAAACTATTTTATGATTTACATTTTATTACATTTATGCATTTGTGTGTTTAGGTGTATGTATAAACCCATGTGCACTCGTGTGGAGGTCAAAGAATCATATACTGAAGTTGGGTTTCTCTATCCATCATGTCGGTGTCAGGGATGGAACTCAGGTTGTCAGCCTTGGCAGCAAGCACCTTTCCCCTTAGCCATCTCACTGGACCTAAACACTCCATTTTAGAACTTAATCCTGGACCTGGGTAACTCAAATAGGCAAATCTCTTTATTTCTTATATGCTACCTAACTGGATTAGAGTGGCTTAAATGCACCTCTTAAATTCACTGTGTTAGAACCTCAATCTCAGTCCACAGTTTAACAGTATCTGGAGGCAGGTTCTTTAGGGAATGATTGAGCCAGGAGGGCTTTGTCTTCATTAGTGAGTCAATGAATGGTTACTGGGTTATCATATATGTGACTTTGTTGTAAAAATAGCAGCCTCTGACACACTTGCTTTGCTTTTGTCATGTGCTGTCCCTCTGACATGTGTTGGCTCCAAAGAAAAAAGTCCCAAGAAGATGAGAATGCCATGTTCTTGGACTTCCTTCCTTCCAGTAGTCAGATAAATAGACATTTATTTTAAAGATAGATGTCCAAGTCCCAAGTATTTTCTAACAGCAGCAGAAATGACCTGACAGTTGTCCACTCAATGATTTAATTTTACTATTTTGAAGTGCTCAGTTATCTCCTGTAGAAATCTATCGCATGTCCCCTGAGATGTCCTTTCTCTTGTTTTCTCTACTCCAGGTCTTTGTATTCCTTTTCACAAGTACAGATCTTGAATGACAATATAGTTTTATATGCTTACAGATAGTTTCTTCAGGCTCTGCTGACTTACACATTTCAACATTACATTTTCTAACCTACTGGGGGAGAAATGTGTTCCTTTGAGATGCAATGAAATACATTTTGGTTCATTTTTGGACAACCCTCTTTTGTAGCTACAGTAAAAATAATTTCATAGGTTTGAGAATGAGCCCACAATTTATGGACAAAGAAAGTTCTAGAACACATTCAGGATTTCTATTTCATTGCTGTAATACATGGTCTGGGGAATATCTTGCAGAGTTGACAAATATTTTCCCTGTATTTTGAAATAATATTTTTGTGTTGGCATATATGTGAAACTGGGTTTCACAAGGACATTTTTATACACGTATATATTGTATACTGAGCATCTGCCTCTGTATCCCCCATAGCCTCCTTTTTCTCTCCCCTCCCCTCCTCTTAGCCTCTCCCTTTCCCCTAGCAGTCACTCTTTTACTTACATGACACACACACACAATTTTATGTATCTGTATAAAACTTAAGAGTTCATAAATGAGAGAAGACATGGTATTTTTGAGATTGACTTAACTTTCTTAATAGTAATTAAGGCAGCTTAATTACAGTTGCATTCATTTTCCTGCAAATGACAAAGCTTCATTTTTCTTTATGGGTGAAAAATTCCATTGTATAAATACCTATACATCATTTTTTCTTTATTCATTTCTGTCATTGTGGACAGTGTGGCAGTAAACACCAATGTGATATGTTGACTTACAGTCCCTTGAGTAAATATCCAGCAGTGATACAGCTACATCACAGGTGTAAAAAACCTTTCTGAAAGGGTGATAAATACCAGCCCATGACTCATAATAGTTAGGTGGATTAATTTACTACCTTCAGACAAACACATACCCCACATACATTTTAGTCACCAGGCATTTAATCATTTGACAAACCTTCACTTTTCTTTTTGATATAGTTCTTGCCATGTTGCTGAGGTTAGTCTTGAACTCTAGGCTGGAGTGATTCCCACCTCCATAGTTTCCGAGGTAGCTATACCTGCAAGTGTCATGCTATAACTGTTTTCTTCACTTCCTATCCTATGATTTTATGTCCTTATGATGAAAAGACTGTGGTGTGACTTGGAAAGGCTCAGACAAGCCTTTATTAGAGCATAAAATACTTTGCATTTCCCTCCTTCCCCCACTTGTCTGTGTCAGTCAGGATAGGCTAGTGGGCAGGAGTGACAACGTTCAAATCACACGGGTTTATAACGGGAAAGGCAGGCTGAGGTTCAGCTCAGTGGCCCAGCAGATGATCAACATGTGCCAAGACCCTGGGATCTACCCCAGCACCCGAACAAATGAGACAACATTGTAAAAGACCCATTTATCACAGGTGTATGGATCACTGTTGGGTCAACTACACGGCTCTTCTCTCATCACAGGTACAGAAGGACATAAGTGGAAGTGGCATGTTACTGTACTGGCCAGATCTTGCTACCTGGACCACTGAGCCTTAACAAGGCCAGGAAATACGGCCTTCTCATAGGCAAGTGGTTCACGGGTAGAGAAAACAGAATGTATAATTACGCTGTTGCTTTACTTCTCAAATAAATGTCTATTAAGGTCTTATAAGAACCACACTGGCATAACTGTTCATAACACTCAAAGAAATAGACTCACCTCAGGCAGCGTGGGGTCTTCTTTTGTTTCAAGTAAATCTTGAGGTATTATAAGAGGCTCGCTTTTCCCACAGCTCTCCTGGCTGATGAGTGTGTCTGCGTAGTTGGGTTGTGGGAAGATCAAGTGACTCTTTCTAGAGCCTGCAGTAAGTGAAACTTCCTGGGAATAGGTCTGCAGGAAAGCTTGCACCCCGTCTAGACCCACAAAGTGAGAGGCTGGTATGCCAGCCAATCCGTTTCCTGAAGCCTGGAGCAGGTGCGCTGAGTGCCAACGCCGAAGCCTAAGGGCCAGCAGCACAATGACAAAGGCCAGGAAGACGCAGGAGACCACAGCCACGGCCACCACCAGGTAGAGTGTGAGGTCTGAAGTTTTGGGGTTAGAAGGGGTATGGATGCTTTCCAGGTCCCCCAGGATGTCAGGAATGCTGTCAGCCACGGCTACGGTGAGTGTGACTGTCGCAGAGAGAGGGGGCTGGCCGTGGTCCTGCACAGCCACCACTAGGCTCTGCTTGAGGGCATCTCTGTCAAGCATGGCTCGTGCAGTGCGTACCTCCCCCGTGTGCAGCCCCACTGAGAAGAGTCCTGGCTCACTGGCCTTGATCAGACGGTAGGACAGCCAGGCGTTCTGTCCTGAGTCCTTGTCTACTGCTACCACCTTGGTCACCAGGTATCCAGGACCTGCAGAGCGGGGAGCCAGCTCCACTCCCGTGGAACCATCTACTGGGAGGGCAGGGTACAGGATTTCAGGCATGTTGTCATTCTTGTCCAGCACAAATAGGCTCAGTGTCGTGTTGCTGCTGAGTGGAGGGGTCCCACTGTCTCTAGCTGTTATTTGTAACTGCAGGTCTCTAAACTGCTCATAATCGAAGGAGCAAAGAGCATACAAGACACCAGTGTTGGAATTGATGGAGACATACGATGACAGTGGCACCCCCTGAAGGGTGTCCTCAGCCAGTGAGTATGTGACTTGTGCATTCTTGTCAGTGTCTGGGTCCTGTGCTGTTACAGAGAAGATGGAAGCCCCCCTAGCATTGTTTTCTGGGATATAGGCTGAATAGGAGGCATGCGTGAATGTAGGAGGGTTGTCATTGATGTCTGACACATGCAGAGTGATATGAGTTTCTGTGGACAATGGTGGACTTCCCCCATCGGTGGCTCTTAGACTGATATTATATTGAGATACCTCTTCATGATCCAGAGATCTGGCTGTCACTAAGCGGTAGTAGTGGTCTATTGATTTTTCTAGAGTAAAGGGCAGATTTCCCAGGACAAAAACTGTGACTTGCCCGTTCTGGCCAGAATCTCGGTCATGTACATTGATAAGAGCGATTTCTCTTCCAGCAGGAGCCTCCTCTGGGACCGAGCCTGTGAGGGAAGTGACTGAGACTTCTGGGGCGTTGTCATTCACATCCAGAACTGTGACAAGAATCTTGGCTCTTGAAAAAAGACCTGGTCCGTCTTGTGCTTCAATTTTGATTTCATAGAACACAGCGTCCTCATAATCAAGACTTTTTAATATTGATATATCTCCAGTCACCGAATTGAGATGGAAAACCTGAGCAATTTTCCCAGGCATTTTATCCAGAATATAGGACACTTGAGCATTGAACCCCTCATCAGGATCAGCGGCATTCACTGTGATTAGCCGGGTGCCCACTGGCACATCTTCCAGAACACTGACATGGTACTCTGGCTTAGTAAACACGGGTGGGTTGTCATTTGCATCCAAGACTACCACCTGGATACACAACTTGCCGATGTGGACAGGGTCTCCGCCGTCAGAGGCAATGAGATCAAGCTGATGGACTGCCTTTTTCTCACGATCCAGGGCTCGCTCTAGCACTAGCTCTGGGTACTTGGCGTCATCGATGACGCTGTTCACAGCCAACGAGAAGTAGTCATTGGAGTTGAGCTTATAGTTCTGCAGGGAGTTCATGCCCACATCTGGGTCAAATGCAGTTTTAAGTGGAAATCGAGTTCCAGGATCTGTTAGTTCACCAATTTTTATTTCCAATTCCTCCGTTGGAAAACTAGGAGCATTATCATTAATATCGCTGATGTTAACTTCTACCTCAAATATTTTCAGCTTATCCTCTACAAGGATGTTAAAGCTCACGACACAGGGCGCGCTCTGGGCGCACAGCTCCTCCCGGTCTATCCTGCCCGCGGTGACCAAGCTGCCACCTCGCGGGTCCAGAGAGAAAAGCTGCGACCTACCTCTGGAGATGATGCGGACCCCGCGCTCCGCCAGCTCGCGGGGCTCCAGCCCCAGGTCCTTGGAGATGTTGCCCACGAAGGAGCCTTTGTCCAGCTCCTCTGGCACCGAGTAGCGGATCTGCCTGAAGCCAGCCACGCACAGCGTCCCCAGGAGCGCGCACAACAAAGCTCCGGCGGTTCCTTGTCCCAGGCGGATCATTTCTTTTTTTGTTTTTCTCCTCCCCTCCTCTGATTCAAACGATGGGTCCCAGCCTTACCCCCTCAAGTAGTTAACTCTTTCATGGACTTAATTCACAAACCACAGAGATGCCCGACGATGTGATGAGGCCGCTGCTGTCTTCTCAGACTGTTCTTGGTGTGGTTTTGCAGCAAGGAAATGGTGGACACTGCTTCAGCTGCTCCTTTTCTTCTTGTGTGGTCAACAGCGACACCCAGAGGCCTAATCGTTCACTGCACACTCTCAGGCAAACCCACGTTACCCTTTGTCCCTAGCTTCTTGAGTCAAGACAACTAGTACTGGCAAGGGAACTAGTATTGATTTCAAGTAATCGAACTGACATTTGCTAAAGGCTTCAAGTTATCCTTCTTTGGGATGCCACTCTAACGTTAATTCCACCAATACTTCTTTAAGCATAATTACCGTTTCCCAAAGGTTCAGTTTAATATTTACACAGAAACATCAGCCACCTTTGTGGATTATAATTCTTGAAGTTTGTCTTTAGCAGCCTGACATATTTGTTTAAATATTTTTCACCTAACTGATTTATTAAATAAACACATCAGTTGAGTGTCAAACAATATATTTGTCTGGAGATTTAATGTGGAAAATATAGACACAACCAGTTCGGTCACAGCTTTTATGAGGGTGGAAAACCTCTTGGAGTTTACCGTGCATTGAAATAGCCACACACCAGGAGAAGCCAAGGAAGATGGGACAGTCTTCAACTTGGCTGTGGAGTTTAGCGAAGGCCTTATTGAGAAGTATGAGAAGAGTGAACCAGGGGAAAAGTTTGGATGTAGGAGAAATTACAGACCTCAGACTACTAAAGATATTTGCCTTGTCCAAGCGCAGAGGTGTGCGAGGATATCTTTTTAAAAGTCACAGCTGACACTGGTAAAGATAAGCTCTTGCTTTATGCCCATAATCCCTTCTTCTGTAAATTTTCCTCTTGAAGCACAGAAATAGAAATGAAGACAGATGTGGTGGTGCAAGCCTTTAATCCCAGCACTTGGAGGCAGAGACAGGCAGATCTCTGTGAATTTGAGGCCAGGCTGGCTTACAAAGTGAGTTACAGACCAGCCATAGTTACATAGTGAGACCCTGTCTCAAAACAAAACAAAAAGAAACAACAACAACAACAAAGCCATTTCCGTCATGATGCATTGCATATGCATTTATAAGGCACTTATTCTTAGGGGTTACTATATCCTTAAAAGGAACTATGTTTTCAGCTTTCTTATGTTCATACTTTATTATGCACTAACAAATAAAGATATGGTGACACATTGCTCTAAAGTGGGTTCTGACTGTATCTCCTAGAGGCTTATGCCCTAGGAACAAACACATTGGAACACATTGTCCTAAAATTCCTATCAGATACTCTTAGATGTGATAAGAATCCCAAGCACTGTAGGAGATGTGAAACTACCTAGTCCAAGTTTCAACTAGTATAGGATTATTTCCCAATAAAAACAAACTGATTCATACTATTAGCATGCCCATTGTTATTAAGTATGTGGCCAACAAGGGTGCTGCTCCAACTCAGGAGCAATGGAGAAGAAAAACCTAGTGTTTGTGAATGGAAACATTTTTGGCATCTGAGAAATAGGAAACTTGGAAAAAACAGCAATTGTATGATATGGTCTCTGAATCCTTTTTATCTTTTCTGTGAGCAAAGTATATGAGGATAAAAACTATCTTTTTTTTTTGGGGGGGTTTTTTTTTCGAGACAGGGTTTCTCTGTGTAGCCCTGGCTGTCCTGGAACTCACTCTGTAGACCAGGCTGGCCTTGAACTCAGAAATCCACCTGCCTCTGCCTCCCAAGTGCTGGGATTAAAGGCATGTGCCACCACTGCCCGGCATAAAAACTATTTTTAAAGATAAAAAGTCAATATGATTTCCAGATGTGAGAAAAATGAAGATTCAGCAAAGAGAAACCTGCTGCAGTTATTTTACCAAATTGTTATTGAGTGCACAGTAAGCCCTCAGGAAGCATGGAGCACTTCCAGAGACTGCTGTTTGCAGTTAGGCAGAGACAGGATGGCATACTGAAACTCTGCAAGGAACGTATGTCCTAGCGTCAGAGGCATATCTCAGTGGTGAAACACGTGCAAAATGAGGTCATGGTTTCAATAACCAACACTTACACACAAAACTATATGCGCTTGAGATGTAGCCCAGTGTAATGGTGTGAGATGTAGCTCGATGGCTACCTATGGTATACAAGGCCCTGAGTTTGATTACACACACACACACACACACACACACACACACACACACACACACACACCCAAAACCCTACATTCCTAAAACTTTTTTTGTTTCTATGTGGCCTTGGCTGGCCTGGAGCTTGTTATGTAGACCAGGCTGGTTTAAAGGTCACAGAAATCTGCCTGCCTCTGCCTCCTAAGTACAATGGTTGAAGTGTGTGCCACTCTGCCCAGATAAAGTTTCTTCATTTAAACAGGTATTGGTATGCAAGTTAAGGAAAATAAGCAACTTCTCTGAAAATACGAAGGAGAAATATTCAGATCAAGTGAGAAAAAAAATTCAAGCAAAGTGTTTTATAATTCATACACAGATTCAAATATAAAGCAAACCTGGCATTTATAGAAGTGTCTTCAGTTAATGCGAAATCCAGTGTGCACATTGCACACAGTGCGCACACACACACATGGTACACAATACACACAAGCCTAGCATTTATAGAAGAGCCTTCAATTAATGTGAAATCCAGTGTACACACTGCACACACACACACACACACACACACACACACAGTTCAGTTAATGTGAAATCCAGTGCACACATTGCACATAGTGCACACACACACACACACACACACACACACACACACACTTCAGTTAATGTGAAATCCAGTGTGCACATTGCACATAGTACACACACACACACACACACACACACACACACACACACACACACGGTACATAATACACACACTGCAGTGCTGGGAACCATCACAAGGCCCAGTGCATGCTGGGCAGGCACACCACCACTCATCATCAGCTCCAATCTTTCTATTTTTAAAAAGAACCACGGGTCCACATACATGAGTTGAAGAAATTAACCATAGTTTCTAACAGTATTCTTTTGATGCTCTAAATGTCACTGTCAACTATTAATCCTTTATTTTCATCCATTCCATAATGATTTTTAACTTCTCTTGGAGCCCATGAGCATTTAAGACTACCTAGGATTCACCTGGATTCACTTAAACTTCAATACACCCTCAAGGAAACACGGGAATAAAACACATGTATTTAAACCCCTGGGGCAACTAAGTAAATAGGTACATCTGGCAAAATAACATGAGCTTATGGCAAAAAAATTTTTTTTTTTTTTTACCTGAGGGGTTTCTTCTCTTTTTTCATCAAGTAAAGACTGCGGTGCTGAGAGAAAATCATTTTTTTCACAGCTCTCCTGGCTGATGAGAGTATCTGCATAGTTTGGTTGAGGGAAGATAATGTGACTTTTCCCTGAGTCTGCGGTGAGCGAGACTTCATGGGAATAGGTCTGCAGGAGAGCACGTACTCCATCCACTCCCACAAAGTGTGAGGCAGGGATGCCCCCTAAGCCATCTCTTGAAGCCTGAAGCATTCGAGACATATGCCAGCGCCTCAACCTAAGTGCCAGCAGAGCAATGACAAAGGCCAAGAAGACACAGGAGACCACAGCCACTGCCACCACCAGGTAGAGAGTTAGTTCTGAATCATCAGAGTTGGCAGCGGTCCTGATGCTGCCCAGGTCAGCCAGGACTTCAGGGATGTTGTCAGCTATTGCTATGGTGAGTGTGACAGTGGCAGAGAGAGGAGGCTGGCCGTGGTCCTGCACAGCCACCACCAGGTTCTGCTTGAGAGCATCTCTGTCCAGCAGGGCCCGAGCAGTGCGTACCTCCCCCGTGTGTAGTCCCACTGAGAAGAGCCCTGGCTCGCTGGCCTTGAGCAGACGGTAGGACAGCCAGGCATTCTGTCCTGAGTCTTTGTCTACGGCCACCACTTTGGTCACCAGGTATCCGGGGTCTGCAGATCGAGGTGCTAGTTCCACACCAGTGGACCCATCTGTGGGGAGGGCAGGATATAGGATCTCAGGCACGTTGTCGTTCTGGTCCACTAAGAACAGGCTCAATGACACATTGCTACTCAGTGGAGGGTTCCCACTGTCCACTGCTATCACCCACAGCTGCAAGTCTTGGAACTGCTCATAGTCAAAGGAGCGGAGAGCATAGAGGACCCCAGTGTCAGAGTTGATGGAGACGTAGGAGGACAGGGGTGCTCCTTGAAAGGTATCATCAGCTAAAGAGTAGGTTACATGGGCATTGTCGTTACTGTCAGGGTCATAGGCCAGCACTGAAAAGATGGAAGTGCCTCTGGGGTTGTTTTCAGGAATGTAGGCAGAGTAGGCCCCCCGAGGGAAGGAAGGTGGGTTGTCATTGATGTCTGCCACCTGCAGTAAAAGGTGTGTATCTGTGGACAGAGATGGGTTCCCTCCATCTTTGGCACTTAGAGTGATGTTGTAGAAGGAGGACCGTTCTCTGTCAAGGGCTCTGGTTGTAACCAGTCGGTAGTAACTGTCCACCGACCTTTCTAACTTGAAAGGCAGTGTCTCTGGAAGTGAACACGTGACAACAGCATTCTGCCCAGAGTCCCTATCGTGTACATTGAAGAGTGCAATTACAGTTCCCACAGGAGCATCTTCAGGCACAGAAGCAGTGGCAGATGTCATGTAAAATTCCGGGGCATTGTCATTGACATCTAGAACGGTGACAATAACTTTTGTCCTAGTCAGAAGACCTGGGCCATCCTGAGCCTCAATATCGATTTCATGGAATTTAGCTTTCTCATAATCCAGACTTTTTGTGATTGTTATATCTCCAGATGTTGACTTTAGCTCAAATGCATCTGTAGTTTCTCCTGGGGCATGCTCCTGAGAATAAGTCACTTGAGCATTGTATCCCTCATCAGCGTCAGTGGCTGTCACTGTGAGTATCCGGGTGCCTACGGGCGTATTCTCAGGAGCTCTCACACGATACTCGGGCTGTGTAAAAACAGGAGCGTTGTCATTCGCATCCAGGACCTTCACACGGATGCGACAGGTGCCAGATCGCACTGGATTGCCCCCGTCGGAGGCGACTAGAATCAGATGATGAACAGCCTCTTCCTCGCGGTCCAAGGCATGCTCCAGTACCAGCTCTGGATACTTATTCCCATCAGCTCCAGTTCGCACGTCCAGAGAGAAGTGGTCATTTGAGTTGAGTTTATAGTTCTGGAGGCTGTTCTCTCCCACGTCCGCATCATGAGCACTCTTAAGAGGAATCCTGAATCCTGGTGTAGTTGTTTCACTGATTTTTAGTTCTGGCTCCTCTACTCCAAAGCGAGGAGCATTGTCATTAACATCTGTTACCTCTACCTCTACGGAATAAATAGTCAATTTATCTTCCAGTAGTAGGTTAAAGTTCACCAAACAGGGCGTGCTCTGGGCGCACAGCTCCTCCCGGTCTATTCTGCCTGCGGTGACCAAGCTGCCGCTTCGCGGGTTCAGAGCAAAGAGCTGCGACCTACCTCTGGAGACGATGCGAACCCCTCGTTCTGCCAGAGCCTGGGGCTCTAGTCCAAGGTCCTTGGCGATGCTGCCCACGAAGGAGCCTTTGTCGATCTCCTCCGGGATGGAGTAGCGGATCTGTCCAGCTCTGGCCTCCCGCAGGGCGACCCAAAGTGCGCACAGGAGAACCAGCATTCTGCTCTGGGGGAGTTTCTGCAGCGTCGCCATTGCCCTTCTGCAGTCGAGTTTCCTCTGAACCAGCTTCCAGCACAGTGGGGGAGTCCTGTCCGTATTCTCCAGGGTCTGAGAAGACCAGTAGTCACCGGACCCAGGTCACCGAGGAGAGAGAACTATCAGGCAGCTGGGTTGAATTTCTTTGAGCCTTCTCTAACCGGAAGCTGCGGACAAACTACCAGCCTTTTGTGTTGTGCCAGCTCTTCAGTGGGATTGGTTGGCTGCCTTTTACTCCTTAGGTGGTCAACAGCGACGCTCAGAGGCCTAGCCAGTTTCTGCACTTGATCAAGGCAAATCCATGTTTGCCTGTGGCTTTTAAGTTGCTCTCAAGAATGACACACTAAGACACAATTTTATTTACAATAGAAGTAAATATTTAAAGGAAGGGACCTTTTCAGAACGAATAAGAAAGTTGTGAACATTGTAACTTGATGATAGTGGTTGCTACCAAAGTATTGTAGAATGTTTAAGGCTTAAACCAAGTGCAATCGGACATCTCCCCCCCCCCCCCAAAAAAAAAAAAAACCCAAAACCAAAAAACAAAACAAAACAAAACCCCAAACCAAAAACCTATGCTCAGATAAAAAGGTCAAATTTAAAACATTAGCTACATTTTCTTATAAGGTTTTTGAAATTGTGTGCTCACTCGCAAAGCAATAAACTTCATATTTAAATTGTTGATTATCAGACACAACAGCATGTGGGCCTGACACAAGGTTTGATTGAATCTTACTTGGAAACCAGTTCTTAGAAGCTTTTGGGGTGAGAAAGATGTGGGAAAGTAAAGAGGATATTATTAAGGAGTATCGATGCGGAATTTGGTGAAAAACACTGAGCCCTGGGGACACATAGAGGAAAGGGACCCAATTTATGTTTGGGAATCAAAAACGACCTTCCCTGAATGCCACTTCGTTTGAAACCTGAAAGGTAGGATGGGCCAAGAAGAGGCTGAAGTAACATTGTAGAAACTCAGAACCAATGCTTGGAGTTGGGAGACAGCCAGGAACATTATGGAAACTGAAGGTGGCTATATTGACAAAAGCTCGGGAAGACAGGGTCATTCAAAGTTGTTTGAGATGACTAAGCACTCTTTCCCTTTTATTCTTAGTGCTTACTAAGGTGGTCCAAGATGATACCATGGATGCCTTCTTACTCCTGTTTGGCTTATATATGCACATAAATCTATAAATAATGCAGTTATTTAAAAATACACTTTGAAATATTTCAAGCATACAGACCACTATAGAAAGTAATATTACCAAATTCTGTGTATACCAGTACACTTTATTTAATTTTTACATCTTATCATATTTAAATAAGATCAATGCTTAGACTTGAATTATTACAGAATAGTTGCAAAAACAGTACAAATAAACCCTATAAATAGCCTTTGCTTGGTAGCTGAGTATGCTGGAGTCCCTTGTGTAAAACGATGTAGAATATGCAAATGACCTGGGTACATTCTTCTGGATAGTTTGTCATCTTCCAGTTATACATTCTGTCTAAGATAATGTATGTAGTTGATGTTCACATTTAGGGAATATGTTGTTTTCCAAATATTTTCGATTTAGATGTAGCTGTAGGATTGTGCAGTTGATGTGTGCACTTTACATTTAAAGTATTGTGTGCCTCATTACCCCAAATGTGAACATTTTAGTTGCATGCTTTCATTGATTCCATGTAATCTGCACACATGATGTCCCTTTAGTTCTCTTAACCAAAGTACGTCTCTCTAACCAAAGGACAAAATAAACTTGGTGTTGATGCAGTTTCATTATCTAGCCTATAGCTCTTAGTAATAATTTCCCAGCTTGACACAATGTCTTTTTTATAGCAAAATAAAATATTTTGCAAGCCGAGGACCCATCCTGGGGTCATATGTTGTACTTCGTTAGAGTTCCGCAGTGTGTAGAATTTGAGCAGTCCATCAGGTTTTACATTTTGTGACTCTGGACTTGAAGATTTGGCCAGTGGCACTGTAAAAGTATTTTCCCGTGGGCTGTGTTAGAGTCTATCTCTTGATTAGGTTCAGATTGTGCAGGTCTGGTCAGAGCACATAGGAGTGATGTCATCTCCTTCTCTGTGTATCGTCTTGGGAGCCACCTGGTATTGTGGTCCCAGCACTGTTTTTGTTAACGTTGATCACTGGAAATGTTCTAGAAATTGTCTAATTGTGTGTAGTTTTCTCTGCTTATTATTTGTTATTAATAATGATCTTGTCTAATCCCCTTTTGTGCCTCTCTACCATTCTTTACTCTTCCTTTCTTGCTTTGTGGTTCTTATGGCGTTTTTGGTTTTTGAAATTAATGAATGAGACTTCCAACCTCTTTTCAAGATAGTTTTGTTTGTTCAGAGGGGTCCCTTGAAATGTCACGTGAACGTTATGATGGGCTTTTTCATTTCTGCCCCAAATCCTATTACTAGAGTTTTGACAGGGATTTCAGTAGATACGTAGGTTGTTTTAATTAGTTTTGTACATTTCTATTTATTTTATTATTATTATTTTTAATATTTTATGGACTATTATGTGTGTGTGTGTGTGTGTATGTCTATAGAGGCCAGAACAGGGAATCAGATATTCTGAAGTTGGTGCCACAGGCAACTGAGAGTGAACCTCTGGAACCTTCCTGTTTGATCTAGGCTTTCTTTGGGAATTATGTTAAAATCTGGTATTATTTTCTTTCTTTCTTTCTTTCTTTCTTTCTTTCTTTCTTTCTTTCTTTCTTTCTTTCTTTCTTTCTTTCTTTCTTAAAGATTTGTATTTATTTTATGTATATGAGTACACTGTAGCTGTCTTCAGACACACCAGAAGAGGGCATCGGATCCCATTAAAGATGGTTGTGAGTCACCATGTGGTTGCTGGGAATTGAACTCAGGACCTCTGGAAGAGCAGTCAGTGCGCTTAACTGCTGAGCCATCTTTCCAGCCCCCTGGTATTATTTTCAATGCTGTGTTTTTTGATTATGGGAGCTCATAGTTTTCTACCTATTTGACAATACTTTCTTTTTATAATTATAACCAATTAGTTTCTTAAATTTATAACTAGTGTTTGTTACCTTAAATATGACTTTGTTGTATTAACATTCTAATACAACCGTTTTCTTTTGTGCATGTGCGCACATGAATCTTTAGTTTCAATATGTCAGTATAAATTTCAGAATATGGATTTTAAAAACAAACCAATTCATTAATTTGTGTTTAAATTATAAGAACTAAGAAAATGCAGAACTGAAATAATTTATTAGTCGAGAGTATAATTGGATCAAAGAAGAAAATAAAAGTCCAGAAGACATACAGCAAGAACAAAATTCTGTTGAAAGTCACTAGAGAAGAAAAATATTACTTAAAAATATGACATCCCACTGACAGAAATTCCTCACTTGTAATAACCATAAATTCTAGGAAGATAATGTATTTTGTAATTTAAGCTTATGCATTTATTTTAAGTAGAAGATTGTTTTTAAAAAGTTCTCACCTACGCTGCTTCCCTATCTTGACAAACTTTCTGTCCATTACTCTCCATTTCATAAGTTACTTAAGGAGATTTTTTTTAAAGCACACATAAATTATCTCTTAATGAGAGATTATAGAACTAAGATGTTTAGCAATAACATCACAACTTTTATAAATTATTATCATTTTATATTCACACAAGTAAAATTGTGACTTTTGATAGGTTTTACCACTATTGCTTCTGAATAAGTGGATAATCCACTCAGAACAATGAAATGATTTACCCAGACATAAGTGAGAAACAGGAGACAAATTTGTTTCTAATGCAGTTCTCTTTCTCAAAGGACACACACGCCTTCACACACACTCCTCATCCTCACCACTCACAGTGGTGAGTGACTAAAGGCTTCTTGCCAAAATAGGAGTTCCCACTCTCCACCCTTTTTTTTTGGAGGTTGGGATTTTGGGCATGTTTTCCAGTAACCAGAATGTTCATAGAAATATAAAAGGGTAGGCCACCTGTGTTGTGCCTACATGCCTAAAATTCCAGCACTCCAGTAGTCTGAGGCATAAGGATTACAAATTTAAAACCCTGCTGGGAGACAAAGTGAGTTCAAGGCCAGCCCAGGCATCTTATCAAAACCTTATCTAAAAAAGGTTTAATTCACTTAGCATGCATAATAAGCCCTTGGGTTTAATCTCCAGCAGCATGAAAACAATAATAAGCATTCCCAATCACTCCTGGGGTATAATGGACTATACTATTTATAGAAAACAGTTGCCAGGCAGTGGTGGCACATGCCTTTAATCCCAGCACTTGGGAGGCAGAGGCAGGTGAATTTCTGAGTTCGAGGCCAGCCTGGTCTACAGAGTGAGTTCCAGGAGAGCCAGGGCTACACAGAGAAACCCTCTCTCAAAAAACCAAAAAAAAAAGAAAAAAAAAAAAAAGAAAAAAAAAAACCCAAAAACCAAAAAACAAAGAAACAAACAAAAAAAAAAACCCAGTGAAACATTTATGTACAGCCATGAACTATTTTCATTGATATACCTTACAAGTCATTGGAAATTTACCTGAGAAAATATTTCTTCTTTTTCTTCAAGCAGAGACTGGGGTGCTGACAGAAAGTCCTTTTTCTCACAGCTCTCTTGGCTGATAAGTGTGTCTGCGTAGTTGGGTTGCGGGAAGATCAAGTGGCTCTTTCTAGAGTCAGCAGTGAGTGAGATCTCATGGGAATAGGTCTGTAGAAATGCATGCACCCCATCAACATCTACAAAGTTGGAGGCAGGCAGGCCAGTCAGTCCATTTGCTGCAGTCTGGAGCAAGCGTGAGGAGTACCAATGTTGCAGCTTGAGCACCAAGAGCACTATTACAAAGGCTAGGAAGATGCAGGAGACTACAGCCACTGCCACCACCAGGTAGAGTGTGAGATCTGAATCCTGGGGATCAGCAGGGGTCCCGATGCTGCCCAGGTCAGCCAGGAGGTCAGGGATGCTGTCAGCCACTGCTATGGTAAGTGTGACTGTGGTGGACAGAGGAGGCTGGCCGCGGTCCTGCACAGCCACCACCAGGCTCTGCTTGAGAGCATCTCTGTCCAGCAGGGCCCGAGCAGTGCGTACCTCGCCTGTGTGCAGCCCCACGGAGAAGAGCCCTGGCTCGCTGGACTTGAGAAGACGGTAAGACAGCCAAGAGTTCTGTCCTGAGTCTTTGTCCACTGCTACCACTTTGGTCACTAGGTAACCAGGCTCAGCAGATCGAGGTGCTAGCTCCACACCAGTGGAGCCATCAGTAGGGAGGACAGGGTACAAGATCTCTGGGGCATTGTCATTCTGATCTATCATGAACAGACTCAGAGATACATTGCTGCTGAGTTGTGGATTCCCACTATCACGGGCCATCACTCTTAGCTGCAAATCTCGAAACTGCTCATAGTCAAAGGATTGCAATGCATAGACAACTCCAGTGTCAGAGTTGATGGAGAAGTAAGAAGACAGAGGTACTCCCTGAATAGTGTCTTCCATCAGGGCGTAAGTCACTAGTGCATTCTCATTGTGGTCAGCATCCTGGGCCTTTACTGAGAAGATGGAAGCCCCTTTGGGGTTGTTTTCAAGAATGTAGACAGAATAGGAGTCCTGTTCGAAAACTGGAGGGTTGTCATTGATATCTGTCACTAGCAGTGAGATGTGAGCTTGGGTAGATAGGGGTGGAGTTCCCTGATCTGTTGCTGTTATTGTGATGTTGTGCCTGGAGCTATATTCTCTGTCCAGTGTTCTTTCTGTTACTAAGCGGTAATAATTGTCGACTAACTTTTCCAGTTTAAAGGGTAGGTTGCCAGGAATGGAACATGTGGTGTAACCATTGTTATCAGCGTCTTGATCATGTACACTGATAAGAGCAATTATGGTCCCAGGAGGAAAGTTTTCTGGTACTGTGGTAGTGACAGATGTGATTCCAACTTCTGGGGCATTATCATTAACATCCAAAACAGTGACCAGCACCTTAGCTCTGGCCATGAGTCCGGCACCATCCTGAGCTTGAATTTCCATTGGATAAACTTTGTATTCTTCAAAATCTAGTGGTTCTTTATTTGATAGTTCTCCTGTATAAGAATCCAACTGAAATTTCCGGACCACACTGTGGTCTACGTTGTGAAAGGAGTAGGTTACTCTGCCATTAGCTCCCTCATCCGGGTCAGTAGCATTCACCTTGAGTAGCCGAGTGCCTAATGGGATGTTCTCAGGGACTCTCACGTGATACTCTGCCTGAGTAAATGCTGGTGGGTTGTCGTTCACATCTACCACCTGCACATGAATTTGCAGAGTCCCTGAATGTATTGGGTTACCCCCATCAGAGGCAGTGAGGACAAGGTAGTGGACAGCATCTTTTTCTCTGTCTAGAGGTCTCTGCAGTACCATCTCTGGCTGTGGCGGTCCTTCAGGTCCCTGTTGCAGATCCAGGAAGAAGTGAGGGTTGGCGCTTAGCTGGTAGCTCTGGAGTGAGTTTATACCCACATCAAGGTCTTGCCCGAGAGGCAGAGGGATCCTAGTACCTGGAGTCGTTATTTCACTCATTTTTAATTCTAGCTCTTCTAGCTGGAATTGGGGAGTGTTGTCATTAATATCAATTATCTCTACTTCAATAGGGAGAAGCTTCATTTTATCCTCCACGAGGATGTTAAAGCTCACGACACAGGGCACGCTCTGAGCGCACAGCTCCTCCCGGTCTATCCTGCCTGCGGTGACCAAACTGCCGCTTCGCGGGTTCAGGGAGAAAAGCTGCGACCTACCTCTGGAAACAATGCGGATTCCGCGCTCCACCAGCTCCTGTGTTTCCAGTCCCAGGTCCTTGGCGATGCTGCCCACGAAAGAGCCTTTGTCGGTTTCTTCTGGCACCGAGTAGCGGATGTTTCCAGCCCCAGTTTCCAACAGTAGCTCCAGAGAAAGGCACAGCAGCAGCAGCAGGCTCCAGCCGGTTAGCTTCTCTGGAGTCGCCATTGCTCACTGGCTTCCTGCTTTTTTTTTTTTCCCCCCTCAATCTGTTATCAAGGGTATTGTTTCTCTGCTTTTCCAGGATCTTCTTTACCTTAATATTTTAGATAATTATAGCAGAGAGCTGTCCAGAAATAAGCCGGGCAGTCTCAGGCAGACATTTTCAATCTGGCATGAAGGAGAGTCTAAGAGTCACGTCTTTTCCCTTTTTTCTTTTTTAAATTGGGCGTGTAGTGCAGTGCATGTATCCCCCAGGTTGGTGAACAGCGGCGCCCAGAGTCCTGACAAGTTACTGCACTCCTTGAAAATGTAATCAGGTATCTTAAATCCTGGTTTACTGTCAGGTAAATAGTTTAAAAAAAATTTTTTTTTACAGTAGTATGTATGCATGCATGTATGTACATATGGACATATGTATGTATTATATGTAAAGAAGAAACAATGTTCACTTCTTTATAGATACATTGTTGTATTGCACTGGACCAGAGAACCTGGTAGTCCAAATTATCTGATTTCCCTGTTTGTTATTCAAGAAATAATAGCTAAGAGTTTTCTAGCCACAAAGAGAAGAAAATCAGCCTCTCATTTTTGTTGTATAGCTTGATCATCTGATAATTTCTCAGGTCACAAAGATCAGTTTTGAGGAAAAAAAATATTAGGTATGTGTGTGTGTGGGGGGGATCAGCTTTCAGGCTGCAGGATAGTCTCCACTTCATTTTCCTTCCATTGCATTTTGAATATTTTCAGAACTCTGGTATTTTGAAGACAATGTTAAACCACATCTGTATTTTCTTCTTTTCTGAAGAAGCTATGCTAAGAAAGATTTAAAATTACCCCATAGGTAATATATTTTGAAGAGAATAAAATTGGGGTCTTGCAATTTCATTAAAAAAATCACATGAATGTATAATTTAGACTTCAAACTCAAAAGACAGAGAAGTTGTGATATTATTCTTCAGGGATGAAAACAGCCACATCTTTACTTTTAGGGAGGCTATAGGGATAATAGGTGTTCTACAACCATGCCTCATAGTCTCCAAGCGAAGGTGGCTTTCTTATGCAGCAGTATCTTTTGACAAGGATGATGATGTCGTTTTCCTTCTATTCATTGTTAGGGAGACAGAGGGGCACCGCTGCAATGGTGAGCACACCCTGGCTTGTTTCAGGCTTGCTGGTGGGCCCTCAGGAGCAGCTATGAAGTTCAACATCTGGTCCTTTCAGTATGAGGAGGATAACGGAATGCTAGCAGTATGACGAAGGTCTAAGTAGGCAAAGAAGATACGTTTGCAGAAAGCGGAGAGTAGCTCCTGAGAAGTGCCTTCTAAGAGCAGTAAGGCATCTCGCTTTACTACAGCATCCTGGCTGAAGGGAGTTCTTGGAAAGTTTAGAGCTCGGTGTAGAGCTGGGTTATTTAGAATGGTGAAGAAGGCAGAAGACTCAGTCAACAAACTGACAATTGAGAAGAATGAACTGAATCTGGTTTTTGTTTGCCTGTTTTGTTTTGAGACAGGGTTTCTCTGTGTAGCCCTGGTCATCCTAGAACTCACTCTGTAGACTAGGCTGACCTCGAACTTAGAGATCCACCTGCCTCTGCCTCCCAAATGCTGGGATTAAAGGCGTGCACCATCATACCCAGCTGAATGAATTGAATCTTACAGTTTGAAGAAAAACAGGAATAATTTGAGAATCTGGAGTTCACACATCACAAGTTCATGCCAGTTTTGAAGACTTGGTTTGTTTCAGAAAAGAACGTCCAGCTAATAGTATTCCCTCTGCTAAAAGTGCTGTGGGTGGTAGGTCATTCTGAGAACTAGCCTGTTTTATCCGGAGTGTTGTCTCAGCTTGCAGATAAGCTGCAGTAACAGCAAACTTTTGCCGACTTTCACATATTCTGAACCACTAAGTGATTATAACATTCAGTGAAAGATGTTTGTCCACTGAGTGAAATGCTGGCAGATATAGAAAGTTGCTGATTACTTTGTTAAAAAACACGAAATGGGAAAATGGTGGTTGATAGCAAACCAACTTAAACATACAATCTGAAAGTGAAATAAAAGAGGTGAAAGTACAAGAAGAAAAAGATTTTGAATAGATTCCAAAATAATGAGAAGAGAGGTGTGAAGATCCGAGAAAGGTCAATTTAGAAAGCTGTTATCACTGTGCACTTGGAATCATTAGTTTGACCACAGCAGCAGCTGAGAGGACACTGGGAGCCACTCCTTCCCACAGTCAACGGTGCAGCCTAATGGGAAGGGTGTCCCTGGGATGTCAATGCGTTTGTTCTAGTTATGATAAATACAAAGTAAATCACTTAAAACCATATGAAAAGACTAGTATATGTTTTGTAAATTACACATCTACATATACACATATATTTCCTGTCATTTTTTCATATGCTGAGTGTCCTGACTCACTCTGACACAGTGGCATGACATTCCATGATGCTCTGCCGAATTCTGAAATACTTTCACTAAGATAAGAAGTGCACTCCAAGGTCAGAACACTTACAATATTTTTGTTTGCTTTGTCATTATAATTTACTACATTCAAGAAGTAAATTATCAGTGCCTAATGTTCACTTAAACATTCCTGTACAGAAATTATGATTTTGGGATTATAGTAATAAAATGACATTTTTTGTGAAGCATTAGTATAAATTATTTGGATATATAAATATACCAGAGATCTTTTCATCAGAGAGAAATATTTTCTTGTAAATATATGTTAAATTTATGATTCTTTATGTATTTTACTTCACAAAGACTGAGCTTTGGTGGGAGGTGTAGCTCAGCTAATCTGCACATCACAGCTGAGCATGAATAAAACCCTGGGTTCAATCCACAGCATAGAAGAAATCCAAGGGTGGTGTGCATGTCTGTAATCCTGTAATCCTAGCAGGAAGTTAAGAGTCAGGAGGACAGGAAAGTCGAAGTCATTCTTGGCTTACACAATGGGTCTGAGGTCAGCCTGGCTACATAACTGTTTCAGATTCAAAAAAAAGAAGAAAGAAAGAAAATGAAAAAAGGAAAATGTTGAACTCTTACATTAATAAATGACTAAATAGAATAAAAATTTTCTTGTGTAATCATCATAATTTAAAACAAATTTATATCTTGGTTGTCTTAGGTAAAGAAAACATAATTGTCTTTGCTTAAATTATAAGTCCCATAGCTTTTGCTGATCTTCCATTGTTATATTTAAAATCTAAGTCTTTGCAAATGTTTTACTTTATCCCTTGATAAAGAAGGTTAACTACTACAGTGTCTCAAGTTACAGTAATTTACTTTTCTTTATCTGACAAGAAAATATGTATTTGCATTTCAGAAACAATTGAGATGGGATGCTGGCAGTCAACTAGATACAAGAGCCATGAAAGTTTCAGAAAATGAGGAAAGGAAGGAGGGATTTATCAGTCATATGAATCGTTCTTGGAAGGAGAATTTTTGCTCTAATACAAGTAAATTCACAGTTTCTCAGCATCTCAAAGACAAGTATATGGACCCCAAGGGTAGTAACTGAACAATGCAATAAACCGCCTTCATTATTGTAAGGACAAGAGTTTTCAGAACATGTTAATGCATGCAAAGTTCTTCCAAAAGGAATTGTGAACTAAAGAGGCAAAATCAAGCACATATAAAGTAATCAGGGAGCTGGTAGAGCTTCCCTTCCCCACCAACAAAAGACAAGCAGGAGCAACTTAATAAAAGTTGTATTAAGTGAAAATATTCAAACTCACATGTATGTATTTGACTCCAATACAACATTTAAGGCTTCATTGTTAGCACTGCAGGCAATATCCAATTGAAAGACGTTTCTAGAATTAATCTGATAGGTGAAGCCATACATCGATTCTACTAAAAGGTGAGTCTTAAGTTGGTAGGAACTCCAAAACCATGCTTCAGAAGCCAGACTGACAGATGTTCCTTGTGTTGGAGATAGGGTAATAGGCCCAGGATGATTGCCAGAATCCTTTTGAGGAGGAAGAGTACAGAAACTAAGGCAAGGCTTTCAAAACTAAACCTCCATCTGCATGGCAGTGCTATATACTTGATACACTGAAGTCTTGCAGCAACTCCTGAAAACTCATGGTAAAGATTAGACAATATAGTGACTGTCCACCACATAGGCCCTGGTAGGTTCTGACTCTGAGACGGAGCAGTGTTGCATATACTTAGCTGTATGAGTCCCCAGGTTGAAGAACCACATTAGCTGGTCTGAAATATATGACAGGACAGTTAGCTCTTGTGCTTCACGTTGGTGCACACTTTGGTCACCAGGTAGACAGGTTCCACAGCGTGTACTTCAGTGCCTTACCTAGTTGAAGGTGTTGGCAAAGCATACTCTTTGTATTTTATGTCACTATCACAGGGAGGTTCTGGATGGCATTGAGCCAGCCAAACCCTGATTATCATGCTGAGAATCAGTTTAAAGGTAGTCTCCAGGAATACTACTGCAATCTGGCCTCATTGACATAGGACAGTAGCACTCTCTTGATGCAAAGTCACTTGGTCAGGAAGAAACGGGAATTATGAAAGATCCCAAGCACTGGTCCAAAGTACAGATGTATTCAATGGAGGCTTGGGTCAATGTTCCCAATCCCTTGGCACAAGGCACAATGGTACACATCTGTAATCCAGCATTCAGGTGGCAGAGACAGATAAATTATAAATATGAGGCCAGCCTATGCTACACAGCAATACCCTATCTTAAGGAAAAATAAAGGCACCAGATGTGGCTCACTATGGAACACCTGCCTAGCATAAAAAAGGTCTCAAGATTAAAGCTCAGCACCACAAAAAGAAGAGGGAAAAAGAAAAACAATGGCCTGTCTGAAAAGAAGCACTTGATTGCTTTTGCTGTTTTGGTAGCATTTCTCTTTGTAGTGGAGGCTGTCCTTAAACTCTGGATCTTCTTGCTCAGTCTCCTGGATGCTGAGGTTAGAGGCATGCACCATCACTCTCTGCACAGACTATTTTTGTTGATGAAAATGCTTGGGAAGTACTTGTGCTGCAGAAAAGAGATGGCTCATCCCGAAAAGGCACCGATGGCAAGATTGTGCTTTAGAGTCTGCTCCCATTCAGGATTCCATCTCTCAGTAGGTGACAATTATATAGTAATCCTTGGAGGTGAACTGTCCGTGGGATCACTCCTCCTGCAACAATTTCACGGGTCCATTTAAGCAAAGCTCTCAGTTGGCCTGTTTATGTAATAGCAGTTCTTACCTGTGGACACCTGGTTGACAGTGTAGTTCTGTGCTGTAGTTCTTGACCTCCATTTCAACTGGGGCTTTGGAAGTGGATCTTTAGATAGCCTCCAATCTTTTATCCTCGCGGGTCCTTTTTTTTAAAAAATCAAAATCAAGCATTGCTGCAATCTGGGGACAGTAGATTCTATTCTGTATGAGTTGTGAGACTGTATAGACATTACAGAACTCTACCTTAAGGATGTCAGTGAGGATCACCTGGAACGTGGTCACGGGAGGATCGGCTCTTCTGCAGGATGGGTCAGCTGCACAGATGTGGCTCAAAATCCAAGGCTCTAAGGCTTTTTTGGTCCAGAGCTGTTTCACCCCCATGTCCATCACTGCGGAGTGGCAGTCCTCCTCTGGTCTAGGGTTTCCTCAATAGCAGTTTCCAATATTTACTGTTGTAATGCTCTCCGTTCACTTCTGGAGTCAGAGGAGACGGTTTCTGAAAGTTACGAGATACATTTGTAGAGTTATTCGCAGCATCCGAATTTTTAAATGCTGATATTAAGATGCCATCCGGAATTTCCAAAACAGTCTGTGCCACAAGCCGCTGTCATTTAAGTCCAGGCCGATTCTGTCTATATGATTTTCGGTAGAGTTAATTTTCAAATTCTAGTGGCTTACATAATTTGTTTGGTGGAACTGCTGTGTCGATCCAGTCATTCTCAAGTTGGTCGGTCTCTGCAGTCGTGGCTAGGTGGAGCAGTTCTCAGCACTCACTCTCAGATTCCCCACATTTAACCATTCTGCCTTCTTTTCAAATCAGGCTAAGCAGTGTGTACGCAGTTCTAGGAGCAGAACAAAGACTGCAGAAGGGAGGTGGCGCTTCCTGCGCTCAGTGCGCCTGCCCCGTGGGCTACTTCCTATCCACGCAGCCATTAAGACGCGAATTCACTCCCTGCAGCTCCTCCCAGCTTTCCAGGTAAGTTTAAAAGGCAATACCTCAATCAGAGTCATTAGACATGCTGGAGATGATGGCCAGGACATTCTAAGCGGAAAGCAGGAGATTCAAACGGAGCGCAGGGCCGTGCATTTTAGGGATGTGTTTACGAAAGCCTGCGGGGATCCCTGGGTCAGAATGGCCGCGGACTGGACGACAGCGGCACCCAGAGGTCCAGCATGGAATCTATATTGCTTCTGAAATTCTCCCGGAAAAATATCAACTACTTTAACGTGAAGAGTATACATTGTATTTTTAAATTTTTTTTGTCAAAATATCAGTAAAACTATCTTTTCACTAAATTTAAGCGAAGTAATCTAATCTAAACTTAAACTTCATACACTTTTTACTCGATTTTTTTTTTCAGGTGCCGGCTATCAAAACCAGGACCTTGCGCTTGCCTAGACAGCGGTGTACATGCAGCTGTATCATAACTCGCCTTTGGCACTCATATTTTTGAAGATGATATACTAATGAAATATTTTTTTTGGAAAAAAAAGTGGGGGTGTACTTGCCACTCTTAGTGGGACATATCTGTAATCCCAGCACTCAGGAGGCAGGAGACACGCCACAAGTTCGAAATTAGCCAGGTCTGTCTACACAGAGAGTTCCAAGCCAGCCAGGGTGACATAAAGAGACATCAACAAAAAGAGTTCTCTTTACTAGAGAAATTACCCACTGTAAAAGATATATCATAAAAACAATCATTGCTAGAGTTGAGATGGCTCGGCGGGTAAAACAGCTTGCTGTAGGAAGCATGAGGACCTTCGTCTAAATACCTAGCAGCCTAAAAAGCTAAAAAGCTGATATCCACACTGGCTCCTGTAACCCCAACATTGTGGGGTGGAGACAGATCACTGGGGTTTGCAGCCTTCCAGCCTTGCTTCAGGTTCAGTGACAGAGCAGGGTGTAACGTGGAGAGTGAAAGGAAAGGGTATGCTACAATTTTCTCTGGCCTCCACAGGTATGCCCCTGGGTGAGTGAGGGCCTTCCTGCACTGACACACACACACACAAAATAAAATAATAAATTCTTACTGTAAACTCAAACATAATTTTCACCATAAAGCATTGAAAACACTCAAGAAAATTAAAAAAACCTAACATTGCAGTAATTTAAAATTTTACATTTGATGTCTATCCTAACTCTTCCAATATGCACACTTCTTAAAATTCCCCAAACAATTAGCTCTTTTAGGGATATTATTAGCTACTCCTATCCGTTTACTAAAATACATAGTTAGATGTCCACTGTCCATGTACCCTGTTGTGGGGTATCCACCAGAGAAGATTGCCTTAACATGGGTTTAAGCCAATAGAAATTCTTTATTAGTCAGTCAGCTACTGAGAGGCCAAATCTTTTAACTTCAGACTTCATTTTGGAGAACCTGACCCAAGTTTGAACTCAGGTAAACTAACAGGCTAGTACCTAGCATTAGTTTCCAAGTTGACCCCCAACAAAACCTGAGCCTAGCTCCAGTCTCTAGGCTAATCCCTAACAAGACCAGTGTCTCCAGGTTACACCTTCAACAAGACCAGTGGTGTCTCCAGGTTATTCCCTCAACAAACCTGCATCCCCAGGTTACAAGCCCACCTCCTGCCTAAAGACCACCAGTGCAGATGGAAGAGAAATTAAGTTTATGATGTGACTCCCAGCACCAGTCAATTATACTAAAGGCCACAGTAGCTTTCCAATTAGGTGCTTGCTCACTTACCCCCACCCCTGCTTGCTGCTTACTATAAAGCCTTGCCTCATAGATATTCGGGGCTCCCCCACCAAAACCATCCTTCGTGACGGTGGTTGGGGTGTGTGTGTGAACTAGCTCAAATAAAATAAAGACCCCGCAGTGAGTTGCATCAGATCGGCTCCTGTATGTTTTTGGGGATCACTAACATTTCACTGGCACTATACTACTTACTACATTGGGTGTTCAGAATCCCAGTGTAATGGTGAGCCTTTCTCAGGGTGGGCTTTTAAGCACAAATATCATGTCCTAGGTTGACATACTTCAGTTAACAAGAACAATTAGCCAGAAGCACAGAAGCTGAAAACCAAGGTTAGTACAGTTAGACATTCTAAGAACTATGAATTTAATGGATTAGGTTTCTTTTTTGGTTTTTTTTTTTTTTTTTTTTTTTTGGTTTTGTTTTTTTTGCTTTTGGCAGGTGGTGTTGCCTCTGTACAGCCTAAATGGTACTTCCATCATGGAGTCAGTTGTGCTAACGTCTAGAGCCCCATTACATAGCCAAAGAGAAGATGAACCCATTCACAACTGTGTAGGCTCTGATAAATTTAAACAAATAACAGGAAATTAATTTTTTAAAAATAATTTTTTGTTAGGATTATAGGCTTAAAATTATAACCTAAGAGCAGTTTCTCAACCTTGGTATTGTTTTGAACTCGATAATTCTCTCTTATGTGAGTGTGTGGGTAGGGGAGCTGTTCTGTGCCCTGTTTAACTTTATCTCCAGCCTCCTCCCACTACATGTCAGTAGATCCTGCTTTCACAACTGGGACAACCCAAATGTCTGGACATTAAATGAAGATCACCTTCTTCCAGCCACTTTCAGAAACATAAGTTTACTGTATTTCCAAGTAGAGTATCGTTGACCCAAGGATAGGTACGTGACTATGTTAGTTAAATGAAATTAAAAGGCAGACTTTCCCTTGAGTTCAGTCCCAAGAAGCACAACAAATACAACTAACTAAACAAACAAGTTAGTAAGTGTGATGACTAATCTTGCCAACTTGATTGCATCTGGAATCCAATAAAACCCAAGCTGTTGGGAACTTCTGAGAGAGATTTTTTGGATTAGATTATTTGAGGCAGGAAGACTCTTAGGTGTGGGCGGCGCCTTCTGGCAGCAGCACAAATGAAGGGAAGTGGAAGAAGGAAAATGTCTGCCTTCTTGCCCTCACTCTTACTGGCCAGTTTGGCCTCTCAGGTGTCAGACAGCCATTGGTACATTACCCTAGCCACATCCTACAATTCAATGTGACAGCCTCCCTTAAATATAGTTCCCCTCTGAAGTACAGCATTTAGAAAACCCGTGAAACTCATAAGGAGACAATACATTTCAGGACCGAAGGAGGCAAATGCTTTAGAAAACCTTTAGATGAGCCAGTTTTCCCTGGAAGTTTAAAATACTCCCTAATTTTGGCCACTAAGAATTTCACGAACGTATTTCAAGTTATCTTTTGTGGCAAGACTATTTGAGCATTATCAAACTAACAGGGAATAAGATGAAAGATAATATTTGGAGTTTTTTTTATGTATCACCATGGTCTAGCAGGCAAAGCACTGTCCAGAGGTCAGCATCTACAGGTATAAGTATAACTAAGAGGTAATAGAAACTTTTTCATTAAAAAAAAAGTGACTAGGTTATATTGGTGTGGTGCTTTGAATGAGAATGGCCCCTACAAGCCATTTTAATTTCCTCTCATGATAAAGTGTGTCAGTTTACTTAAAAATATTCAAACATGCTGTGTTAGATTTTAGTTCCCCCTTTTTTTGAGACAGGGTTTCTCTGTGTAGCACTGGCTGTCCTGGAACTCGTCACTCTGTAGCCCAGGTGGGCCTCAAACTTACAGAGAACCAACTGCCCCTGACCCCTGAAAGCTGGGTTAAAGGCATGAACCACCCACTGTTGTTCCAGGAAGTGTTCATGAACCCCAAAAGACCACCAAGGAGCTATTTCTGATGTAATTAGGGTCTGTTTATTACAAGCTTGGGCTTGGGGTCTCCTCCAACCCAACCCTGACACAGCAGGATAGGAAGGGAAGGCAGAGCAGCCTCGAACCCTCAGCAGGACAAGTTCTTATAGAAAAATAGGAGCCAGTGAGGGGATGAGGGAGGAGGTATCTGGTCTGATAGGCATCTAAAAGAATGACTATAAGCTGACAGGTGGGTGCTCTGAAGCAAGACCATATACAATCACAAATGGTCTGAAAGTACATGTACTGGCTGGTTTTGTGTCAACTTGACAGAAGCTGGAGTTATCACAGAGAAAGGAGTTTCAGTTGAGAAGATGCCTCCATGAGATCCAGGGGTAAGGCATTTTCTCAATTAGTGATAAAGAGGGGAGGGCCCCTTGTGGGTGGTACCATCTGTGGGCTGGTAGTCTTGGGCTCTATAAGAAAGCCAGCTGAGAAGCCAGGAGAAGCAAGCAAGCCAGTAAGGAACATCCCTCCATGGCCTCTGCATCAGCTCCTGATCCCTGACCTGCTTGAGTTCCAGTCCTGACTTCCTCTGGTGATGAACAGCAGTGTGGAAGTGTAAGCTGAATAAACCCTTTCCTCCCCAACTTGCTTCTTGGTCATGATGTGTGTACAGGAATAGAAACCCTAAGACAGTACATATGAAACAGACTAATCTTTGATTAACTGTTGCTAGGAAGTAGCTAGGGAGTAATTCTTGCCAAGGACAAGCTGTGGGGTCCTTCTTGGTATGTGGGTGCAGCTTGGGTTCTGCTGCAGGTCAAGTTCTCAGGTGTTTTCTTTTCTTTAAGGTGGATGCCAGTCCCAAGATGGAGTAGGTTTGTCTTCTCATGCTCCCCTTTCTCTGGTAACTAAAAGGCCCAATCATGGGACCTCCTGAAGTTTACCTAATCTCATGAAAACAGTAGCAAGGGTCAGTCTTTATGACTCAGTTAACTCAGGCCTGGGTGTATTCATGACCAGAAAGGACTGGACCATCAAATTTTAGAGGGGGTCAGGGTTGTCACTGTCTAGTTCTTGTGGTATCCCCGGGGCTTGGGTAGGGAACCCACCAGTGGGAGACAGGAAGGAGGGAGTCCTGAGGCTGAGTTTCCTCCTGCTGGTCTGGGTCATCTTCAACTGCAAACTGGTCTGTGATTCCATGTTGCAATCCCATTGACCTCCAGGGCAATGGTAGGAACCTTTCTAAGGAGGCTTTAATGACCCCTGGAGGGGACTTGTTTTAAAGAGAATAAGTTTAGGCCAAACATGTTTATGAGCCTACTGGACACCTTTGAGATTGTCTAGCAATTGGCAATCCTCAAGCTCAGCAATGACCTCTGCCTGTATGTTAAGAACAATGTGGGGTGATATCCCAAATATGATTTCAAAAGGGGTGAGTCCCATCTGGTAAGGGGAGTTTCATACCCAGTACAGAGTGAAGGGAAGGAGAGTTAACTTAGTCATTGACAGTCTCTTAGGTCAATTTAGTTAAGGTCTCTTTTAGGGTTTTGTTTATTCTTTCTACCTCTCCTGAACTCTGGAGTCTACACAATAAAGTTCCTAATTAATCTCCAGAATATTGGCTAATCTCTGAGATACCTGGGACACAAAAGCTGGTCCATTGTCTGACCCTATCATCTGAGGAAGTCTATATCTTGGCAGTATGTCCTCTAAGAGCTTCTTTGTCACCATGGATATAGTTTTATGTTTAGTGGGGAGAGCCTCAGTCCAACATGAAAAGGTATCTATAGGCATCAGTAAATATTTATATCTAAATTTCCTGGTTTTACCTCTGTAAAGTCTGTCTCTCAGGAGACTCTGGGCTTTGTGCTTCAGAACCTATTATCAGCGTTCTTGTTAGTCACTGTATTAATTAGCTGGCAGGCTTTACAGTTCTTGACAATCTCAGCTATTTTTGAGTTGGCATCTATAATCCTGATATTAGCAAATCCTGTATTCTCCAGATGCCCATGTGGGAAGAGCAGTGAATCTTCTGAGTATGTGTAGTTCCACTTCTTCTGGCACAATGGGTTTGTATCAGCTGTTCTCTACCATTTGTAATAATGTTGAGACACGGGCAAATTCCTAGCCCAGATTATGTCATCTTTTGAATACTTAGGGTGGTCAGAGAGTATAGGTCCCCCCCCCCATCCAAGGAAGTCTGATTTCTAGGGCAGCATGTTGGGATGCTTTATCTGTCCTATTGCCTTCTGAAACTGAGTCCTTCCCTCTCTGGTGTCTCAAGCAGTAGATGATGGCCAGTTTTTTAAGCCCCCACAGAGGGAGCCTTTAGTAGGGAGAGGATTTCCTCTTTATTTTTGATAGTCTTTCCTTCTGCCATCAGAAGGCCTCTCTCCCTATAAATAGCCCCATGGACATGAGCAGTAGCAAAGACATTTTGTCTTTTCAGCTCTAATGCCTTGCTTAGAGCTACCAGTTCAGCTTTAAGGGCTGACATACTTGCTGGGAGTGGCTCTGCCCATATGATCTTGGTGTTGGAGACCACAGCTGCCCCATCATATCTCTGTCTATCCTGAATGAAGTCGTCTGAAGATCTGGTGTGGTCCCATGGATGTGGGCCAAAATGTCTTGAGCAGTCATGCAGTGGCCTGTCAAGGTCTGGGTCAGGCAGCAGTGTAGCCAGGCTCAGGGCAGTTGGGGCCTGAAAGGTTATCCTGGGGGGAGGCTGCAGGGGATTTAAGAAGAGAGGCTGGTAATGTCATTCTGACATTGGTGATAGTCAGGCTTTGGCCTAGCAACAGTTTGCCAGCATCCTTAAGCAGGTGGGCAGTCATTTTGATGAAGTGCAAACAGGGGGCCCAGCTTCTGGCAACTGGGTCTAATTTCTTTGACAGGCCATTGGCCTGTGCCAGGACCCAGATCTCTTGTCCATGAATAGCTGGAAGGGCTTAGTTACTTCTGGCAACCCCAAAACTGGTGTAGAAATTTCTTTCTGGCCTTGGAGAGCCACTTCTGACCTTCTCTTAATATGTATCCTCCAGATCTAGGGAGGTCACCTGTGATTGGCAGAGTAGGGCCTTTTTAGTGGCTTGATAGTCTAAATGCTCAGGGCCTCCAACAGGTCCTGGGTCTCTTTTAGACATTCTTGTTTGGTTTCTGCTGTCACCAGGAGGTTATTTATAAACTGTTGAAGAGACTTCTAGGTTTTAGCAAGACAGAATGTTAAGCTCTATTATTAACAAGGAAGCTGGTGGGTTTCTCTTTTATTTTTAGGGTTATCCTAGACATCTTTTAAGGCCATGGTTTGGATAGGCTTTTTCTTGGTGTATTTCCTGGCCCAGTGGTCCTCCTCTTTACAATAAGTACATTGGTTCTTTTCTAAGCGGGGGCCATTCTCGGTCATTAGGGCCCTCTTACCTCTTTTTGTAGAAGCCATTTGTTTTACACAGGTAGGCACCAGGGCGTGAGTAAGCACATTGGTTTCTAGAAGCCATTTGTTTCAGACATCTCCTACAGTCCTCTGGTTTGGCTGTGGTTGCCAACGGGATCTTTGCCAGATCGAGAGTCTGTTTCTTCTGCTCTTATACCTGTCCTTTTTTTTTTTTTTTTTTTTTTTAATCTTTATTAAACACCTTTTCTGCTATTATCTTTTAGACTCTCTTCTCTTAGTCCTTGAATCCATTGGAGTTTCCTGATATCTGGTGTTGCTTCGTTAATAAAGGCTAGAGCTATCGCTTTCCCTTACTTTGGTCAAATTAGTGGCTGTCTCACAGCTGCTTTGAGACCTGCCAATCAGAGCCTGGTGGTAAGACTCAGATGAGTCTCTCCTTACCTTTAGCAGAGTTTAAGTCCTAATCTGGGCGGGTTCCCCCCAGGGCCAGGAACCAGTTTCCTGGCCTTTGTCTGTGGTGAAGAAAACCTGCAAGAGCTCTTTGCAATCATCTCAAGTGGGCTGGTGGGTGGAAAGGACTGTCTCTAAGAGATTAATTAAATCTCCAGGGTTGTCTGAAAAAGAGGGAGTTCTGAATTCTCCAGTAGAAAAAGGTCACTAGTGGCAAAGGGCCAATAGTGGTGAGGTTGGTTTCCTTGATCACCAACCGGCCCTGCTGCATGTGAGGACAGGCTGACAGACTCAGGCTCAGAAGGCAGGGCTGCATGCAGCTGCTGCCATTCCACCTGAGGGGTTGAATAAGGTGGGGGTGGAAAAACAAGGTCTTCCTCTGCTCCTCCTTGGAGGACTGGAGAGAGGGATAGTGTAGGGGGAGACAGGTGGTCTGGTTTCTCCTCCTTCATACCCTTGGGCTTTTTGCTAGCCAAGGCAAAACCTGCCTGTTGTCTGGGGAGAAAAAGTTTAAGCCAAGAGGGTGGGTCCTCTAGACCCGACATCTATCAAAGTCAAAAGTTGCCTGGTAACAAGAAACATGAGAATAGATAACAGTTCTAACAAAATTTACAACAAACTTGAATCCAAGTGGATCCATAACCAGATGGCAGGCGCCCGAGCACCCCACTCTGAATGAAACACTCAGGTCTCCCAATCAGAGCCTGGAATGTCTTCCAACCCCTGAGTGGTTGCAACTCTTTGGCATATCTGCCCAGTTGCATCAGACCACAGAATACCTTTTTCTAGGCCTCTTTTCAGAACAGAATTACAGACCTGAGCACCACTCAGAATTTATGAACAAAGATCAGTGCTGCGCAGATGCAGACAAAATTACTTAGTGCTACACAAACACATGGACAGACTCACAGACTCAGATGGACATTACCAATATTGAGATCCTCAGGGTCGGGTCCTGGAGGCCCTGGAGTTCCTGGCTAAAGCACCAAAATGTGCCAGGAAGAGTTCCGTGAACCCCAGAAGACCACCAAGGAGCTATTTATGATGTAATAGCATTAGGGTCTCTTTATTACAGGCTTGGGCTTGGGCCCTCTCCAACTCAACCCTGACATAGCAGGATGGGAAGGGAAGGGAAGGTGGAACAGCCTTGAAGCCTCAGCGGGACAAGTTCTTATAGGAAAATAGAAGCCGGTGAGGGGATGAGGGAGGGGGTGTACAGTCTGGCAAGTATCTAAAAGAATGACTATAAGCTGACAGGTGGGTGCTCTGAAGCAAGACCATATACGATCACAAATGGTCTGAAAGTACATCTGAAACAATCAGACTAATTTTTGATTAACTGTTGCTAGGAAGTAGCTAGGGAGTAACTCTGGCCAAGGACAAGCTGTGGGGTCCTTCCTGGTATGTGGGTGCAGCTTGGGTTCTGCTGCAGGTCAAGTTCTCAGGTGTTTTCTTTACTTTAAGATGGATGCCAGTCCTAAGATGGAGTAGGTTTAGCCTCTCACCACAGTCAGGCACATTTTAGTTCCTTTGACAAGAGATCTTATATAAACAACTTAAGAAGGAATGACTTATTTTGCCCCCTGCTATCAGTATCTTCAGTCCAGGCTGCCTGGCTGGCTCTGTTTCTGGGCCTGATGTGAAGCACAGCCCAAAGCCAGAAGGGGATGTGACAGCAGAGATGTTCTGCTCACAGTAGTCAAGAAGCAAAGGGAGATGAAGCACGGATTGGAGAGATCTTCCCAGGGCATGTCCCCAGTGCCCTTATTTCTCTAACTAGGTCCCACATACTTTTCACTATAACTTCATAATATCCAAGGAATATTAAACATAGATTAGATCAGAGTCCTCAGGATTAAATCATTTCTACAAAGCCTATCAACTGGCAACCAAAATACTAGTGCCTATTGGGGGAAAGCTTGCTACTCAAACAAGACACATGCTGCTAGTAAACCTTCCCATTTTACAACAATCAGCACTGTATTTGTACTTAACTAGGAAGGTAGTATGCATCAAACAGCTCCATTAAACTTTAAGGTGACACAGAATAGTTTTTCTCTCATAAATTTTTATAGGTTTTAGAGTACTTTTTCTTTAAAATAGATCAACTGTGTTATCCAATAAGCAATTGTATGTACCTCCTGTTTGTTTGTTTTTGGACAGGGTCTCAGTATGTAGTCCTGGCTGGCTTAGAACTTGCTATGTAGAGCAGACTGCCTCCATCTCACAAAGTTTTACCTGCCTCTGCCTGGTGAGTGCTGCAACTAAAGGTGCTGGTCACCAAGTCTGGCTCCTGTGGTTTTGTATTAGGCACTGGAACACAATGAACAAGACAAAACTTTCTACCATGAAGTCAATTAAGTACATAAAGGAAATAAATTGAATTTTGCAAATGATAACCACATTTTAAGAGGATCATTTTAATTTAGATATATGTCTTAGTCAGGATTTCTATTCCTGCACAGACATCATGATCAAGAAGCAAATTGGGGAGGAAAGGGTTTATTCAGCTTACATTTCCACACTGTTGTTCATCACTAAAGGAAGTCAGGTCAGGGATCAGGAGCTGATGCAGAGGCCATGGAGGGATGTTGCTTACTGGCTTGCTTCCCCTGCCTTGCTCAGCTTGCTTTCTTATAGAACCCAGACTACTAGCCCAGGGATGGCACTACCCACAATAGGCCCTCCCCCCTTAATCACTAATTGAGAAAATGCCTTACAGCTGGATCTTATGGAGGTATTTCCTCAACTGAAGCTCCTTTCTCTGTGATAACTCTAGCTTGTGTCAAGTTGACATACAAAACCAGCCAGTACAATTGACCCCTTGTCAACTTGACACACAAACACATCACTATTAAGCCTCAACCCTTACTTTCTTATTCATCCCCAACATCTAAATAACTTAACGTCCCACAGTCTTTGCAAATTCTTACCTATTAAAATTTCAATCCCTTTAAAATATCCAATCTCTTTTAAAATTCAAAGTCTTTTTACAATTAAAAGTCTCTTAACTGTAGGCTCCATTAAAATACTTTCTTCCTTCAAGAGGGAAAAATATCAGGGCACAGTCACAATCAAAATCAAACTCAAACTCCAACTATCCAATGTCTGGGATCCACTCATGATCTTCTGGGATCCTCCAAGGGCTTGGGTCACTTCTCAAGCCTTGCCCTTTGTAGCACACACTTTGTCTTTTAGGCTCCAGCTGCCTGTACTCCACGGCTGCTACTGTTCTTGGTGGTCATCTTACGGTATTGGCATCTCCAAACACTTCTGCCTTCCACTGCAACTAGGCTTCACCAATAGCCTCTCATAGACTCTCTTCATGGTGCCAGGCCTCAACTCCTCTGCATGACTCCTTCAGTCTTCGGCAATCAATTGCAACTGAGGCTGCATCTTCACCAATGGCCTTCTATTGCCTATTACAGTGCTGAGCCTCAGCTGCTCTTCATAACCCCTCCATGCCTTCAAAACCAGTATCCCCTGGGTGACTCTTAACACATTACCAATTCTCGATGCAGCACGAGGTACAACCTTGGCTGTCTCTGAAACACAGCTTCTTTGTGCTCTCAGAAAACACTTCCCAGAATATTTCACCTCAGTGATGGTGGTCTCTTCTTAATCACCACTAATTTCTTAGCTTCAGCTAACCGGCATCAATAGTACCAGTAATGGAAAGGTTTCACTTTAGTAGTTCTGGTATCTTGTTAATCACTGCTGATTTTTCAGCCTTAGCTAACCAAAACCACAGAATCTTCACAATCAAAATAGCAACAGCCCTGATAAGAGTCTTTAATTTTCCCTCTGAAATTTCACAAGCCAGGCCTCTATCTTCTGCACTCTTCTCAACATTATCTTCTAAGCTCTTACTGAACATCCCACAGAGCTCTTAATATCCTAATGGCTCTTCTAGCTCAAAGTTCCAAAGTCCTTCCACAGTCCTCCCCAAAACATGGTCAAGTTGTCACAGGAATACCCCACTCCTCGTACCAATTTATCTTAGGGCTTTTATTCCTGCACAAACATCATGATCAAGAAGCAAGTTGGGGAGTAAAGGGTTCATTCAACTTATATTTCCACATTGCTGTTCATCACTAAAGGAAGTCAGGAACTCAAGCAGTTATGGTTAGTATTTTAGAAGACATTAATCAAATGACTTTGATGCACCATCACAAAGATCCAAATAAAACAATAAGTAAAAATGGATATCATGAAGTGGGAATGGCCAGGTGTGATAGAGCACTCCTTTGAACTTGATCCTGTGCCCAGGAGGCAGAGTCTGATGGAGTTTCAGTGAGATTGAGACCAGGTAGGGCTGCATAGTGAGACTGTCTCAAAAAAACAACCAAACCAAACCACTGGAAACTGTCATTTATGCCAAGTACTATGCCACATGCTGATGAACATGTACATGTTGATTATCCATGATATGAACAGTTCAAAGCCATAAGAGAGTAAAGATGTGAAATAAATTCTAAGATGATTAAAAAAAAAATACTTGCCAGTAAGAGCCAGGACACATGCTGGGGGTGGTTGCTGTTATTCCAGAACTTGGAAGACTGGTCCAGAAGGATCACAAAGAGTTCAAAGTTCTACCTAGGTAGGATCACAGAGACAATGTATAAAAAAGATTTTAAAAAAGCTACCATATTACACTTCAAGTGTAACAGGTCCCTAGACCTTAGCACAGCTGACTACATGATGAAAGTACCATTCATCACATAGTGTGATGGCTATTCCTGCTTGTCAACTTGACTATATCTGGAATGAATCACAATCCAGAAATGGAGGGCACACCTATGATTCAGGTCTTGAGGCTGGAAGATACATGGAGATCTTGAGGCATAGTGGCCATGAAAAGTTTAGGTCCCCGAAAGATAGTACACACCTTTAATCCCAGGAGACTGTGGCAAGGAGATCTCTGAATTCAAGGCCAGACATGGACAAAGCAAGTTCCAGATCCAGGAGTGGTGGTACACACCTTTAATCTGGGCCATACTTTCTGCTGGAGGCCTATATAAGGACATTGGAAGAAGGAAGACTCACTCTTCTTTGCCTGCTTGCACTTACTTGCCAGCACATCTGTTGGTACCTACTTCTCCAGGATTCCAGTTTATACAGAAGACCAGGTGAAACAATTAGCCTCGTGGGACTAAGCAACTACTAGATTCTTGGACTTCCCATTTACAGCTACCAATTGTTGGGTAGTTGGACCTCAGACTGTAAATCATTACAATAAATTCCTTTAATATATACAGACATTCCACAAGTTCTGTGACTCTCGAGAACCCTAATATAGGCAGTACCAATGGGCAAAACAAAAATAAAAACCTAATTTATCAAACTTTATAGTTCTGGGAAACTCTCTAAATGTGCTAACCTTGCTTTTTTGGCTTCTGTAGTTCTGCCTCTGGCTAATGGTTCTTGTAATAAAAGTATGCCAAGCAGGACGTTTGTTTGTGCTTTAAAGTTGACCCTGAGAAAGCCTCAGGGCCACACTAGGATCCAGAACACCCAATGTAGTCATTGGCTAACTAATACTTTGTTGACTTAAACCTATGTCCGAACAGCCTTCTTTGGTGGATACTCCACAACAAAATCAGACCATTTGTGTTCATTTCTGTTCTAAATGAATCTGTGTCATCATAAAAACATTTGTTTATAGTTATATCTATCAGACATATTACCAAAATATCGTATCATACATATCACACCTTGTCTTCTGGAGCCAAAAACCAAATGAAGCCAAAGGCTTAGTTCCCCTCAAGGCAATTAACACGACTATACAGTTAGCGTTATAAGGTGAACAGCAATATCGTATCATTTCGCTGTTTTGGGCACTTTACATTTTACTTTGTAATGTTTCCAAAGCTCTTAGCGGAGACTGACTGTGTAGGCCCTGGGAAGTAAAGATGCTTTCTGCAAGGACGCCTTTTATCTCTGGTAATCACTCTAGAAACTGTCCCGACCCACGACTTCATAAAAGTGCTGTTTTAGGGGGTAAGCTTATATTTTACTTTTTGGAATCTTCATCTTTCATTTCCAAGCAAAGGCTTTTCCGGAAACACCCGATACAGGGCCAGTTCTCACGAGAAGACGTAATCACGGAACGGCGTAATTACGAAATGCGCCTGCGCGCCGTTTGTACTTCCGGAAGCGCGGCGGCCAGCCCCTCTGCGCCTACTTCCGGTCTGTGACGTAGCGCCGCGTCTGAATCCGCTCCCTGACGTAGCACTTCCTGTACTTCTCTTCAGTGTGAGAGGAGAGGAGACGTGGCAAGATCGTCTCCGGAGTTCGGATCGTAGCGTGGCGGTGTGGCGCGGTTTCGCGCTGCAGGTCCTTAGCCGTTTCGTTGTTAGCGCACAGGTCGCCCTGCCGGGCGGCCGAAAGCGCGGAGAAACCGGAAGGCAGACGCGCCGCTCCCTGCTGCTTTGTGCCGCGAAAAGCTTAGTTCATAGTCGCTGGTGAACTGTAAGTACCCGAACCGAATAGTTCACTAATTTCATCTTTTTATTTGATCCTTTTATTTTATATCTTATTGGAGAGAATCTGTGGATTGGGATTGTCTTCCAGACTGACCCTTAGGCGTTGCCGGTCCCCCCCCCCCTTTGTTTTGTTGTTTTTGCTGTTTATTTTATGCGGCAGCGACATCTAGAGGCTCTAATTTGGTATTGCATCTAGTAGACGACTGAGTTTAACAGGGTCAATGCCAAAGTGGGCTGTATGTAGAGACTAGAATTGGGACTTAATAAAAATTAAGACAAAATAGGCACTAGCTGGTGATCCACTTAGTTGCTGTTTTCCTTAGAACTCTGTAATTAAGAATTTAAAATTATACTTAATAACATTGCCCCCCCCCCCTTTTTTTTTACTGTTGTAGGAGCTGGAACTTTTTAGTGCAGCAAGTGTTTATTGGAGAAGTAACTCACAAGGAATTAACGATGAGTAAGAGCAAAGATGATGCACCTCATGAGCTAGAGAGCCAGTTTATCCTACGACTGCCCCCAGAATATGCAGCTACGGTGAGGAGGGCAGTGCAGTCTGGGCATGTCAACCTGAAAGACAGACTGAGCATTGAGTTACACCCTGATGGGCGTCATGGAATTGTCAGAGTGGATCGAGTGCCCTTGGCTGCAAAATTGGTAGATTTGCCTTGTGTTACGGAAAGCTTGAAAACCATTGATAAGAAGACCTTTTACAAGACAGCTGATATCTCTCAGATGCTTGTAGCCACAGTAGATGGTGACCTATACCCTCCTGTGGAGGAGCCAGCTGCCACTGCTGATCCCAAAGCAAACAAGAAAAAAGATAAAGACAAAGAGAAAAAGTTTGTTTGGAACCATGGAATTACTCTACCTTTAAAAAATGTCAGAAAGAGAAGGTTCCGTAAGACAGCAAAGAAGAAGTACATTGAATCTCCAGATGTGGAAAAAGAAGTAAAGCGGCTGCTGAGTACAGATGCAGAAGCTGTCAGTACTCGTTGGGAGATAATTGCTGAAGATGAAACAAAGGAGACAGAAAATCAAGGCCTTGATATCTCCTCTCCAGGAATGTCTGGCCACAGGCAGGGCCATGACTCACTAGAGCATGATGAGCTTCGAGAGATATTCAATGACCTCAGCAGCAGCAGTGAAGATGAAGAAGATGTAAACATCATTGATACTGAGGAAGATCTGGAGAGACAGCTACAAGATAAGCTAAATGAATCCGACGAACAACACCAAGAAAATGAAGGAACCAATCAGTTGGTTATGGGAATTCAGAAGCAGATTGATAACATGAAAGGCAAGCTCCAAGAAACCCAAGACAGGGCAAAGCGCCAGGAGGATCTCATCATGAAGGTAGAAAACCTGGCTCTCAAGAACAGGTTTCAAGCTGTTCTGGATGAGCTCAAACAAAAGGAAGACCGTGAAAAGGAGCAGCTTAGCTCTTTGCAAGAAGAGCTGGAGTCACTTCTGGAGAAGTGAGAATGTTGACTTTAGTCCTTAGACTAGTCAGCCTAAGAAAAATTTATTTTCAGAGTGTGGTCTTGAAATACTCTTTTTTTTTTTTTTTTTTTCCCTTTGAAATGTTCTTATTTCCTGAGTTTTTTTGAAATTTTTTGATTGTTTTCAGAAATAGGATGGTGGGTTTCATTCTTAAGAAAATAGGATTATATAGGCAGGTTTGTTGTAGGGAAGATAAGTAAGATTAGGGAAATGAAAACACTTTGAGCTGTTAGTCACTTTATCATAGGACTTTATTACAATTTGTTTCCTAAAAGTTTCTAGTCCTATTCTTTGGTGCTAAGATCATTAAGAAGCTAGCCTACAGGCAATGAAGATTTTTTTAAAAGAAATATATTTTTTTACCTTCTCAGCAAGTTTCCATGTTACAGAAATGCAAGTTTTTTTCATAAAGGTTGTTTCTTATACAATAAAAGCTAATTTCACTTTGTTTATCTTGTTCTATGAATACTGAAAGTTGAGGTGGGTTCATGGAGTTTAATGACTGAATGGTGTAGATCAAGATATATGCTGTTCTTTTGTGTTTTTAGAAAAAGTAATACACCAGGTAAGGACATGGAGAAATTCATCTTTGCATTATATATTAAGGTTCAGGAGGGAGTGTTTTTTGGGGAAAAACCCAGATTGGTAAGGTGCATAGTTAAAATTAATTTCTGTCTGATTGGTTTGTAAAACTTGAGTTTAAAAATACTTCATAAATCAAAATTCAAATTTTCTGTTTGTTAGAAAACAGTAGTAAAGTGTTTAATAATCAGTTATTAAGCCTTTGAGTCCAGTATCATACTTCTTAATTCTTAGAGGCTTCCGAAGGTAATTTTCCTCAAGTTTTCCCTGAGTTTTCACAAGCTCATGACTGCAGTGCAGCTTAAGAAAGATTCTCTTAATATCTGGCTTTAGAGTATTATGGTCATAAAGTATGTTTTATTAACAAAGTGGCAGGTAAAAAATTCTAAGTACCAGACTTACAGAACTGCTACCAGAGAACACACAGTATTTAACCAAACAGTTTTTATTAAGGTCTTGGTACATGTGATGCCTAAATGCTGTCAGTATTGGAGGGGAAGGATGTTGGATACACATTTTTTCTTAGCAGAATATTCTGGTCTGGTCCTGGTTCAGTTATTAGCTCTACTTGGATTCTCAAATCTGTAAGACTAACATGAACTTCAGATTTAGTATATTCAACTGTGTCCTGGAAATACTAAAAAGCTGCCCTCTGGCAAACCGAGTATGAATTCAAAATGGAAGTTATCCAGCCCCTTTCATTGAGAATTTGCCTTCTGTTTTGCTATTGACAGCTGCCAGCATCTGAAGCCCCAAACTAGTCTTAACAGCTTGAGGTCAAGGCATACCAGTACATATTATAGATCAGTGATTTGATTGTGTGATTTTTGGGCCATGTTATTTATAACTTAATCTGTTTGCTTCGATTTTCTTCTCTCTGAAATGGAGGCGATGGTATTACCAGCCTCACAGGACTATTGGACTGACTTAAATCATAAGACAGGCTTACATACCTGAAATGTGAATGAGTAGTGAACAAAGAAATGTTACCATTTACTAGACTGGATCATAATAGGCATTAAATGGTCTCAAAGAGTGATAGAGATGATAGTAAAGTGTTTACAAAGAAATTTTTTATTTTGACTCACTGTGTATCTCAGGATGGCCTTGAACTCAGTTCTGTCTCAGTCAAGTGCTGGAACTGTAGGTGTGCATGGTCAGGCCTGGCTTAGGAAACTTTAATTAGGTTTTGTTTCAAATTCAACAAAGGCTCAAACCTTATATTTTGGAAAGTTTATTTAGAATATCTACAGCATAAAACTGACTCAATTTATTCCTGTGGCTTTCTTGTTTGTTTCTAGACATCTTGTATTAATATTAAAAGTGGCATAAGGAATGATTATGTTACATAAAATTTTAAAAGATAAAGATGAAGATTGAGATCCAAATCCTGCATTCTCATGAAAGATTCAATTTTCTTATGCACCTCTTAGCTAAGGAGTATGGTATAAAGATGAATGATTCAGTGTTTATGGGTTCATGAGCAAATTGTGCTTTGTGTGTGTGTGTGTGTGTGTGTGTGTGTGTTGGAGGTGCTGGGCCTTGGGGATGCTAGGCAATTGCTCTGTCACTGAACTGCATATAGATCTTACCACATTTTAAGAGGTATCATTTCATGCCTTTATTTGGTGTGTATAAAACATTACATTTATGTAATTTTTTAATGCAAAAATTATAATTTTCTTATATAGACCCTTTAGAGACTTGTCTAAAAATACGAATAGTTTTATCAACCTGTGAATCTCTTTTTTCATAATAGTTTTTTCCTAATGTTAGCCACTAGTGATGGTAATTAGCTGTAAGAAAAGGAACCCATTCAAGTCTGTGCTCAGAGTTGTTGAAACCCAAGATCTTTATCCTTTGAAGTCATCTCACAGAATAGAAAGTTTATATTTCTGTATAAATTGAACCAATGGAGGCCCCAATTCAAAACGCACAGATTGAGTGAATGAGGTGAACAGCAGCTGAAAAGGAATTTGTGTGCAAGCTTATCTGTATTTACTGTAGGGACCCTGTTAAGCCAGTGTTTAGGCATACATACACATTTGAGATAGGATGATTAAGTTCTTAACCCCTGGGTTAAGAGCACTTGCTTCTCTTACAGAGCACCCAGGTTAGGTTTACAGTGCTTACATGGTGGCTTACAACCTATTTTAAGTCCAATTCTAGGGGATTCAACCCTCTTCTGATCTCCATGGTGCACATACACGCAAATTTGTAAAATCTTTTTAAAAATCTTAGAATATTATCTCTAAAAAGAAGTTATCTTAGGCTGGGCAGTGGTGGCGCACGCCTTTAAACCCAGCGCTTGGGAGGCAGAGGCAGGTGGATTTCTGAGTTTGAGGCCAGCCTGGTCTACAGAGTGAGTTCCAGGATATCCAGGGCTACACAGAGAAACCCTGTCTCAAAAAACCAAAAAAAAAAAAAAAAGTTAGAGAAAAGAATTCCAGTGTCAACAGTTGGACATTTTCCAAAGAAAAGGCCATTTGCTGAAAATAAAAAGCCTACCTTGTACCATGCACAATCTGAGTTTTAATGCCTCACTGTTTTTGTTTTGTTTTGTTTTTGAGACAGGGTCTCTGTAGTTAGCCCTTTGGCACTGTCCCTGTAGATCAGGCTGGCCTTGAATTGAGAAATCTGCTCATCTCTGCTTGGGATTAAAGGTGTGTGCTACTGCACCAGGCTAAAGCCTTAGTTTTAAATATAGTCCAGGAAAGCTAATGAAAGAAACATTTCAGTACACTGACCCCAGATTTGGTTACACCTCCAAAGTAGTGTATCTGCAGAACTCCAACTCCCGATTTACCTGTCCTGAGAAGAACGTTTGCTGTGGGATGTTTTGTTTCGTGCCACGGACTTAAATGTAGCAGTTTCCAAGTCTTCTCTATTATTCATTTTTGAGGCACAATTTCAATATATATGCCTGGCTGGCCTCAAACTCACTGTTCTCTGCTTCTTGAATACTGTAGTTAAAGGTATGTGGCCTCTAGCATGGCCTGTCTTCTCTTTGAAAGCACTGTTCTGGTAAGTTGTGCCCTTGAAATCCAGATTGGATCAACTGGTAGCACCTCCTGAGTCATTTTGCGTGTTAAGAAATCAGGAAAACGATCCCACAGAGAAACATCCTTTAATCCTCAACTTGCTGTGGTACTGAGGGTGAAACAGCTGTAGTTTGCCCACGTAAGCACACTGACTTACACGCCCAGCTCCAGTAAAGCGTTTCCTTCTAGGTATTTATGGGAGAAATGGCCACCTCTCCCAGACAACCACTGAAAGCATTCTGCCATTGCCCTCGGGGACAGTGGGGTGCTCGTGGATGCACGTGCCTGGGGGTTATTCCCCAGCGGCCGGAGAGTACGGAGGCCAAAGGCTTTGGCTTGAGTAGCCTTGACAAGGAGACAGAGACACAGGTCCGCAGTGGCTGGCCGTGGGTGCTGACAGAGACTTGGCTTCTGACCACACACTCGGGAGAGTGGAGAACCATGAAATCCACCCTGCCATCCAAGCCGCCATAGACCTCACTGCGGGCGCAGCAGGTGGCGGAGCGTGTGTGCTGACTGGTCAGCCCTTCGACACCATAAAAGTGAAGATGCAGACATTTCCTCACCTGTACAAAGGCCTCGCCGACTGCTTCCTAAAGACATATAACCAAGTGGGCTTCCGTGGCCTTTACAGGGGAACCAGTCCTGCACTGCTAGCCTATGTCACCCAGGGCTCTATCCTATTCATGTGCTTTGGCTTTTGCCAACAGTTTGTCAGGAAAGTGGCTAGAGTGGAGCAGGATGCAGAGCTGAATGACTTGGAGACTGCCACTGCTGGGTCGCTGGCTTCTGCATTTGCTGCGCTGGCCCTCTGCCCCACTGAGCTTGTGAAGTGTCGGCTGCAGACCATGTATGAAATGAAGATGTCAGGGAAGATAGCACAAAGCTATAATACAATTTGGTCTATGGTTAAGAGTATCTTCATGAAGGATGGTCCCCTAGGCTTCTATCGGGGACTCTCGACCACTCTTGCTCAGGAAATACCTGGCTATTTCTTCTACTTTGGGGGCTATGAAATCAGTAGATCATTTTTTGCATCAGGGGGATCAAAGGATGACTTAGGTCCTGTCCCTTTGATGTTAAGTGGAGGCTTTGCTGGGGTCTGTCTCTGGCTTATCATATTCCCAGTGGACTGCATTAAATCCAGAATCCAGGTTCTTTCTATGTTTGGGAAGCCTGCAGGATTAATCAAAACCTTTGTAAGTGTTGTGAAAAATGAAGGAATATTCGCCTTGTATTCTGGATTGAAAGCCACTCTGATTCGAGCCATCCCTTCCAATGCTGCTCTATTTTTGGTTTATGAATACAGCAGAAAGATGATGATGAGCATGGTGAAAGAATACTGAAGTGTCTTCATGAATCCTTGTCTAAGCACATAAATGTGAGGACCACAGCTCTATATGTCAAAGAGTTCAGACCAACATGGAGTTGACTGGGAATTTCGGGTTTGTCCTCCCTTTTTCAAATCTCAAACCTTGTGGAGAGATCTTTATTTATATCATATGGTTTCTTCCTGCAATCCTACTGAAATAGGAAAATCACTACTTATGCTGGTGGTGGGATTTACAGGGTGAACCCAAGACCCTATGTACTTAATCTCAATTATCAGGGCTTCTTCATAAATCTATATATACATCTTGAATGGTTATGTGTTGTGAGTGAAACATAATTTGGTGCTGTTTAGTCTCAAGTATAATCAAAATATCTTGAGTTGATCATGTTTCATGTATATAGGTATTGCTTAATTTATTCAAGATGTGGGTTATAGTTTAAAACCTGTTAAATGTGCACTGCACTTTAGGCTGTTCAGGTTTTTAAAGTCTTTAGGTGACCACCAAAGCATTTATGTTGATTTCTAAGAAGAGAATGTGCCTGTGTACTAGCATGGGTTCCACATTCGAGTAAAATTTCATAATAAGCATTCTGGATTTTCTATGCTATCCTTAAATAGTGTGGTTAAAGTATAGTTATATTCTACGTGCAGTGGTATTGTTAAGTGGGGCAGTGAGTATCAGGAAAGACTTTGGGAAACTGTGTGGCTTTACCTGCACTGATTTCCCATTCTCTTCCAAAGAAGCCAGGCTTTAGGTTGAGGAAGGAGCTAAAGGAATGGGGCTCTATATTGTGCTTTGATGGTCCATGCAGATGAAGAGAGTTCTAACTCCTCACCTCTGGGTCCTGGCCTGGCCAGGAATTCACAGTGTTGGATTGGTTCACTTTAGGTCATTCATCATTCTCTATACCATCACCCATTTCCTCAGGAAACAGAAAAGTCAAGAAGCCAAGAATAGGTTTTGTTCTGTATGGTGACAGAGTGAGAGACCTGCTGGGTGTAGTCATCACTTAGGCAGGACTAGTGTGCACTTAGTAATAATATTATCACACTAAGCAGTGTGAAAGGGGTGACTTACTCTTGAAGTTCACCTTGGGTCCATAACTGCTTGCAGTACGGTCAGTGTTATAGCTTTCTAAATTTGGCTCTGGTGGTCAGTGAACTTTAATGACTGGATGTCACAATATAAAACAATGAATCATAAGAAAAGCCATTTTACTAAACTCTATGTAGGCATATAAGTACAGACAGTATCTCCCAATAAAACTCCCAAATACACCAAAACAAGATGAAAGTCCCCCTCCCCAAATTATAATTCAATTTATCTCCAACAGACTTGGAATTAAGCAGATGTTCATGGACCATAAGATTTTAGAGTCATTCTTTATATCAATAAAGTAAGCTTCATCTTTCTGTGTTGCTACAAGACCAAAAGGGTCTATTCAAACAACAGGTGTTAATACCTAGAGTGCTGAAAGAAGGTGAGGCACCAGTTTTAATAGTACAGACTGTGTGTCCTGTGCTGGCCTCTAACTTCCTTTTTAAAACCCATTAAGCCATCATAGTAACTCCAAACTATAGTTCCTGACACAAGATTCAGGAAAATTTAGAAGCTGACAAATAATGGCTGTTGGGGACAGTTAGCAAGAGATTTTGCTCAATATTACGCCCAGTCTGCTTAGGATCTATAGTTGTTTTTTCATATATTTTCTTCTAGTTGAAACCATTTGCTATTTTATTTTTAAGTTGTTTCTGTGTTTAAGTTACATGCACCACACTTTTTAGTCAATGTCCTCCAGCATAGCATCCTTGAGCTGGCCTGGCAGCTCTCCATTCAGCAGACTTGCTTCTCACATTAAAAGTTTAAATGCCGGGGCTGGTGAGATGGCTCAGCGGTTAAGAACACTGACTGCTCTTCCAGAGGTCCTGAGTTCAATTCCCAGCAACCACATGGTGGCTCACAACCATCTGTAATGGGATCTGGTGCCCTCTTCGGGTGTGTCTGAAGACAGCTACAGTGTACTCATATACATAAAATAAATAAAATAAATCTTTAAAAAAACCAAAATAAAACAAAAAAAATTAAAAAAAAAGTTTAAATGCCTTCAGTAGACATCATATGAGGCAAGCAAGAGTGAGTGTGAGTAGAAGAAAATAATAAGAAAACTTCCAATTTAATTTTATTAACCCTTAGTTTAACATTTGGATACATTTTGTATCATTTCAGATCTCTAGGTTAGCAGTAAGATAGGAACAGTGGAAGTGGTTGGGGTCAAGCTCTATTGTCTAATCTTAGCTCTGGGGTGACAGAAAACCTGTGCCAACACGCAGCAGTTATGAGACCAGGTTATGTAATCTTGTGACTAGGTCTTATGACCTGGTCTCATGACCAAGATTATGGGAAATCCTGGTTTGAGCAGTTAATCTACATGAGACCAACCTTCTGCCAGTCAAAAGAAAGGATGGATGATGTGACCCTGTGACATAGAAAAAGGTAAAATACTACAACCCAAGGTCCTATCCTCAGACACTCCACTCAGGTCTGTAAGAGCAAATATTTACTCTTAATAAACTTCACTTTATTCTAATGAACTTGGCTTGCTGAGACTCTATGTGCATCTTGTTGCAATCCCAGTGAGAATGTGAGAACAGAAGATATGCCTTTAATGGGACTCGAATATACTGGAATTGTAGGGTAACATTGTCCTTTCCCGTGAGTAGAGGTCGACTCTGACCTCCTTGGATGCCACTCTGCCTTGTACTAATGGAAAAAGAATCTAGCTTGCTTTTCTTTCCTTATCTTCCCTCCTTTTCCTAGGGTGTTTCTCTTAAGGCTGAAAGCCCCAAGCTTTCCACAGGCACACCAGGAAACTGCCTTCCTTCCCGGGCCAAGGCGACTCTTTACTAAGACGTGTAGACCAAGGGGGATGGAGTTTGATAGTTTTCAGTGTAAAGAAAAACCTCCTTTAACAACTTTTTATTTTCTATTCTCCCTTTCTTTTTCCACCATTTATAATTTTATCAGTCCCCCTGTCATTTCCAAGGGGCGGGTGTTTGGATGTAAAATGTAACAGGAATGACATCTCTGCCACTCACCGTCTGTGTTCCTCAGTCTGTGGATGCTTCCCACTTTACATTTTCCTCTTTGTCTGCCCAAGGCTGAACTTTCAGGTGCTAATGCCAAGAATGTTTTCTCTCTCATTCCCCTTCATCCTACCTGCCTTGGCCTTTAGTTCTCCACTTTTCTATAAACTCCATTTCTACAAGTGTCTGACTATTGCTTTATGTATGCTTCCTCTCTTAATTCCTTTCTTAATTTGGTTGTGAATTAGAGCAAAGATTTCCATTTTTTTCTTTTCACTCTAAGTTCGAGGTTAGAACTCTTTTCCTGATGTATGAAACAGCTTTGGGGACAGCACATTCCTCCATAGGAGCCAGGCTCCTTGCTTTTGTCTTGTTGAGGGCTCCCAATGCTACTGGCAAGAACTCCATTTGCCCTGTGTCAGGATGTTTAATGTAAAGTTTTGAAAATGGTCAAGCTGTCCACTTTCAGTTTAAACCAAGGTCCTGAATGGTCTTTAGGTTAATCTGAGGGTATCCTTAAAGGACTATGCTCTTGGCCAAATTATCACCATTTACTGGAAGTGGAACCAATTTCATTGTCTATACTGTCAAGAGAATCTCAGAAATCACTTACTCTGGAGATTGCCTAAGATTACTTCTCCTTCCTTGGTTGGTTTACATTATACCATCTATTGGCTGCCTATTTATTTATTTAAGGATTCCAGACCTTAACTTTATGCTTCCATCTCTTCCCATGGTTCAACATGAGACCTAACAAAGTTATTGATTGATTGATGATGTAAAGGTCCATGTTCCCCTTTCCCCAGTCTCTGGATGCAGAATTAAAAATCCTAAGTGACTTCTATGCCATAAAAATGAATTCTATAAAGAACTGACAATAAGTCTCCAGCTACACAACCTTGAACATGGCCAAAACTAAGGCAAGTCAAGCCTGTTTAATATTTGGAAGGGAGAACTGCTAAGGATATACAGGGCAGTATCAAAGATAGGGTATATTGGGTACACCTGATACTTGAGGCTAAAGATGGGGCCGCAGGTGTGTTATCTTATGGATAGCTGTTAGAGAAGGTGATTCCAACTCACAGAACTAAATCTCTGTTTGAGGTGAGAGATACCCAAACCAAATTACAGGGGAGCCAATTTTCTATTTGAGATAGTAACATTCAATTCATGGTGAAAATTGAAGGCACTCCCCAGAAGACAGTTGTGTTTTTGGGGAAGCCAGGGCTTTTTCCTTCTACTTTCTTGGAACAATGTTTCCATTGCTGTGAAGAGACACCATGACCAAGACAACTCTTATAAATGGCAACATTTAATTGGGACTGGCTTATAGGTTCAGAGGTTCAGGCCATTATCATCAAGGCGGGAAGCATGGCAGCATCCAGGCAGGCATGGCACTGGAAGAGCTCAGAGTTCTATACCTTGTTTTGAAGGCAAACAGAAGACTGGCTCATTTGGGCAGCTAGGAGGAGGGTCTCAAAGCCCACTCCCACAGTGACACACTTAACCCAACACCTCCTAATAGTGCCACTCCCTGGACCAAGCATATTTAAACCACAATAGACCCCCTCAAACAGCTCTTTATAGCAGTGAACACATCCTGAGAAACTAGAATCAATTTGATCCTCAAATCTTAAAGAAAATTATTTTTCTCTTACAAAGTAGACTCAGCACTGAAGATGGAAAGATAGATGTTCCTTATATCCAGGCATCCCTCTTAAGAGATTGACCTTTCTCCAGACTCAATTGGATTCTATTTTACATGACTTATTCCTCTGGGGAATCCTGCTTTACCACTTAAACACTTCTCATTGATTCAAACTGCAGCGAGAAATTAAGTCAAATCTGGCTTTATAGAATGGAAACTATTAGACAATATAAAGTTAAAAATAAATTTCAAAGGAGTATTTCAAAACCATGCCTTTCAGGTAGATATTTCTTCTATGGTTTAAAAAGCCATTAATTAAAAGGAGAAAATCACATGGAAGACCAACTATTGAATAGACACTAAATTCCAGAGGCCAGTTCTTGGATCCAAGTTCCAGAAAAGGCTGAGTACACAGGACTAAGATGATGGCAACCAGAGAGCAATCCTCTTCACCTTTAGCTAATGCTCTGAACATGTAAGGATGACAGTGCTCCAGATCTAGCATGCACCACTGGATTCTTTCACTCCATCTCTGTTTCTCTAGTCTTTTAGGGGAAAAAGTAAAGGAGTCAAGAGATTCTTCCCAAGTCCACAGGAGAAGCCAATACAGAGGTGTGTCCAGCTTTAACAGTAAAGACAGTGCTTAATTTTGGCCATGCCCAATGGGAACACATAAACAGAAAAATAATGTCCCCAGGAAAAGGGTATTATTTCCTCAACTGGGAATTGCTAGACCATTGCATTACACACTTATCTTGATCCACAGCCAGGAGTCTAGGAGCAGATGCTACCTAATGTATGTCATCACATGATCACATCGTACTTGCCTTTGCTCATTGATTCACGAAGTGCAGCTTTCGTGGTGGGAGGAAATGACTTTCATATCTTTGGAGAAATGGAGAATTTATCCCTAGGGGTTTCTGATCTATTTTCTTGCTAATGTTATGCACAAAATAGCGTCACCATCTGTGTCACCCAACCTCAGGAACCTTCTGGGACTTCTAAGAGGTGGCATGGCAGGATTAGATTTTGGTTCTGAATTCAAAGCCTACCATTGTGCCATTACTGTCATGTGGTGCCACTAGTTTTTTTTTCGTTGTTGTTTATTTTCTTTAGATAGGGTTTTACAGCCAGGCAGTGGTGGCGCACACCTTTAATCCCAGCACTCGGGAGGCAGAGGCAGGCAGATTTCTGAGTTCGAGGCCAGCCTGGTCTACAGAGTGAGTTCCAGGACAGCCAGGGCTATACAGAGAAACCCTGTCTCGAAAAACTAAAAAAAAAAAAAAAAAAAAAAAAGATGGGGTTTTATTGTGTAGTTCTGGCTGTCCTGGAACTCACTTGGTATAACAGGCTGGCCTTGAACTCACAGAGATTGGCCTGGCCCTGCCTCCAGAGTGCTGGAGACACTAAAGCATGTCCCGTCGCAGCCCAGCATGGTGATTTTCCATTCTCTGTTTCTATTTTTGTTTGTCTTCCCTGTTCACGTTGGTATCAGTAGTGGGAGCTGATCTGCCGCCGTTAAGTTCTCCAGTATACTCACATCTTCTTCCTTAGGTTTTCTTATTCTGATCAATCATCAGTACTTAGTTGGGAGGCTCCTGGATGAAGTTAAATGTCTGGTAAGAATCCTTCCTTGGTCATTCTGTATGCTTTGTACTCTATCATGCTCTTTTTCTTCTCTCCTTTCTTTCTTTCTTTTAAATTTTAGTTAGTGTACAAATTAATGATTTCATCGCAACATTTTTTTTTCTTTTTCTTTTTCTTTTTTTTGAGACAGGGTTTCTCTGTGTAGCTCTGGCTGTCCTGGGACTCACTCTGTCACATCGCAACATTTTTATATGTCTGTCACTGTACTTTGTTCCACACCCAATATTCTCCTGTCTATCCCTTCCCACTGGCCTTACTCCTCCCTCAAATAGTTTTTTTTCTATTTTCATATCTCTCTCTCTCTCTCTCTCTCTCTCTCTCTCTCTCTCTCTCTCTCACTCACACACACACACACACACGGCTAAATAGATTTCATAGGAGAGAAAACATGATGCTTGTTTTCTCCTGTGTACTCTTCTGTTCTGCCCTTCCCTGTTCTTAGACCCCTCCCCTCCTGCATGGTATTCCATGCTACACACAGAAGAACGGGTGTGTGTGTGAAGTGAGCAAACGATGATAACACGTGTCTACAAATGTCACACACACATTTAAACCTAGAGTCTTCATTATATTGATTTTGCTTTTGCCTCTGTGATTAAATATTCTGACCAAAAGCTACTACTTTGGGAGGAAAGGGTGTCTGGCATCATCATCAGAGGAAGCTAGGGCAGGAGCACAAGGCAAAACCACACAGATTTGTGGCTTATTGGTTTGTTCTTAGGCTTAAATTCGGATACCTTTCTTGCACCTTTTGTGACCATGCCAAGGTGTGCTGCTGCCCACAGTGAGCTGGGCCTTCCCACATATAGTCAACAATGAAGAAAATGCTACACGGACATGCCCACAGGGCAATCTGATGGGGGCAATTCCTCAGTTGAGGGCCCCTCTTACCAGGTGACTCTAGTTTGTGTCAAGTTGACAAAAACCAATCAGCACCACCCACAAAAAGAAAAATGTGACATTTCTTTCTGAATCTGGCTTATTTTGCATAACATGATGATTTTCAGTTCTATAAAAAGACATGATTTACTTTTGTTTCTTTCATCGTTGAAACGCTGTCTCATTATGAGCCTCCTATGGTCTTGTACTGTTGCTAGGAAGATTTTAAAAAGACACACAGAGAGAGCAAGCAACGTTTATTGAAATAAAAGAGCCAGTGATATGGCTCATCTGGTAAAGTCACTTGCTGCCAAGCCTGATGACCCGAGTTTTTTCTACAGGACCCATAAGGTGAACAGAGAAAACGGATTCTTGTAGATTGTTCTGTGACTTCCAAATGTGTGCCTTGGCATGGCCTGACCCCTCTTTTCATATACAAACTAAATATATACATGTAATTTTTAAAAATAGGGCTTTAAAAAAAGATGGCTTAGTAGATAAAGTGCTTGCTGTCAAGCCTGACAACTGGAGTTTTATTTCTGGAATCCACAGAGTAGAAATAGAGAACTGATTATCACAATCTATCCTCTGACTCTTGCATGCACCCCATGGTATGAGCACTGTGGCATTCATATCCCTCATAGAGTCAATCACAGACAGACAATGCCTGACCACTTTCCAAAGTGTTTCCCTGATAACTACTCTCATGTTTAAGCCATGAATCTCTTGGGTTATCACCCCTTCTAATATTTGGATTTTACATTTTCCCAAACAGCAGTGTATTTTACCCTGATTTTATCTGCGTTTCCACGATTATAGCAAAAATGTTGGACATTACTTCATATGTTTATATGCACTTTTCCTGTGAAATGTCTATATATTTATTAATTTTCCCACTTTTTTGTTTACATTAGTTTAGAGTAAACACACACACCCCCATTTTTGGTGGCTTTGGAAATTGAACCAATAGCCTTGTGCATGCTGTGTAAGTGATCCACCACTGAAATGTATACTCTGTTCTTCCTTCCTTCCTTCCTTTAATACAGGATCTTACTATGTAGCACCATCTAGCTTGGAACTCACTATGTAGTATGGGTTGGCTTTGAACTTATAGAGATCTGCCTGCTTACGTCTATGATGCTGGTATGAAAAGTGTGTCATCATGCCCCAACCCCTTTATATTCTTGATACTAATTTTTGTCAGTGTATTGTATCTTTCCTGATTTATACCTTATAATTTCACATCTCTAAAATATTGTTAAGTCCTTTATTTTAATCTAACCACAGTTACCAACCTATGTATTACTATTATTGTTGTTGTTTTTTTTTTGAGACAGGTTTTTCAATGTGTAGTGATGGCTATGCTGGAACTCACTCTGTGTTCCAGGCTGGCCTTAAACTCAAAGAACTGCCTGACCCTGCCTCCAGAGTGCTGGGATCAAAAGCATGTGCCATTACACCTAGCTCAATCCTTTACTTTATATTAAAATTTTTTCTTTAAAAAACTATTTTATCTTCAAGGTCTAAAATATGTTTACATTTTACCCACTAGAAACTTTAATGTTTTTTGAGTTTATTTTGGATATTTAAATATTATTTCCCTTAAGAATTGACCTTTTAAAATTTAGAGACAGATGCTCTCCAGAATGGCCTTGATCTTCAGAGATACCCGTGTCTCTGCCTCCTGATGGCTGGGATAAAAAGTGTGTGTCACCACATATCTGGCAGGGGTAAGCTTTTAAATTATGGTGGGGATGATGATCCAGTTGGATTATTTTATATGGATCTCTTACTTAGCGTCAGTTGTCAACTTGACACAGAGTTATCTGAGTCTCAACAAGGCCCATGATGCCTCCATCAGATCGACTTTTGGACATATCTGTTAGATATTTTCTTGATTGCTGATTAATATAAGATTGCTGAACTACTATGGATGTTATTATTTTACTTAGGCAGGGAGCTCTATAGAAGAAAGCTAGCCAAACAGATGCTAGGGAACAAGCCAGTAAGCAGCCTTTCTTCATGTTTTCTGCCTTCAGGTTCTTGTCTTGACTTCCATTAATGTATTATGACCTAGAAATGTAAGTCGTAATAAACCCTTTCCTCCTCAAGTTGGTTTTGGTCAGTGTTTTATTATAGTAACAAAAGCAAAATAGAACACTGGATTATCATTTTTAACTAAGAATTTTCATCTTTCTCCCATTGCTCTATATTATGGCCTGACTATATCACACATATTTCACATATAGAAACCATTAAAAATTTTAAGACTTATTTTATCTGTGTAAGTGTTTTGCCTATGAGCATGTAAAATGAATGCACCACCTGTGTGTAGTGTCCTTGGAGGTCCTAGAACTGGAGTTAAAGGTAGTTGTGAGCCACATATGGGTGTGGGAATTGAACCTGGAACCTCAGAGAGAACAGTAAGTGCTCTTAACAATTGAGCCACCACTCTAACCCCAGTGATTAGGTTTGATGTGCTATAAAGATGAGCCCTCAATGAGAGATTAGTGCCTTTACAAAAGGAGAAACTCAAGACCTTTCTGTCTTTGTAACACTCAAGGACATAGCTAGTGAGAAGGCTGTCCTCCTCAGGAGCCAGATGCTATGATAAAAGCCTGCTAGCTCAGAGAGGCAGAAAAAGCACATAGTTGACTTTTCTCCTCAACTGATATCCCAGAAGAAAACAGCCCGTTCTCTTTCTCCATACGGTCTTAAATACTCTTCAACTCAAAGGCTCTCCTTTCTCTTTCTTTTTTTAATGTTCACTCCCTGTCAACTGGTGGCTAGCTCTGTCTCTTGACCTATCATTGATTTATTTAGCTTTTGTTTACAGAAAGCTCTTGGATTAAAGGTGTGTACTAGGGCTGAGCCACACCTCAACAAGAAATGGGTTTTCCCAGTTCACAATCTGAGGGTTCACAGTGTAATCAAATTTCCTGCAACATGTATGGGTATATGCATGTTTGTGTGTGCGTGTGTGTGTGTGTGTGTGTGTGTGTGTGTGTGTGTGTGTGTGTAGGCATCTGCAGAACACAGAATGGGAGTAGCTGCCCAGTGTGGGTGCTTGCCAAATTCTGATCCTCTGGAAGAGCAGCGAGCACTTTTAGCTTTTGAGCCATCTCTCCAGTCTTGTGACTTCATGGTTTTAAGCAAAATATCTAGCATAGTCTAAGAATTCTTTATTGTGTTTCATTACTGTATTAGTTTGCTTTTTTATTGACATGCAAAACACCATGACCAAATGCAACTTTGGAGCATGGGGCAGGGAGGAGGGGAGAAAGAGTTTCTTTTACCTTTCAGCTTATCATGAAGGGAAGTCAGGGTAGCAACTCAAATAGAAAATATGATGGTTGCTGTTCATTGATTTGCTCCCCTGGATTGCTTAGTTTGATTTCTTATGCAATCCAGGACCATCTGTCCAAGGGTGCCCACATCAATCATTAATCAAGAGAATGCCTAGCAGACATCCCCACAGGCCAGTCTCATTAAGGAATTTACCCAATTGAGGTTCCCACCCAGTTTTTCAGATGTACTAGAAGAGCTCATAGTATTCAGCACAGCCTTAATTTATTGTAACAATGTACAGAGCAGAACCAGCCAAGGATAATAGGGCATATGACAAAATAGGGAAGAGATAGAGTGCAGGGTCCTGATAGTTCTTTAACATTTAAATTCCACAAGATGTACTTACTTCTTCCAGCATCAAACTGTATCACAAGTACTGTCTGTCAGGGCTGCTTTAACTTCCTGAGTATGCAGGAAATGCAGAAGCAAGCAGCTTCCAAAACTATAGAAATGACAGAGGAGGCAGGACAGTCACCCAAAGATTTTCTGTGTAACTGTAGCATCATCTTCACCTCTGGCCCAGAATATGACAGATCTTTTGTGTGTGTGAAGCATGAATTATCAAGGACTTGCTTACCTTTCAAAGGTCAGTAGTCAATTTTCTTCATGCTGTTCATACCTTGGACAGTATTCTGTCAGCATTTGAGGTAAGAGCAATTTCTTGCCCAGTGGCTAGCTTGCCACATAGAAACAGACTCCATATGGAGGTTATTCGATACTCACCATCTTCTTTAAATTAGAATGGGGTGCTGCCAGGAACAGACATGTCTCACTGCCATGAAAAGCTTTATGTTAATAAAACATCTTTAAATGCTATATTCTGTGGATCTCTGAGGGTTTGAAGACCATCTAGCTATCTATAGTATATCTGTACAGGCAAATATTGCTTGTTTCTAGCTATCTACTATTGCTTAACTTTGAAAAGATCTATAGGAAGCTAAATGTAGCTTATTTTTGTAATTAATTAAACTATTATCTAAGATGACCATCAAGTTTGACTGACTAACTACTAACTTGCATTTCTTAATTATCCTAAACAGTTTGTAATAGCAGCTTTCAGAAGGACTAGAACTTCACATTGCATTTTTTAATGAGTTGGAATTGGTACAATAGCTTAAACAAGAGTTGAAACATTTATACAGTATGTAGTAACAAAATATAATCTTAAATCTGTACCACTACACAAAGTCCATACCAAATGTAAAATGTTCAGTTTATTAATGCTTTTTGGTCTAAAAGTAGATTCAATAATATACCCTTTAATTTATCATTCCTGTACCCCCTTTTTCCTTTTATCCCTCTACCCCTTTCTTTTTTATCCCTTCTCCTCCTTTCCCCATTTAGCACTAAATAGGAGAGAAAGAAGGACAGAAAGAGAAAAAGAAAGAGAAAGAGAAAAAGAAAGAGAAAAAGAAATTGCTGAATTTAACCTCCCTAACTTTGTTTTCTCTCTGACCAAGACCATTAACGACTTACCCACCAAATGACCAAAACCCACCCACCCTGCCTTTTGGGAATGGAACATCATTCTCTTAAAATTGCTTCCTGCTATCTGGGGGGCATCAAATTCTTTTGGGGGCCCAAAGAAAATTGTGATATTGGCCAGTCTTAATAAAGCTAGTTGTGAAATAGTCAGATGCAGATATTTATATCCAACCAATGAACTGAAACTGGTAACCCCTGTGGTTGAATTAGGGAAAATCTAGAAGAAGCTGAGGGGGAGGGTGACTCTATAGGAAGACCAGCAGTCTCAATTAACCTGGACCCCCGGGATCTCTCAGACACTGAGCCACCAACCAGGCAGCATACACCAGCTGATATGAGGCCCCCAACACATATACAGCAGAGAACTGCCAGGTCTGGACTCATTCAGAGAAGATACACTAACCCTCAAGAGACTTTGGGTCCCAGGGAATAGGGTGGTCTGGTGGGGTGAGGGGATGGGGACATCCTCTTGGAGACAAGGTTGGGGGAACGAGGTGTGGGAAGTGGAACAGTCAGAGGGTGAATCGGGAGGGTGATAAAGTCTGGACTGTAAAAAAAGATTAAAGAATAAATAAATAAAAAAGAAATGAAAGAAAGCTAGCTGTCACATTTTTTTGTCCAGGCTCTGTGTGCTGTGAAAGTGCAGGGCTTAAATGAAGTCCTAGCTGTAATAGTCTGCCATGCTGGACAATCTAGCTAGCCATTTTGAAATTGTCCTAATGCAGATTTTTTTGAGGAAACAGAATCGAGGCAGTCTGAGGTAGGACTAAGCAGGATGCTGGAATAAATATGTGTCAGCATCTCAATATCTATTACAGCATGCTCAAGGTTAATCTTGTCAGGGCTGCCTTAACTTCCTTGGTGTCTGATTGTTTTACTTTTCTGTGAACATATAAACTTTCATAGGCAACATATTATTTTGCTTAATACATGTATGGAATGTGCAAATGTGCGCAGTTTAGCTAAAGAGGATTCTTCACTCTCTTTTGAGCAGGTAAGGCATCTGACTTTTCTTTATAAGTTAATTTGGACTGTATAGCCAAACTGTAATATGATTTTTTTATTCATGACATTTAAAAGGATGGCACTATACACCCTGAGGATTCTACAGCCAATGAGATTTATTGCCCATGCTTAGCTGAAGTCCTGGCTGGAGATGTTTTCATGCCTCAGCCAATCTCAGAGTTGTTGCCATGTAGAGGGACAAACAAATCATTTTACCTGCTTTGTTTGTCTTCTTGATTTCTTTCTTTCTGTTTGCAGCCAAGATCTTCAGGGATCTTCTGCCAGATCTGATTTTTATTAATTTGGATGGAATCCTTATATTTTCTTCTCCTGTTGAAAAAGACAAAAGCTCTTCTCCAATGTAACACATTTCCTCTCTTTTCATTCTAAAGTTATAGCATATATATATATATATATATCAGGCCTTTCTAGAATTCAGTGTATTTTAGCTGCTGTGTTATCTATCATACTGACATTTAAAAAGTTTAAACCTAGTAAGGCACTATGTAATTTATCTCTGGGGGTCTTTGTTACCCTCTTCTGTTTATTAAGCATCTCTCTCTCTTTTTTTTTCAGTACAATTATATCTCTATAACAGCTTGCCCTGTAGGATTGTGTGGTATATCTGGAGTATGCTTTATATTGTAATATGCAAAAACTGTTTCATTTTATTAGAGACATATGTTGGACCATTGTCAGTTTTAATCTGCAAAGGCATTTCTAAGATTTTCATCTCTTCTAATAAATGTGTAATTATAGAATCAGCCTTTTTAGAACTCAAGGGAGAAACATATTGAAATCTTACATAAGTATAGATTATATGATGTATTAACACATGTACATATCTTAATTCTCCAAACTCTACAAAATGAAACATAATCTATTGTATGATATTGTTCTAAGGTAACATTATTGAACAGAATCTGTATTCTTTTTTTTTTTTTTTTTTTTGGTTTTTTGAGGCAGGGTTTCTCTGTGTAGCCCTGGCTGTCCTGGAACTCACTCTGTAGACCAGGCTGGCCTTGAACTCAGAAATCCACCTGCCTCTGCCTCCCAAGTGCTGGGATTAAAGGTGTGTGCCACCACTGCCCGGCTTACAGAATTTGTATTCTTAATTCAGCATATAGAGTCTGATTATGTTGGTTTAATCTGAAGTATTTTTAGCCGTATATGGCCTTAATTTTTCTTTTTTTTCCTCCTTTTTTATTTTTGATACTTTATGTACATTTCCAATGTTTCCTCTTTTCTGAGTCTCCTCTTTGGATACCCCCTGTCCCCTCCCCAACCCACCTCTTGGAGGGAATTCCACCTCCC
>CM052715.1:24457341-24477031 GCA_028551405.1 Uromys caudimaculatus | reverse complement strand
TCTGTTCAGGAACTTTTCCCCTGTGCCCATGTGTTCGAGATTTTTCCCCAGTTTCTCTTCTATTAGATTCAGTGTATCTGGTTTTATGTGGAGGTCCTTGATCCACTTGGACTTGAGCTTTGTACAGGGAGATAGGAATGGATCAATTTGCATTCTTCTACATATTGACCACCAGTTGAGCCAGCACCATTTGTTGAAATTGCTGTCTTGTTTCCACTGGATGGTTTTAGCTCCTTTGTCAAATATCAAGTGACCGTAGGTGTGTGGGTTAATTTCTGGGTCCTCAATTCTATTCCATTGATCTACCTGCCTGTCACTGTACCAATACCATGCAGTTTTTATCACTACTGCTCTGTAGTACAGCTTGAGGTCAGGGATGCTGATTTCCCCAGAAGTTCTGTTATTGTTGAGAATAGGTTTTGCTCTCCTGGGTTTTTTGTTGTTCCAAATGAATTTGAGAATTGCTCTTTCTAAGTCTATGAAGAATTGAGTTTGAATTTTGATGGGGAGTGCATTATTGCTTTTGGCAAGATGGTCATTTTTACTATATTAATCCTGCCAATCCATGAGAATGGGAGATCTTTCCACCTTCTGATGTCTTCTTCGATTTCTTTCTTCAGAGACTTGCAGTTCTTGTTATGCAGATATTTCACTTGTTTGGTTAGAGTCACACCTAGAAATTCATCAATGTAATCCACTACATAAACACACTCAAAGAAAAAAAAAACCACATGGTCATTTCCTTAGATGCTGAAAAAGCATTTGACAAAATTCAGCATCCCTTCATGATAAAAGTCTTGGAAAGATCAGGAATTCAAGGCCCATACCTAAACATAGTAAAAGTAATATACAGCAAATCAGAAGCCAACATCAAACTAAATGGGGAGAAACTTGAAGCATTCCCACTAAAATCAGGAACGAGACAAGGCTATCCACTCTCTCCCTATCTATTCAATATAGTACTTGAAGTTCTAGCTAGAGCAATTAGACAACAAAAAGAGGTCAAAGGGATACAAATTGCAAAAGAAGAAATCAAAATATCACTATTTGCCAATGATATGATCATATACTTAAGTGACCTGAAAAACTCCACCAGAGAACTGCTACAGTTGATAAAGAACTTCAGCAAAGTGGCCGGATATAAAATTAAGTCAAACAAATCAGTAGCCTTCCTATGAAGGATGAACAGGCTGAAAAAGAAATTAGGGAAATGACACCTTTTATAATAGTCACAAACGATATTATCTCTTCTTTGACAGTCTGGTAGAATTCTCCACTAAAACCATCTGATCCTGGGCTTTTTTTTTGGTTGGAGACTTTTAATGGCTGCTTCTATTTCCTTATGGGTTATAGGATTGTTTAGATAGTTTACATGACCTTGATTTAACTTTTGTAATTTGTATCTGTCTAGAAAATCATCAATTTCATTTAGATTTTCCAATTTTGTGGAATACAGGTTTTTGAAGTAAGATCTAATGATTCTTTGAATTTCCTTAGTGTCTATTGTCTCTTCATTTCTAATTTTATCAATTTGGGTACTATTTCTCTGACTTTTAGTTAATTTCACTAAGGGTTTGTTTATCTTGTTGAATTTTTCAAAGAACCAGCTCCTGGTTTTGTTGATTCTATTTGTCACTTTGTTTCTAATTGAGTGATTTCAGTCCTGAGTTTGATTAGTTTTTGCCATCTACTCCTTTTGGATGTGTTTGCTTCTTTTTTCCTCAAGCTTTCAGGTGTCCTATTAGATCATTAGTATGAGAACTCTCCATTTTCTTTATGAAGGCACTTAGTGCTATCAATTTTTATTCTTAGTACTGTTTTCATTGTGTCCAATAAGTTTGGGTATGTTGTGCCTTCATTTTAATACAATTCTAGAAAGTCTTTAATTTCTTTCTTTATTTCTTCCCTTCCCTGACCCAGTGATCATTTAGTAGAAAGTTGTTCAGTTTCCATGAGTATGTAGGCTTTTGATTGTTACTGTTGTTGAAGTCCAGCTTTAATCCATGGTGATCTGATAAGATGCAAGGGGCTATTTCAATCTTCTTGTATCTGTTAAGGCTTGCTTTATGACTAAGGTGCTGAGAAGAAGGTATTTTCTTTTGTGTTTGGTGAAATGTTCTATAGATATCTGTTAGGCCCATCTGAACCATAACCTCTATCAATTTCATTGTTTTTCTATCTAGTTCTGTTTCAATGACCTGTCCATTGGTGAGAGTGGGGTATTGAAGTCTCCTACTAAAATGGTTGGGGTTCAATGTGTGATTTAAGCATCAGTAATGTTTCTTTTATGAATGTGAGTGCTCTTGCATTTGGGGCATGGATGTTCAGAATTGAGATGTCCTCTAGGTGGACTTTTTTCCTTTGATGAGTATGAAGTTTCCTTCCTTATCTTTTTTGATTATTTTTGGTTGAAAATCTATTTTATTAGATACTAGAATAGCTACCAGCTTGTTTCTTGGGTCTTTTTGCTTGGAAAACCTTTCCCTAGCCCCTTTCTCTGAGGTAATATCTTTGTTGTTGAGATGTGCTTTCTGTATACAGCAGAATGATTGGTCCTGTTATGAACCAATTCTTTTAGTCTGTGTCTTTTTATTGAGGAATTGAGTCCAGTGATGCTGAGAGATTTGACCAATAATTTGACCAAGGATTGTTAATTCGTGTTACGTTGTTGTTGTTGTTGTTGTGTGTATGTATGACTTTCTTCTTTTTATTTAATGGTGTGAAATTATTTCTTGTGTTTCCTTGATTGTAGTTAGCTTCATTTTGTTGGTTTTTTCCTTCTACTATCCCCTGTATGGCTGGGTTAGTGGGAAAAATTTTGTTTTTTTGTCATGGAATGACTTGGTTCCTCCATCTATAGTGGTTGAAAATTTTGCTGTGTATAGTAGTCTGGGATGACATATATGGTCTGTTAGGATCTACAAGACATCTGCCCAGGCTCTTCAAGTTTTCAGAGTCTCTGTTGAGAAGTTGGGTTTAATTTTGATAGGGCTGCCCTTGTATGCTCCTTGGCATTTTTCCCTTGCAGCTTTTAATATTCTTTTTTTTTTTGGTTCTGTATATTTAATGTTTTGATTGTTATATGGTGTGGGGATTTTCATTCCTGGTCTAATCTCTTTGGTGTTCTCTAAGCTTTTTGTACCTTTATAGACATCTCCTTCTTTAGGTTAGGGAGATTTTTCTTCTATAATTTTGTTGAACATGTGTTCTGGGCCTTGGAGCTGGGAATGTTCTCCTGCTCCTGTTCCTTTTATTATTAGATTTGGTCTTTTCATAGTGTACCAAATTTCCTGGATGTTTTGTGTCATGAACTTTTTACATTTTGCATTTTCTTTGATTAATGTATTGATCTTTCCCACTGTATCTTTTATACCTTCTATTCTCTCTTCCATCTCTTCTATTCTGTTAATTGTGGCTATAGTTCCTGTTCTCTTTCCAATGTTTTCCATCTCAAGGATTCCCTTAGTTTGTGTTTTCTTTATTGCTTCTATTTCCATTTTCATTTCTAGGACAATTTAATTCATATTTTTCACCTATTTGTATTTTCCTGTATTTCTTTAAGGGATTTTTCCATTTCCTCTTTAAAGGCCTCTATTATTAAAGAATAGATTTAAGATCATCTTCTTGTGCCTCAGTTTTGTTAGAATATCCAGGGCTTGTTGTAGTAGGATAGCTGGGCTCTGGTGGTGCCATACTACCCTAGTTCTTGTTGATTGTATCATTTTTTCTTTTAGTTTTTGGATATTTACTTTATTTACACTTCAAATGTCATCCCCTTTGAAAATCCCCTCTCCCATACCCCCTCCCCCAACCTCTATGAGGGTGCTCCCCCCATCCACTCCCGTCTTCCCTCCCTAACATTCCCCTACACTGGGGCATCTAACACCCTCAAGCTCAAGGGCCTTTCCTCCCACCGATGGCCAACAAGGCCCTCCTCTGCCACATATTTGGCCAGCAACATGGGTCTCTCCATGTGTATTCTTTGGTTGGTGGTCCAGACTCCGGGAGTTCTGGGGGGTCTGACCAGTTGACACTGTTGCTCCCTCCATGGGGTTGCAAAACCCCTTAGCTCCTTTAGTCCCTTCTCCAACTCCTCCATCTGGGACTCCATGCTTAGTCCAATGGTTGGCTGCGAGCATTCGTCTCTGTATTTGTCAGGCTCTGCCTGAGCCTCTCTGGAGACAGTTTATCGTGCTTCTACCAGCAAGCACTTCCCAGCGTCCACAAGAATGTCTGGGTTTGGTGGCCATATGTGGGATGTATCCCCAGGTGGGACAGTCTCTGGATGGCCTTTCCTTGAGTCTCTGCTCTACACTTTGTCTCAATATTTCTTTCTGTGAGTATTTTGTTCACCTATCAAAGAAACACTGAAGCATTCACATTTTGGTCTTCCTTCTTCTTAGATTTCATATGGTCTGTGAATTGAATCTTGGGTATTCCAAACTTTTGGGCTAATATCCACTCACCAGTGAGTACATACCAGGTTTGTTCTTTTGTGACTGAGTTACCGCACTCAGGATGATATTTTCAAATTCCATCCATCTGCTTGTGAATTTCATGAAGTCATTGTTTTTAATAGCTGAGAGTATTCCACTGTGTAAATGTACCACATTTTCTATATCCATTCCTCTGTTGAAGGACATCTGAGTTGCTTCCAGCTTCTGGCTATTATAAATATGGCTGCTATGAACATAGTGGAGCATGTGTCCTTATTACATGTTGGAGCATCTTCTGGGTATATGCCCAGGAGTGGTATAGCTGGGTCCTTAGGTAGTGCTATGTCCAATTTTTTGAGGATCTGCCAAAGTGATTTCCAGAGTGGTTGTACAAGCTTGCAATCCCACCAGCAATGGAGGAGTGTTCCTTTCTCCACATCCTGGCCAGCATCTGCTATCACCTGAGTTTTTGATCTTAGCCATTCTGACTGGTGTGAGGTGGAATCTCAGGGTTGTTTTTATTTGCATTTCCCTGATGACTAAGGATGTTGAACATTTCTTTAGGTGCTTCTCAGTCCTTCAGGTTTCCTCAGTTGAGAATTCTCTGTTTAGTTCTGTTCCCCATTTTTTGATAGGATTATTTGGCTTTCTGGAGTTTAACTTCTTGAGTTCTTTGTGTATATTGGATACTAGCCCTCTATTGGATGTAAGATTGGTAAAGATCTTTTCCCAATCTGTTGGTTGCCATTCTGTCCTATTGACAGTGTCCTTTGCCTTACAGAAGCTTTGCAATTTTATGAGGTTCCATTTGTTGATTCTTGATCTTAGAGCATACACCATTGGTGTTCACAGGGTGTTCTCCCTGTGTCCATGTGTTCAAGACTTTCCCCCAGTTTCTCATCTATTATATTCAGTGTATCTGGTTTTATGTGGAGGTCCTTTCTCCACTTGGACTTGAGCTTTGTACAGGGAGATAGGAATGGATCAATTTGCGTTCTTCTACATGTTGACCGACAGTTGAACTAGCACCATTTGTTGATTGTATTTTTAATCTGTCTTTTACTGTTCTGGTTTTCCCTGGTGTTTTCTGGATGATCCTGATGCCAGAACTCATCAAGAAGGCAATGGATGCCATGGGCCAGACAATGGAGGTTCCTATCTGTTCCTCAGGCAGACCTGGCTGGCAAGGGATTGATGGGGCAGTGTTCCAAACTGTTTGTTCTTGGGGGTCCTGTAGGCCTCCATGGAGAATTGGAGTGCTCTTGGGACTCAAAGTCTCTTCAGAAAGTCAGGGCAAGCCCAGAGCTAGACAATGGAGGCCAGGGGACCATATGCATGCAACTCACCTTTGCTGGATGTGCCCCAGGTAAACCAGACTGGGAAGGATTGGTGGGATAGTGTTCCAAACTGATTGTTCTTGGGGTCCCACAGGCCTCCACAGAGAATCAGAACACTCTTGGCTTTCCTCTGTCTCCTCTGTATGCTAGGGCAAGCCCAGAGCCCAACAATGAAGGTCAGGGACCATGTGCAACTCACCTCTCCCAGCTGTGCTTCATCTTTACGTGTCTTATTTCAAATTATTTATATGAATCTATGAGTTTTCATACCCAGTCTCTTTCCCTCTTTAGCATTAAAGCATAATTTCAAATTTCTCCTGGTTTGAAGTTTGCTGTGCTCGGATTTCTTCTGCATGTTCTTTGTCTTCCTCACTTTAGCTCAGACCTCACAATGTGGTTGGTCACATGGAGTGATGTTTCTGTCTTCCTTGTGTTTTAGCTGGTGTCTCCCAAGCCTCATGTTCATGCAGTTTAACTAGTGCCTCACTGGATGCCTGCCCTGTCCTGAGTGACAGGTACTCCTTGGGTGCTGCCAGTTTCAATCCTGGAAAGTTTATCCCCATGTGGGCTGTGCAATGTCTTTTCAGATAAATGCACAAATCCAGGTGCATACCAGTTATGGGCTGAGTATGTCCCAGCTACTGGCGGAAGCTCATCCTCTCTTGAGGTGCAGTTGACTGTGGCCTCATGCAGGAGTTGGGGTGGGGTAGGTTTGGGGTAGTGATGGGGGTGGGGGTGGCTCTGGCCCCAGAAACCATGTGTGCACCATAGTATGCACTCTGATCTTTCTTTGGAACTGTGTCATTCTTGGGAGAAACTGTAGGTAAATGTGTTCTGAGGCTCCAGTTCAAGAGCTGGTTTTTCTATTCAGAAGGGGCTTTAAAAAGGCTGCCTTTAGCACTGCCTCTCTGCAATTTCCTGCTCCTTGGCTTAGGAGCCATCTTCAAGCAGAGAGAGTTCTCAGGCTTGAAGCTTGGATTTCTAGCCTCACGTTCAATGTACCATTTGAAAGAGTAATCCTTGGCTGGGGAAGATCATCAGCTTGTCTGCTCCTCTGAAGACCCCACAGTCTGAAGGCCTCCCAGGAGACCTGCTGCATTCAGGGCAACAGCCTGTACCTTCTGCCAGGGCAGATCATCAGCTTGTCTGCTCCTTTGAAGACCCCACACACTTGTCTAATAGAGAAAGTGGGAAAGAGCCTCAAACTCATGGGCACAGAGGAAAATTTCCTAAATAGAACTCCAATAGCTCAGGCTCTAAGATCAAGAATTGACAAATAAGACCTCATGAAACTGGGAATCTTCTGTAAGGCAAAGGACATAGTCAATAGGACAAATCAACAACCTACAGATTGGGCAAAAACTTCATTAACCCTGAATCTGACAAAATGCTAATACCAAAATATAAAAGAACTCAAGAAGCTAACCTTCAAAAACCCAAACAACCCAATCAAAAAAATGGGGTGTAGAACTAAACAGATAATTCACAGCACGGGAATCTCAAATGACCAAGCATTTAAAAAAATGTTCAAAGTCCTTAGTGATCATGGAAATGCAAATCAAAACAACTCTGAGATCCCACCTCACATCAATCAGACTGTCTAAGATAAAAAACTCAGGTGACAGCACATGTGGGTGAGGATGTGGAGAAAAAGGAACACTCCTTCATTGCTGGTGGGATTGCAAACTGGTACAACCACTCTGGAAATCAATCTGGAAGTTCCTCAGAAAATTGGAAATAGATCTACCTGAAGATCCACTGAATATACCACTCCTGGGCATATACCCAAAAGATGCCCCACCATGCCACCATGCCATGTCCATACTCCCAGGGACACATGCCCACAAATAGTGGCCTTATTTGTGGTAGCCATAAGCTTTTTATTGACAGGTGATGCTTCTGCACAGTGTACAAGAGATTAGGATAGAGCTGGTCTCCCAGGAGTGCTGACACACCTTCGAGCACAGGCAAGACCACCACTTCTGTTCAAATTCCTGGATCAAGAGGGACCCTTGCAGATCCATCAGGACACAGGAACCAAGGAACAGCTAGGGACAGGATCCTACTGGTTTCTGTCTGTACCCCACAGTTGACCCTGTACCACAGCTCTTGAAACTTAAATCTCTCTCTGAGAGACCTCCAAGGAGTACTGACACAGAGGCTTGTAGGAGGGACAAGTCACAGTCAGAGAGAGTAAGACCAGCTAACACCAGAGTTAATCAGATGGCAAAAGGCAAGGGCAAGAACATAAGGAACAGAAACCAAGGCAGCTTGGCATCATCAGAACCCAGTTCTCCCACCACAGCGAGCCCTGGATAACCCAACACACCAGAAAAACAAGACTCAGATTTAAAATTACATCTCATGATGATGATAGAAGATTTTAAGAGGGAAATAAATAAATCCCTTAAAGAAATACAAGAGAATACAGGTAAACAGGTAGAAGCCCTTAAACAGGAAACAAACAAACAAAAAAATCTCTTAAAGAATTATAGGAAAAACCAATCAAACAGGGGAAGGAAATGAACAAAACCATCCAGGATCTAAAAATGGAAATAGAAACAATAAAGAAATCACAAAGGGAGACAACCCTGGAGATAGAAAACCTAGGAAAGAGCTCAAGAGTCATAGATGCAAGCATCACCAACAGAATATGAGAGATAGAAGAGAGAATCTCAGGTGCGGAAGATACCATAGAACACATTGACACAACAGTCAAAGAAAATGCAAAATGCAAAAATCTCCTAATGTAAAACATCCTTGAAATTCAGGACAAAATGAGAAGACCAAACCTAAGGATAATAGGTATAGAAGAGAGTGAAGATTCCCAACTTAAAGGGTCAGTAAATATCTTCAATGAAATTATAGAAGAAAACTTCCCTAACCTAAAGAAAGAGATGAACATAAACATTCAAGAAGCCTACAAAACTCCAAATAGATTGGACCAGAAAAGAAATTCCTTCCATCACATATTAGTCAAAACACCAAATGCATGAAACAAGGAAAGAATATTAAAAGAAGTAAGGGAAAAAGGTCAAGTAACACATAAAGGCAAATCTATCAGAATTATACCAGACTTCTCACCAGAGACTATGAAAGCTAGAAGATCCTGGGAAGAACTCATAAAGACCCTAAAGGAATACAACTGCCAGCCTAGGCTGCTATACCCAGCATAACTCTCAATTACCATAGATTGTGAAACCAAGATATTCTATGAGAAAACCAAATTTACACAATATGTTTCCACAAATCCAACCCTACAAAGGATAATAGATGGAAAACGCCAACACAAGGAAGGAAACTACACCCTAGAAAAAGCAAGAAAGTCAAACGAAGATAGCCACACAAAAATAAAAATAACATCGAAAATAACAGGAAGCAGCAATCACCATTCCTTAATATCTCTTAACATCAATGGACTCAATTCCCCAATAATAAGACATAGGCTAACAGACTGGTTACAGAAACAGGACCCAGCATTTTGGGGCATACAGAAAACACACCTTAGAGTTAAAGACATACACTACCTCAGAGTAAAGGACTGGAAAACAATTTTCCAGGTAAATGATCCCAAGAAACAGGCTTCTCTAGCCATTCTCATATTGGATAAAATCGACTTTCAGCCAAAAGTCATCAAAAAAGATAAGGAAGGACACTTCATACTCATCAAAGGAAAAATCTACCAAGAAGAACTCTCAATTCTGAACATCTATTCTCCATGTGCAAGGGCACCCACGTTAATGAAAGAAACCTTACTAAAGGTCAAAGCACACATTGCACCTCACACAATAATAGCAGGAGACCTCAACACCCCATTATCATCAATGGACAGATCTTGGAATCACAAACTAAACAGAGACACAGTGAAACTAAGAGATGTTATGAACCAAATGGATTTAACAGATATCTATAGAAAATTTCATCCTAAATCAAAATAATATACCTACTTCTCAGCACCTCATGGTACCTACTCCAAAATTGACCATATAACCGGTCACAAAACAAACCTCCACAGATATAAGATGATTGAAATAATCCCATGCCTCCTATCAGATCACTGCTGATTAAGGCTGGTCTTCGATGGCCACAACAACAACAGTAAGCCCACATACACATGGAAGCTGAACAATGCCCTACTCAATGATAACTTGCTCAAGGAAGAAATAAAGGAAGAAATTAAAGACTTCCTAGAATTTAATGAAAATGAAGGTACAACATACCCAAACTTATGGGACACAATGAAAGCAGAGTTAAGAGGAAAACTCCTAGCTCTGAGTGCTTCCAAAAAGAAACTGGAGAGAACATATACTAGCAGCTTAACAGCACATCTTAAAGCTCTAAAACAAAAAGAAGCTAATACACCCAAGAGGAGTAGAAGGCAGGAAATAATCAAAGTAAGGGCTGAAATCAACCAAGTAGAAACAAAAAGAACTATACAAAGAATCAACAAAACCAGGAGTTGGTTCTTTGAGAAAATCAACAAGATAGATAAACCCTTAGCCAGACTAACCAGAGGGCACAGAGACAGAATCCAAATTAACAAAATCAGAAATGAAAAGTGAGACATAACTACAGAATCTGAGGAAATTTTAAAAAATCACCATATCCTACTACAAAAGCCTAAACTCAACAAAATTGCAAAATCTGGATGAAATGGACAATTTTCTAGACAGATACCAAATACCAAAGTTAAGTCAGGATCAGATAAACCATCTAAACAGTTCCATAACCTCTAAAGAAATAGACACAGTCATTAAAATTATCCTACCCCCCAAAAAAATTAGCCCAGGACCAGACGGGTTTATTGCAGAATTCTATCAGTCCTTTAAAGAAGACCTAATACCAATGCTCTTCAAACTATTCCACAAAACAGAAACAGAAGGAACACTCCCCAATTCATTCTATGAGGTCACAGTAACACTGATACCAAAACCTCACAAAGATCCAACAAAGAAAGGAAACTTCAGACCAATTTCCCTTATGAATATCGATTCAAAAATACTCAAAAAAATTCTTGCAAACCGAATCCAAGAACACATCAAAACTATCATTCACCATGATTAAGTAGGCTTTATCCCAGGGATGCAGGGATGGTTCAATGCCTGGAAATCCATCAATGTAATCCACTACATAACCAAACTCAAAGAAAAAAACCACATGGTCATTTCATTAGATGCTGAAAAAGCATTTGACAAAATTCAACATCCCTCCATGGTAAAAGTCATGGAAAGATCAGGAATTCAAGGCCCATACCTAAACATAGTAAAAGCAAACCAGTAGCCAATATCAAAGTATATGGAAAGAAACTTGAAGTAATCGAACTAAATTCTGGGACTAGACAAGGCTGCCCTCTCTCTCCCTATCTGTTCAATATAGTACTTGAAGTTCCAGCTGGAGCAATTAGAAAACCAAAGAAGGTCAAAGGGATACAAATTGGAAAGAAAGAAATCAAAATATCACTATTTGCCAATGTTATGCATATATTTAAGTGACCTGAAAAACTCCACCAGAGAACTCCTACAGCTGATAAGCAACTTCAGCAAAGTGGCTGGATACAAAATTAACTCAAATCAATAGCCTTCCTATACTCAAAGGATAAACAGGCTGAGAAAGAAATTAGGGAAATGATATCCTTCACAATAGTCACAAACAATATAAAGTATCTTGGTGTGACTCTAACCAAGCAAGTGAAAGATCTGTATGACAAGAACTTCAAATCTCTGAAGAATGAAGTAGAAGACCTCAGAAGATGGAAAGATCTCCAATGCTCATGGATTGGCAGGATTAATATAGTAAAAATGGCCATCTTGTTGAAAGCAATCTACAGAATCAATGCAATCCCCATCAAAATTCCAACTCAATTCTTCATAGGTTTATAAAGAGCAATTCTCAAATTTATTTGGAATAACAAAAAACCCAGTATAGCAAAAACTATTCTCAACAATAAAGGAACTTCTGGGGGAATCAGCATCCCTGACTTCAAGCTGTACTACAGAGCAGTAGTGATAAAAACTGCATGGTATTGGTACAATGACAGGCAGGTAGATCAATGGAATAGAATTGAAGACCGAGAAATGAACCCACACCCTATGATCACTTGATCTTTGACAAAGGAGCCAAAACCATCCAGTGGAAACAAGACAGCATTTTCAACAAATGGTGCTGGCTCAACTGGCGGTCAACATGTAGAAGAATGCAAATTGATCCATTCCTATCTCCCTGTACAAAGCTCAAGTCCAAGTGGGTCAAGGACCTCCACATAAAACCAGATTTACAGAATCTAATAGAAGAGAAAGTGGGGAAAATTCTCGAACACATGGGCACAGGGGAAACATTCCTGAACAGAACACCAATGCTTATGCTCTATGATCAAGAATAGAGAAATGGGACCTCATAAAACTGCAAAGCTTCTGTAAGGCAAAGAACATGGTCAATAGGACATAATGGCAACCAACAGATTGGGAAAAGATCTTTAACAATTCTATGTTCAATAGAGGGCTAATATCCAATATATAAAAATAACTCAAGAAGTTAGAATACCAAATAACCCTATCAAAAAATGGGGAGCAGAGCTAAACAGAGAATTCTCACCTGAGGAAATTCATAGGGCTGAGAAGCACCTAAAGAAATGTTCAACATCCTTAGTCATCAGGGAAATGCAAATAAAAACAACCCTGAGATTCCACCTCACACCAGTCAGAATGGCTAAGATCAACAACTTAGGTGACAGCAAATGCTGGCAAGGATATGGAGAAAGAGGAACACTCCTCCATTGCTGTTGGGATTGCAAGCTGGTACAACTACTCTGGAAATCGGTTTGGTGGACCCTCAGAAAACAAGACATAATACTACCTGAGGACCCAGCTATACCACTCCTGGGCATATATACAGAAGATGCTCCAACATGTAATAAGGACATTTGCTCCACTATGTTCATAGCAGTCATATTTATAGTAGCCACCAGCTGGAAACAACTCACATGTCCCTCAACAGAGGAATGGATATAGAAAATGTGGTACATTTATACAATGGAATACTACTCGGTTATTAAAAACAATGACTTCATGAAATTTGCAGGCAAATGGATGAAACTTGAAAAATATCATTCTGAGTGAGGTATCTCAATCACAAGGAATGAACATGATAAGTACTCACTGATAAATGGATAGTAGCCCAAAAGTTTGGAATTCCCAAGGTTCAATTCACAGCAACCGTTGGACTTAGCGTGGGGTCTCACATGGAGGATTCTAGAATGGACTGAAGGAGCTGAGGGAGTTTGTAGCCCCTTGGAGGGAGCAACAGTGTCAACTGGCCTGAACCCCTGGTGCTTCTGGAGACTGGATCACCAACCAAAGTATACACATGGAGGGACCCATAGTGCTGGCCACATATGAGGCAGAGGAGGGTCTTGTTGGCCATTAGTGGGAGGAGAGGCCCTTGCGCCAGAGGGTGTTAGATGCTCCAATATAGGGTAATTCCAGGGAGGGAAGACGGGAGTGGGTGGGTCTATGGGGGGGTACCCTCATTGAAGTGGGGGAGGAGGAATGGGACAGGATTTTCCAAAGGGGAGACTTGGAAAGAGGAAACCATTTGAAATGTAAATAAAGTATTAAAAAAAAAGGCTATGGTATCGTATGTCTTGCACTCTCCTGTTATTAAAGAAATGCTAATTTAAAGAAATGCTAAATAATTGGGTTACATAGCATAGGGTTATCTCACAAGGTTGGAAGGAATTAGTCTCAGGTGTATTAGAAGCTGGACAGCATTACAATGGTTATTGTGATGGAGGTATGAAACCACAACAATAGAACAAAAAAATGTAGCAAGGGGTATAAGTGTTACTAAAGACTGGCTCCTTGGTGAAGGGTGTTATACAGATATACAAGACCAAATCTTATCTGATAATGGTGTAATTGAGCAATGTTATGTTGCAAATTTAAGAGCCTGGGATATAATTGTTGAGCCTGTGGAAAATCCACCTCATTTACTAAGATAGTACAGGGTTCTGGAGAAGCTTTTACAGAATTCTTAAAGAGATTGGGTTCAGCTGTGAATAGAGGTATATTAGGCCCTCAAACCAGACACTGATAGAAATATGGGCATTTGAAAATGCAAATCTGACTATAAGAGAGCAATCAGACTATCGAAAGCACACGGAGTCCCAATATAGGAATGGATAAGGTATTGGTAAGGAATTGGTATTGGTTCTCAGGAGCATAATGCCAATATCATAGGGCATATCATAGCTAGATATATCAGGAATCAAAATGCTCAATGTTTTAATTGTGGTGAATTTGGATATTTCCAAAGAAATTGTAAGGCTAAAAGAATCAGAGCTCAAAAGAATATGACTCTAAAGAATATAGTAATTGTAGAAGAGAACAAGCAAGTTCTGGTTTCTAAGGGCCACAAAAGCTTACAGAGTATTGTAGCCCCTGTGGAAAGGGCAAACTTTGGTTAAAGGTTTGCCTGTCCAAGAGAAACATACAAGGCAAACTCTTGCCATCTGGAAATTAATTGAGGCCTATCTGTTTGAGGCCCCACAACAAACAATATAAGCCATATTCTTTTTGTCAGTCAGGAGGTACCAAGCAGGCAAGAAAATCAAAATTAGTTACTTCTGATCTTATACATGCTACAGAAGGAAGTGCAGCTTTGAATCTGGCCACAGATACTCCTCTTACATTACCCCCAAAGTTGAATGTTCAAGTTACCCACTGGTGTGTATGGTTCCTTACCTTCATGGACAGTGGGAATAATCTTGGGAAGAAGTGGATTAACTTCTCAAGGATTTACTGTGCATCCAGGTACAGTAGATGGGGATAGCAAGGAAGAAATAAAAATTATGGCATATGTGAAAAGAAAATGCAAATTGATGCAGGGGATAGAATTTCTCAACAGTTGTCTCCTTACATCAAGAGTAGAAAGGGCAGGGGTTTTTGGAATACTAGAAAACATGTGTTCTGGCAAACAGTGGTTAATGATCAGAGACTCAAATTAATGGTACAAATAAATGGGGAAGGGATCTTTCACAACAATGGGGTACTCAAATTAGTATTTCTGCAATTCCATGGGCAGCAAATGAGGAAATTAGGTGTGATATGGTATTGATAAAGGTGATTGATAACCACCACAAGCTGTGCCCATTATCCAAATGCAGGATATCACAGTGATTGAATTTCCAAGTTTATAAAAGTGGCCACTGCTGGCATGCCAACAGCCTTGCCCCTAAAATGGTCATCAAATTGTCCTGTCTGAGAGCAATGGCCCATAACAAAAGAAAAATTGCAGGTTCTTGAACAATTGGTATAAGATCAGCTGGAGACTCAACAAATAGAAGAGGCTAGCAGCCCATGGAATTCTTCTATGTTTGTTGTAATAAAGAAATAAGAAAATGGAGGATGATAATGGATTTAAGAGCAGTTAATCAGGTAATTCAAGCAATGTATCCTTTACAGCCTGGATATCCTTTACCATCTTTGTTACATATATCATGATCTATAATAATAATTGATTTGAAAGATTGCCTTTTCACAGTTCCCTTGCTTAAGCAGGATAGGGAAAAGTTTGCTTTCTTAGTACCTACTTTGAATTATAGTCATCCACTAAAGAGATACCACTAGAAGGTACTTCCACAGGGAATGTTACATAGTCCAACTTTATGTCATTATTTTGTGCAATAAGTATTAGAAACAATTTGCAAGCGATTCCCTTAATCTATCATTTATCTTTATATGGATGACATTTTGTTAGCTAATTCTGACAAAGATGTTTTATAGAATATGTTTAAGGTAACACAAAAAATTCTGCCATTCTGGGGGTTACAGGTTGCTCCAGAAAACAAATATAAAGAGGAGAGTCACTTAGTTATTTGGGTTATAAAGTCAGTCAACAAAAAATTTCTACCACAAAAGGTACAGATCCATAGGAACTAATTGCAAACTCTTAACAATTTTCAAAAATTAATGGGAGATATTAACTGGCTAACATCTACAATTGGATTAAGTACATATAAGTTAAGAATTTTTTTTTGAAAAACTATAAGAATATTCAAGTTGAAACAGTCCAAGATATCTAACAACTGAAGCAGAGAAAGAATTAACGCTTGTAGAACAAAGACTACAAGAAGCATATGTGGATCAAATTGATCCTAAACTTACTTGTATTCTGGTCATTTTACCTTCAACTCATTCTCATACTGGGTTCATTATGCAAAGGGAAGTTACTATTATGTAATGGATTTTCTTAACTCATAAACAAAGTAAAAAAATTTAAGACATATATAGAAAAGATTATTTCTGAATTAATTATAGACAGTAGAATAAGACTACATCAACTGTCAGGAACAAATTGAGCCAAAATTGTAGTATTTCTTATAAATGCTGAGATTATGTCATTATGGCTGATTAATGAAGACTGGCAAAAAGCTTGTAGTAACTTCTTGGGCAAAATTAATAACAAATATCCAAAATGTAAATGTATACAGTTTATAAAAAGAACTAATTGGATTCTTCCATGTATAGTAAAAAGAACACCAATTCCATAGGCACCAACATTTTATACTGATGCAAACAAGATGGGGATGACAGGCTATAAGTCAGATAAAATAAGCAAGGTGGTCAAAAGTCTATATACATCAATTAAAAAATCAGAATTGTATGCAATTATGGTATTATTAGATTATCCTGAATATCTTTTTACAATTACTGATTCTTTATATGCAGAAAGAGTTGTTTTGCATATAAAGACTGCTGAATTTGTACCTGATAACTCATAATTAACTTTGTTATTTATGCAATTAAGACAAGCCATCAGAAGTAGAAATTATCAATTATTGATTACGCATATTTTGTCTCATACAGGTTTGCCAGGTACATTAGCTCAAGGAAATGAAGAAATTGACCAATACTAATAAGAAATGTGTTAGAAGCCTCAAATTTCATGAGAAACATGTTAATGGGAAAGGTTTAAGAAAAAAATTCCATCACTTGAAACAAGCCAAAGAAATAATTTAAAAAGTCCTATATGTTCTCTATGAACTGAACTTCGTAATCTGATTGTAGTAACCCTAGGGTTACCAAAAGAAATGATATCTGGCTTCCAGTTTCCATCTGCTCCTGGGAGCTGACCCTGTACCACAGCCCCCACACCCCAATCTTGCCCAGAGAAAACTTGTCCACTCAGGAGTGTTGACACACCCAAACTCCCAGGCTCCCAGGTTCAAAGGAGGGAGAAGCTGCAGTCAGAGACAACAAGGTCAGTTAACACCAGAGATAACCAGATGGTGAGAGGCAAGTGCAAGAACATAAGCAACAGAAACCAATGCTACTTGGCATCATCAGAACCCAGTTCTCTCACCAAAGCAAGCCCTGGATATGCCAACACACCTGAAAAGCAAGATTCTGATCTAAAATCACATCTCATGATGATGATAGAGGACTTTAAAAAGGACATAAATAACTCCCTTAAAGAAATACAAGAGAACACAGGTAAACATGTAGAAGTCATTAAAGAGGAAACATATAAATTCCTTAAAGAAATACAGGAAAGCACAACCAAACAGGCTAAGGATTTGAATAAAACCATCCAGGATCTTAAAATGGAAATAGAAACAACAAAGAAATTACAAAGGGAGACAGCTCCGGAGATAGAAAACCTAGGAAAGAGATCAGGAGTCACAGATGCAAGCATCACCAACAGAATACAAGAGATAGAAGAGAGAATCTCAGGTGTACAAGATACTATAGAAAACACTGACACAACAGTCAAAGAAAGTACAAAAAGCAAAAGCTCCTAACTCAAAACATTTAAGAAATCCAGGACATAATGAAAAGACCAAACCTGAGAATAATAGGTATAGATGAGAGTGAAGACTCTAAATTCAAAGGGCCAGCAAACAACTTCAACAAAATTATAGAGGAAAACTTCCCTAACCTAAAGAAAGAGATGCCCATAAACATATAAGAAGCCTACAGAATGCCAAATAGATCGGACCAGAAAAGAAATTCCTTCAGTCACATAATACTCAAAACATTAAATTCACAGAATAAAGAAAGAATATTAAAAGTGGTAAGGGAAAAAGGTCAAGTAAAGTAAAAAGGCAGACCTATCAGAATTATGTCAGACTTTTCAACAGAGATTCTAAAAGCCAGAGTATCCTGGGTAGATGCCATACAGACTCTAAGAGAACACAAATGCCAGCCCAGGATATTATACCCAGTAAAACCATAGATGGAGAAACCAAGATATTCCATGACAAATCCTAATTTAAACAATATCTTTCCACAAATCCAGCCCTATAGAGGATAATAGATGGAAAACTCCAAAACAAGGAGGGAAACTGCACCTAAGAAAAAAACAAAAAATATCAATCTTCTTACAACAAACCCAAAAGAAGAGAGCCACATAAACATTCCACCTCTAACAACAAAAATATCAGGAAGCAACAATCACTGGTCCTTAATATCTCTTAACATCAATGGACTCAATTCCTCAATAAAAGACATAGACTAACAGACTGGATACATAAACAGGACCCAACATTTTGTTGCATACAGGAAACACTTCATTGACAAAGACAGACTCTACCTCACAGTAAAAGGCTGGAAAAAAATTTCCAAGGAAATGGTTCCAGAAAACAAGCTGGAGTAGCCATTTTAATATCCAATAAAATTGACTTTCAACCAAAAGTTATCAAAAAAAAGATGAGGAAGGACACTTCATAATTATCAAAGGAAAAATCTACCAAGAGGAACTCTAAATTCTGAACATCTATGCCCCAAATGCAAGGGTACCCACATTTGTAAAAGCAATGATACTAAAGCTCAAAGCATACACTAATAGTGGGAGACTTCAACACCCCACTGTCACCAATGGACAGATCATGGAAACAGAAACTAAACAGAGACATAATGAAACTAACAGAAGTTACGAACCAAATAAATTTAACAGATATCTATAGAACATTTCATCCAAAATCAAAAGAATATACGTTCTTCTCAGCACCTCATGGTACCTTCTCCAAAACTGACCACATAATCTGACACAAAACAGACCTCAACAGATATAAGAAGATTGAAATAATCCCATGCACACCGGTGCCTGGGGACCTCTGCCTGGGCCAGCAGGAGACCTTAGCCAACAAGTGCCGTAGAAAGGTAACCTCCCAGGAGCTTGGAAGGGCCGTGAGTGGGGTTGACGGGAGCAGCACCTCTCACCCAGACACGCCCGGATCTGCCAGGATCCGGTGCCTGAGAACCCCGGGACAGAAAAACTCCGAAACTTCTGGATTTCACCTGCGGGTGGAATCCTCTGCCTGGGACGCCAGGAGTCAGTAGCCAACGAGCACCGGAGAGAGGTGGCCTCCCAGGAGCCTGGAAAGGCGGTGAGTGGGGTTAAGGGGAACAACACCTCTCAACCAGACCCACCCGGCTCTGCTGGGATCCAGGGCCTGAGAACCCGGGGACAGAAAACTGTGAACTTTCCGGTTTACATCTGTGCCTGGGGACCTCAGCCTGGGCCAGAAGGCTCCACGAGAACAGGGAATCCCAGAAGTGCTGACACACCTTTGAGCACAGGCAAAACCACCACTTCTGGATCAAGAGAGACCTTTACAGAGCCTTCGGGGCATAGGAACCAAGGGACAGCTGGGGACAAGATGATTCTGATTCCCTTCTGCACCCCAGAGCAGACCCTGAGGGACAGCTCTCCAAACCAAAACACCTCTCAGAGAGAGCTGGTCTTCAAGGAGTACTGACACAGAGGCCTGCAGGAGGGGCAAGCCACAACCGGACAGAGTAAGATCAACTAACATTAGAGTCAACAAGATGGCAAAAGGCAAGGGTAAGAACATAAAGAACAGAAACCAAGAGTACTCCACACCCTCAGAACCCAGCTCTCCCACCACAGCAAGCCCTG
>CM052715.1:24441280-24456841 GCA_028551405.1 Uromys caudimaculatus | reverse complement strand
AGAGCTGGGTTCTGATGTTGCCAAGTAGCCTTGGTTTCTGTTCCTTAGGTTCTTGCCCTTGCCTTTTGCCATCTTGTTAACTCTGATGTTAGCTGATCTTACTCTGTCTGGCTATGGCTTTTCCCTCCTGCAGGCCTCTGTATCAATAGTCCTTGAAGACCAGCTCTCTTTGAGAGGTGTTTGGGTTTGTGGCACTGGGTCAGATCTGGGGTGAAGACAGAAACCAGAAGGATCTTGTCCCCAGCTGTCCCTTGGTTCCTATGTACTGATGGCTCTGCAAGGGTCCCTCTTGATCCAGTGAGTTTGAACGGAAGTGGTGGTTTTGCCTATGCTCAAAGGTGTGTTAGCACTTCTGGGATACCAGCTCTCTCCTGGAGCCCTGTGGCCCAGGCTGAGGTCTCCAGGTCCCAGTGAACAGTGGTGCTTGTCTTATCCCCACTCACTGCTTTTCCACCCTCCTGGGAGGGTGACTTTCTCCTAGCACTGCTTGTCTATGTAACCCTGGTTGCCCAGGCACAGGTCTCCTGCCACAGATAGAAACCAGAAGGTTCCCGTCCCTTTTCCTTCTCAGTCTCTGTGTCCTGAGGGCCTGGGAGAGTAATTTTCTCACGGCGCTGCTTGGCTGTCGGACCCTAGTGGCCCAGGCAGAGGTCTCCTGCCACAGATGGGAACCAGAGGGTTCCTATGCCCGCCTACCTCAGGCCCTGTGTCCCGCAGGTTCTGGGCAGCTCCTGGTGAGCTGTGGAGCTTGTCTTCCATTTATCAATTCTTGATCTTAGAACCTGAGCCATTGGAGTTCTGTTTAGAAAATTTCCCCCTGTGCCAATCAAGGCTCTTTCTCACTTTCTCTTCTATTACATTCAGTGTACCTGGTTTTACGTTGAGGTCCTTGATCCAGTTGGACTTGAGCTTTTTGCAAGTTGACAAATATGTATTTATTTTCATTTTTCTACATACTGACTGCTAATTAGACCAGCACCATTTATTGAAGATGTTTTCTCTTTCCATTGTATATTTTTGGCTTCTTTGTCAAAGATCAAGTGTGAGCAAGTATGTGGGTTTATTTCTGGGTCTTCATTTTTATTCCATTGATCAACCTGTCTGTCTCTGTACCAATACCATGCAGTTTTTATCACTATTGCTCTGTAGTATATCTTGATGTCAGGGATGGTGATTCCCCTAGAAGTTCTTTCATTGTTAAAACTTGTTTTCCCTATTCTGGTTTGTTTGTTTTTCCATATGAAATTGAGAATTGCTCTTTCCATGTGTTTGAAGAATTGTGTTGGAACTTTGATGGGGATTGCATTGAATCTGTAGATTACTTTTGGTAAGATGTCCATTTTCACTAAGTCAATCCTACCAATCCATGAGCATGGGAGGTCTTCCCATCTTCTGAGGTCCTCTTCAGTTTCTTTCTTCAGAGACTTGAAGTTCTTGTCATGCAAATCTTTCACTTGCTTGGTTAGAGTTACACCAAGATATTTTATATTATTTGTGGCTATTTTGAAGGGTATAGTTTCCCTAATTTCTTTCTCATCCTATTTATCATTTACATAAAGGAGGGCTACTGATTTCCTTAAGTTAATTTTATATTCAAAGACTTTGCTGAAGTTGTTTATCAGCTGTAGGAGTTCCCTGGTAGAATTTTGGGGTCATTTATGTATGCTATCATATTATCTATGAACAGTGATATTTTAACTTCTTCCTTTCCAATCTGTATCCCATTGATCTGCATTTGTTGTCTTATTGCCCTAGCTACAACTTTGAGTACTATATTGAATAGATAGGAAGAAAGTGGGCAGCCTTGACTTGTCCCTGATTTAGTGGGATTGCTTCAAGTTTCTCTCCATTTAACTTGATGTTGAGTATTGGCTTGATGTATGTTGCTTTTATTATGTTTAGGTATGTGACTTAAATCCCTGATCTCTCCAAGACTTTTAACATGAAGGAGGTTGGATTTTGTCAAAAACTCTTTCAGCATCTAATAAGATGATCATGTGATTTTTCTTTAAGTTTGTTTATATAGTGGATTACACTGATGGATTTTTTAATATTGAACCATCTCTGCATCCTTAGGATGAAGCCTACTTGATCATGGTGAATGATGCTTTTGATGTGCTCTTGGATTTGATTTGCAAGAACTTTGAGTAATTTAGTGTTGATGAGTATAAGTGAAATTGTTAGTTCTTTTTCATTGCCAAGTGTGTGATTTAAGCATCAAGGTGACTATAGCCTCATGGAATAAAGTGGATAGTGTCTGTTCTGTCTCTATTTTGTGGAATAGTTTGAGGAGTATTGGTATTAGCTCTCCTTTGAAAGTCTGGGAGAATTCTGTACTATAAACATCTAGCTCTGGGAATTTTTTGGGTGGGGGGGGCTTTCTATTTTCTTAGTGGTTATGGGACCATTTGGATGATTTACCTGATCTTGGCTTAACTTTGGTATGTGGTATCTTTTTAGAAAATCATCCATTTCATTTGGATTTTACAGTTTTCTCAAGTGTAGGCTTTTAAAATAAGACCTAATTTTTTCTAATTTCCTCAGTTTCTGTTGTTATGTCTCTTGTTTCATTTCTGATTTTATTAATTTGGATAGTGTCTCTGTGCCTTTTTAAGCTAGTTTGGCTAAGTGTTTGTCTATCTTGTTGATTATCTCAAAGAACTAGCTCTTGGTTTTGTTGGTTCTTTGTATTGTTCTCTTTGTTTCTAATAGATTGATTTCAGCCCTGAATTTGACTATTTTTTGCCATCTATTCCTCTTGGGTGTGTTTGCTTTATTTTATTATAGAGCTTTCAGTTGTGCTGTTAAGTTGCTGGTGTGAAATTTCTACAATTTCTTTATGAAGGCACTTAGTGCTATGAATTTTCTTCTTAACACTGCTTTCATTGTGTACTATAAGTTTGGTTATGTTGTGCTTTCATTTTCACTTCCTTCTAGAAACTATTTAATTTTGTTCTTTCTTTGCTGATCATTGAATAGAAAGTTGTTCAATTTGCATGGGTATGTGGGCTTTCTCTTATTGCTGTTGTTCTTGAAGTCCAGCCTTAGTCTCTGGTGATCTGGTGGAATGCAAGGGGTTATTTCAATCTTCTTGTATTTGTAGAAGCTTGCTTTATGTCTGATTATATGATCAGTTTAGGAAATTTTTTCATGTAATGCTGAGAAGAAGGTATATTCTTTTGTTTTGGGCTGGAAGGTTCTGTAGATATTCATTAAATTCATTTGGTTCAAAATTTCTATTAGTTGTGTCTCTATTTAGTTTCTGTTTCAATGACCTGTCCATTGGTAAGAGTGTGGTGTTGAAGTTTCCTGCCAATATTGTGTGGGGATCAATGTGTGTTTTGAGCTTTAATGGTTTCTTTTACAAATGTGGGTGCCTTTGGATTTGTGACATCAATTTTCAGAATTAAGACTTCATACTCTTTGATGAGTATGAAGTGTCCTTCCCCATCTCTTTTGAGTAAAACTCTATTTTATTGGATATTAGAATGGCTACTCCAGCTTGTTTCTCGGGTCTGTTTGCTTGGAAATCATTTTTCCAACCCTTTACTCTGAGATAGTCCCTATCTTTGTTGCTGAGGTGTGTTTCTTATATGCAGCAGAATGATGGATCCTGTTTACTTATCCAATCTTCTAGTTTGTGTCATTTTTATTGGTGAATTGAGTACACTGAAATTGAGAGATATTAATGACCAATGGTTGTTTGTTCTTGTTATTTTGTTGTTGGAGTCAGTACTGTGTGCATGACACTCTTCTTTTGGGTTCACTGTAAAATGATTAATTTTTGTGTTTTCATGGGCGTAGTTACCCTCCCTATGTTGGAGTTTTCCTTCTAGTATTCTCTGTATGGCTGAATTAGTAAAAAGATGTGGTTTAAATTTGGTTTTGTCATAGAATATCTTGTCTTCTCCATCTATAATGACTGAGAGTTTTGCAGGTATAGTAGTCTGGGCTGACATCTGTGGTCTCTTATTGTCTTCAAGACACCTGTACAGGATCTTCTGGCTCTTAGAATCTCTGTTGAGATGTAATTCTAACAGGTCTGTATTTATATGTTCCTTGGACTTTTTCCCTTGCAGCATTTAATATTCTTCTTTGTTATGTACATGTGATGTTTTGGTTATTATGTGGTGGAAGGATTTTCCTTTCTAGTCCAATCTATTTGGTGTTCTTCGGGCTTCTTATATGTTTATAGCCATGACTTTCTTTAGGTTAGGAAAGTTTTCTTCTATTTTGTTGAAGATGTTTGCTGGCCCTTTGAACTGGGAATCTTCACCCTCTTCTATTCCTATTATTCTTAGGTTTGGTCTTTTCATTTAGTCCCAAATTTCCTGGATGTTTAGATTCAGGAACTTTTTACATTTGATTTTCTTTTAACCAACGTATCCTTCTATGATATCTTCTACACCTGAAGTTCTTTCTTCTGTGTCTTGTATTCTGTTGGTTATGCTTGTGTCTGTAGTTCCTGTTCTCTTTCCTAGGTTTTCCTTCTCCAGGGTTGCTTCTATTTGCATTTTCCTTTACTGGTTCTATTTTCCATTTTTAGGTCTTAGATTGTTTTGTTCATTTACTTCACTGGTTTGATTATATGTATTTTTCTGTATTTCTTTGAGATTTATTTCTTTCCTCTTTAAGATTCTACCTGTTTAACTGTGTTTCCCACTACTTTTTAAGGCAGTGATTTATATCCTCTTTAAAGGCCTCTACCATCTTCATGATGTGAGATTTAAGGTCAGAATCTTGTTTTGCAGGTGTGTTAGGATACCCAGGACTTGCTGTAGTAGGAGAGTTGGTTTGGAATGTGTGATGTTGCATCAGCTCCTGTTGATTATATTCTTGCACTTGACTTTAGCCATCTGGTTGTCTCTGGTGTTGGTTGACCTGGGTGTTCTGTATTGGAGGAGGCCTCTCAGGAGGTAGGTGAAATTGTATGTCCCAGATTTGAGCAGGTCTCCTGGGAGGCAAGCCAAGCTGTGGGGTTGGAGTGCAGGTGACTTGCAGATTTGAAAGTATAGGTGGAGGTGTAGACCAGAAGGGAGATGGAGCTCTGACAGAGCAGGGCAGATCTCTAAGGTTTTTCAAGATCAACTGTCTATCTATGGTATATCTGAAGAGACAAATGTTTGTTTCTAGATATTTGCTATCTGTTCAATTTTGAAAATATCCATAGGAAGCTAAATAAAGCTTATTTCTTTAATTAACTAAACAAGTTTCTATCATGACTACAAGTCTGATTAACTACTAACTTGAGTTTCTTAATTATTCTAGTTTGTAATAACAGTTCTCAAGAACCAGAACATCAAATTACATTTCTAAATGAGTTGCATAGGTATAACGCCTTAAGCAGGACTTGAGATACACACACACACACACACACACACACACACACACACACACACACACACACATATATATATATATATATATATATATATATATATATATATATATATATATATATATATGATCCATACCAATGTAAAAATATTTGGCTTGTTGTTCTTTAGTGTAAGAGAAGATTCAACAATCTACTCTTTTATATTATCATTCCTATATTCTTCTTCCCTTTTTTTATCTATTTTTCTCTTCTTCCCCTAACATTAGATAGAACAGAAAGAAGGATAAAGGAAAGGGAAAGAAAGAGAAAAGGAAGTTACTGAACCTAACCTCCTATACATTGTTTCCTCCCTAACAAAGACCATGAACAACTTGTGATAAACCCACTAAAATAAAAACAAACATCTGTCATTCACCAAATGACTAAAAACTAACTACCCCATTTTTGGAAATGTGGCATTATTCTGTTAAAATTTCTTCTTGCTGTCTGTGGCAACATTTTCTTTTGGGGACCTTAAGGAAATTGGAATATTGGCCAAGTCCTAAGAAACCTATCTGCATCATTCATTGTACAGTCTCTGTTCTAGTTGGAATACTCTTTGATGCTACACAATCTACCTAACCATATGAAAAGTTTTCTGAATTCAGATTTTTGAGGAAACAGCATTTGAGGCTATCTATGAAGTAGAATCATCTGGGATACTTTTCTTGTGTGGGGGGTTGTATTTTTTGGTGTCTGGTCCTTTTTAATCTATAAATATGCAAACTTTCAATAGTAATAAACATTTCGGATTAACACATGAATGAAATACATGGTATGAACAATTGAGCTAAAGATAATGCTCTATTCTTTGTTTGAGCAGAAGAACAGCATAAACTTTATAAGTCTGTTTGGACTGCACAGCCAAACTATAATATAAATATCCATCCATGCCATACGAAAGAGTGTCATGATATGTATTGAGGACTCTGTAGCCAACGAGATTATTGGCTATGCATAGCTGAGGTCCTGATCAGCAACATTCATATCTCAGCCAGTATACTTGACCTATTTTGTTGTTTTTCATGGTTTCTTCCTTCATGTCTGCTGCCAGGATTTTCAGGAGGTCTCATCCATCAGCTCTAATTTTTATTAATTTTGATGGAATCCATAGCTTTTCTTCTTCTGTTAAAACAAAGACAAAACCTCGTCCCCAACACAACACATTTTCTGCCTCCAATTCTGAGATTATCACATATATAGACTGATCTAATTCAACAGTCCTTTCTAAAATCCAGTGTTTTTAGCAGCTGTGCTATATGTCTTATTGACATTAAAAAATTTAAAGTCAATAAAACATTATTTAGTCTATGTCTGGGAGATCCCATAGCCCCCTTCTATTCTATATTACTATCTTTTGTTTGTCCTATAAGATTGTAAGATATTTTACCTCAGTATATTGTATCTCTACAGGTTGCCATTTGAATTCCTCGAGTCTTTGTGGATTTTTCTCATCTGGAACTATATTTTTTGCTGTCATTGTAGGTTCCAAATCAGATTCTTCTGAACATTCATTATTCTGATTTAAAGAATTCTCTAATCTGTTCTAGGATCTCCAACCTAGCATTTAATTTTTAGTCTTCTCATTCTCTAAATTTGTTTTATTCTGCTGTTTCTTTTTTAAATGGACATATAAAATTGCAATCATTACTGAAAAAAATTATTTGTATGCTGATAAGTGAAAAACTTATAAGGGATCTAGATGCATTGTGTCATTGTATTTTCCATTTTTTTAACACAAAATGTCTTTTTTTTTTAATCTCTAACTCTATCCTTAAGGACTTTGCAAGTATCTTACCAAGTCTGTTGACTTTTCAACTTTTCCTGTGATCTCCATGTATCTGTAGATGTTGTCTGCCAAGTTTCTCTACCACTCAGCTAGCACTTCATGCGGATGCTAGCTCCTGGTTCTGTCCCCCTCTGGTCAGTCCTTCTCTCCACTTGACTCTGTATGCTTGCAGGCTTTCACCTATGGGTACCCAACAGCAATTCTGGACCCACAGGCTCAGTCACACAGGGCTGGGCCTGTCCTCTGACCTCTGCCCACTTTGTGAAGGTGGCTCCAGGCCAAGCAGTGCTGCTACCTATTCTGGCTCTGGGTCATTGCAGGCTTGCCCTCCTCCACCCTGGGTACACACTGCTTTCTTACCATCCCAGTCCCTCTGCTCAGTCCTCTGCCATATCTGGGAAGTGCACTAAGGCTCTAGCCTGGGAAAGACTTCGGAGCAGCTCCATCATGCTGAGTTAACTTACAGGCCTCCTCTTAAAAGAGACATGCCTGTGATGTGCACTGAGGCTTTCTATTGGCTCTATATTAAAGGGAGCGCCTTCCACGCAGCTAGAAAACTGCTCTTGGAGGTGTTTTTTCCTATCTTCCCACCTAGGGCTTATTCTCTGGTTCTAAGCCTGGATTTTATAAGCTCTTACATTGGACACCACTTGAAATCACGAGGCTTTTTTTCTGTACCTCACTTCCCAAATTACTAGGAGGCTATTATTTATCAACAAATACCTAGGCAACTAAACCATCCTGTCCACACCACTCCATGTCTGCTACATGGCTATTTACTACACTTCAGTTTCATGCATCTGACTTCCTCTGAGTCCCAGTGGTGAATCTTCCCATGCCTCTTTATTTCCCAGAATTATTTCTCCTCTCTCTCTCTCTCTCTCTCTCTCTCTCTCTCTCTCTCTCTCTCTCCTTCTCTTTCTCCCTTCCTCCCTCTCTCCCTCCCTCCCTGTTGTCCCACCTTCTAATCCTGTCTCAGCCTATTGTCCATCAGATTTTTATTGACAGGTGATGCTTTCACAGAGTACACAAGAGATTATCCCTACAGAACTTAGCATAACTGCCCTCTGAGAGACTTAACCCAGAAGCTGATGGAAACAGACATAGATACTCATAGCCAAACATTATGTAGAATTCAGGAAATCTTGTGGGAAAATGGGGAGGAAGGATTGAAAGAGCTAGAGGGGTCAAGAACACCACGAGAAAACCTACAGAATCAACTAATCTGGGCCCATAAGGGCTTACAGAGACTAAACCACAAAGCAAAGAGCATGCATAGGATATGTAACAGATGTGCAGCTTGGTCTTCATGTGGAGCCCTAACAATTGGAGCAGGGGCTATCTCTGACTCTCTTGACTTCCTTTGGATCCCTTTCCACTAACTGGGCTGCCTTGTCTAAGTTCAAAAGGAAAAGATGCACCTAGTTCTACTGCAACTTGATATGCCAAGGAGGGCTGATATCCATGATAGGCTTCACTTCTCTGAGGAAAATGGGAGAGAGGTGGAAAGAGGTGGGGTGAGTGGGAAGGGAAGGGAATCTGGGATTGTGATGTAATAACCTGTTATCCACTCAGGAGGCTGGGAAGGATATGACTTTTGCTCTATCTGTATGGCCAATACCACAACAGATTCTCCCCCAAACAGTTATTGTGATCTTGTCAATCTATAGAACATATCTTTATAGGAGGTACCACATTTAGTCAATCTATAGAATCCATCTTTAATGTAGTCACTCTTATGCTTTATCATGCATATGAGATTGAGTTAATTATCACGAATAAAGTTTTTGTCAAATTGTGCTATGCTTAACTATGCAAATAAACTACTTTTGAGCCCACATTATACACTGTGTGCCATTGAACTGAACTATCTTGACTCTTGTGAATCATTTTTCTGCTAGATATGGTGGTGACAGAAACTCCCATAATTCTTAATAGACAAAATACTTCATTGAATCCTGTCTTAGTTTGGGTTTTACTGCTGTGAACAGAAACCATGACCAAAGCAACTCTTATAAGGATGACATTTAGTTGGGGCTAGCTTACATGTTCAGAAGTTTAGTCCATTATCATCAAGGCAGGAGCATGGCAGCATCCAGGCATACATGGGGCTAGAGGAGCTGAGAGTTCCACCTCTTTTTCCAAAGGAGGCTAGCAGAAAACTGGTTTCCAGGGAGCTAGGGAAAAGGTATTAAAGCCACATCCACAGTGACAAATCTACTCCAACAAGGCTACACCTAATAATGGCACCCACTGGACCAAGCATATACAAACCATCACAGATCCTTAATCTATATTTATGGCTATCATAATGGGGGTGGGAAAATAGAAGACTCTGAAATCCCATCAACTGGAAAATAGTAAATCAAAACTGGAGAATAGCAAAAAAAATTAGAACTACTCTTATTGATCTATATAGTGGGTATAGTCCTCATTATATTTCTCTACAGAAACCAAATAAAATTATTAGAATGACAACTGACTGCCACAAACTAAACTGAGTGTTAGCTCCAACACAGCATCCATAGTATATATAGTACCTTTGCTAGCTATATGGTAGATACCCACTGTTTTAGGAGATAAATTATTTTCCTACCAGAAATAGGGGTCAAAACCAACTTTCATCTACATCAAATTAACAATACTAGTACATATTTTCAATTTTGTTGGTGTTGTCTCCTTTTTCCTTTATTAAGTACCATTCAAGGAAACCTGTATATTCTGAGGTTAGTATATTGTTACAATTCAATGAATGCCAATTTGTCTAGGTAAAAATTAATCATATTAGAGGTCTTGGTAGGATACATGAATCTGAGATTGTGATCTGTATTATTTATCTGTTGTTGTGATAAAAAATAATATGATCAAGAACAATGTGTAGAAGGGAGAAGGCTTATTTTGGCTTCTGGATCCAGAGAGTTTAAAGTCCATCATGTAAGGTAAGCATAGTAGTAAGAGCAGGAATTTGAACAGTCATATCTCAACTGCACACAGGAATCAGAGAGAGCAAACTGGAATTGGGATGAGATTATAAACTCTCAGAGCCCACACGTAATGTTGTACTTTCTCTAGCAAGGTTACTCCACCTTCCCAAGTAGTGTCACCAACTGAAGACCAAGTTTTCAAATACCTAGGCTTGTGAGGGATATTTCTAATTCTAACCACGTGAGTTAAAATGTATTAATAATCAGGAGCATGATATAATAGTATAAAATTTTAGTGATCTAGCAAATAAGAGTAGTATCAAAGGTAAAATACCGATATTGCTGAATTTTTTATCTTCTGACACAAAAATGGAAGCATACTACTCGATATTATTATTCTACACTTGAAAATGCTGTTTGGACCTACATATTGTGTGACACAAAAGGCTGCCAATTTTGGGTGGGTCTCAAGTAGTACAGGGCTCTGATGTGATGAAAATGCGGGCTACAGGGAATTGTCAGTATTAGTCCTAAGAGTTGTGAGAAAAGATGCAGTATTAAACTCACAGAAAATCCTAGGGGAAGAGTTGCAGTTCAGATCCTAATTTACTAAGTCAAGACTATTCCAAAAGCAGAAACAAAACATGGTGTACTATTTGGTCTGGTAAAGACAAATCCTGATCAGAAGACACCAAACAACTATGGGAGTATAACAACTTACCATGACATGGGTTTCATCAGAACTGTCAAGTCATAAGATAAAATGAATCTTGAAATAACCCAATGTATGTACAATTGAGTACACAGTTTAAGAATGCTTATTGTATCATTTCATTGACATTCTTTCTTCAGCCCATCCCTTATCTCATATCTCTGTTTGTAAGGAAACTTGTGTGACCAACTGACAGTAAGGAAGAGAAATCAATTTAATTTGTGAGTGAATCCATGGGTGCAAACTGAAAATTAGTGTCAGCCACCATGAAGCCTCACTGACTGGTAAACCCCATGAAGTTGGGCAGAGATTCAGTTGGTGATCTTGGTTATCTACTTGTATGGACTAAAACATGTTGGTCAACCAAAGTACCAATACAAAATATGGTGACATTTGTATGGCAAATTAATGGCCACTAAAAGGCACACATGAATCACTAATCAAAGTAGGCAAAATGGCTTATGTAGTTGAAGACATATTAACCAAACTATTATTGGCTTGATGACCATGTGAGCAAAGAGAGCACAGTGTGATGACAAATGCTTGCCAGGGCCATACCAGATGCTTCTTGTGTCATACAGAGTGATAACTACCTTTGTAGAACTTTCAGAGCACTCCAACTCAACTACGGAAATAATATGGAGATGCACGTGAATTGAATTATGTAATATGCTCAGGGGATGAAGAAAGGAAGGTACAGTGTGACATGAAAGACACCAAGAGGAGTCCTGAGGGGGCATGGTTATCAAGCAGGTGGAGAATCAGGAGAATAGGAACCTTTGTGCAATGCTTCTATTGGCAGTCAGTGGGGAGGATGCAAGCAACATACAGGAAGTGATTTCACTGGGATGTTTGTAACTAATTCACAAAGGGTTAGAGGGATAGCTCATGACAAAGAACAGCCTTATGCTAAAAGTGCCTGATAGTGTGGCATGAAGCTTACAGGGATGTTGAGACAAAGAATATGTGAAATTCTAAAAAGCTATAATACATCCCCATAGCCAGGTGTTGATCCTGTCAGCAGTAGAATCCAGTGCTAAACCCTTTATATGGCAGGAATGGCCCCTAGTATCTATAATGGAACTAACAATGACTCACTTGAGCAGCTTGTGGTTTTTAATCTCTGCAACTCTTTACAGAGTTACAGATATTAACTCCTAAGATCAGTTTTCATAAAGAGACATAGCAAATTTCCAGATATAGGAAGAACTAATGCAGTGGCCTCAGTTCTTTGGGATCATGTGACGAGAGAAGCAGGACAGAAGAGGACTTAGCATTTTGTCAGGAGAACTCTTCTTGATCATCGGGAAGAAGGGCTGCTATCAAATAACAGGAGGAGGGAAAGTGTGAAACTAAACTGTCCCACCTAGCAAATGTTTACCAACTTATTCGCAAGTGGATAATTATAACAATATCAGATTGGGAAGGACATGACACATGATGGCCATGGCTCAGGTCTCTCAAAGATTAATATCTAGGAACACCATCAGAGAAGCCACTCTGACCAGGAGACTTGCAAAGAGACATTAAGAAGAAGCGAAGACTGGGTGACAGAGAAAAGAGAGAATGTTTGTCAGTTTTAACACTGAGACCAGTAGGAGTAATTGTTTATCCTAATCACACTGCTTCTTCTAAGTTTCATCCAGGAAGGAAGATCCATGAGAATCATGAAGAATTTGTTCCCTGAATAAATACGAAGAGGACGAACAGAGTTGTTTTGAAGAGTACAGCTGAAAGGACCAGAAATGCTCTCAGTGAGCACCATTCTGCTGCCAACTGTGGGATCCTACTTTTCTTGGAAGCAGGCATTACTTAATGGCTGTCACAAATATATAAGAACTGGTTTCTCTTAAATCCCCTGCAACACAAATCAAGGTTATCATTTTTGCTCGAGAGCACCCTCTGCTGTCTGATGAATCCTGCCTGTCACCTCTAGGCCACGTATGTTCTAATTATTATTATTATTATTATTATTATTATTATTATTATTATTATTATTTATTTTATTTATTTACATTTCGAATGTTATCCCCTTTCCCAGTTTCCCCTCTACAGACACCCTATCCCATCCCCCATTCCCCTGAATCTATGAGGGAGCTCACCCACTCACCCACCCACTCCTGCCTCACTGCCCTAGCATTCCCCTATGTTGATTCATCCAGTCTCCACAGGACCAAGGTCCTCCCCTCCCATTGATGGCAGATAAGGCAATCTTCTGCTACATAAGCAGCTGGAGCCATGGGTCCCTCCGTGTGTACTCTTTCGTTGGTGGTTTAGTCTCTGGGAGCTCTAGGGTATCTGGTTGGTTGATAATGTTGTTCTTCCTTTGGGGTTGCCAACCCCTACAGCTTCTTCAGTCCTTCCCTAACTCCTCCATCAAGGTCCGATGGTTGGCTGCAACCATCCACATCTGTATTGGTCGGGCTCTGACAGAGCCTCTCAGGGGACAGCCATACCAGGTTCCTGTCAGCAAGCACTTCCTGGCATCAGCAATAGTGTCTGGGTTTGGAGTCTGCAGATGGTATGGATCCCTAGGTGGGGCAGTCTCTGGATGGCCTTTCCTTCAGTCTCTGCTCCACACTTTGTCCCTGTATTTCCTTTAGACAGGAACAATTCCGTGTTAATATTTTTGAGATGAGTGGGTGACCACATCCCTCAACCAGAGGCTGTGCCTAACCTCTGAATATGATCTCTACAGATTCTCCCCTTTGTCGGGAATTTCAGCTAATACCAACCCTGTTGGGTCCTGGTAGCCTCTTGCTTTCCTGGCATCTGTATCTTTCTAGTGACTACCCAGTTTTCCACCCCCCACTGCTACACACCTCCATTCAATTTCCTGACCCTCTTTACTTCTCCCCCACATCTCCTCTCACACATGATCCTGCCACCCCTTTTCCTCTCCCTCCCAGATAGATCCTTCCCTCTACCTCCCTTGATTATGTTGTTTCTCCTTCTAAGTAGGACTGAAGCATCCACACTTTGGTCTTCCTTCTTCTTGAGTTTCATATGATCCATGAGTTGTGTCGTGGGTATTCTGAGCTTTTTGCCTAATATGCACTTATCAGTGAGTATATACCATGTGTGTTCTTTTGTAACTGGGTTATCTCACTCAGGATGATATTTTCAAGTTCCATCCATTTGCCTGAAAATTCATGAAGTCATTGTTTTTAATAGCTGAGTAGTACTCCATTGTGTAAATGTACCACATTTTCTGTATCCGTTCTTCTGTTGAGTATTTTGCATCAATATTCATAAGGAAAATTGGTCTGAAGTTCTCATTATTTGTTGAGTCTTTGTGTGGTTTAGGTATCAGCATAGCTGCGACTTCATAGAACAAATTAGGTAGTGTCCCTTCTGTTTCTATTTTGTGGAATAGTTTGAAGTGCATTGGTATTAAGACTTCTTTGAAGGTCTTGTAGCATTCTGCACTAAAACCATTTGGTCCTGGACATTTTTGGGGTGGGAGACTTTAATGACTGCTTCAATATCTTTAGGGATTTTGGGACTGTTGGTTTATCTGATCCTGATTTAACTTTGGTAACTGTTATCTGTCTAGAAAATCATCCATTTCTTCTAGATTTTCCAGTTTGTTGAGTATAGACTTTTGTAGTAGGATGTGATGGTTTTTTAATTTTCTTGGTTTCTGTTGTTATGTCTCCCTTTTCACTTCTGCTTTTGTTAATTTGGATACTGTCTCTGTACCCTCTGATTAGTCTGGCTAAAGGTTTATCTATCTTGTTGATTTTCTCAAAGAATCGGCTACTGGTTTTATTGATGCTTTGTATAGTTCCCTTTGTTTCTATTTGGTTGATTACAGCCCTGAGTTTGATTATTTTCTTCCATCTACTCCTGTGTGCTGTTAAACTGCTAGTGTATGCTCTATTCAGTTTCTTTATGGAGGCACTCAGAGCTGTGAGTTTTCCTCTTAGCACCGATTTCATTGTGTCCCATAGGTTTGGGTATGGTGTACCTTCATTTTCATTAAATTCTAAAAAATCTTTAATTTCTTTCCTTATTTCTTCTCTAACCGAGTTATCAGTGAGTAGAGAGTTGTTCAGTTTCCATGAGTATGTGGAATTTCTGTTGTCTTTTTTGTTGTTGAATACCAGCCTTAGTCCATGATGGTCTGATAGGATGCATGGGATTCTTTCTTTTTTTTTTTTTTCAATAACAACAGATTCATCCTTTATTTTATTTTTTTTCCGTTTTTATTTTTGATACTTTATGTACATTTCCAATGTTTCCCCTTTTCTGAGTCTCCTCTTTGGATACCCCCTGTCCCCTCCCCCAACCGCCTCTAGGAGGGAATTCCACCTCCTACCCCACCCCACCCCCATCCACCCATCCCCATATTCCCGCCTTGACATTCCCCTTTACTGAGGCCTCTAACATCCTCAGGCCCAAGGGCCTCTCCTCTTTCCCTGATGGCCATCGAGGTCATCCTCTGCCACATATGTAGTCCAAACCATAAGTCCATCAATGTGTATTCTTTGGTTGGTGTTCCAAACTCCAGGAGGACCGGGGGGGGGGGGGTCAGGCCCATTGACTCTCTTGCTCCCTCCATGGGGCTACAAATTCCCGCAGCTCCTTCAGACCTCCCTCCAACTACCCCATCTGGGACCTCACTCTCAGTCCAGCAGTTACTGTAAAGTGAAACTTGGCATTCTGAACTTTTGGGCTAATATCCGCTTATCAGTGAGTACATACCATGTTCCTTCTTTTGTGACTGAGTTACCTTGCTCAGGATGATATTTTCAAG
>CM052715.1:24425532-24440780 GCA_028551405.1 Uromys caudimaculatus | reverse complement strand
CTATGTTCATAGCAGCCATATTTATAATAGCCAGAAGCTGGAAACAACCCAGATGTCCCTCATCAGAGGAATGGATACAGAAAATGTGGTACATCTACACAATGGAGTACTACTCAGCTATAAAAAGCAATGACTTAATGAAATTTGCAGGCAAATGGATGGAACTTGAAAATATCCTGAGTGAGGTAACTCAGTCACAAAAGAACAAACATGATATGTACTCACTGATAAGCAGATATTAGCCCAAAAGTTCAGAATGTCCAACTTTCACTTAACAGTAACCGCTGGACTGAGAGTGAGGTACCAGATGGAGGGGTTGGAGAAAGGTCTGAAGGAGCGGAGGGAATTGGTAGCCCCATGGAGGGAGCAAGAGTGTCAATGGGCCTGACCCTCCCCCTGGTCGTCCTGCCATTCAGACCACCAACCGAAGAATACACATCTATTGACCCATGGTTTGGACTACATATGAGGCAGAGGAATCACCTCGATGGCCATCAGGGAGAAAGGAGAGGACTTTGGGCCTGAGGGTGCTAGAGGCCCCAGTAAAGGGGAATGTCAAGGTGGGAATATGGGAATGGATGGATGGGTAGGTGGGAGGAGGAATTCCCTCACAGAGACGGGGAGAGGGAGGGGATAGGGGGTTTCCAAAGAGGAGACCCAGAAAAGGGGAAACATTGGAAATGTAAATAAAGTATCAAAAAAATAAAAATAAAAAAATAAAAAATAAACCAAAGAACTCAAGAAGTTAGACTCCAGACATCCAAATAACCCTATCAAAAAATGGAGAACAGAGTTAAACAGAGAATTCTCAACTGTGGAAACTCATAGGGATGAGAAGCACTTAAAGAAATGTTCAACATCCTTAGTCATCAGGGAAATGCAAATCAAAACAACCCTGAGATTCCACCTCACACTGTCATAATGGCTAAGATCAAAAACTCAGGTGACAGCAGATGTTTGCAAGGATGTGGAGAAAGAGGAACACTCTTCCCTTGCTGGTGGGATTGCAAGCTGATACCACCTCTCTGGAAATCAGTTTGGCAGACCCTCAGAAAAATGAACATAATACTACCTGAGGACCCAGCTATTCCACTCCTGGGCATATACCCAGAAGATGCTCCAATATGTAATAAAGTAGACACATGCTCTACTATGTTCATAGCAGCCATTTTTATAATAGCCAGAAGCTGGAAACAACCCAGATGGCCCTCAACAGAGGAATGGGTACAGAAATTGTGGTACATTTACACAATGGAGTACTACTCAGCTATTAAAACAATGACTTCATGAAATTTGCAGGCAAATGGATGGAACTTGAAAATATCATCCTGAGTGAGATAACTCAGTCACAAAAGAATGAACACTGTATGTACTCACTGATAAGTGGTTATTAGCCCAAAAGTTTGGAATACCCAAGATTCACTTCACAGCAACCGTTGGGCTGAGCGTGAGGTCCCAGATGGAGGAATTGGAGAAGGGACTGAAGGAGCTGAGGATGTTTGCAGCCCCGTGGAGGGAGCAACAGTGTCAACTGGACTGACCTCCTGATGCTCCCAGAGACTGGATCACCAACCAAAGAATACACATGGAGGGACCCATGGTGCTGGCCACATATGTGGCAGAGGAGGATCTTGTTAGCCATCAGGGGGAGGACAGGCTCTTGGGCCTGAGGGTGTTAGATGCCCCAGTATAGGGGGATGCCAAGGAGGGAAGATGAGAGTGGGTGGGTGGGTGGGTGGGTGGGGCAATGCCCTCATAGAGGCAGGGGAGGGGAGAGGTGATAAGGGGGTTCCAAAGGGGAAATCTGGAAAGGGGGAAACATTTGAAATGTAAATAAAGTATCAAAAAAGAATAATAAGAATAGAACCAATGGAAATAAATGCAGGACAAAGGCACAGAAAACATTTTCTTTTTTTTTTTCTATTTTTATATTTTATATAATTAATAAAACAGTGCTTGTATAAAAACTCACGCAAAGTTTCTAGAGAGCATACAAGTTCCAAAAATGCCCTGGGTCTGTGGTACATTCAGGTTTCTAAGGGTGCACTCAGGTCAGTGTAACAGGCAGACATGACATGGTATCTCGTTCTCTTTGGTAAAACTATTCTTGTTACTTACTCCTCACAGTATCACTCTGATAGCCACTTTGTGCAGGGTCTGCTCTTCCTGGGATGTCAGACATTATTAAGGCTGGATCTACAAGAGGCAAGGACTGCCCACAGCAGTGACAGCCCCTGGGCCCTCACCCCCACTTCAGAATGACCCAGGGACCTCCAGCCAGGGATCTCCAGGTCCCTCTGGATCAGGGAGGAAGCAATTGCTGGGGGGATAGTAGAAACCGGGGACCACACTGTGGTGTGATCAGGCCAAATCCAGTGCCACTAAGTAGACCCCATTGGTCTGTTGATGATTGCTGCTGATATGAACTCCTCACCCCCTAACTTTAAGGGAAGTTTTGGGGCTCAACACTGAAAGATAAGGGCAGCAAGTACTAACAACACTAGACATTGATTCCCTGACAAACATTGCCATCAAACAGACACAGCCACATGAACTAAAGCAGGATTCGAACACTGTACATTCAAGAGTATCTTCAGACATTCTTTAGCAGCTTACTAACAGAGAAAACCAAGACCACTACCACCTACCATGACATACTATCTTAGTGAACATCAGAATGTCAGGGCTAATCTTTAGTCTTCTGGATACAAGGCAAAAATAATCCAAAAAACATTTTCAAGAAAATTATTGAAGGAAAATTTCCTAACCTAAAGAATGATGTCTATCAAAGTAGAAACATACAGAACACCAACTGGATTGAACCAGGAAGAACGTCCCTTCAGCAAATAATAATCAAAACACTAACTATACAGCATAAAGAAAATATTAAAGTGCTGCAAGGAAACATATAAATGGAGACCTCATAGAATTACACCTGACTTCTCAATGGATACTCTTAAGAGCCAGAAGAGCATGAACAGATGTGCTATAAACTCTGACCACATATGTCATAACAGACTATTATACAAAGCAAAATTTCAGTTACCATAGATGGAGAAAGCAAGTTATTTCATGACAAAACCAAATTTAAACAATATCTTTCCACTAATCCAGCCCTATGGAAGATACAAGAAGGAAATTCCAACCTAAAGAGGTTAAGTACATACAGGAAATCGAAACAAGGAATACAAAGTCTCAGACCAGCAAAGTCAAAATAAGGGAACCATGCACACATACCACCACCACCACAATCATCATCACCAACAACAAATGATTTTTAAAGATCAATAATACTTGGTTGTTGATAGCTTTCAATACCAACAGTGTCAATTCCCCAATAAGAAGACGTAGACTAGCAATGGGATCAGGGTCTGTCTCTGATATAGACTAATACATGGCTGTAAAAACAGGATCCATCTTTCTGTTGCATTTTAAAAATACACCTGAACAGCAAGGTCAGACATCACCTCAGGGTAATGATTTGGAAAAAATATTCCAAGCAAATGGAACTAAGAAACAAGCTGGAGTGTAAATTTCAATGTCTGACAAAGTAGATTTCAAACCAAAACAGAAGAGATAAGGAAGTGAAAAATGTGTCATTTTTTAAAAATCCATCAAGAGGGCATTTCAATTCTTAACAACACTACTGCAGATTAAATCACATACTGATACTCACACACTGAAATAGGAGTCTTCAATGCCCAACTCTTGCAAATAGACATGTCATTCAATAAAAAAGAAAAACAAAAAGAAGAGGAGGAGGAAAAGGATATGGAAAATGAAAAAGAAAAGCTAAACAGAGAAAAGTGATAGTAACTGATGCTAACAAACCACTACAGATCAAAGCTGGATATCAACACCAACAGAAACAAGTCCTAATAGACATGTACAGAATACAACACACAGATGAAAAAGTATAAACCTTCTCAGCATCTTATGAAACTTTCTCAAATACTGACCACATGCTCAGACATAAAGCAAGTCTCAACAAATACAAGAAAATGGAAAGCACATCCTGCATCCTGTCTGACCATTAAGGGGGTTCCTATAGGTGTTAGAGAAGCAAACCCCATGAAGAGATGAGAATCAAAACTGGATATACACTGAATTCAACTACCTGGATCATATTTTGAAGAGTCTAGTGCCAGGTAGTTCATTTTCAGCATATTTAAAACACAGCACAACTTGGACAGTGCTTTCTAGGCAACAATCAGTACAATTCCAGGTGCATAATAAAACGTAAGTTGTGACTACATAGAAACTCCTTTACACCATACATATGACCATGAAGGAGGGTTCTATAGCTAAAAGGCTTAGAATCTAGTATAGTCTCTGACCAAGATAGCATACAAGTCAGCAGGCTTTAAAATACTTGAGACAGCTCCCCTAAGGATAGGTAATGGTCTCTGAAGGGAAGAGTTTGGGATAACCATTCCAGAAAATTTAATGAGGTCTGCCTCTATAGCAAAAGTTGGGTGAGGTTTGCCTCCACAAATAGCAAAATGTCATGAGGTCATTAATAAAATCCATTCTCAACATTCTGGGTTGGAAAATAGGTATTTTTCTCCTCCATTGAGAAGAAGCCCCTGTGTGTTTAACATTCCTAGTTTCCCATGTGATTGGAACAAGGACCTCTGTGTACCAACAAACCAACAGATCAAAGCTAGATATCAACATCAACAGAAACAACAGAAATCTTACAAACCCATGGAAACTAAACAACTCATTATAATAAAAAAAATAATGTCAGGACAGAAATTAAGAAAAAAAATCAAAGATTCTCTAGAATTGCATGAAAATAAAAACACAACATGCCCAAACTTATGAAACACAATGAAGGCTATCCTAAGAATAAAGTCTATAGAACTAAGTGGCCTATATAAAAATTGGAGAGAACTCATATTAGTAACTTAACAGCACACCTGAAAGATCTATAACAAAAAAAGGAGATCATACACAAAAAGAGTAGAGGGCAAGAAATAAACTCAAAGCTGAAATAAATAAAATATAAATAAATAACATGAAGAATTAATGACACAAAAAGGTGGTTCTTTGAGAAAATCAATAAGATTGACAAACCCTGTTGAAATTAACTAATGGAGAAAGAGACAATCCAAATTAACAAAATTAGAAAGAAAAGGGAGACATAACAACAGACCTAGAGGAAATCCAGTGAATTACAAAGATATAAAAAACCTAAACTCCACATTAATACCACCAACATCAAAATAAGAAGAAATAACAATCACTGGTCATTACCGTTTTTCAACATCAATGGACTTGATTCCCCAATTAAAAAAATCACAGGCTAACAGACTGGATGCAAAAACAGGATCCATCATTCTGCTGCATAAAAGAAACATGCCTCAGCCATAAAGACAGACATTACCTCAGAGAAAAGGGCTAGAAAAAAGTTTTCCAAGTAAACAGATCCAAGAAGTAAGTGGGAGTGGCCATCCTAATATCTAATAAAATAGACTTTCAACCAAAAGTAATCAAAAGAGACAGGGAAGAACACTTTATACTCATGAAAGATAAAAATCTACGGAGATGATATCTCAATTCTGAACTTCTATCCTCCAAACACAAGGGCACCCACATTTTTAAAAGAAACATTGCCAAAGCTTAAATCACACATTGAACTCCACACATTAATAGTGGGAGATTTCAACATCTCACTCTCACCAACTGACAGGACATCCAGGCAGAAATTAAACAGAAGAACAGTAAGCTAACAGACATTATGAATCAAATTGGCCTAACAGATATCTATAGAAGATTTCACCCAAATACAAAAGAATATAACTTCTTCTGAGCACCTTAAGGATCCTTCTCCAGAGTTGAACATATAGTAGGTCACAAAGCAAGCCTCAACAGATACAAGAAAACTTAAATAACATCTTGTATCTTATCAGATCACTATGGATTAAATCTGGACTTCAACAATAACAGAAACACTGGAAAGCCTACACATGTATGGAAATTGAACAACTCTCTACTCAATGATCTCTGGGTCAGGGAAGAAATAAAGATAGAAATTAAAGACTTTCTAGAATTCAATGAAAATGAAGGCACAGCATACCCAAATTTATAGGACACAATGAAAGCAGTGCTAAGAGGAAAACTCATAACCCAAAGAACCTCCATAAAGAAATTAGAAAGTTCTCATATCGGCAATTTAAAAGTACACTTAATAGTTCTAGAAAAAAGAAGCAAGAACACCAAAGAGGAGTAGAAGACAGGAAATAATCAAAATCATGACTAAAATTAATCAGTTAGAAACAAAGAAAACAATACAAAGAATTATCTAAACCAAGAGCTGCTTCTTTGAGAAAATCAACAAGATATACAAGCCCTTAGCCAAACTAACCAAGATACTGAGAGACAGTATTCAAATTTACAAAAATCAGTAATGAAAAGGGAGACATAACAACTACCATTGAAGAAATTCAAAAAATCATTAGGTCTTACTTCAAAAGCCTGTACTACACAAAATTGGAAAATATTAATGAAATAGATGATGTTCTAGACAGATACCAATTACCAAAGTTAAATCAAGATCAGGTAAACTATTTAAACATCCCCATCCACTAAAGAAATAGAAGAATCAATAAAAGTCTCCCAACCAAAAAAAAGCCCAGGGATAGATGGTTTTAGTGCAGAATTCTACCAAACTTTCAACTTTCAAAGAGCTAATTCCAATACTCTTCAAACTATTCCACAAAAATAGAAACAGAAGGAACACTGCCAAACTCATTCTATGAGACCACAGTAACCATGATACCTAAACCACACAAAGATTCAACAAAGAAAGAGTCCTTCAGACCAATTTCTCTTATGAACATTGATACAAAAATGCTCAATAAAATACCGGCAAACTAAATCTAGAAAGACATCATCCATCAAGATCAAGTAGTGTTCATCCCAGAGATGCAGGAATGGTTCAATATATGAAAATCTATCAATATATCCACCATATAGACAAACTGAAAGAAAAAAAATCACATGATTATCTTGTTAGACATTGAAATATCCAACACCCCTTCATGTAATCAAAGCAATATACAGCAAGTCAATAGTCAACATCCAACTAAATGGAGAGAAACTTAAAGCATTTCCACTAAAATCAGGGACAAGACATGGTTGCCCACTCTCTATATATCTACTCAATATAGTACTTGAAGTTCTAGCCAGACCAATAAGAAAACTAAAGGAGACCAACAGAATACAAATTGGAAAGGAAGAAGTCAAAGTATCACTATTCAAAGATAATATGACAGTATACATAAGTGACTCCATAAAATTTAACAGAGAACTCCTACAGCTGATAAACACCTTCAGCAAAGTGACTGAAAAAATTAAATTCAAAGAAATCAGTAGGCCTCCTTTATACAAACAGTAAATGGGCTAAGAAAAAAGTTATGAAGATAGCACCCTTTACAATTGCCACAAATAATATAAAATATATTGGTGTAACTCTAACCAAGCAAATGAAAGACCTGTGTGACAAGAACTTTAAGTCTCTGAAGAAAGAAATTGAGGGAGATATCAAACGATAGATAGATCTCCCATGCTCATAGATAGGTAACATTAACAGAGTAAAAATGGCCATCTTACCAAAAGTAATCTACAGATTCAATGCAACCCCCATCAAAATTCCACCACAATTTTTATAGACCTTGACAGAGCAATTATTCAGCTTTGTATGGAAAAATGAAACACAGAAGACAGCGAAAACAATCCTGAACAATAAAAGAACTTCTGGGGAAATGACCATCCCTGACCTCAAGCTGTACTACAGAGCAATAGAGATAAAAACTGTATTAGTACAGAAATAGACATATTGATCAATGCAATCAAATGGAATATCAAGAAATAAATCCACACACCTATGGACACTTGATTTTTTTATAAAGAAGTCAAAACCATACAATGGAAAAATGAAAACATCTTTAAAAAATGATGCTGGATTAACTGTCTACATGTAGAAGAATGGAAATAGATCCATACTTATCACCCTGAATAAAACTCAAGTCCAATTGGATCAAAGACTTCAACATAAACTCTGATACCCTAAATCTCACAGAAGAGAAAGAGGGAAATACCCTTGAATGCATTGGTACAGGAGAGAATAGAATACCAGTGGCTCAGGCTTTAAGATCAACAATTAATAAATGGGACCTCATGAAACTGCAAAGCTTCTGTAGGGCAAAGGACACTGTCAATAGGACAAATCAGCAGCTGACGGATTAGGAAAGGATCTTCACCAATCCTACATCTAGGTAAATCTAAAATTTATAAAGAACTCAAGAAGTTAGATGCCAACAACACAAATAACCCAATTTAAAAATGGGTACACAGTCCCACAAAAGGACATGCATGAGAGGAGCATGGTATCCTCTGAGGCTCCACCCAGCAACTGTCACAGACAGATACAGATACCTACAACCAAACAGTGGATGGAGTTTGGGGACTCTTATGGAAGAATAGGAAGTGGGTTGTGTGCCCAGAAGGAGATAGGAACTCCACAGGAAGACCAGCAGAGTCAACTAACCTGGACCCTTGGGACTCTCAGAATCTGAACTACCAAACAAAGAACATACATGGGCTGGATCTAGGCCTCCTGGCTCATATATATAGCAGATGTGAAGCTTGACCTTCATGTGGGTCCTGAACACCTGGAGCAGGGACTATCCCAAAAGCTGTTGCCTGTACATGAGATCTGCTAACTTAGTTGCCTTGTCTGGGCTCAGTGGGCGAGGAAGCATTTAGCCTCACAGAGACTTGAAGTGCCAGGGTGGGGGTATATGCAGAGGGACTCCCACTTGGCCAGAGGAGAAGGGGAGTGGAAGGGGAGAAGGACTGTAGAAGGGGGTGACTGGGAGGGGGCAGTGAGCAGGATGTAAAGTGAATAAGTAAAAAAAAGATTAATTAAATTTTTAAAATTGAGGTACAGAGCTAAACAGAGAATTCTCAACAGAGGAATCTTGAATGGCCAAGAAGCACTTAAAGAAATGTTCAAAGTCCTTAGGCATCAGGGAAATGCAAATCAAAACAACTCTGAGGTTCCATCTTCACCCATCAGAATGGCTAAAATCAAAAACTCAAGAGATAGCACATGCTGTCAAGGATGTGGAGCAAGGGGAACACTTCTTCTTTGCTGGTGGAAATGCAGATTTGTACAGCCACTTTGGAAATTAATTTGGCATTTTCTCAGAAAACTGAGAATAGTTCTACCTCAAGACCCAGGTATACTATTCATATACCTGAAAGATGTTCCAAATCCCACAAAGACACTTACTTGCTCAACTATGTTCATAGCAGCTTTATTCATAATAGCCAGACACTGGAAACAACCTAGTTGTCCCTCAACTGAAGAATGGATAAAGAAAATGTGGTACATCTACACAATGGAATACTATTTAGCTAGCAAAACCAAAGACATCAAGAATTTTTCAGGCAAATGGATGGATCTTGAGAATATCATCCTGAGGTAACCCAGACCCAAAAGGACATGCACAGTATGTACTTACTTATAAGTGGATATTAGCCATAAAATACAGGTACCATGTTACACTCCACAGACCCAAAGAATCTAAACAAGAAAGCCCAAGCAAGGAAGCTTGAATCTTACTTAGAAGGGGAAATAAAATAGTCAGAAGAGGCAGAGGGAGGAAGGAAACTGGGAAGGTGGGGGATGGGGAGGGGAATGGGGTTTCAGGATCAGGTGTAGGGAAGGAGAGGAGAGAGGACTAGTGGCCATGAAAATGAATGGAAATCTGCAACTCACAGGGGTGAGGAGACGGGCATCTCCAAGATGAGACAGAGATCTAGGATAAGAGATGCAAGTGAGAATCAATGGGGGTGACCTTAGCTGTGACTCACTACATTGGGGATCTAGAACCTGAAGAGACCACCTCCTGTAACTAGTGGAGCGATAGAGATACCAACCCATCCATAAAACTTTCCACCCAAAATTTATCCTGTCTACAAGAAATATGGGTACAGGAGATGAAGCAGAGACTGAGAGAATGACCAAACAATAACCAGCCCAACTTGTGGCCCATCCCATGGGCAACCGCCAATCCATAACACTATTACTGATACTGTTATGCTTGCAGACAGTTGTATACTGTCCTCTGAGAGACCTCACCTGGCAGCTGACACAGATACAGACACCCATAGCCAACAATGGATGGAGCTTGGAAACTCTTATGGAAGAATAGGAGGAAGGATTGTGGGCCCCAAACAGGATAAGAACTCCACAGGAAAACCGACAAAGTCAACTAACCTGGACCCTTGGCGCTCTCAGAGTCTGAACTACCAAACAAAGAACATACATGGGCTGGATCTAGGCATCTTGGCTCATATGTAGTAGATGTGCAGCTTGGCCTTCATGTGGGTCCTAAACAACTGGAATGGGGGCTATCCCAAAAGCAGTTGCCTGTACATAGGATATTTTCTACTAGCTGTGCTGCCTTGTCTAGCCTCAGAGGGAGAGCAAGTACCTACTTGCAGAACCAGGGTGGGGGGAATTCCCTGGGGCCCCCACCCACTCAGAGGATAAGGGGAGAAGTGGGTGAAGGATTGTGGGACAGTGAGTGGGATGTAAAATGAACAAATAAAAAAAATAAATTAAAAAGAAAACTAAACTCCACCAAATTGGAAAGTCTAAAAGAAATGAATAATTTCCTTGATACAGACCACATACCGATGTTAAATCCATCATATAAGCAATTTAAACAGGCCTATTACTCCTAGTGATATAGAAACTGTCATTAAAAGTCTTGCAACAGGAAATGGTTGAAGACCCAACAGAGTCAACTAACCTGGACCCTTGGAGGCTTTCAGTGACTGAACCACCAACCAAAGAGCATACACAGGCTGAACCTAGGCTCCCTGCACATTTGTAACAGGTGTACAGCCCAGTCTTCATGTTGGTCCCCCAGCAACTGGAGTAGGGGCTCTTCCTAAAGCTGTTGTCTGTCTATGGAATCTGTTTCCCTGTCTGGGATGCTTTTTCTGGCCTCAGTGGGAAAGAATGCACCTAATCCTGCAGAGACTTGATGTACAAGGGTTGGGAGATATGGGCAGAAGGTCCACTCTCTCAGAGAAGAAGGGGAGGGGGAGGGACTTGTGACAGGGGCAAGAAGGGAGTTCAGTGACAGGATATAAAGTGAATAAATTAATTAATTAAGGGAAAAAATAAATTAAAGGGAAAATAGAAATGGAAGAGTCTCCCAACAACATAAGCCCAGGGACAGATTGATTTTTGGATTTTTATCTTTTAAAAATATTTTATTATTTTTAATGATGTGTGTGTACCTGTGTCTGAATGGGTTAACATGCATGTGAGTGAAGATGACTTTGGAGGCCTCAGATCCCTGTGGAGCTGGAGCTACAGCAATTGTGAGATGCCGGATATGTACTGAGAACCAAACTCCATCCTCTGTAACAGTAATATCTACTTTTCATTGATGAACTCTCTCTCCAAACCACCACACTTATTGTTGTCTAAATGTTCTAATTAATCTACCTTGTTTGTTTATATTTGATTTACTAAGATTTTTATTTCTGAATGTCAATTTAACTTCCTTTGGCATTTCCATCTTTCACTGAAGTCCTCTTCCATATCCTATATTGATTTTTTTTTAATTTTTTGTTTTAGCACACAATTTTACCAGGCTTTCAAAGAAGAGTTAATGTTAATACTCCTCAACTTATTCCACCAAACAGAAACAGAAAGAACTTGCCCAATTCATTTTATGAGGCCCCCATTATCCTGATCCCCAAACCACATAAAGACCCAACAAAGAAAATTACAGACCTATATCCCTTATGAGTATAGATGCAAAAATATTCAATAGAATGCTTGCAAACTGAATTAAAGAACACATAAAAAAGACCATTCATCATGATCAAGTAGTCTTCAACCCAAAGATGTAAGGATGATTCACTATATGTAAATCAATAAATTTAATCCACCACCTAAACAAACTAAGAGACAAAAAACAACCACATGATCATCTCATGAGATGCAGAAAAGGCCTTTGACAAATCCAACACTTCATCATAAAAGTCCCAGAAAAATTAGGGATACAAGGGAAATATTTCAGCACAATAAAGACACTTTACAGTAAACCCATAGATAACTTTAAATGGAGAGGAACACAAAGCAATTATACAAAAATCAGGAGTATGACCAAGTTGTTAATGATCGCCATACCCATTCAGCATAGTACTTGAAGTATTAGCTAGAACAATAAGACAAGTGAAAGAGATCAGGGGAATACAAATTGTAAAGGAAGAAATGAAAGTATCTTTATTTGCAAATGATACATAAGTGACCACAAAAATTCCACCAGTAACTTCCTACAGCTGATAAACGCTTTCCGCAAAGTAACCTGATACGAAATCAACTCACAAAAATCAGTAGTCCTCCTATATACAAATAACATAAGGACAGATAAAGAAATAAGGAAAACACATTCACAATCGCCTCAAATAATATAAAATATCCTGTAGCATCTCTTACCAAGCAAGCAAAGACTTTATGGATTTAAAAAAAAAAAAAAAGTTGTGCTCTATTCAGCACCACATATACTCAAATAGGAAGGATACAGAGAAGATTAGCATAACCAATGCACAAGGATGACAGGCAAATTCATGAAGCATTTCATATTTTCACACTCATACATTGCTCCATTTCAATCTGGTAAAACCACTTTGGAAAACAATCTGGCAGTTCCTCAGAAAATTGGAAATAGTTCTGAGGACCCAGCTATACCACTACTGGGCATATACCCAAAAGATGCTCCAACATATAACAAAGGCACATGCTCCATTATGTTTGAAGCAGCCTTATTAATAATAGCCAGAGGCTGGAAACAACCCAGATGTCCCTCAACAAAGTAATGGATACAGAGAATGTGGTACATTTACACAATGGAGTACTACTCAGCTATTAAAAACAATGACTTCATGAAATTTGCAGGCAAATGGATGGAACTAGAAAATATCATACTGAGTGAGGTATAACCACATGGTATATACTCACTGATAAATGGATATTAGCCCAAAATCTCAGAACACCCACAATACAACTCACAGACCATATGAAGCTTAACAAAAAGGAAAACCAAAGTGTGGATGTTTCAATCCTACTTAGAAGGGGGAACAACATTATCACAGGAGGTAGAGGGAGAGAAGGACCTGGGAGGGAAAGAGAAGGAGGAGAAAGGGGGCAGGATAAGGTATGGGAAGAGACAGGAGAGAAGTCCAGAGGGTCAGAAAAATGAATAGAAATATGTAACAGTGGGCGGTGGGGAATGTAATCAGGAAGAAACCACTAGAATGTCCCAGACACCAGGGAAGCCAGAGTTTCCCAAGACCCAATGGGAATGTTAGCCGAAATACCACATTTTCTGTATCCATTCCTCTGTTAAGGGACATCTAGTTTATTTCAACTTCTGGCTATTACAAAGAAGGCTGCTATGAACATAGTGGAGCATGTGTCCTTGTTTTATGTTGGAGCATCTTTTGGGTATATGCCCAGGAGTGGTATAGCTGGGTCCTCAGATAGTACTATGTCCAATTTTCTGAGGAACCATGATACTTATTTCCAGAGCGGTTATACCAGCTTGAAATCCCACCAACAATGGAGGACTGTTCCTCTTTCTCCACACCCTCACCAGCATATGCCATCACCTAAGTTTTTCATCTTAGCCATTCTGACTGGTGTGAGGTGAAATCAGAGCATCGTTTTGATTTGCATTTCTCTGAAGACTAAGGATGTTGAACATTTCTTTAGGTGCTTCTCAGACATTCGATATTCCTCAGTTGAGAATTCTTTGTTTAGCTCTGTGCCCCATTTTTTAATTGGGTTACTTGGTTCTCTAGAGTCTAACTTCTTGAGTTCTTTGTTATTTTGGATGTTAGACATCGGGTTGGTAAAGATCTTTCCCCAAACTGTGGGTTGCTGTTTTATCCTATTGACAGTGTCCTTTGCCTTACCAAAGCTTTTCAATTTTATGTGGTCCCATTTGTCAATTATTGATGTTAGAGCATGAGCCATTGTGCCCATGTGTTCGAGGTTCTTTCCCACTTTCTCTTCTATTAGACTCATCATATCTGGCTTTAAGTGGAGGTCCTTGATCCACTTGGACTTGAGCTTTGTACAGAGATATAAGAATGGGTCCTGAGGGCCTGGTGAGCAGTGGAGCTTGTCTTGGCCCCACTCCTGGCTTTTCCAAGCTCCTGGGAAGGTATCTTTCTCCCGGCACTAATTGGCTATGGAGCCCTGTGGCCCAAGCTGAGGTCCCCAGCCACAGATGGAGACTGGAAGTTTCCTGTCCCTCAGTCTCTGTGACCCGCGGTTTCCGCGTGGAGTCTGGTGAGCACTGGTGCTCGTTTTGTCCCCACTCGCGGCTTTTCCACGCTCCTGGGAGTGTGACTTTCTCCTGGCGCTGCTTGGCTATGGAACCCTGGTGGCCCAGGCAGAGGTCTCCTGCCACAGATGGGAACCAGGGGGTTCCTGTTCCCGCCTAACTCAGTCCCTGTGTCCCGCAGGCTCAGGGCGGTTCCTGGTAAACAGTGGAGCTTGTCTTGGCCCCACTCCCAGCTTTTCCAAGCTCCTGGGAGGGTAGCTTTCTCCCGGTGCTAATTGGCTATGGAGCCCTGTGGCCCAAGCTGAGATCCCCAGCCACAGATGGAGGCCAGAAGCTTCCTGTCCCTCAGTCTCTGTGGCCCATGGTTTCCGGGCAGAATCCGGTGAACACTGGTGCTTGAAGAAGACCTCAGAAGGTGGAAAGATTTGCCATACTCATGGATTGGAAGGATTAATATAGTAAAAATGGCCATCCTGCCAAAAGCAATCTACAAATTCAATGCAATCCCCATCAAAATTCCAATTCAATTCTTCATAGACTTAGAAAGAGCAATTCTCAAATTCATTTGGAACAACAAAAAACCCAGGATAGCAAAAGCTATCCTTAACAACAAAAGAACTTCTGGGGGAATCAGCATCCCTGACCTCAAGCTGTACTACAGAGCAGCAATGATAAAAACTGCATAGTATTGGTACAGTGACAGGCAGGTAGATCAATGGACTAGAATTGAGGACCCAGAAATGAACCCACACACATATGGTCACTTGATTTTCGACAAAGAGCTAAAACCACTCAGTGGAAAAAAGACAGCATTTTCAACAAATGGTGCTGGTTCAACTGGCGGTCTACATGTAGAAGAAT
>CM052715.1:24389751-24425032 GCA_028551405.1 Uromys caudimaculatus | reverse complement strand
AATGTTCTATACATGTATGTTAAATCCATTTGGTTCATTACCTCTGTTAGTTTCACTGTGTCTCTGTTTAGTTTGTGATTCCAAGATCTGTCCATTGATGATAGTGGCGTGTTGAAGTCTCCTACTATTATTGTGTGAGTTGCGATGTGTGCTTTGAGCTTTAGTAAGGTTTCTTTTATGAATGTGGGTGCTCTTGCATTTGGAGCATAGATGTTTAGAATTGAGAGTTCTTCTTGGTAGATTTTTTCCTTTGATGAGTATGAAGTGTCCTTCCTTATCTTTTTTGATGACTTTTGGGTGAAAGTCAATTTTATCCCATATTAGAATGACTACTCGAGCCTGTTTTTTGGGACCATTTGCCTGGAAACTTGTTTTCCAGCCCTTTACTCTGAGGTAGTGTTTGTCTTTATCCCGGAGGTGTGTTTCCTGAATGCAGCAAAAATGCTGGGTTCCCTTTATGGATCCAGTTTGTTAGTCTATGTCTTCTTATTGGGGAATTGAGTCCATTGATGTTAAGAGATATTAAGGAATAGTGATTGTTGTTTCCTGTTATTTTCGATGGTACTTTTAGGTTTGTGTGGCTATCTTCTTTTCAGTTTGTTGAGAGATTACTTTCTTGTGTTTTCTCGAGTGTGGTTTCCCTTGTTGAGTTGATGTTTACCATTTAATATCCTTTGTAGGGCAGGATTTATGGAAACATATTGTGTAAATTTGGTTTTGTCATGGAATATTTTGGTTTCACCATATATATTAATTGAGAGTTTTGCTGGGTATAGCAGCCTGGGTTGGCAGTTGTGTTCTCTTAGAGTCTGTATGAGTTCTGCCCAGGATCTTCTAGCTTTCATAGTCTCTGGTGAGAAGTAATGTGTAATTCTGATAGGTCTGCCTTTGTATGTTACTTGACCTTTTTCCCTTACTGCTTTTAATATTCTTTCTTTGTTTTGTGTATTTGGTGTTTTCACTATAATGTGACGGGATGAATTTCTTTTCTGGTCCAATCTGTTTGGAGTTCTGTAAGCTTCTTGGATTTCTTTGTATATATTAGATATTAGCCCTCTATTGGATGTAGGATTGGTAAAGATTTTTCCCAATCTGTTGATTGCCATTTTGTCCTATTGACAGGGTCCTTCGCCTTACAGAAACTTTGCAATTTGATGAGGTCCCATTTGTCGATTCTTGATCTTAGAGCATAAGCCATTGGTATTCTGTTCAGGAACTTTCCCTCTGTGCCCATGTGCTTGAGACTTTCCCCCACTTTCTCTTCTATTAGATTCAGTGTATCTGGTTTTAGGTGGAGGTCCTTGATCCACTTGGACTTGAGCTTTGTACAGGGAGATAGGAATTGATCAATTCACATTCTTCTACATGTAGACCACAAGTTGAACCAGAACCACTTGTTGAAAATGCTGTCTTTTTCGCTCTGGATGGTTTTGGTTCCTCTGTCAAAGATCAAGTGACCGTAAGTGTTTGGGTTCATTTCTGTATCTTCAATTCTATTCCACTGATCTGCATGCCTGTCGATGTACCAATATCATGCAGTTTTTATCACTACTGCTCTGTAGTACAGCTTGAGATAAGAGATGTTGTTTCCCTCAGAAGTCCTTTTACTGTTGAGAATAGTTTTTGCTATCCCGGGTTTTTTGTTATTCCATATGATTTTGAGAATTGCTCTTTCTAAGTCTATGAAGAATTGAGTTGGAATTTTGATGAGGATTGCATTGAATCTGTAGATTGCTTTTGGAAGGATGGCCATTTTAACTATATTAATCCTGCCAATCCATGAGCATGGGAGATCTTTCCATCTTCTGAGGTCTTCTTCCATTTCTTTCTTCAAAGACTTGGTTTTTGTCATACAGATCTTTCACTTGTTTGGTGAGAGTCACATCAAGAAACTTTATATTGTTTGTTACTATTGTGAAGGGTGTCATTTCCCTAATTTCTTTCTCAGCCTGTTTATCCTTCAAGTATAGAAGGCTACTGATTTGCTTGAGTTAATTTTGTATCCGGCTACTTTGCTGAAGTTGTTTATCAGCTGTTGCAGATCTCTGGTGTAGTTTTTCGGGTTATTTAAGTACACCATTACATCATTTGCAAATAGTGATATTTTGATTTCTTCCTTTCCAATTTGTATCCCTTTGACCTCCTTTTGTTGTCTAATTGCTCTAGCTAGAACTTCAAGTACTATATTGCATAGATAGGGAGAAAGAGTGCAGTCTTGTCTAGTCCCTGATTTTAGTGTGATTGCTTCAAGTTTCTCTCCATTTAGTTTGATGTTGGCTACTGGTTTGATGTATATATCTTTTACTATGTTAGGTATGGACCTTGAATTCTTGATCTTTCCAAGACTTTTATCATGAAGGGATGTTGAATTTTGTCAAATGCTTTTTCAGCATCTAATGAAATGACCATGTGGTTTTTTTCTTTGAGTTGGTTTATGCAGTGGATTACATTGATGGATTTCCAGGTATTGAACCATTCCTGCATCCCTGGGATGAAGCCTACTTGATCATGATGAATGTTCATTTTGATGTGTTCTTGGATTCAGTTTGCGAGAATTTTATTGAGTATTTTTACATCGATGTTCATAAGGAAAATTGGTCTGAAGTTTTCTTTCTTTGTTGGGTCCATGTGAGGTTTTGGTATCAGTGTATCTGTGGCCTCATAGAATGAATTGGGTAGTGTTCCTTCTGTTTGTATTTTGTGGAATAGTTTGAAGAGTATTGGTATTAGGTCTTCTTTGAAGGTCTGACAGAATTCTGCACTACACCCATCCGGTCCTGGGCTTTTTTTGGTTGGGAGACTTTTAATAACTGCTTCTATTTCTTTAGGGGTTATGGGACTGTTTAGATGGCTTATCTGATCCTGACTTAACTTTGGTATTTTGTATCTGTCTAGAACCTTGTCCATTTCATCTAGATTTTCTAATTTTGTTGAGAATGGGCTTTTGTAGTAGGATCTGATGATTTTTTGAATTTCTTCAGAATTTGTTGTTATATCTCCCTTTTCATTTCTAATTTTGTTAATTTGTATACTGTCTATCTGCCCTCTGGTTAGTCTGGCTAAGGGTTTATCTATTTTGTTGATTTTCTCAAAGAACTAACTCCTGGTTTTGTTGATTCTTTGTATAGTTCTTTTAGTTTCTACTTGGTTGATTTCAGCCCTGAGTTTGATTATTTCCTGCCTTCTTCTCCTCTTGGGTGTGTTAGCTTCTTTTTGTTCTAGAGCTTTCAGGTGTGCTGTTAAGCTGCTAGTATATGCTCTCTCCAGTTTCTTTTTGGAGGCACTCAGAGCTATGAGTTTTCCTCTTAGCACTGCTTTCATTGTGTCCCGCAAGTTTGGGTATGTTGTACTTTCATTTTCTTTAAATTTTAGGAGTTTTAATTTCTTTCTTTATTTCTTCCTTGACCAAGTTATCGTTGAGTAGTGTGTTGTTCAGCTTCCATGTGTATGTGGGCTTTCTGTTCCTTTGTTCCATTGAAGACCAGCCTTAATCTGTAGTGATCTGATAGGAGGCATGGGATTATTTCAATCTTCTCATATCTGTTGAGGTTTGATTTGTGACCAAATATGTGATCAATTTTGGAGAAGGTACAATCACGTGCTGAGAAGAAGGTATATTCTTTTGATTTAGGATGAAATGTTGTATAGATATCTGTTAAATCCATTTGGTTCATAACATCTGTTAGTTTCACTGTGTCTCTGTTTAGTTTGTGTTTCCAAGATCTGTCCATTGATGATAGTGGTGTGTTGAAGTCTCCCGTTAGTATTGTGTGAGGTGCAATGTGCTTTGAGCTTTAGTAAAGTTTCTCTTATGTATGTGGTTCCCCTTGCATTTGGGGCATAGATGTTCAGAATTGAGAGTTCTTCTTGGTAGATTTTTCCTTTGATGAGTATGAAGTGTCCTTCCTCATGTTTTTTTGATGACATGTTGAATGTTGATTTCATTCGATATTAGAATGGCTACTGAAGCCTGTTTCTTGGGACCATTTGCCTGGAAAATTGTTTTCCAGCCCTTTTCTCTGATGTAGTGTTTGTCTTTAACACCAAGGTGTGTTTCCTGGATGCAGCAAAATGCTGGGTCCTGTTTATGGATCCAGTCTGTCAGTCTATATCTTTTTATTGGGGAACTGAGTGCACTGATGTTAAGAGATATTAAGAATAGTGATTGTTCTTCCGTTATTTTCGATGTTATTTTTGTGTTTGTGTGGCTATCTTCTTTTGAGTATGTTCAAAGATTACTTTCTTGCTTTTGCTACGGTTTAGTTTCCCTCCTTGAGTTGACATTTTCCATCTATTATTCTTTGTAGGGCTGGATTTGTGGAAGCATACTGTGCAAATTTGGTTTTGTCATAGAATATTTAGGTTTCACCATCTATGGTAGTTGAGAGTTATGCTGGGTATAGCAGCCCAGGCTGGCAGTTGTGTTCTCTTAGGGTCTGTATGAGATCTGCCCACGATCTTCTAGCTTTCATTATTTCTGGTGAGAAGTCTGATGTAATTCTGATAGGTCTGCCTTTACATGTTACTTGATTTTTTTCCCCTTACTGCTTTTAATATTCTTTCCTTATTTTGTGTATTTGGTGTTTTGACTATAATGTGATGGTAGGAGTTTCTTTTCTGGACCAATCTATTTGGAGTTGTGTAGGCTTCTTGTATATTTATGTTCATCTCTTTCTTTAGGTTAGGGAAGTTTTCTTCTATGATTTTATTGAAGATATTTACTGGTCCTTTAAGTTGGGAATCTTCACCCTCTTCTATACCTATTATCCTCAAGTTCTGTCTTCTCATTGTATCCTGGATATCCTGGTTGTTTTGGCTTAGGAGCTTTTTGCATTTTGTGTTTTCTTTGACTGTTGTGTCAATGTTTTCAATGGTATCTTCTGCACCTGAGATTCTCTCTTCTATCTCTTGTATTTTGTTGGTGATGCTTGCATCTATGATTCCTGATCTCTTTTCTAGGTTTTCTAAGGGTTGTCTCCCTTTGTAATTTTTTTATTGTTTCTATTTGTATTTTTAGTTCCTGGATGGTTTTGTTCATTTCCTTCATCTGTTTGATTGTGTTTTCCTGTAATTCCGCCTGTCTGATTGTGTTTTCCTGTAATTCTTTAAGGGATTCTTGTGTTTCCTCTTTAAGGGCTTCTAGTTGTTTACCTGTGTTCTCTTGTATTTCTTTAAGGGATTTATTTATTTCCTTCTTAAAATCTTCTACCATCATCATGAGATGTGATTTTGAATCTGAGTCTTGCTTTTCTGGTGTGTTGGGGTATCCAGGGCTTGCTGTGGTAGGAGAGCTGGGTTCTGATGCTGCCAAGTCGCCTTGGTTTCTGTTCCTTATGTTCCTGCTCTTGCCTTTTGCCATCTTGTTATCTCTAGTGTTAGCTGGTCTTACTCTCTCTGACTGTCACTTGTCCTTCTTGCAAGCCCTGGTGTCAATACTCCTCAAAGACCAGTTCTCTCTGAAAGGAATTTGGTTTTGGAGAGCTGTGGTACAGGGTTAGCTCTGGTGTGCAGACAGAAATCAGAAGGATCTTGTCCCCAGCTGTCCCCTGATTCCTGTGTCCTGATGGCTCTGCAAGGGTCCCTCTTGATCCAGTGAATTTGAACAGAAGTGGTAGTCTTGCCTTTGCTTGAAGGTGTGTTGGAACTCCTGGGATACCAGCTCTCTCCTGGCACTATTTGTATAAGGAGCCCTGTGTCACAGGATCAACTCCCCAGCCACCAAAAGAAACCAGACGACCACTCCTCAGTCCCTGTGTCCTGGGGATTCCAGGTGGGTCCCTCTGAGCAGACAGGCTTGTCCACACTCCTGGGAGTCTAACTTTCTCCCGGCACTATTTGGCTATGGAGCCCTGGTGGCCCAGGCAGAGGTCTCCAGCCACAGATGAAAACCAGAAGACTCCTTCCCCAGGCTGTTCCTCAATCTCTGTGTCCCAAGGATTTCGGCCGTGTTCCGCTGAGCAGTGTTGTTCCTCTTATCCCCTCTCATGGGATTTTCCACACTCCTGGGAGGCTAGCTTTCTCCCAGCGCTATTTGGCTATGGAGCCCTGATGGCCCAAGCAGAGGTCTCCCGCCAGAGATGGAAACCGGAAAGCTCCTTCCCTCTGCTGTTCTTTTGGGTGAGTCCACTTAGCAGTGTTGCTCCTCTTACCCCCACTCATCGGTTTTTCTAAACTCCTAGGAGGCTAGCTTTCTCCCAGTGCTTTTGGCTATGGAGCCCTGGTGGCCCAGGCAGAGGTCTCCCACCACACCTCTATTCTCATTATTCTTAGATTTCAAATTTTTATAATGTCCCAGATTTCCTGGAAGTTTTGTGCTAGGAACTTTTAAGATTGAACATTTTATTTGACTACTGCATCCATTTCTTCTGTCTTGTCTTCAAGACTTAAGATTCTTCCATCTGTTGTATTTGGTTTGTGAAGTTTACCTCTGAGGTTCTATTTGAGTTCCTAAAATTTTCATTTCCACACTTCCTGCATTTTGGGTTTTCTTTATTGATTCTATTTGCAGTTTCAGGTCCTGAATGGTTTTATTCATTTCCTTTCATTGTTTTCACATATTTCTTTAATGGGTTCAATCATTTCCTCTTTAAGGATCTTGGTCATATTCATAAAGGTTGTTTTAAGGCCTTCTGCTTGTGCTTCAAATATGTTGGTATGTTCAGAGAATTCTGTGATAAGGTTGCTGGGCTCTAGTGAAGACAGACCATTGTGGTTATCATTAATTGTGTTTTCACTTTGGTATCTAGGGATCCAAGATTGGGAAGATTATAATTCTATGTGCTGATATCTTGTCTTATATATTTTCAGTGGGTATTTTGTTCCTTGATTTTTGTTTCCTCCATGATCATTGGGAGATTGTGGTAGCTATGTGTTGCTTGTAGGAAATCTCGTGGGGCATTGATTGTTATGGTCATGGAAGTTCCTGGTAAAATGTGTTTCTGGGCATTGAGATCTGTGAGTTAGGATGGAGATGGGATGGAGGCAGTGGGGGATATCACAAGATGGAGGAAATCAGGGTATTCCACCAGTATCTGTTTGGTTAGCCCCATGGGAATGAGGGAAGATATTGAGGAAAGGGCACAGCAGAAGACCTCCTATAGAGCTGAGAATAAAGCTGGCAGATTGGACTTGGAGAAATGGTTGGGGAGGTGAGGATCTCTAGGTAGCTTACCTGCTTCAGTGGCAGGAGTGACCTGTGGGTTTCCAGGGAGTGCCTGCTAGAGTTGGCAGCTGAAATAAAGCAACATATTAGTGGAAGGAAGTTAGAAAGGATGAACTGTGTGATCCACTGGAGATGAAGGCAAGGGAGGGGAGCCTTCAGCAGGCATTTTGTTACAGAGCTGAGCATGAGACTGAGGGATAGGTGAGCAAATAGGTGACATGAGCCTATTTGCTTCCTGGCCAGAGTGATTTGTTGTTGTTGTTGTTTTGTTTTTTTGGCCTAGATTATGTTAAGGGATAAATAATATTTCAATCTCACTGAATTTTGTTGACAACTGTCAGCAGATTTAAATAATCTAGGCTAGTGATGTCAAGCTGAACACTGAATTTAGAATCTCTGACCGATATATTCATCTAAATTTAGCTTGATCTAAAGTTTTATTAATTCCTTTCTGGTCTAGTATACTAATAATCAGTTGGTGTTTTGTTTTATTCTTTTTTAGTGTGTAGAAAAGCTTTAAATATTTGCTATCTTTTTATAATATGTTTTACTCTTTGGCAAATTCACACACACAAATGCATTTCAACTGTTCACATTTTTCTGCCTCTTATCCCATAATGTTTCCAGGGTATCAGAGCAGAGAGGAGATTATACAGATATTTCAAGGCTAAGCTAATCAATCACTTATTCTTAGAACTTTGATCAGATATGAGTCTTTGCACTAACTGCTGACCCTTGCAAAAAACCTTCTCTCACGTAGGTTGAAAGCAGCACTCATTGATGGATATAATCATAAATATTTAGAGGCCAGTTTGACAACAAGTACATTCAGCAAAATAACAATGGGAGTTTTCCATTGAGTACCCACTCCTTCCCTAGCAAAGGTTTTTGGCCAGGTGTGCAGCACTATGAATTCTTCCTCCTGCTTCAGGCCTCAAATCCTGAAAAGAAAATGACTTCCCCTATAATAGGCTGCCACAGTTGCATCAATATGCACATCTTACTTGGGAAGTCAGTGGTGTGGCATGTATAATTCATTCCTACTTCTGGGGTAATGAAAACTATCCATCAAAAAGAAAGTTTCTAAGGAGGTCCAGATTTATTTCTCTGTATCCACCAACCAACGTGCATGATTTCTTTGGCAATAGGGTCTTGCTATTTAGTTTTGTGGGCAACCAAGAGAAATGAAAATAGTTTCTGTTGTGTTGGATGCCTGAGCCTTACATGACCAATAACTCATAAGGCACATGAATTTTCACTTAATAACTTGTGGCTTCTGGTAGAATCCCTTCCCACCCATGCAGGATACCTCAAATAAAATTGCCTTTAAAAACACATTATAGTTAAAACAATCCTGTATAATAAAAGAATTTCTGGAGGTATCACCATCCCTGATTTCAAGCTGTTCTACAGAATAATAGTAATAAAAGGACATGGTATTCGTATAGAAACAGACCTGTTGATCAATGGAATCAAATCAAAGACCTAGAAGCAAATCCACACACCCATGAACAGCTGATTTTACTAAGAAACCAAAATTATACAATAGAAACAGGAAATCATCTTCAACAAATGGCGCTGTTCTAGTTGAATGTCAGTGTGTAGAAGAATACAAATAGATCCATGTATATATATATCACCTTGCACAAAAATCTAGTCCAAGTGGATCAAAGACCTCCAACATAAAACTGGATACACTAAATCTGATAAAAGAGAAATTGGGGAATAGTCTTCAACACATAGGCACAAGAGGCAACTTTCTGAACAGAACACCAGTATCTCAGGCACTAAGATCAACAAATAATAGATGGGATCTCATGAAACTGAAATACTTCTGTAAGGCAAAGGGCACTGTCAATAGAACAAAATGGCAGAGCATTAGAACAGAATGGGATAAGAGCTTCACTTACCCTACACTTGACAAAGGGCTAAGATCTAAATCACACAAAGGACTCAAGAAGTTAGATACTGATAAACCAAATAAGTCAATTAAAAAATAAGGTCTAGTTACTGTTCTTGCATTGGAGTTTTCCTTATAGAATCCTCTATATGACTGGAATAGTAGATATATATTGTTTAAATTTGGTTTTGTTGTGGAATATTTTGGTTTGTTCATCTATGATTATTGAGAATTTTGTAGGGTATAGTAGCCTCGGCTGGCATTTGTGTTCTCTTAGGGTCTGCATACATCTGTACAGGATTTTCTATCTTTTAGAGTCTCTGTTGAGAAGTCTTTTGTAATTCTGATAGGTCTGCCTTTATGTTACTTGGCTGTTTTCCCTTACAGCTTTTAACATTCTTTCTTTGTTCTGTGCATTTAGTGTTTTGATTATTATGTGAGGGAGGATTTTATTTTCTAGTCCAATCTATTTGGTGTTCTGTAGGCTTCTTGTACTTTTGTGCCCATCTCTTTCTTTAGGTTGGGGACATTTTCTTCTATGATTTTGTTGAAGATGTTTTCTGGCCCTTTGAACTGGGAATCTTCACTCTCTTCTATTCCTCTTATTTTTAGGTTTGGTTTTTTCATTGTTTCCTGGATTTTCTGGATGTTTTCAGTTAGTTTTTTTTATTCTTTGTATTTTCTTTGACCATTGTGTTAATGTCTTTTATGGTATCTTCTACACCTGAGATTTTCTCTTCTATCTTTTGTATTCTGTTGGTGATTTTTGAATCTATAGTTTCTGACCTCTTTCCTAGGCTTTTCATTTCCAGAATTGCATCTATTTGTAATTTCTTTATTGTTTCTACTTCTATTTTTAGGTCTTAGACCACTTTGTTCAATTCATTCACTGGTTTGATTGTGTTTTCCTGTATTTCTTTGAAGGATTTATTTGGAAAGAATTACATACACATAATTCCACCTCCAACAACAAACATAACAAGAACTAATAATCATATGTTTTTAATATCTCTCGACATCAGTGGACTCAATTCTCCAGTAAAAAGACATAAGCTAACAGACTGCATATGCAAGCAAGATCCAGCACTCTGCTGCTTTCAAGAAACACACCTCAATGACAAAGACATATACTACCTCAGAATAAAAGGTTGGAAAAATGTCTTCCAAGCAAATGGTCCCAAGAAATAAGTGGGAGTTGCCATTCAAACATCCAATAAAATAGACTTCCAACCAAAAGTTATCAAAAGATAAGGGCAAAGGCACTTCATATTCATCAGAGGAAAAATCCATCAAGAAAAAGTCTTAATTCTAAACATCTATGCCCCAAATGTAAGGGCACACACATTCACAAAAGAAACTTTACTAAAGCTAAAAACATACATTGAACCTCACAAAATAATAAGGGGAGATTTCAACACCCCACTCTCACCAATGGACAGGTCATTGAAACAGAAACTAAACACAGACATAGTGAAACTAATAGAGGTTATGAACCAAATGGATTTAACAGATATCTACAGAACATTTCATACTAAAACAAAAGAATATACATTTTTCTTAGTACCTCATGGAACCTTCTCCAAAATTGACCATATAATCAGTCACAAAACAAGCCTCAACAGATACAAGAAGTTTGAAATAATCCCATGCGTTCTATCAGATAATCACAAATTAAGGCTGGACTTCAATAACAACAAAAACAACAGGACACCCACATACCCATCAAAACTGAACAACTCTCTACTCAGTGATAACTTGGTCAGGGAAGAAATAAAGAAAGAAATTAAAGACTTCCTGGAATTCAATGAAAATGATGACACAACATACTGAGACTTATGGGACACAATGAAAGCAATGCCAAGAAGAAAATTAATAGCACTAAGCCCTAGAACAAAAAAAGCAAACACACCCAAGAGGAGTAGATGACAGGAAATAGTTAAACTCAGAGCTGAAATCAACCAAATAGAAATAAAGAGAATGATACAAAGAATCAACAAAACCAGGAGCTGCTTCTTTGAGAAAATCAACAAGATATATAAACTCCTAGTAAAACTAACTAAAGGACATAGAGATAGCATCCAAATTAATGAAATAAAAAATGAAAAAGGAGACATAACAACAGAAACTGAGGAAATTTAAAATAATCATCAGATCCTACTACAAAAACCTTTACTCAACAAAACTGGAAAATCTAGATGAAATAGATAACTTTGGTAGACAGACACCATGTACCAAAGTTAAATCAAGAGCTGGTAAACTACCTAAACAGGCCCATATCCCCTAAGGAAATAGAAGAGTTCATTGAAAACCTCCCAATTGAAAAAAGACCAGGGCCAGATGGCTTTAGTGCAGAATTCTACCAGAACTTTAAAGAAGAGCTAATGCCAACATTACTCAAACTATTCCATAAAATATAAACAGAAGGAACACTACCTAGTACATTCTATGAAGCCACAATTACTCTGATACCTAAACCACACAAAGACCCAATGAAGAAAGAAAACTTCAGACCAATTTTGTTAATGAATATGGATTCAAACATACTCAATGGAATTCTGGCAAACTCAATCCAAGAATACATCAAAACCATCATTTATGATAATCAATTAGGCTTCATCCCAGGGGTGCAGGGATAGTTCAATATACAAAAATCAATTAATGTAATCCAGTATATACACAAACTCAAAGAAAAAAAATTCACATGATCATCTCATTAGTTGTTGAAAAAGCATTTGACAAAATACAACACCCCTTCCTGTTAAAACTATTGGAGAGGTCAGGAAAACAAGCTCCTTACCTAAACATATTAAAAGCAATATACAGCAAGCCAACATCCAATATGAAATTAAATGGAGAGATACTTGAAGCAATCCCACTAAAATTAGGGACAAGACAAGAATGCATACTCTCCCCATATTTATTCAGTACAGTACATGAGTTCAAGCTAGAGCAATAAGAACAAATGGAGGTCAGTGGGATTCAAATTGGCAAAGAAGAGGTCAAAGTTTTACTATTTGCAGATGATATGATAGTATACATAAGAGATCCCTAACTTCTACAGCTGATAAACAACTTCAGAAAAGTGGTTGGATATAAAATGAACCCAAACAAATTGTAGCCTTCCTTTATAAAAATGATAAACAGGCTGATAAAGAAATTAGGGAAACAACACCCTTCACAATAACCACAAATAGTATAATGTATCTTGGTATAACTCCTACCAAGGAAGTTAAAAATCTATATGATAAGAACTTCAAATCCCTGGAAAAAGAAATTGAAGAAGACTTCAGAATATGGAAAGATCTCCCATGCTCATGGATTGGTAGGATTAACATAGTAAAATGGCCATCTTAACAAAAGCAATCTACAGATTCAATTCAATTCCCATCAAGATTCCAACACAGTTCTTTATAGAAATGGAACGAAAAAGTCTCAGTTTCATATGGGAAAACAAAAAACCTAGGATAGCAAAAATAATTCTTAAAAGTAAAGGACTTCTGGGGGAATCAGCATCCCTGACCTAAGATGTACTACAGAGCAATAGTCATAAAAATCTCAAGGTATTGGTACAGAGACAGACAGGTTGACCAATGAAATAGAATTGAAAACCCAGAAATAAGTCCACAAATGTATGGATACTTGATCTTTGACAAAGAAGTCAAAAATATACAGGGGAAAAAGAAAGCATCTTCAATAAATGGTGCTGGTCCAACTGGTAGTTTGTATGTAGAAAAATGAAAATAGATTCATGTTTATCACCTTGCAAAAAGCTCAAGTTCAAGTGGATCAAGGACCTCAACATAAAATCAGATATATTGAATTGAATAGAAGAGAAAGTGGGAAAGAGCCTTGGACTCATTGGCACAGGGGAAAATTTCCTAAACAGAACTCCAATGGCTCAGGCTCTAAGATCAAGATTGATAAATGGGACCTCATGAAACTGAAAAGCTTCTGTAAATCAAAAGACATAGTCAATAGGACAAATTGGCAATCCACAGATTGGGAAAAAACTCTTCACCAACTCCACATCTGATAGGGGGCTAATATCCAAAATATATGAAGAACTCAAGAAGCTAACTTCCAAAAAACCCAAATAACCCAATTAAAAAATGGAGAACGGAGCTAAACAGAGAATTATCAACAGAGGAATCTCAAATGGTTGAGAAGCACCTAAAGAAATGTTCAACATTCTTAGTCATCAGGGAAGTGCAAATCAAAATGACTCTGAGATTACATCTTAGACAAATCAAAGTGGCTAAGATTAAAAACTCAGGCAACAGCAGATGATGGTGAGAATTTTGAGAAAGAGGAACACTCCTCCATTTCTGGTGGGATTGCAAGCTGTTACAACCACTTTGGAAATCAATCTGGTACTTGCTCAAAAAATTGGAAAGAGTTCTAAGTGAAGACCCAGCTATACTACTCCTGAGCATATACCCAAAAGATGCTCCACCACATAACAAGGACACGTGGTCCACTATGTTCATAGCAGCATTATTTATAGTAGCCAGAAGCTGGAAACAACCCAGCTGTCCCTCAGTGCAATAATGGATACAGAAAATAGGCTACATTTACAGAATGGAATATTACTCAGCTGTTAATGATGATGACTTCACGATTTTTTAGGCAGATGGATGGAACTAGAAAATCTCATCCTGAGTGAAGTAACCAAGACCCAATATGACATGCATGATATATGCTCACTGATAAGTGGATATTAGCTCAAAATATCAGAATATCCATCATATAACTCACAGATCATATGAAGCTTAACAAGAAGGAAGGCCAAAGTGTGGATGCTTCAAACCCACTTAGAAGGGGGAACAAAATAATTATGGGAGGTAGAGGGAGGGAGGGACGTGGGTGGGAGAGTGCAAGGGGAGGGAAAATGAGGACAGGTTCAGGCATGTGAAGACAGAAGTCCAGCAGGCCAAAAGAATAAATAAGAATGTGTAGCAGGGGAGGGGGCAGGGAATGGGGGAGAACCACTAGACAGTCCAGGATACCAGGAAGGCAAGTGCCACCCAGGACCCAATGGAGATGACATTAGCTGAAATACACATCAGAGGGCATATAGAACTTGTAGAGACTACAAGTCTATATAGGCATGGTCCTCCGTTGAGGGAAGGGGCCACTTTCCTGTCTCAAAAATTTTAAACCAGAATTGTTCCTGTCTAAAGGAATTGCAAGGACAAAAAATGGAGCAGAGACTAAAGGGAAGGCCATCCAGAGACCTCCCCACTTTGGGATCTATCCCATCCGTAGACACCAAACCATGACACTATAGCTGATGCCAAGAAGTGCTTGCTGACAGGAGCCTAGTATGGCTGTCTTCTGAGTGGCTTTGCCAGCACCTGCCTAAAACAGATACAGACACTCACAGCCAACTATGGGACTGAGCCCGGGGACCCCAGTGGAAGAGTTAGGGAAAAAACTGAAGGAGATGAATGGGACTGCAACTCCATAGGAAGAAGAACAATATCAGCTAACTGGACCCCTCATAGCTCCCAGGGTCTAATCCACCAACCAAAGCGTATACATAGGTGAGTCCATGGCTCCTGCTACATATGTAGCAGAGGATTGCCTAATCTGGCATCAGTGGGAGGGATGCACTTGGTCCTGTGGAGGCTCATTGCCCCAGAGAAGGGGGGATGCTAGAGGGGTGAGGCAGTAGTGAGTGGGTGGGGGCATACCCTCTTAGAGGCAAAGGGGAGAGGGATTGGATGGGAGGTTTGCAGAGGAGAGACTGGGAAGGAGGACAACATTGGACAGGTATATAAATAAAATAGTTGATAAAAAATGGGGTCCAGAGCTAAACAGAGAATTCTCAACAGAGGAATCTCAAATAGCAGAGAAATATCTAAAGAAATGTTCAACATTTTAGTCATCAGGGAAATGGAAATCAAAACAGCTCTGAGATTCCACCTTACATCCATCAGAATGACTAAGATAAGAATCTCAAGCAATAGCTCATGCTTAGGAAAATGTGCAGCAAGAGGAACACTCCTCCATTGCTGGTGGGTGTGTATTATGAAATACACAGGCACATGGATGGAAATTGTGATCCCCTTGTTATTTGGCTTCTTTGAGTCTGTTGATTATAGCATGGTAATCCTATGCTTTATGGCTAATATCCACTTATAAGTGAGTACTTACCATGCATGTCCTTTTGGATCTGGGTTACCTCACTCAGGATGATAGTTTTTAGTTCCATCCATTTGCCTGTGAAATTCATGATGTCTTTGTTTTTAATGGCTGAGTAGTATTTCATAGTGTAGATATATCATATTTTCTATATCCATTCTTCAGTTAAGAGACATCTAAGTTGTTTCCAGTTTCTCGCTATTATGAATAAAGCTGCTATGAACATATTTGAGCTAGTGTCCTTGTGGTATGATGGAGCAGCTTTTGGGTATATGCCCAGGAATTTTATAGCTAGGTCTTGAGGTAGAACTCTTTCCAGTCTTCTGAGAAACCACCAACTTGATTTCCAAATGGGTTGTACAAGTTTGCAGTTCCACCAGCAGTGGAGGAGTGCTCCCCTTGCTCCACAATCTTGCCAGCATGTGTCCGGCTTTTTGAGTTTCTAATCTTAGCCATTCTGAAGGGAGTAAGGTAGAATCTCAGGGTTGTTTTGATTTGCATTTCCCAGATGTCTAAGGATGCTGAACATTTCTTTAAGTGTTTTTGGCCATTAGAGATTCTTCTTTTTAGAATTCTCTGTTTAGCTCTGTACCCCAATTTTTTGTTTTTATATTTATTTACGTATTTTTTATTTAATCTTTTATTTTATTTTTTTACAGTTCAGACTTTATCCCCATCCTGGTCCACCCTCTGATTGTTCCATATCCCATACTTCCTCTCTCCCATCTCCACTAGGATGTTCCCTTCCCCGCCACCCCACCAGACCTCCACACTCCCTGGGGCCTCCAGTCTCTTAAGGGTTAGGTGCATCTTCTCTGACGGATTCCAGAGCCGGCAGTCCTCTGCTGCATATGTGTTGGAGGCCTCATATCAGCTGGTGTATGCTGCCTGGTTGGTGGCTCATTGTCTGAGAGATCTTGGGGGTCTAGGTTAATTGAGACTGCTGATCTTTTTTTTTTTGATACTTTATTTACATTTCAAATGTTTTCCCCTTTCCAGGTCTCCCCTTTGGAAACCCCCTATCCCATCCCCTCTCCCCCTGCCTCTATGAGGGTATTCCCCCACCCACCCACCCACTTCCATCTTCCCTCCCTGGCATTCCCCTATACTGGGGCATCTAACACCCTCAGGCCCAAGGGCCTCTCCTCCCACTAATGGCCAACAAGGCCCTCCTCTGCCTCATATGTGGCCAGCACCATTGGTCCCTCCATATGCATTCTTTGGTTGGTGGTCCAGTCTCTGGAAGTACCGGGGGTTCTGACCAGTTGACACTGTTCCTCCCTCCATGGGGCTGCAAACTCCCTCAGCTCCTTCAGTCCCTTCTCTAACTCCTCCATCTGGAACCTCACACTCAGTCCAACAGTTGTTATGAAGTGAATCTTGGGTATTCCAAACTTTTGGGCTAATATCCACTTAATTAGTGAGTACATACCATGTTCGTTCTTTTGTGACTGAGTTGAGACTGCTGATCTTATATGGTCGCCCTACTCCTCAGTTTCTTCCAGCTTTTTCCTAATTCAACCACAGGGGTCAGCAGCTTCTGTCCATTGGTTGGATGTAAATATCTGCATCTGACTCTTTCAGCTGCTTGTTTGGTCTTTCAGAGTGCAGTCATGATAGGCACTTTTTGTGAACACTCTATAGCCTCAGTACTAGTTTCAGGCCTTGGAGCCTCCCCTTGAGCTGGATCCCACTTTGGGCCTGTTGTGGGACCTCCTTTTCCTCAGTCTCTTCTCCATTTTTGTCCCCGAAGTTCTTTCATACAGAAACAATTCTGGGTCAGAGTTTTTGACTGTGGGATGTCAGCCCCATCCCTCACTTGATGCCCTGTCTTTCTGCTGGAGGTGGGTTGTACAAGTTCCCTCTCCCCACTGTAGGGCATTTCATCTAAGATTCCTCCCTTTGAGTCCTGAGAGTCTCTCACCTCCTAGGTCTCTGGTACATTATAGAGGGTACCCTCCACCTCCTACTTCCTGAGGTTACCTGGTTCCATTCTTTCTGCTGGCCTTCAGGGCTTCAGTCATGTTCCCCCTACCAATATCTGATCATGTTCCCCTCTTCCCCTTTCTGTCCTCTTTCCCACCCAAGTCCCTCCTTCCCTGTTCCTCCTGTGATAGCTTTCTTCTCCCTCCCAAGTGGGACTGAGAAGTCCTCACTTGGGCCCCTTGGCTTGTATGCCATTTTAAAATTGAGCTATTTGGATCGTTGGTGTCTAACTTCTTGAGTTCTTTATATATTTTGGATATTAGCCCTCTGTCAGACATAGGGTTGGTGAAGATCTTTTCCCAATCTGTATGCTGTTGTTTTGTCCCATTGATGATGTCCTTTGCCTTATAGAAGCTTTTCAATGTCATATGGTTCCATTTATTACTTGCTGGTCTTCATGCCTGTGTTCTTCTGTTCTGGAAGTTGTCTCCTGTACCAACGAGTTCAAGGTTATTCCCTACTTTCTGTTCTATTACATTTAGTGTATCTTGCTTAACATTGTGGTCTTTGGTCTACTTGGACTTGAGTTTTATGCAGAGCACTAAATATGGATCTATTTGCATTCTACGTGCAGACGTCCATTTAAACCAGCACCATTTGTTGAAGATGCTCTCCCATTTTCATTGTATGGTTTTGGTTTCTTTGTAAAAAGCAAGTGTCCATAGCATCTGTCTAAGTTCACACTCCCCCCAACAATGGAGGAGTGTTCCCCATGTTCCACATACTCCCCAGCATGAACTGTCACACGTGTTATTCATTTTAGGCATTTGGACAGATATAAGATGGAATTTCAAGGTAGTTTTGATTTGCATTTCCCTGTTGGCTAAGGATGTTGAGCATTTCTTTAAGTGTTTCTCAGTCACTTCAGTCCAGTTTTTTCTATTGATAGTTGTCTGTTTACATCTGTACACTATTTTTAATGGGGTTATTTGGTTTGTTGATGTCTAGTTTCTTGAGTTCTTTATATATTTTGTGTATTAGCCCACTATCAGATGTGGAGTTGGTGAAAAATCTTTTCCCATTCAGTAGGATGCTGCTTTGTCTTAATTATGGTGTCCATTGCCATGCAGAAGCTTTTATTTTTATTTTCATGAAGTTATTAGTTGTTGATCTTAGTGACTATGCTAGTAGTGCTCTCTTCAGAAAATATTCTGTGTATTCAAGGCTATTCCCCACTTTCTCCTTTATTGGGTTCAGTGTTCCTGGTTTTACATTGAGGTCTTTGATCCACTTGGACTTGAGTTTTGTGCAGGGTGATGAATATGGATCTAGTTGTACTCTTCTACATGAAGCCATTCAGGTAGACCAGCACCATTTGCTGAAGATGCTTTCTGTTTTTCATTCTGTTTATCTAGCTTCTTTATGAAAATGTCACTTTCCATAGGTGTGTCTACTGAGTCTTTGATTTGATTGTGTTGATCAACATGTCTGTTTTTATGTAAATCTCATACAATGTTTTTTATTACTATTTCTCTGTGGTAAAGCTTGAGATCAAGAATAGTAATACTTTCAGATATACTTTTTTAGTACAGGATTGTTTTAGCTATCTTGTTTTCTTTTGTATTTTGTTTTTTCATATGAAGTTGAGTGTTGTCCTTTCAAGGACTGTAAATAATTGTGTTGTAATTTTGATGAGGAGTCCATTAAATCTTTAGATTACTTCTAGTAGAATGGCCATTTTAAATATGTTGATTCTATTGCTCCACGAGCATGGGAGATCTTCTCTCGCCTCATATATTTTTCAATTTTTTTCTTTAAAGACTTGAAATTTTTATCATACATTATTTCACTTGCTTTGTTAGAGTTAACTCCAAATATTTTGAATTACTTATATGAAGTGGAAATTTTTGGATCTGTCATGTGATACAGACTCACATGGTGTTTTGCTGATGCAGATTCACTTGGTGAGGCTGCCTCAAATGGTGTTTTGCTGAGGCTAGACCTGTGGAAGGACACATGATGTTTGGAGAAAGTATAAATAGGACTCAACATACAGTGATGGTGTGGTTGCATAGCTAGCTTTGCAAAGCTTCCTTAGTCTCGAATCTTCATCTTCCCAGATCTTCACTTTGTTTAGGGAGGCTCAGCAGAGAACATCTCCTGACATTCTAGGTGGTCCTGGTCATTCTTACTGACTCTTGTACATTCAGGGGAGGACTGGCTGTTTCTGCTGGATCATGCTACCACTGTAAATTTGTGTTTGGTATCTTAATACTACAGAATTGGGTGGCTGGTGTCTTGATGAACAGAGATTGGAATTGCCTCAAGTAACTACTTCTGAACAGATCCATATCCTCTTGTCCTATTTACCATCTTCCCTACGTTTGGATGGTTGGCAAGAGGAGGGTCAAGGTGTTTAAGAATACTTATTAAAAGTAGGTTAAAAAATCTAAGCCTACATTTGTAGCTATTGTAAAGGGTGCTGCTTCCCTGATTTATTTCTCATTTCATTTGTCAATTGTATATAGGAGGGCTACTGATTTTTTGTTAATCTTGTATCCTGCCACATTATAGAAGGTATGTATCAGCCATAGGAGTTCTCTTCTACATTTTCTTGGAGCAAATTATGTATATTATCATATCATCTATGAATAAAGATATTTTTATTTATTCATTTCCAATTTGTATATCCTTAATACCCTTCAGTTTTCTTATTAATCTAGCTAGAACTTCAAGCTCTGTATTGAATAGATAAAGGGAGTATGGACAGCCTTGACTTGTTTCTGATCTTAGTGGAATAACTTTGAATTTCTTTCTATTTAATGTGCTATTGGCTATAGGCTTGCTGTAAATTGCCCTTATTATGTTGAGGTATGTTTCTTCTATCCCTATTCTCTCCACGATTTTATCATTAAGAGCTATTGGATTTTGTCAATGTTTTTCTCAGCATCTAAAGATATAATGATGTGGGCTTTTTCTTTTGAGTGTGTTTATATGGTAGATTACATTAATTGATTTTTTTTATGTTGAACCATCTTTGCATCTCTGTGATGAAGCTTTCTTAATCATGGTAGAGGATCTTTTGAATGTATTCTTGGATTCTGTTTTTAATATATTCTTAAAGTTCCAGATAAAGAAATGCTTAGGTCCAGGCATTGTGATACATGCCTTTAATCCCACAACTCAGGAGACAGAGGCAAGAAGATCTCTGAGTTTAAGGTCAGCCTAGTCTACAGAGTAAGTTCCAGAGCATCCAAGCTTAGGCAGTGAAGGAAATCATTGGAAAACAGAAAGCTTGTTATGATGTCCCACCCCCAGCAATCAGCAGGATCCAGGAGCTTTGGCCATGTGGCTCTGGCTTTAAGGCTAAGAATGTAAGGAGTTACTGAGACAATTGATCTTAGTTAGCTGAATCTAAGAAATTTGTAGTTGAGAAGAGACCAGGATCACTGAGGTGAAATCTTCTGTGAAATGTTTTCTGAGAGCACAAAGACACTATGTTCCAAAATAGCCAAGGTTGTGCCTCATGTTGCAGCTGGACTTGATAATGTATAAGAGTCACCCAAGTGATATTGTTGGGGTCCATGAGTCACCCCACAAACCACACAAACATCAATATCAGTTAGACAGGGATTGTTTATTGGACACACACCTTAATCCTTATCTATCAGAATCATAGCTCAGAATTCTGGACTGAGCCACAGCATTGAACATCTTTTTCTGTCATCTTATAAATAAAAAAAACCACAAAAACCACAGTGAGTTCATATGCAGGTGCAGGAAGTACTGTGTGATGGTTGGCTCTGACTCAAGTCATCTTATACATAACAGTTTGTATTGACCTTTAATTTGATGTCCTATGTAAAGCGTTGTGGAATTTCTTAAGATTAGAAAACTTCATACAGAGCCTACAGAACATAACAGGATATGTGATGGCCAGCATGACCTTGCTCTGAGTCAAGTTGTTTTTCAGTGTCAGTGATAGGCAGGCATATTGCAGCAACAACATGAAATAACTGGCAGGCAGGGGACAAAATATCTATAGCTCTTCTAGGGGAAGGCAGACCTCAACAGTACTAGTTTTGAGGGCATAGAGTGGTCATGGTGGGCAAATAAGGCCTGGAATTGTGAGATGACAAGAAAGGGCATTGGTGAAAGTGCAGTAACAGTTGCAATTGACAGCCCAGTTGACTGAAGGAGTCATGCAAAGTAACTGAGGCTTGACACTCTAAAGGGAGCTTATGAGAGGCTATTGGTGAAGCCTAGTTGCAGTGAAACACCCTAGCATGTTATAGATGCCAGTACTATGGGTTGATCACCAAAAATAAAAACATCAGTGGAGTGGAAGCAACCAGATCCTGGAGTGCTGCAGAGGGCAGAGTTGGAGAGATGACCTAAGCACTTTGGAGGATCCCAGATCATGAATGGATCCCAGACACTGGAACAAGAAGCTGTGAAGTTGAAGTTTCCTGGGAGACCCTAAGATGTCTAAGATGCCAGAGTTGTGGTATACCTGTTAAGGAAAGCTGCTAATAGGAAGTAAAACCAGCCAAAGAGAAAGAATTGTGCTGCAGTCAACAAAACAAAGAAGTTGGGCATCAGACATGGAGATGCAGAGTTTGGAGTTTGCCCAGGTGTATGTGTGTCTTGCTTTTGTTCAGGATTTCCTCACTGTGTCATTTTGGAATGGTAATATATATCCTGTGATGTTGGAGGTATGTGATCTGGTTTTTAATTTTGATTTTATAGGGGATTACAGTTAATAAATTGGATGAATCTCAGAAGAGACTTCGAACTTTGGACTTTAAAACATTGTTGAGACTGTGATAGACTATGGGGGCTTTTGAAATTGGACTAAATGTATTTTGCATTATGCTATGGGTAGGTAGAGCTCCCATAGACTCATGTATTGGAACAAGCCTCTGGGGGCCAGGAAGTGTAATGTGGTGGTTTTTATATGCTTGGCACAGGGAGTGGCACTATTAGAAGGTGTGGCCTTGTTGGAGTAAGTCTGGTCTTTTTGGTAGAAGTGTATCACTGTGAGGGTGGAATTTGAGACCCTCATCCTATCTGACTGGGAGACAGTCCTCTCCTAGCTGCAGCTGGATCAAGATGAAGAACTCTTAGATCCTTCTCCAGCACTTTGTCTGCCTGGACAGTGCCATGCTTCCTGCCATGATGATAATGGACTGAACCACTGACACTGTAAGGCATCCCTAATTAAATGTTGCCCCAATATAAGAATTGCCTTAGTTATAGTATCTCTTCATAGCAATAAAAACCCATCTAAGACAAGGAGTATTCGTGTCAGCTCTCCTTTGAAAGTCTGGTAGAATTCTGTACTAAAATTATATGGCACTTGGCATTCGTATGTTGCAAGAATTTTATTGACTGCTTCTATTTCCTCAGGGGTTATAACCCGATCTAAATTGTTTATCTGATATTGATTTAACTTTGGTAAGTATTATCTATCGAGGAAATTGTCCATTTCTTTAGATTTTCCAATTTCTTTTGGAGTATGGGTTTTTAAAGTATGACTTAATGATTGTTTGTATTTCCTTAGTGTCTGTTATGTCCCCCCTTTTGTTTCTGATAGTGTTAATTTGGATATTCTGTGTCTGTCTTTTAATTAGTTTGGATAAGGGTTTGTCTCTCTTGTTGGTTTTCTTAAAGAACCAAATCTTTGTTTTATTGATTCTTTATATTGTTTTCTTTGCTTTCGTTTTATTTATTTCAGCACTCAGTTTGATTGTTTCCTGTTGTCTACTCCTCTTGATTGTGCTAACTTCTTTTTGTTCTAGAGTTTTTCAGATGTGCTGTTAAGTTGCTATTATGAGAACTATATTTTATGTAAGCACTTATTGCTATGAAATTTCCTCTCCACATTGCTTTCATTCTGTTCCATAAGTTTGGATATATTGAATATTCACTTTTGTTGAATTTTACAAAGTCTTTGATTTGTTTCTTTGTTTCTTTCTTGACCCAGTTGTCGTTCAGTAGAGAGGTATTCAGTTTCTATGAATTTGCAGGCTTTCTGTTGTTTCTTTTTTTTGTGGTGGCATCTAGGCATCTGTGTTTGAGGTGATTTTAGATCTAGGTGCCAATTTTGGAGTTCGTTTTTGTTGGATTTGTGTTTTATTTCTTGGTTTCTGTTTCATCTCTGGTCTCCTACCTGGAGTGGCCTGTGGTTGAGTAGAGGGTCTCCACCCAATATGGGGTGGCCATCATGGCCTCTGGTTTAGCTGGGGTCTCTGCCTGTATTGGGATCTGGAACATGGCAATGAGGAGTAGTGGTAGGGTTTCAATATTGTGGGAGGCTTCTGATAGAGTGGGACTGTCCATGGGCAGGTGGCCTACCTGGAGTTCTGCAGACAGAAATGACCTCTGGTCAAGTATGGGGTTTCTAAACAAGTTGGGGGCTAGGACACAGCCATGAGGAATGGAGGGAGGAATGGGACTAAGGGGGGGAGGCAGCAAGTTATTAGTGGAGGTCTGCAAGCATGTGATTTACCTGACCTTTGGTCCAGCAGGCATCTCCACTTTATTTGTGATCTGGGACACAGTGCTGAACCACTTCCCAATCTCTTATAGCAGAATTATTACTCATATCTTCAGTAATCCCCAGAACATGTATCTTAGTTTCAAGACTTATGTAGTAAAAATATGGAAAAAAAATCCTGAAATGTTCTTTTCCTAGTACTTGAATACTTGTTCTTTAAAGATTTCTCTTCTAAAATCAATTTCCTTCTTTTGTCATACAAGGAGAAAGGCACTTGAAGGTTTTCCCACATTGATACTATTTATTGTATTTCTTTCTAGTGTGATTTTTCTTACATCTTTTAAAGAAGAAAAACAAATATTTCCTACAATCTTGACAGGTATTTAATTATTGGTTCTTACTCTCTGACTAAAGAATGAGAGATATTTAAAAACCTACTTAAATTTTCTGTTCATATGAGTTCTCTTCAGTGTTTGTACACACACACACACACACACACACAGAGGAGCTTTCCTTATATTAAAATAATTTTTGTCTAGTGTGAGTTCTTGTATTTCGTATTTTAAAATAATTTTTGTCTAGTGTGAGTTCTTGTATTTCATATTTCATTAGGGAGGAGAAGTAGCTGAATATATTTTTCAGTTTTCTTCAAGTTATTCCTCTATATTAAGAAGTAGAGTGAGGTTTTGGGGAGATTGATTAATGATTAGGTGCACTGTCTTCTCTTCCAGAGGATCTGGGTTCTATTCCCAGCACCCACATGGCAGCTTATAACCATTTGTAATTTCAGTTCCATGATATCTGATTCCCTACTTTGGCCTCTGTGAGCACCAAGCACTGCATGTGGTGCAGAGAAATACATAAATGCAAGCAAAAAACATATAGTCACATACAAACAGGCAATAAATCCATTTAAATAAAGAGAAAAGAAGAGATAGGAAGAAATAGAATTTATTTATTTCACATGATTATGGATATTGAGAAGTCCCAGAATATACTACATAGAACCTAGAAAACCAGGTAATATGAGCTGGCTTTTGTGGTTCCTGGAGTCCAAAAGCTAGAGTTTTGTTATTCAGAGGCAAGAGAAAGTTGATACCCCAGATACAGAAGACAGTTGGTACCAGTTTCCCTTGGGTGAGAGTGAATCTTCTCTATCTGGATTGGTGGTACAAATTCTCATTTTTTTCAGAAACATAGACGCACCCAGAAATAATCTTTTACCATGTCTTTATATATCCCTTATTTCAGTCAAGTTGACTTTAGAAGTTATATATGGGTTCTCTCCAATGAATACAATAAAATATATAATATACAATGCATAGAAAAATATAAAGAATAATTGGAAGATTTGTCACTTTGTTCAAATCATAGAGACTTTTTTGTATCCATCTAGCTATAAATGGAATACCAAATCTTACATTTCTTATAATTATAGAACTCTTTCACTTTTCTAGTTTTCTGTGTAAATTTTAAGGATTAAGTGAAGATTTTATATCCATAAATCTTCTTCTCAATGACCATTCCCACATGTACATTAGAAATATAAGAAATAGCACCTTTCTCATATTGTATTATATCCATGTTTGAAATTCCATATGAGTTCTCACCTATGCATGCCCTAAATATTTAACAAATAAAGGTTTTTTTCCACAATTTTTACATTCAGAGTTTAATTGGCATTCAAATAGTTGAAGTAAATATTAACTATTCTTATATTCATGAGACTTTTCTTCACTGTAGTTGTTATATGTACAGTGGTCGATGAAGAATTAAGGCTTTCTACATTTAGTATTCTCATAAAATTTGTCTCCAATGTCTACTTTATATGACTCCTAAGATTCAAGGAACATTTGAAATGTTCCCTATATATCTGATATTAATGTAGTTTCTGCCCAGTGTGTTATTCCATGTGTGTCTTAACTGAGAACTCAATAAATGAGTTCTCACATTTAGTGCTTTTCTACTATTTCTTTCCAGTATGAGTTCTCTAGTGAAAATTTTGATTTGGAGTTTGTTTTAAAGCCTATTTATTTTCTTTAATATATTTTATTTCTTTATAGTTAAATATACTGTATATGATAGATATAAAAGTATTTTTGAGAATTTTCTAATTTGATTATATTCACAGAGTTTCTCTACCATATGAATTCTCAAATACATCTTCTCTGTCTTGTATTGATCTTTTGTGCCGTAGCAAAATGGATGAGAGTCAAATACTTAAAATTATTTTATATTTTATATAAGGTAGATTGTGATAAGAAATGACTATCTTTATTATTATTACTATTACTATTATTTAATTTTATTTAATCATTTTTTTTACACTCCAGATTTTATCCCCCTTCTGGTCTACCCTCTGGCTGTTCCACATCTCACACATCCTCCCCTCCACATCTCCACAAGGATGTCCCTACCCCCCACCCCCATCCCCCACCCCACTAGACCTCCCCACTCCTTGGGGCCTCCAGTATCTTGAGGATTAGGTGCACCTTCTCTGAATGAACCCAGATCTGAAATCCTCTGTTGTATATGTGTTGGGGGCCCGGTTGGTGGCACAGTGTCTGAGAGATCTTGGGGGTCCAGGTTAATTGAGACTGCTGGTCCTCCTACAGGTTCACCCTCCTCCTCAGCTTCTTCCAGCTTTTTCTTAATTCAACCACAGGGGTCAGCAGCTTCTGTCCATTGGTTGGGTGTAAATATCTGCATCTGACTCTTTCAGCTGCTTGTTTGGTCTTTCAGAGGGCAGTCATGATAGGCACTTTTTGTGAACACTCTATAGCCTCAGTACTAGTTTCAGGCCTTGGAGCCTCCCCTTGAGCTGGATCCCACTTTGGGCCTGTTGTGGGGCCTCCTTTTCCTCAGTCTCTTCTCCATTTTTGTCCCTGAAGTTCTTTCATACAGGAACAATTCTGGGTCAGAGTTTTTGACTGTGGGATGGCAGCCCCATCCCTCACTTGATGCCCTATCTTTCTGCTAGAGGTGGGCTCTACAAGTTCCCTCTCCCCACTGTAGGGCATTTCATCTAAGGTCTCTCCATATGAGTCCTGACAGTCTCTAACCTTCCAGGTCTGTGGTACATTCTGGAGGGGTCTCCCACCTCCCACCTCCTGAGGTAACCCATTTCCATTCTTTCTGCTGGCCCTCAGAGATTCAGTCCTTTTCCACCACACAATACCTGGTCATGTTCCCCCCTTCCCCTCCCTGTTCCCTTTTCCACCCAACACCCTCCCTCTCTCCCCTTTTCTGTGATTGATTTCATTTCCCTTCCAACTGGGATTAAGGCACCCTCACTTGGGTCCTTCAGCTTGTTTTACTTTTTGAGTCCTGTGGACTATATCCTGGGTATTCTGTACTTATTTTTGGTTAATATCCACTTATCAGTGAGTACATACCATGAATGTCCTTTTGGGTCTAAGTTACCTCACTCAGAATGATATTTTATAGTTCCATCCATTTGCCTGCAAAATTCAGGATGTCCTCATTCTTGATAGCTGAGTAATTTTCCATTGTGTAAATGAACCACATTTTCTGCATCCATTCTTCTATTGTGAGACATCTGGGTTGTTTCCAGCTTCTGGCTATCATCAACAAGGCAGCTATAAATATAAATGCCCTTGTGGCATGGTGGGGCATCTTTTTGGTATATGCTGGATCTTCAGGCAGATCTATTTTCATTTTCTGAGGAATCTCCAGATTGATTTCTGGAGTGGTTTTACCAGTTTGCAATTCTACCAGCAATGGAGGAGTGTTCCTCTTTCTTCACATCCTCGCCAGCATGTGCATCACAGGAGGTTTTGATCTTAGCTATTCTGATTGATGTAAGGTGTTATCTTCGGGTCATTTTGATTTGCATTTTCCTGATCGCTAAGGACTTTGAACAAGAAATGTCTATCTTGGTCAATTTTAGAGAAAATATCACACCTAAAGGCAACTGGAGGTATAAATAAAATATTAAAAATCCATGAGCAAAATGAAACAGATGTATAAAGAACTGAAAACAGATTGTTTGAATACAAAATTAAATATCTATAGCCATAGAAGAATTGAATATTACATATAAATTGAATGGCCTTTTCAATTTTAAGACAGCTAATAATGTTGGGGAAAAAAAACCCAAATCCAGCTCTGTTGTTTACAGAATATTTACATTAACTCTAAATTCAGATTGAATATAACATTATAGGGAAAAAATAGATGTATAATGCAAGACTGACTGTAGTTATAAGAACTATGAGATGGAGTGGTTGGCACTAGGGCAGAAAGCCTAGGATCAAACAACTACAAACTGAGATCACCAGCCCCTGCCCTATTTGTTTTTCTGTCTGCCCTTTAGATGACTATAGCCCTGCGCACCTTTCATTTGCACTTACTCTTCCCTAACTTCTTATTCCTCTGCCACATGTCCAAGAGAACCACTTTTCCAAGAAACTATCATGCCAGGTTTTGGCCATGGCAACTCTCCACTGTCTGGGAATTGCTTCATCTGAGCTCTAGGAACCCACTTCTCCACCAACCCTAGTCCATCTGCAGCCCTAGAGCAATGTTATAGGAAGCAATGGGTATACTGAATGCCAAGGACCTAAATGAGAAGAAGAAGGCAAACCAAACTGAGAGAAAGAGATTGGAGGAGGAGACAATATCTCAGGAAGAGAATAAAGAAACTGCTGAATATGGAGATGGGTTTTTGAAAACGATGAACCTTCTGATGAGGAAGAAAAGGATAACAAGGAGATTGTGCTGTAAAGAGGAGGATGTAGCAGATACAAGCATCAGAATATAGTTTGTCAACTTGATGCAAACTAAAGTCCCCAGAGCCTATACTGAGGAATAGCCTCCATTGAACTGGCCTGGGCACACATCTGTTAGACATTTTCTTCATTGTTAGATTAAACTGGAGGTGTTGTCATGCCTGGACTGGTGAGTACAGATTGTATAAGAAAAGTAGCTGAGCAAGCAAGCCAGTAAGCAGTGTTCTTCTGTGGTGTCTGCTTCAATACTTGCAGCCTGATGTCTCTCAATGTTGAGTTATGACCCAAGAGCTAGAATAAACTCTTTTTTCCCCCAAGTTACTATTCACCAGTGTTTAAGCATAGCAGCAGAGAAGTAAACTTTGATAGTGTGGCTTCAGCATGAGCTTCTGCTAATGGACTAGAGATGGGAGGGCCCTCAGTGTCTAGATTTAGGATAAGAAAAGGTGAGTACAACTGTCTTCCCCTGGATCTCTGCTCTGGACTTGCCCCAGAGTTAATACCCCTTCTCCTTCCTGGCCAACAATTCTATGTCTCCAGGAACAGCTCCTCTGATTTCTTTTCCATTGTTCAAACACTGTATGAACTCCTAAGGTGCCTCTACTTTACCCTCTCACCTTTTTGTTCCCTTTCTGGCTCCCTCTGCAATTCTATTTGTCCCGGCCCTCAAATAGTAGCCTTTCTTTCCACCACACATTGTGCACCTAAGTCTTCTCTCCTGTCCCACCCATCTCTTGCTTTTCTCTTCAGTCTCCCTCAGGTATCCTCCTCTCAGATAGTACCAGGCCAAGGTAGGACCACTGTTGGGAAAGCCTGACAGCTTATCCCATTATTCTACTTTTGTATAATTTAGTAAAGAAATGATCATCATGTCTCAAAAAGGAGAACTATGAGATGCCTATATCAGACAAATATTAACTAGAAACTGAAATAGATACATTTTACAATGACAAATACAAAGTCATCACACTAAAACAAACAACAAAAACCTACCTGTATGAATCAAATAACAGCTTAAAAGCTAATAAAGTTTAAAAATGCTAGACTTGAAAAAAGAAATAGACAATGAATACAAAATATATGATGAAGTTAACACATTTTTGTTAGTAAATTATGAAACATAGGAACATTATGCATAAATAATATTTAAACAGTTTTGAACAATTAGTTAATATTTACAAATCTTCACTTCTATCAACTACAGACTATACTACTTTCAAATGGACATGAGAATTTTTACCAATACACTTCAGAACACTGGGTTCTTTTTTTGATACTTTTTTTACATTTCAATTGTTTCCCCCTTTCCAGGTCTCCCCGTTGGTAACCCCCTATCCCATTCCTTCTACACCCGCCTCTATGAGGGTATTCCTTCATCCACCCATCCAGTCCCGTCTTCCCTCCCTGACATTCCCCTATACTGGGTCATCTAACACTCTCAGACTCAAGGGCCTCTCCTCTCACTGGTAGCCAACAAGGCCCTCCTCTGCCACATATGTGGCCAGTACCATGGGTCCCTCTATATGCATTCTTTGGTTGGTAGTCCAGTCTCTGGGAGTACCAGGGGGCCTGACCAGTTGACACTGGTGCTCCCTCCCCATGGGGCTGCAAACTCCCTCAGCTCCTTCAGTCCCTTCTCCAACTCCTCCACCAGGGACCCCACGTTCAGTCCAACAGTTGCTGTGAATTGAGTCATGGGTGTTCCAAACTTTGGGGCTAATATCCGCTTATCAGTGAGTACATAACGTGTTTGTTCTTTTGTGACTGAGTTACCTCACTCAGGATGATATTTTCAAGTTCTATCCATTTGCCTGCGAATTTCATGAAGTCATTGTTTTTAATAGCTGGGTAGTATTTCATTGTGTAAATGTACCACATTTTCTGTATCCATTCCTCTGATGAGGGACATCTGGGTTGTTTCCAGCTTCTGGCTCTTATAAATACAGCTGCTATGAACATAGTGGAGCATGTGGCCTTATTATATGTTGGAGCATCTTCTGGGTATATGCCCAGGAGTGGTATAGCTGGGTCCTCAGGTAGTATTATGTCCAATTTTGTGAGGTTCCGCCAAACTGATTTCCAGGGTGGTCGTACCAACTTGCAATCCCACCAGCAATGGAGGAGTGTTCCTCTTTCTCCACATCCTTGCCAGCATTTGCTGTCACATGAGTTTTTGATCTTAGCCATTCTGACTGGTGTGAGGTGGAATCTCAGACTTGTTTTGATTTGGTTTTCCCTGATGACTAAGGATGTTGAACATTTCTTTAGGTGCTTCTCAGCCCTGCAAATTTCCTCAGTTGAGAATTCTGTTTAGCTCTGTTCTCCATTTTTTGATAGGCTTATTAAGCTCTCTGGAGTTTAACTTCTTGAGTTCTTTGTATATATTGGATATTAGCCCTGTATCAGATGTAGGATTGGTAAAGATCTTTCCCAATCTTTTTGTTGCTTTTTTGTCCTATTGACAGTGTCCTTTGCCTTACAGAAGCTTTGCAATTTTGTTAGGTCCCATTTGTCGATTCATGATCTTAGAGTATAAGCCATTGGTGTTCTGTTCAGGAACTTTTCCCCTGTACCTATGTGTTTAAGAATTTTCCCCACTTTCTCCTCTATTAGATTCAGTGTATCTGGTTTTATGTGGAGGTTCTTGATCCACTTCACTTGAGATTTGTACAGGGAGATAGGAATGGATCAATTCACATTCTTCTACATGTTGACCTCCAATTGAGTCAGCACCACTTGGGGAAAATGCTGTCTTTTTTCCACTGGATTGTTTTAGTTCCTTTGTCAAAGATCAAGTGGCTGTAGGTGTGTGGGTTCATTTCTGGGTCTTCAATTCTATTCCATTGATCTACCTGCCTGTTGCTGTACCAATACCATGCAGGTTTTATCACTACTGCTATGTAGTGCAGCTTGAGGTCAGGGATGCTGATTCCCCAGAAGTCCTTTTATTGTTGAGAATAGTTTTTGCTATTCTGGGTTTTTTGTTATCCCGAATGAATTTGAGAATTGCTCTTTCTAAGTCTATGAAGAATTGAGTTGGAATTGTGATGGGGATTACATTGAATCTGTAGATTGCTTTTGGCAAGATGGCCAGTTTTACTGTATTAATCTTGCCAAACCATGCACATTGGAGATATTTCCATCTTCTGAGTTCTTCTTCGATTTCTTTCTTCAGAGACTTGAAGTTCTTGTCATACAGATCTTTCACTTGTTTTGTTAGAGTCACACCAAGATACTTTATATTGTTTGTGACTATTGTGAAGGGTATGATTTCCCTAATTTCTTTCTCGGCCTGTTTATCCTACAAGTATAGGAATGCTACTGATTTGTTTGAATTAATTTTATATCCGGCCACTTTGCTGAAGTTGTTTATCAGCTGTAGCAGATCTCTGGTGGAGTTTTTCAGGTCACTTAAATATACCATCATATCATCTGCAAATAGTGATATTTTGATTTCTTCCTTTCCAATTTGTATCCTTTTGACCTCCTTTTGATGTTTAATTGGTCTAGTTAGAGCTTCAATTACTATATTGAATAGGTAGAGAGAGAGAGGGCAACCTTGTTTAGTCCCAGATTTTAGTGGGATTGCTTTGAGTTTCTCTCCATTTAGTTTGATGTTAGTGACTGGTTTGCTGTATATTGCTTTTACTATGTTTAGTTATGGGCCTTGAATTCCTGATCTTTCCAAGACTTTTATCATGAAGGGATGTTGAATTTTGTCAAATGCTTTTTCAGCATCTAATGAAATGACCATGTGGTTTTTTTCTTTGAGTTTTTTTATGTAGTGGATTACATTGATGGATTTCCAGGTATTGAACCATCCCTGCATCCCTGGGATGAAGCCGACTTGATCATGATGAAAGATCATTTTGATGTGTTCTTGGATTCAGTTTGCGAGAATTTTATTGAGTATTTTTGCATCTATGTTCATAAGGAAAATTGGTCTGAAGTTTTCGTTCTTTATTGTGTCCATGTGAAGTTTTGGTATCAGTGTAACTGTGGTCTCATAGAATGAATTGGGTAGTGTTCCTTCTGTTTGTATTTTGTGGAATAGTTTGAAGAGTATTGGTATTAGGTCTTCTTTGAAGGTCTGATAGAATTCTGCAGTAAACCCATCTGGTCCTGGGCTTTTTTTAGTTGAGAGACTTTCAATGACTGCTTCTATTTCTTTAGGGGTTATCGGACTGTTTAGATGGTTCATCTAATTCTGACTTAACTTTGGTATTTTGTATCTGTCTAGAATATTGTCTATTTCATCCAGATTGTCCAGTTTTGTTGAGTATAGACTTTTGTAGTAGGATCTGATGATTTTTTGAATTTTCTCAGATTCTGTTGTTATATCTCCCTTTTCATTTCTGATTTTGTTAATTTGGATCCTGTCTCTGTGCCCTCTGGTTAGTCTGGTTAAGGGTTTATCTATCTTTTGATTTTCTCAAAGAACCAGCTCCTAGTTTTGTTGATTCTTTGTATAGTTCTTTTTGTTTCTACTTGGTTGATTTCAGCCCTGAGTTTGATTATTTCTTGCCTTCTACTCCTCTTGGGTGTATTAGCTTGTTTTTGTTCTAGAGCTTTCAGGTGTACTTTAAGTTGCTAGTGTATTCTCTCTCAAGTTTCTTTTTGGAGGCACTCAGAGCTATGAGTTTTCCTCTTAACACTGCTTTCATTGTATCCCATAGTTTTGGTATGTTGTACTTTCATTTTCATTAAATTCTAGGAAGTCTTTAATTTCTTTCTTTATTTCTTCCTTGACCAAGTTATCATTGAGTAGAGCATTGTTCAGCTTCCATGTGTATGTGGGCTTTCTGTTGTTGTTGCCAGTGATTGTTGTTGCCTTAATCTGTAGTGATCTGATAGGAGGCATGGGATTATTTCAATCTTCTTATATCTGTTGAGGTTTGTTTTGTGACTGATTACATGGTCAATTTTGCAGAAAGTACCACGGGGTGCTGAGAAGCAGGTATATTCTTTTGATTTGGGATGAAATGTTCTATAGATATCTGTTAAATCCATTTGGTCCATAACTTCTGTTAGTTTCACTGTGTCTCTGTTTGTTTTGTGTTTCCAAGATCTGTCCATTGAAGAGAGTGGGATATTGAAGTTTCTCAATATTATTGTGTAAGGTGAAATGTGTGCTTTGAGCTTTAGTAATGTTTCTTTTATGAATGTGGTTGCCCTTGCATTTGGAGCATAGATGTTCAGAATCAAGAGTTCTTCTTGGTAGATTTTTCCTTCGATGAGTTTGAGGTGTCCTTCCTTATCTTTTTTGATGACTTTTCATTAAAAGTCGATTTTATCCGATATTAGAATGGCTACTCCAGCCTGTTTCTTGGGACCATTTGCCTGGAAAATTGTTTTCCAGTCCTTTACTCTTAGGTAGTGCTTGTGTTTAACCCTGAGGCACATTTCTTGTATGCAGCAAAATGCTGGGTTCTGTTTATGTATCCAGTCCATTAACCTATGTCTTTTTTATTGGGCAATTGAGTCCATTGATGTTAAGAGATATTAGGGAATAGTGATTGGTGCTTCCTGTTATTTTTGATGTTATGTTTATGTTTGTGTGCCTATCTTCTTTTGGGTTTGTTGAAAGATTACTTTCTTGCTTTTTCTAGGATGTAATTTCGCTCCTTGTGTTGGTGTTTTCCATCTATTATCCTTTATAGGGCTGGGTTTGTGCAAAGATATTGTGTAAATTTGGTTTTGTCATGGAATATCTTGGTTTCACCATCTATGGTAATTGGGAGTTTTGCTGGGTATAGCAGCCTGGGCTGGCAATTGTGTTCTCTTAGGGTCTGTATGAGATCTGCCCAGGATCTTCTAGCTTTCATAGTCTCGGTGAGAAATCTGGTGTAATTCTGATAGGTCTGCCTTTATATGTCACTTGACCTTTTCCCCTTACTGCTTTTAATATTCTTTCCTTGTTTTGTGTATTTGGTGTTTTGAATATTATGTGACAGGAGGAATTTCTTTTCTGGTCCAATCTATTTGGAGTTCTGTAGGCTTCTTAAATGTTTATGTTCATCTCTTTCTTTAGGTTAGGGAAGTTTTCTTCTATAATTTTGTTGAATATATTTACTGACCCTTTAAGTTGGGAATCTTCACTCTCTGCTATACCTATTACCCGTAGGTTTGGTCTTCTCAATGTGTTCTGGATTTCCAGCATGATTTGGGTTCAGAGCTTTTTGCATTTTGCATTTTCTTTGACTGTTGTGTCAACGTTTTCTTTCTTTTTTTTTTATGAACAACATTCTTCAGTTATAATTCACAATAAAATTATATAAAGATAAAATATAACTTTTCTAGACTTAGTTTTCACTTTATTATCTAAAACACAGTGAAGGATAATGAAAGGATTTTCTCCTTGATGAAATCTGAAGTGTTTAAACATAAGATAATGCACAATAGAGCTCCTCATACATTGTTATTAAAAACTGAACAATTTCGTCTTCCTAACACATTTACTCTCTTTTTTTAAAATTTTTTTCCTCCTTTTTTATTTTTGATACTTTATGTACATTTCCAATGTTTCCCCTTTTGTGAGTCTCCTCTTTGGATACCCCCGTCCCCTCCCCAACCCGCCTCTAGGAGGGAATTTCACCTCCCACCCCACCCCCCGTCCACCCATCCCCATATTTCTGCCTTGACATTCCCCTTTACTGAGGCCTCTAACATCCTCAGGCCCAAGGGCCTTTTCTCTCTCCCTGATGGCCATAAGTCCATCAATGTGTATTCTTTGGTTGGTAGTCCAAACTCCAGGAGGACCGGGGGGAGGGGGGTCAGGCCCATTGACTCTCTTGCTCCCTCCATGGGGCTGCAAATTCCCTCAGCTCCTTCAGACCTTCCTCCAACTCCTCCATCTGGGACCTCACTCTCAGTCCAGCGGTTACTGTTAAGTGAAACTT
>CM052715.1:24336356-24389251 GCA_028551405.1 Uromys caudimaculatus | reverse complement strand
GTTGAGAATTCTCTGCTTAGCTCTGTTCCCCATTTTTTCATGGGGTTATTTGGTTTTTTTGGAGTCTAACTTCTTGAGTTCTTTGTATATATTGGATATTAGCCCTCTATTGGACATAGGATTGGTTAAGATCTTTTCCCAATCTGTTGGTTGCCGTTTTGTGTCAACATTTTCTATGGTATCTTCTGCACCTGAGATTCTCTCTTCTATCTCTTGTATTCTGCTGGTGATGCTTGCATCTATGACTCCTGATCTCTTTCCTAGTTTTTTATATCTTCAGGGTTGTCTCCCATTGTGATTTATTTATTGTTTCTATTTCTATTTTTAGATCCTGGATGGTTTTGTTCATTTCTTTTGCCTGTTTGATTGTGTTTTCCTGTATTTCCTCTTTAAGGGTGTCTAGCTGTTTACCTGTGTTCTCTTGTATTTCTTTAAGGGAGTTATTTATTTCCTTCTTAATGTCTTCTATCATCATCATGACAAGTGATTTTAAATCTGAGTCTTGCTTTTCTGGTGTGTTAGGCTATCCAGGGCTCACTGTGGTGGGAGAACTGGGTTCTTATGATGCCAAGTTGCCTTGGTTTCTGTTCCTTATGTTCTTGCCCTTGCTTTTTGCCATCTGGTTATCTGTGATGTTAGCTCGTCTTGCTGTCTCTGATTGTAGCTTGTCCCCACTGCAAGTCTTTGTGTCAGTACTCCTTGGAGAACAGCTCTCTCTGAGAGGAATTTGGGTTTGGAGAGCTGTGGTGCAGGGCCAGCTTTGGGGTGCAGACAGAAACTAGAAGTATTCCGTCCCCAGCCGTTCCTTGGTTCCTATGCCCCAATGGCTCTGTGAGGGTCCCTCGTGATTGAGGAATTTGAACAGAAGTGGTGGTCTTCGTGTACTCGAAGATGTTTAGGCACTCCTGGGAGACCAGCTTTCTCCTAGCACTGAGTATGGAGCCCTGTGTAAGAGGATCAGCTCCCCGCCCGCAAAAGGAAACCAGAAAGCCACTCCTCAGTCCCTGTGTCCTGAGGGTCTAGGCGGGTCTCTCTGAGCAGAGTTACTTGTCTTTCCCCTGATCACAGGCTTGTCCACACTCCTGGGTGGGTATCTGTTTCCCTACGCTATTTGGGTATGGAGCTGCGTGGCACAGACCACAGGCATAAAACGGAAGACTCCTATCCCAGGCTGTTCCTAGGTCCCTGTGTCCTGGGGATTCTGGGCGGGTCCCGCTGAGCAGTGGTGCTCATCTTACCTCCACTCACGGGCTTGTCCACACTCCTAGGATGCTAGTTTTCTCCCAGTGCTATTTGGTTATGGAGTTCTGTGGCAAGGGCAGTTAAACAGAATATATTCTCAAATCAAAAAATGAGGAATAATAAAATAGTATCCTCAAAGCACTTTGAAATCAAGCTAGAAACTTCTAAATAGCACACCTGTCCAAGAAGATGAAAATTATAAATTCAAATGGAATGTTCATAAAAATATAAAATATCAAACTTCATTAGCTTAATTTTAAGTACCATACAGAGAAAAAGGTACAGCTTCATTCATCTTTTGTGTGCTTTGATTTAAAATTTCAAAGTAAGTTATAGAGTAATTAAGAAAGTAGCAAAATAGAAAAGTAAATCCAAAGAAGATAATAGAAATTATAAAATAATAGTAGAATTATATGAAACAGAAAATAGAAAGTTATAGGCAATGAATGATAGATAATGCTGGTTTTTTAAAAAAAATAATGAAGTTGATAGTCTTACACTAATGATTATAAGAGGAGAGAAAACACATTTTATCAATATCTAGAATAAAAAGATTATTATTTTATAGCTTACAGCATAAGATAGCTTACAAGATAAAATTAATATTATAAATAATGTCCTTCAAAAATTTCAAATCTTACATAAATTTTGAGATTTTTTTTTTTATCCAAATAAGAAGAAAACAAGTTACCAACAGAAAACAGAAAATTGGAATTGTGGAATATCAAATTGAGTTTTCAGTGCAGTTTTCCCAAGCAAAAAAAGTTTACCCATGGGCGGTTTTAATGGTCAATTATATCTAAATCACAAAAATAAAAGAAATAAATAAAACTTTTGCTAGTTATTCTATTGCTGCAATAAAATACCATGACCAAATGAGACTGAAGGAAGAACGAGTTTATTTTTGCTTACATTTCCAGAGGGAGACTATACAATGATGGCGAGGTGCAGCAGCGGCAGCAGAGCAAAAAGCTGACAGATCACATCTTCAGTCACAAACACCAAGGGAAGAGAGGAACCTGTACGTGGAGTAGTGCTATGAACTCTCAGTGCCCACCCACAGTGAGGTGCTTTCTCCAGCAGACCTGTACTGCCTCCCCAAACAGATCCAGCAACTGGGGACCAAGTACTCAAATATATTAGCTAATGGGAGATGATTTTCATTTAAACAATCACAAATACTTTGTACAAACCTTTATAATATAGAGGGAGAAGCAACTGCTAGCTAACTTGTGAGACAATGGGAACCTGAATGAATGACCTAACAAGTTTGAATCTCTGGGCTTGCTTCAAAACATCTTAACATATGAGAAGGCTGATAGGATTGATCCAAGTATGATGTTTAGACAAATTAAGAGAAAGTCCAAATCTAAATATACCAGCAATAAACACCTCCTCTCATTTTCTATTCAAATCAACATTATTTAAAAATTTGGCCACATTGCTTCCAAAGGACAAGAACTACTCCTACTGATTGGCTGCTAATGACAGTAGCCTGGAGAAAAGAATACTTGCTACTTTCTAACCCCATAGCAGGTATAATAGAGAATTGAAAGATGGGACCAACTGCTGAGAGTTGTCAGTCAGTATGTTATACAGTTACTGCAATTAGCATCACATTACACCTATACATGAGGAAAATTCATTAAAAATGTGCTAATAGAAAATGTGTTTGTCCCTTCAAAGACCCTTCTGTATTATTAACTTCCTGTAACTCTCTCCTCTATTTTAACTCAGATTTCCCAGTCATTAGTGAAAGGTTTCCCAGTTGCGCCTATGACTTCTCTCCTATGTATGCATCCTGCCAGTGAATTTCCTGATTTTAACATGTTATAATGCAATTAGAATGAGAGTTTCCCTCTAGCCATCAGGTCCTGGTATATCTTGTTTTGTATTTTTAAAATCTGATATTTTACTATAACTAGTGAGAAGAAATCAAGTTGTATTTCTGGCAGTTTTCCTGGTAATTTCCTCTGCCAAATTGTCCAAATGCATGAGTTCGTTTCCTCATATAATATAAGTCATGATTCAGCTAAGTTTTCTGCAATTGCATAAAAATAAAAGTGTTAATTTCCTCTAGTTTGTAATAGTTTTCCTTGCCTGGTCTCTTACTAGTAGTAACATTAACGTCCAGATTTCTCCCCACAGCACAGTTTCTTTAGATGATAAGTTCTCTAAGGCAGCACGCTCTATAAGCACCATATGCCTCACTTCCTCTTGTGTCTTTACTGGCAGACTCACTAAGATTGCATCTCTACCAATTCTACAAAGCAACCTGAACCTTTTCTGGGTCTGCACCACCACCCAATTAAAAATCCAAGTCCATACTTTTCTCCAAAACAAAGTTTCTCTGTGTAGCCCTGACTGTACTGGAAGCCACTCTGTAGACCAGGCTGGCCTCAAACTTAAAGATCTGCCTGCCTCTGCCTTCTGAGTGCTGGGAGTAAAGAGGTGCACCACCACTGCCTGACTCTACTTCTTTATTTTTAAGTCTTTTCATCAGCCGCATTCTCAGGCTTCAACTGGAGAAAGAGAGTCATCAGTAAACATACCACAAGGAAGTGACTTGTTCCACTCCAGGAGTTTACCAGAAAGTTCAAAATTTGTACGACAGTCAGACTGTGGCAGGCTGAAACACTGAACCACAAGATGCACCTGCAATCCTTAGGGAATTTCTTTTTCCTCCCCCACCTCTCTCTCTATGTAGCTCCAGCCATCCTGGAACTCCCTATGGAGAGCAGCTGGCCTTGAACTCACAGAGATCTGCTTGTCTCTGCCTCCCAAGTGTGGGACTAAAGGCATGTGTCACTCTGCCTGGCTATCTTCATTGCTAGGTAGATTCAACTTTGCTTTTAAAGGCTTTCACTGCTTCTCTCAGACCCACCCAAATGATCTAGAATATACATCCTATTTTAAGTTTAGCTTATTAACAACCTTAATTTTGTTCATGTTTTATCTCTACAATATAAAGTAATATTCACAGCTTCTCGGGATCAGGACTGAACATCTTTGGGGAATCATCGCTTTTTCTTCTGAATAATTTCTCCAAATCATTCAACACTACACCAATACATCCTTACTAAAATTTGTTTGGCTAACTAATGTTAATCCTATATAATGTATTTTCTTCCAAATTCCTTGTCAATTGCAGCAATATCAACATCCAAAGCATGTAAATATTGGCATTCTGTACCACCAGAAGCTACCCTGAGGCCGGAATTTGAGGTTTACATCAGGATTTCCCCACTAAAACAAGTGATAACAGTGTGTGTGTGTGTGTGTGTGTGTGTGTGTGTGTGTGTGTGTGTGTGTGTGTATGCATCATTCTTCCTGGAGATTTTTGGTTTTATGCCTTCAGTAACATGACAAGTGCTTCCATCAGCTAAAGATAATGAAGAGACTTTTAGCCTTTTCAATGTTAATTTAGGAGAGAAAGAGTCAATGATGTAGGTCTGGTTTTCATGAGATGATATTTACAGTGTTGGAGAATAGAAAACATAATTAGGGAATCTGGAAGAAACTTGACATTAACGAATATGAACTGCTTCCAAAGAAAACACAATGAGGCTACCGAAGTCATAGCCATGCAAATAATAAAACTAAGGACTTCCAATTTTAAAATGAAGTATTATTTAAAAGACATCATATGTTCTTCTATGGCATCACACACCATATATATTTTTAAATTTTGAGACTTATATAGTAGAAGATGATCTTGAATTCTTGATAGTGTGCCTTTACCTCCAAGTGCTGGATTTACAGAGGTATCTAACCTAAGCCTTCCAACAAACTACACAAGCACTCTATAAACTAATCCATTCTCCTAGGTCAGGAAATATACTTTTATAATTAGAATTTTATCCATTAAAGAACATACACATTCTTTAGGAGAGACTATGGCAAATTCAATCAGGAACATGAAGTTTCCTGATGTAAAATGTTCAGTAAAAACAGATTTGGAAAAATACTTAAACAGTAAACAAGCCAATAAAAACAACAATACTATGGAAACTAGTATGGAAAACGAAAAACAAATACAAGTAAACATTACTACCAGATTTGAAAAGAAAATGCAAAAGAAAAATCGACAGAAGTATACAGAGAGTGAAATGTGAGGTTTCACATGCCTAAAATACTTGGGGAGAACGGATTATCTCCTAGTTGCTTACCAGAGTTTTGGTCTACAATACCAGAAAACACAGGTTTCAAGAATTTGAATTCATTACTCTGAGAATCTCCTGTAAGACACACCTCATACTGGTAGCTCTGGGACAGGGTACCCGCACCGCTGACATCCACCAGGTGGCCAGGAAAATGTCCCTCAGCCATAGAGCAGACACCCAGAGTGGACTCCTTGACCCTCCTGCACAGCTTCACCCCCACAAACAGCAGCACAGACAAGAGGAAGAGAGAAGACACAGAAGCCAAGGCAATGACCAGGTACAGCGTGAGCATATTGCTGTCTTGGTGACTGGGGTCCTGCACCACCTCTGGCAGAGGTAAGTAGGGCTGGGAGAAGCCATCCACCAGAAGTACTTGAAGCATAACGCTGGCAGAGCGCGGAGGCTCTCCATTGTCCTTGACCACCAGCAGCAGTTTGTGCTTGGGCACATCGCGCTCGCTCAGCAGCCTGGTGGTGCGCACCTCGCCATTGTGCGCCCACACGCTAAACAGCCCAGGCTCTGTGGCCTTGAGCAGCTGGAATGACAGCCAGGCATTCTGGCCAGAGTCGCGGTCCACAGCCACCACCTTGGTGACCAGATAGCCAGGCTCCGCTGCTCTGGGCAGCAGCTCAGTGCAGGGCACAGAGGCGTTCTGTAGTGGGTAGAGCACGAAGGGCACATTGTCATTGTCGTCCAGCACCACCATCCGCACCAGAGCCTGGCTGCTAAGCGGGGGAGAGCCTCGGTCTGTGGCACCCACGTGGAACTCGAAGTTCTGCAGGGCCTCATAGTCCAGTGCCCTGAGCGCGAACAGCTGCCCGTTGTCAGCGTTGATGGAGATGAGCGAGGCGAGGTCCAGCTGCGGGTTCTGAGCTGACTGCAGCGAGTAGGTGACATAGGCATTGGAGCCTAAGTCTGAGTCTGTGGCACTGATGGTGCCTATGTGCAGAGCAGGGCTGTTGTTCTCGTGGACAAACAGGGTGTAGGAGGTTTGGGTGAAGGCGGGGGCGTTGTCGTTGATGTCAGACACCTGCACTGTTATGGTGTGCTGGGTTGTGAGCCTGGGTGTACCCAGGTCGGTGACAGAGATGGTGATGTTGTACTCAGCTCTGCTCTCTCTGTCCAAAGCTCCGTCTGTCGTCAGTCTATAGAAGTTCTCAACGGAAGGTTGCAGTGTAAAGGGAATCCCATCCTGGATGGAACAGATTGTCCTTCCATTTTCTCCAGAGTCGCGGTCTCGAACCCTAAACAGAGCCACCTCTGTCTCTGGTGAATTTTCTGGGATGGGATTGGTGAGCGATGATATAATTAATTCTGGATAATTATCATTGACGTCCACCACCTGAATAGAAACAGAGCATTTTCCAGAAAGACCCCCACCATCGGATGCCTCTATGTCTAGTTCATATGAAGATGTTGTCTCAAAGTCCAGTGTTTTAATTAGTCGCACTTCTCCTGACATGGCGTTTAGCTCAAAAGTTTTGCTCATCTCCTGAGAACCATGAAAAAGAGAATATGATACCTCTCCATTTGTCCCAGTGTCTAAATCCTTAGCAGAGACCTTAGCAACCAGGGAACCCAAGGGACTGTTCTCTAGGATTTGCACCCGGTAGACAGCCTGGGCAAACTCAGGGGCATTGTCATTGACATCCAAGACAATAATCCGGATTTGTGAGGTGCCAGTCCTGGGCGGAGAACCGCCATCCAGCGCTGTCAGAGTTAATCTGAACTCTGCTTGCTCCTCACGGTCAAGCGCGCTATCCAGCACCAGCTCTGGGTATTTTCTCCCATCATCTCGGTTGCGGATGGAAACATGGAAGTGAGAATTGCTACCAATGTTATAGTTCTGAATGCTGTTATTTCCCACATCCAGATCCTGAGCGGTTTTGAGTAGAAATGCAGTGCCAACAGGGCTATTCTCTATGATTTTCACGGTCATTTCTTTTTCAGGAAATTCGGGAGAATGATCATTAATGTCTCCTACTTGTAGCTCAGCTCTAAATATCTCCAGTGGTTTTTTCAGTAACACTTGGAAATGAGTGACACAGGGTTCAATGGAGCCGCACAGCTCCTCCCGGTCCAGCTTTTCATTTAAGATTAGCTTCCAAGTCTGTAGATCAAGCTGCAAGCGTGATTCTTTTTCCTCAGAGACTACCTGGACTCCTCGAGCAGCTAGCTCCGCAACTCCCAGCCCTAGGTCTTGGACTAGATCTGCCAAAACAGTGCCGCTGGGTGTTTCCTCCATCACAAAGTAACGGTGGGGTTCCCAGCCCGCCCCAGCCACTCCTAGCAAGAGAAAGATCAACAGAACTTGCCTTTGTCTGTGTTCCCTTCCAATTTTCATCTTTGCTTCTGCACCCAGGGTACAAGGGCATCCAGACAGCGGTGGACCTGTTAGTTAATAGCCTGTTCCGAAGTGTAGATTAGCAGCATTCTCTGGAGAGTTAAAGGTCTGAGCTCTGCCTAAGGTATTTTCTGCTTGAGATATGAAGAAGCATTTTTTTTTTTTTTTTTAAATCCCCTTTCCGCGGTCGTCATTTTTTAAAGTCTTAGCCTGCAGCGCCACCATGCGTTGACACTGCTCTTCAACAGATTGCTGCATGGTTCTATTCTTTTTATAGTCTATTTGGTTGTCAGAAGTTTAAACACTAAACAACATTGTTTTAATTATCCAGTCCCTCATTAAACAAAAAGAAATCTTGTTATTAGTGTGCCAGATTCTAAAAATTACAAGAATAAACAACCCAGACAAGATGCCTACCTTCTAGAAATCGTACAGTCTGTGTGGAGACACTAGGTGAGAGAGAGAGAGAGAGAGAGAGAGCTGATTCATCAGTCACTTTGTAAAATTAATAACATATACCCATGAGATTTCTTAAAATTATTTCAGCAGAAAGTGGGATTAATATTTCTGGGGTTTCTTTGTAATTTTATGTCTCCTAGGTACCAAAATTGTGATTCCAGTTGGTTGGGTTTTATAAAGAAAAAAATCTACATGTTACTTCCAGTTTATGATATACTGTCTACATATGGTCAGCAACTTGAAATTGTATACAAGTATTCAACTATAGGAAAACTCATACGAACGCACTCTTACACCATATGTTTTCTCTCTGGTGTTTTTTATCATATGCAGCATAAATGAATATGGCAGATCATTTCCTTTGTGTAACCTGCAAGTTCTCCCCATTGCTTGGATGACTGCTGAACCCCATTATCCAAAAACAACCTTTGGGACAGAGAAGGTGCCCAGCATATCTTTGCTTAATTCATCACAGAATAAAACACAAAACTGTGTGGATATTCTCCTATTGTAAATGTTTATTTGCTTTGTTGAGATTCTAACTTATTTTATAATAATCTGAATAAACAAGACAGCATTTTCTTCTGTAGCAATTTTCTATACTCTTCAAATAGTCATTTGAAACAACGAGTGATCTAAGCCATCTTTTTATTAAAGGAAAAATACGAAGGCTTGTTAAGATCTTGCCTCAGCTTCCTGAGACTGCCACTACTCCTATCTTTAAATTTTTCCTTTTAGACAAAAGCTTCACATGTCCTTTCTAAGCTACTGTAATAGTTTGCAAACATTTTAATTGTGTTATATTAACATGAAAGGCTCAATAAAAATCAAATTAACAGGTGTAGTTCACTAATCCAGGCAATAATATCAAAACATGCTTTTAGAACAAACAAACAAACATTTACTAATCTGTACTAGGAGCATTTATTACAAGAGCACATCTTAGTTCTCTGTCCCCAGTTCCCAACCCAATAGTGAAAGTCATGTCAAAATGAAGGTCCTCCACAAGATTACTTGCTTGATACATCTTTCTTTCATCTCTCAGAGGTTTGACATGTGATATGACACCAAAAAGATGACTCACTTTCTTGTTACATTCTTAACAGAGAAACTAGCATACATCTGGTTTCTAAAGTGAATTTAAAGGTAAGCAGGATCAGACCGATACACCTCAGATTAGCAATGCCCATTACTTGGTCCAATTGTTTGAAACCATAGAGGAACCTGAGTTGTTCAAAACAAACTGAATTTTGATCCTATACCTGTGCTGAAGAGAGATATTTTCAGAAAATGTGAGGTGGGATAGACAGACATCACAGGCAGGATCTAGGATTTTACAAGTTTTGAGAAAAATCTAAAAACATTTAAACACTATTTATATGTATTACATGTTGGGCATTCATTAAATCAGTAAAAGTCTTGACATTTCAGAGAAATTGTCACTCCCGATTAATACTGCTGTACAACAAAACCATGCATTTTCAGGCTTTCTAAATATTCTAGATAGGAAAGCATAATATTAGGTTAGACAGAAGATAATTCATTACATTTGTATCACACTTATCTTCAAAACATCAGTGCTTTAGAAATTTTTTTCTGGACAACAATCAAATAGAATGAAGGTGAGGATTTTCAAATCAATAATGATTAATTTCGAGAATTTAACAAATTGAAGAAACCGTGACTTGTTAGTCATGGGTAAAGTTTTCTGTTTTCATCAGGAAATGATTTTTTTAGAGAACAACTTGTAAGGATATACATGAACGTTATCTCCTGAATTAGGAAAAGGCAAAACGTTAGAAGTTCCTCATGAAGATAAAACAATAGAAAACAAGAACGTTTAGAAAGAACCAATGTTCATCAGGAACCATGACAAGAGTCAACAAATTGCTAGTTGTATCCAAAACTATGTATCCATTCATAGAGGAGGAATTTTCTTTCATGCAATTCACAGCCTTCTCAAGCTTGGGAGACTGGCTTTAGGAACTGAATATCGTTGGAGTCCGACACTCCTGTCAGACACACCTCATACTGGTAGCTCTGAGACAGGGTCCCGGCGCCACTGAAGTCCACCAGATGGCCAGAAAAGTGTCCCTCGGGCACAGAGTAGCCACCCAGAGGGGCTGCCCTGGCCCTCCTGCACAGCCTCACCCCCACGAACAGCAGCACAGACAAGAGAAAGAGAGAAGACACAGATGCTAAGGCGATGACCAAGTAGAGTGTTAGCGCGTTCTCATCCACATGTGTGGGGTCGCGCACCACCTCTGGCAGAGGCAGGTAGGGCTGGGAGAAGCCATCCACCACCAACAGGTGCAGCGTGACGCTGACAGACCGCGGAGGCTCTCCATTGTCCTTGACCACCACCAGCAGCCTGTGCTTGGGCACATCGCGCTCGCTCAGCAGCCTGGTGGTGCGCACCTCGCCATTGTGCGCCCACACGCTAAACAGCCCGAGCTCCGTGGCCTTCAGCAGCTGGAACGACAGCCAGGCATTTTGGCCAGAGTCACGATCCACAGCTACCACCTTGGTGACCAGGTAGCCAGGCTCTGCTGCCCTGGGTATCAGCTCAGTGCAAGGTCCAGAGGCGTTCTGCAGTGGGTAGAGCACGAAGGGTGCATTGTCATTATCATCCAGCACCACCACCCGCACCAGAGCCTGGCTGCTGAGCGCAGGCGAGCCTCGGTCTGTGGCGCCCACATGGAACTCGAAGGCCTGTAGGGCTTCGTAGTCCAATGCCCTGAGCGCGAACAGCTGCCCGTTGTCAGCGTTGATGGAGATGAGCGAGTCGAGGGCCAGCTGTGGATCTTGGGGTGGCAGCAGCGAGTAGATGATGTGGGCATTGGAGCCTGAGTCTGAGTCTGTGGCACTGATGGTGCCTATGTGCAGGGCAGGGCTATTGTTCTCACGCACAAACATGGTGTAGGAGGTTTGGGTGAAGGCGGGGGCGTTGTCGTTGATGTCAGACACCTGCACTGTTATGGTGTGCTGGGTTGTGAGCCTGGGTGTGCCCAGGTCGGAGACAGTGATGGTGATGTTATACTCAGCTCTGCTCTCTCTGTCCAGTGGATTCTCTGTTACTAGAGTGTAGAAATTTTTGAAAGTAGGTTTCAAGAGAAAAGGGAGTTTGTCTTGAATTGAACACATCATTCTCCCGTTTTCTCCAGAGTCTTGGTCTCGTAAACTGAAAACAGCGACCACCATCTCTGACAAACAGTTCTCTGGAATAGGGCTCATTAGAGATGTAATGATTATTTCCGGTGGGTTGTCATTCACGTCTGTTACCTTAATAATAATGGCTGATTTTCCAGAGAGACCACCACCATCAGTGGCTTGAATATTTATTGTATAAGACTGAATTACTTCAAAATCTAGGAGTGTTTTCAAATGGACTTCACCAGAGATTGGATGGATTTTAAACGTTTTTTGTACATCTCTAGAGATATGAGAAAATGAGTAAGATATTTCTCCATTCATTCCCGAATCCAAATCTGTAGCAGACACCTTGATTACCAGTGAGTCCACAGAAGTGTTCTCTGGTAGTTGGACCTCATACAGAGTTTTGGCAAACTCAGGGGCATTGTCATTGACATCCAGAACCACAACTTGAACCAGTACAGTCCCTGACTTGGGCAGGGACCCACCATCCATAGCTGTTAGTATTAAGCTAATTGAAGCTTCCTTTTCTCTGTCCAGAGATCTAGCCAGTACCAGCTCTGGGTATCTTCTTCCTTTACCATTATCTTTTAACTTAAGATAGAAATAGGGGTTGGGGCTTATTGAATAGTTTTGGATACCATTCATTCCTATATCCAGGTCCTGAGCACTATCCATCTGGAATGAGGTTCCTGGAGTAGCACTTTCTGAGATATTTAGAAATATGAGTTTTTCTAGAAACGTGGGAGTATGGTCATTTATGTCTTCAATCAAAAGCTCAGCCTGAAAAAATTGCAGAGGATTTTCCAATAACACCTGGAAATGCAATATACAGGGCTCACTGGAAGAACATAGTGCCTCCCTGTCCAGTTTTTCATTCAAAAGCAAGTTGCCAGTCTCCAGTTCTAACCGCAAATAAGGCTGGTAGTCATCAAATATAACTCTGGCCCCCCGTGCAGCCAGATCACCCACGTCCATATCTTTAATTATATTGGCTATAATGGAGCCAGTCTCCACTTCTTCTGCCACGGAATAACTCCAGGTTGCGGAAAGAACCAAGGACCCTTCCAGGAAAACAAAGAAAACCAGCACTTGCCTTATATGCTGTGCAGTTCCAACTCCAGGCTCCATCATTCCTCAGACAAAAGGCTTTCTGCTGTGTTCTTTCCACTCAGTCTCTGGTAGCTCAGAGAGTGGCTTCACTCAACTGGACCTTTGGGAATGTATAGATTTGCGATCCTTTCTGGAGGGTCTTGTGGGTGCCCCACCTTTGTAGAAAGCTTGTGTGCTGTTTTATCCTTTTGCTTCTGCTGGTTAAAGGAAACCCGAGCTGCTGGTATGAAACATTGTCTCATCCTATCCTGCAGCGCCACCATGTGACTATGCTGGTCGCTGGCTTTCAAAGTCAAGTAAATTTGAGACAAAACACTAATTTGTCGAATGTATTTTTTTATTAACCTAAATTATATCTTCTTCTTTATTCCAGTTTCCATTTCTGGGTGGCAGTTTTTGTGATTATCACAATAAATTACTATTTGATAGAGCTGTGTTGATAAAATTGTTTAAAGTAGAATCTTTGTTTCAAACAGTTTATGTTCTTCCATAAAGACAACTGTAAAACTAAAGATAGTTCAAAGGATTCTCATGTCATTGATTTTACAAGAATGAGTAAGAGATTCTTAGGAAAACTGCAAATGGCAACCTAGCTATCTTCTCAAGATATTACCAAATGCTCTCAGAAAAGGCAGAAATGGTGTGCTTATGCACTTGAAGTTGAGTCTGGTATGTGCAAATAGTTGTTTGGGGGAAATTGGACGTTTTGGGCTAGGTAAATGGTACCATTTTCTTAGGAATACTCATAGGAGACTTCCTTGACTGCAGTAGAAATACTTATTAGAAAATAAAGCCAATGTGTCTGAATTCTGACAATATAAAACTGTGAAACTGAGCTTCACTAGTTTGCCCATTCAGGCTTCCAACAGCATTGTTCTATGTATTTTATTTATCTATTCCATGATTTGCTCAGTAAATGTTTATTAAGCATATACTTGACCAAGTAATAGCCATAAGCATTGGGGATTGAATGATAACCATGAAGAAGCTGTTTCTGTCCCGAGAGGGAGAGAAAGAGAATGGACCCTTAACATGAAGCGTGATGCTGCCTTGATGAGGAAGGCTCGTGCCAATAGAAGACAATAGTTGAGGATCAGCTAACCAAACTTTGGAAGTGGAAAACCAGCCTTCCTGAAGAAAATATGTTCTAAACTGATACAAGTAAAATAAGTGGAAGTAATCCAAACAAAAATTATGGGAGGGTTGGAGGTGTAGCTCAGTAGTAGAGAGAGCATGTGAATCCCTGCTCTCACGGAAAGGCAAAACACCATGGCGCAAATCTAACATGAGAGATGTGTTTTTAAAGAACTAAAATAAGATCATGGCAATGGCATAGTCCAAGAAAAAGATGGCGAAGGCTGAAATTGGAAAGGCAAGCAAATGTTTTTTAAGGTATGCCAGTGGAAATGAAAGACTGTTAAAGTGTTCTGAACAGAAAAGTAATATAATCAATGTTTTTTTAAAGATGGGTGTGTTTCAGAGTTAAGAATAAATTAGAAATGAATAGTGTAGAAACTGGACACTAGCAATAGCTGGTGGCAATAACAGAAATAGGAGATGATACTAGCCTCAACTAAAAATATAGTAATGGATTTGCACCAAAACTATGGAACAATGTGGGATGAAGTGATAGATAAATCCTATGTTATTATAATAAGAAAGTTACTTTGTTTACAAGATTTAAGAACTAAACGATACTAGGGATGTTAACCAATAGTTGTAATCACAGAAAGAAGAAAAGAGGGATGTGTATGTAGCTGGAGGGGGAATACATTTAGATTTTGGGAGGGAGAAATCTTAACTTAAAGCTCATCTAGGGCATTTAAGAGATTAAAGTGCCCAAAGAGCATGCCTATAGTTACATATATGACCTTCCATTATAGAAATAAACTGGGGGAGTAAGTGAACTCCCATGTCAACGTTAGGACTTTCTGGGATAAAGTGAAGTCTTGAGACCCTTCAAGAAAAATAATAAAACACAACTCAAGGATGTTTGAAGTTGTGTTTTCTGGGGATGTAGCTCAGTGGTAGAGTATTTCTCTTGCATGTACAAGGGCCTTTTCTTCATTTCTGGAAGGTCCTTTCATGGGAAGAGAGTGAGCAAAGGGACAAGGAAGAAAGGAGAGAGTACACAGTCATAAGAGACTACCATCTCCATGGTCATGGGTGGACTGTTCTAGAGTAAAGATGAATCTGGACTCAGGCGTGATGATACACACTCATAATTCCAGCACTCCGAAGGCTGAGGCATGGTCATCACCACGAACCCAGCCTGGGCCCCATAGTGACACTTTGTCAGGAGAGATAATGTCATTATAGGCCAAAACCAGAGTCAAACTAGATCCATATCTGTGGTAAGTTATGGGCCAATAAAGAGAAAATGTATTTATACCCCTTCTTCCCTGTGATCTCTATTAATTTGAAACAAAATTACATCAAGTTTGTTTGATTCTCTTCTTCAGTGGCTATACAAAAACTGGAAAGAAGGCTTTTCTTACTTCTTTTAGAAAATCGAAGTTCTCTTATTTTCCACTGTTTCTACCGAGAAGCACAAATCAGTTTGGACAGTGTAATTGTCATGTGTTGAAGTTGAATTTCTTTCCTGCGATTTTTAATTGAATTTTCTCTTTGTCTTTGGTTTGATAAAGTTTCACTGTGGTGTTTATAGACAGAAACATCTCTGTAATGTATTCTTTTAGATTTACAGCAACCTCCTGAATTTGTTTGCTGATGTTTTCATCAGTTCTAGATGTCCCCCAGTCTTTATTTCTTCAAATATTGTTCTGGTTAAATTTTTCTTATCTCTCTTGCTGAGCAGTGGTAGTGTACACATTTAATCCCAAAACTCAGAAGGCAGAAGCAGGCAGATATTTGAGTTCGAGGCCAGCTTCATCTACAAGGATACACAGAGAAACCCTGTCTCCAAAAACCAAAAGCCATAACCAAAGCAAAGCAAAGCAAAGCAAACCAAACCAAACTAAAAGAAACCAAACCAAATCAAACCAAAATTATCATCTTTCCTTTTGGATGTATATTGAACCTTAAAACAAACTCAGTTCTGTGTTTTTAACCACCTCCTCTTGTATTTTCATCATATTAACTGTCTGAGTTTCATAATGTATGAATTGTATTACATCTTTAATGTGTCTATGTATTTTTATTGTCTTTTATCCTATTTTAAAAACTTGATTTTGGGGCCACCACACAGTGTGAGTGAGCAGAAGATATCCAGAGGCCCACCAACCCTCAGCCACTGCTATACTGTGCAAATGGTGATAGAGAGATAGAGAAAGAGAATCACAATGGTTTGAGCACCATGAAGAGAGGTGGAACTGGAGACCAGAGAGTGGAGAGGAATAGCCTGATGTGAGGAGCCTGCCCTGTCCCCTGAGGCCATGGTGAAGTCCTGGCCCATGCTGCCCTGAGGGACACGCTCAGGTCTGTGGCTATGCAGCAGCAGAGATCTGTGTTGATGTTTGTGATCCATATTGCCACCAAAAGCCATGCGGACATCTCTGATCTGGGCTGCTGCCTGGGACCATGTTGATGTCCCAGGGCTGTGCAGAGTTGGCCCAGCATCTCATTGGCTACAGCACTCTAGACAGCAGACACTCACACCTCATCCAGACAGCACAGTAGAGCTGGCCCTGGGGGGATGCAGGTGAGCTTCCATGAGAAGAGCTGACCCTGCCCCTTGCCTGCTGTAGCACTCTGGAGAGCAGGCCAGCACCTAGCCTGGGCAACACAGTAGAGCTGGCTCTGGTGGTGAAGGTTTGGGTGAGCCAGTCCCAGGGCGTGGAAGCAGGAGAGTTGGCCCCATCCCCTGCTGGTTGTGGCTTTTTAGTTTTTGAGGGGAGGTTGCCAAGGTAGAGGGAAGACACAAAGGGACAGGGAGATGAGTGGGATTGGTGGGTACGTAATGTGAAATGCACAAAGAATCAATAAAAAGTTTTAATTTTTATATTAATGTACTTTTCACTATGGAAGCTTAATTTTGTCCTTATCTAATATGTCATATTAATGTTGATGTGTCTCTGTGTGTATATGTACATGTGTCAATGCAGGTGGTGGCAGAGATCAGAAGAGGCCTTCAGTTTCTCTGGAGCTAGAGTTACAGTTGAGCTGCCAGGCATGGGGAGTGGCAGTGGAATTCTCACTCTTAATGTCCAAGCCAATCTCTCTAACCCACCACCCTTTGATGCTATGTCAGCATTGTTTTGTTTCCCGGTGGCTCTCATTCATGGCTGCATGGTTCCTGGGTATGCATTTGTCAAGAATATTAATAACGCAAAAGCAATTGTGTAAGTCATCTATGTTTAGGGCATAATTTGTTTTATAAAAGCCTGCATTTGATTTTCTCAGGACGGACCTAAGATTAATGCCTGTCAGTGATAGCTGATTAAATTTAAGGTTGAAAAGCAAGTTCAAGGCTGAAATTTCACACAAAGTCTGATGTATTTCTAGTTTACTCTCCATGTTGATTAATGGGAAATTCTTCTGTAAATGGCTTCATTTGTTAGGATTTGATCCCTAGGGTGTAAATCATTGACATGAAGGTTTAACTTTCCCAAGATTTTAAATGGTCCCAGAAAAATACACACATTGTAACTATCCATTTCTCTACAATTCAGCGTTAAACTTGAGATGTCTTAATAGCTAATTGCTTCCAGCAAAAGCAGAGGCCAGCATAAATTACATTTAATTTTGACAGGAATTACAAAAGTGTATCTGTGTACTAACCATCTATCCACACTGCGATTAATATATCTGTCTACAATCCTCCACTGAACTGTCCTTCTACAGATTGGAGACTTTATAATTTGTAATATAATTAGGCATTTATTATCATAAATTCAAATAGCCACAAAGAATAGATCTGTATTCTGTATTCTTTGAGAGTCCAAAAAGTGTTATTAATATTTTATAATATTGCTTGCACTTTTTTGCATGCTAAAAATTGAACTGTGGACATCCAAAGTGCTCAGTGTGCACAGATTCTGGTATTATTCTCTGCTGGGAATTGAGAGTGAGGTCAAGACCTTGTACCTACCTGTTAGGCCTACACAACTAGTCATGATATTTGTGCCTTTCTTCCTTATTTTAAAGATCTAGTGGGTCCTTTTGAAACAAAGTCTCAGTCTGCAGCATAGGCTGCTCTTGAGTTCACTGCATAGCATGATTGTCCTGCAATTTATGGTGGTTCTGCTTCCTCAGTGTCTCAAGTGCGGGATTTAATCCTAATTCACCACACTGCTTCTTTTTAATATTTGAGACTGTGTCTCACAGTCATGCTGGCTTCACACTTCAGTTCTTCACATGCTTAGATTATGGAAATATGCCAGCATGTGAAGTTCTGTTTTCTTCTTTATTTCTTTTAAAGGAAAACTCTTACTATGTAGTCCAGGCCAACCTTGAATTGATGAGTCTCTTTCACCAGTTGCCTGACTGCTGGGATTACACATTTATTCTTCCACATTTGGATTATATTTCCTTTTATTAATGATTAGAAAAGGTAAATATAAGTCTTTTTTTTTTTTTTTTTTTTTTTTTTTTTTTTTTTTTTTTTTTTTTTTTTTTTTTTTTTTTTTTTTGGTTTTTCAAGACAGGATTTCTCTGTGTAGCCCTGACTGTCCTGGAACTCACTCTGTAGACCAGATGGCCTCGAACTCAGAAATCCACCTGCCTCTGCCTCCCAAGTGCTGGGATTAAAGGCATGCACCACCACTGCCAGGTCTAATATATGTCATTTTTATCAGTTTAAAAACTTTATTTCAGGGGCCTGAGAGATGACTTATCAGTTCGGAGCACTGGCCATTCTTCCAGAGAACCTGGGTTCAATAACGAGCACATGGCAACTCACAACTGTCTGTAACTTCAGTTCTAGGGGATCTGATACCCTCACACAGACATACATGGGGATAAAACACCAATGCACAAATAAAAAACCATTTAAAAATACTTATTTTACTGGGTGCTGGTGAGCAGTTGTGCACACCTTTAATTACAGTCCTGGGGAAGGAGAGGAAGCTGTATCTTTGTGAATTTCAGGCAGCCTGGTCAACAGAGTTAATTCTAGGAGAGACAGGGCTACACAAAGAAACCTTGGCTTGAAAACCAATAAATAAATAAATAAACGTGTGAATAAAATTAAATTTAAAAATCTTTATTTTAATTCCTAGGAAGAGTTTATCCTGTTCTTTTCTGGTATAAGACTATCTTACTTAAGACAAGATTATGAACTATTATCTGCTTTAGCAATATGTGTTATAGAGTACCACAAATTTTAATAAAGAAAACATGTATATTTAAAGACAACAAAGCAGCAATATCAAGACCTAAAATATTTTGATAATTAGAAGGAGAAGGAGAAGGAGAAATTACTAAGAAAGCAATTCTTGAAAGCACTATGAAACAAAGACCTCTACTACTGGATTTGGAGGGGCAGCATTTAAAGAATATTCTTTTTTTCTGATGAAATAATCTAATAGAGAATTCAACAAATGATCCAATACCGTTTCTACCCAGGTACAACATTTAGACTCTCTGTTGGATTTTAATAGCATATTGGGGAAACTCCCATATATGGTAACATTTGCCACGTTTTAGTTCCTCCCTTCCCTCCCTCCCTCCACGTCTTTTGCTGTAAATCCATCAAGGGCTGCCTGCTTGTGGACTGCTCCCAGTATTATAGTAATCACCAGCTCAACATATTCACTCTAAAAACTTAAATCAGCAGTTCCATCGCCGTGTCTTATATAAGAAACAGCAGAACCATTAACATAACACTTCGACAAAATAAACAGAACAAAACGTGCAGATTGTTTCTTCGCATCGCTATGATACCAGTAAAGATTTTCAAAGTAACTGTGAGAAAAACATGTTATGTGAAAATGCATGCAGCATCAGTAAAACCTTAAATCCAATACAGATTAAGAAAACACAAGCATTTGCAATTTGCCAATAGAAAGAAAATAGTAAGAATTTAAAGGAAAATTTTATTGAATATTAAAACCAAGGCTATTCCAAAAGTTCTCCTTTTCCAGCATAACAGAATCAGGGTCATGGAGTTGAAGACTGGGCATGACCGGCTTCAGGAATTTGAACTCATTTGTTCCAGTACCTCCTGTCAAACACACCTCATACTGGTAGTTCTGGGACAGGGTTCCAGTGCCAGTAATGTCCATCAAATGGCCAGGAAAGTGTCCCTCGGGCACAGAGCAGCCACCCAGAGAGGCCGTCCTGGCCCTCCTGCACAGCCTCACCCCCACAAACAGCAGCACAGACAAGAGGAAGAGAGAAGACACAGACGCCAAGGCAATGACCAAGTAGAGTGTTAGGGTGTCCTCTTCATGCGCGGGATTGCGCGCCACCTCTGGCAGAGGCAGGTAGGGCTGAGAGAAGCCATCCACCACTAGCACGTGCAGAGTAACGCTGGCAGAGCGAGGAGGCTCACCATTGTCCTTGACCACCAGCAGCAGCCTGTGCTTGGGCACATCGCGCTCGCTCAGCAGCCTGGTGGTGCGCACCTCGCCATTGTGCGCCCACACGCTAAACAGTCCAGGCTCAGTAGCCTTGAGCAGCTGGAATGACAACCAGGCATTCTGGCCAGAGTCGCGGTCCACAGCCACCACCTTGGTGACCAAATATCCAGGCTCTGCCGCCCTGGGCAGCAGCTCTGTGTAGGGTGCAGAGGCGTTCTGCAGCGGATAGAGCACTAAGGGCGCATTGTCATTATCATCCAGTACCACAACGCGCACCAGTGCCTGACTGCTGAGTGCAGGTGAGCCTAGGTCTGTGGCGCCCACGCGGAACTCAAAGGCCTTTAGGGCCTCGTAGTCCAGTGCCCTGAGTGCAAATAGCTGCCCGTTGTCAGCGTTAATGGAGATGAGCGAGTCGAGGGCCAGCTGCGGGTCGTGAGGTGGCAGCAGCGAGTAAGTGATGTGGGCATTGGAGCCAGAGTCTGAGTCTGTGGCACTGATGGTGCCTATGTGCAGGGCGGGGCTGTTGTTCTCATGCACAAACATGGTGTAGGAGGTTTGGGTGAAGGCAGGGGCGTTGTCATTGATGTCAGACACCTGCACTGTTATGGTGTGCTGGGTTGTGAGCCTGGGTGTGCCCAGGTCGGAGACTGTGATGGTGATGTTGTACTCAGCTCTGCATTCTCTGTCCAGTGCTTTTTCAGAAACTAGAGTGAAAAAATTCTTAAAGGTGGGTTTCAGAATAAATGGAAAGTCATCCTGAATAGAGCAAAGGACCCTTCCGTTGTCTCCAGAGTCTTGATCTCGGACACTGAATAGAGCGACCAGGGTCTCTGAAGCATTCTCTGGGATTGTCTTTGCAATTGATGATATGATCACTTCTGGTGCATTGTCATTTATATCTAATACTTTAACTGAAAGAGTGCATTTTGCTGAAAGTCCTCCACCATCTGTTGCTTGGATAGTTACAGAATAGGACTGTATTACTTCAAAATCCAGTAGTGATCTCAAATTGACTTCCCCAGATGTTGGGTTGATTTCAAAGGTTTTTCTAGTATCTTCTGTTGTGTGCAAAAATGAATATGATATTTTCCCATAATTTCCCATATCTAAATCTTTAGCAGAGATGTCAATAATACTGGAGCCAAGAGCCATGTCCTCTGGGACCTGCACCTCATAGAGACTCTGAGCAAACTCGGGAGCATTATCGTTGATGTCCAAGACCTTTATTACAATCAATGTTGTCCCAGACCTGGGTGGAGACCCACCATCCAATGCTGTAAGTGTAAATCTAAGCTCAGATTCTTCCTCATGATCTAAAGCTTTGTCCAGTACCAGCTCTGGATATATCTTTCCATCACCACTGTCATGAATTTTAACATAGAAATGAGAACTGTGGCCAATGCTGTAATCCTGTAGACTGTTGCTTCCTATGTCCAGATCTTGCACATTCTCAATTAAGAATGTGGCTCCGATGGAAGCGCTTTCTGGTATCTTAATAGTTATTTCCTTGTCTAGGAATGTAGGAGAGTGATCATTTATATCTCTGACGTGCAGCTCAGCTCTATAGAACTGTAAGGGGTTTTCCAGTACCACCTGAAAGGGCAGCACACAGGGCTGGGTGGAGCCACACAGCTCTTCACGGTCCACTCGCTCATTTAGGAGCATATCTCCAGTCAGCAAATTAAGGAGTAAATGCTTTTTATTATCATCTGACACTACTCTGGCCTCCCTGGAGGACAGCTCCGCGACCCCCAGCCCTAAATCCCTTGCCAGATTAGCCACAAAAGAGCCAACTTCTGCTTCCTCTGCTACAGAATAGCGCAAAGATTCAGTACTTGCCTGAGACAATCCCAGCAAAACAAAGAAAGCCAAGACTTGCCTTTTCTGCAGGAAGAAAGCCCTTCTGGTTCCCATGGTTCCTTCAGGTGACTTCTTTTACTCCAAAATTTAAATTCAGTCCCAAATTTGAGAGATAAAGATCCGATATTTCTATTGAAAATCCCTTGGCAGCTCTGTCGGTGAAGCTCCTGTAATACCTCCCTTCTCAATGAATCGGCTGTTCTCTGGTCCTTTGGATAGTGGAGCCCACAGGGCTGGCTGTGCTGTTTCATCTTATCCTATAGCGCCACCATGTGTCTCTGTGAATTTTTTCATTTAATATTTTTCTCCTAAGATTTTATGTCTATCTAGAATATTCGGATGCGAATTTCACAGAGATTATATTTATCTCTAAATATTCATCTATTATTTTTAAATATCGAAGCCTTTAAATTGTTATTACAAATCATTACCACAATAGACATGTACAATACTTCTTCAATATAGCTTATAACTCAGTCTGTTTGAGCTTTCCTGGTTTTCTACAAAATGTCTCATGTGGTTGGTTTGTTTGAATTAGAATTCAAACTGTATGAAATCATTAGTGCTTTGAATGTTTATTTCAAGACAATTCTTTAGTAGTTACAAATACTTACTTCCACTCAGGTAAATATTTGTTGGGATGAGTTCATTATGTAATTATAACACCATTACATTTTACACTTACACACACTCACACATGAATCAGGAAAAATACAAAACACACTACTTTTTTGTTAGTAGTGAACTTAAGACAAGGTAATATTAGATTTCTTGCTTTTATGTTAAAAACACAGTAAGGCATGGTGGTGCACACCTTCAATCCCAATGCTTGAGAGGCAGAAGTAGGGGACCTATAAGAGTCTGAGGTAAGCACGGTCTACATAGTGAGCTCCATGTCAGTGAGAGCTATGCAGGGAGACATTGTCTGAGGACACATACACACATATGCACACAAACATGTATTCATGTGCATATGGGAAGATATGTCACAGTAAGAAGACCTTTTAATGGAGTTTTCAGGGAATAAAAATTAACCAGCTAATAATTAAAGATATAACAATGCACAGATAAAGAATTACAGAAATGTCTTGAAGAGATATGTAACTGTGATCTAGGAAATGGATAATATTGAGGAACACCGAGTCATGGTTCTGTCACTCACTCTCTGTAGATCCGGACAAATTATATACCTCTGTCTCCTTATCTATAAATAGGATGCTGATAGTGTTGCCTCCAAGGGTTTTTGTCATAGAAATTAATAAGCTGACATTTGCAAAGTATTCAGAAGAAAATTAACTAAATGTCTGTTAAGAGAAAACAATTAAATTATTTGGCAGTACCTCAGTAGTGGCGTGAGTGTATGATATGCTTACTGAAGTCCTGGTTCAATCCCTATCTTCAAAATAAAATTAAATATAACAATCACAATGTAGCTGCCAAATTTCATTTATATTGAGTATGTACGACTTTCCCTTGTTACTAGGTATTGGGTATTATACATAATCCAGGAATAATTTAAAGTATGTGAGTAGGTGTGTGTAATTCATGGACAAGTGCTATTCTTATTTTAAAAAAATTGGTGTCTGTGAATTTCCTTGTACACAGGAAGGTATAACCAACATTCACTTATTTAAAAGAAAAAAGAAAAAAATTAGTATCTTTCCTAAAACAAAGAAGACTCTGAATTCAAAATCATTCTTTGAAAGACAGCAGAATTTAGAAAAAACAAAAAACAAAAAACAAACAAACAAACAACAACAACAACAAACAGCAGCAAATACGTCAAAGTCAAGAAGAAAGTAAATGTTAACATTGTCTATTGTATTTAAGATGGTATTTGTGGATGACCCTGACAGATGACTGCTAAAATATGTACCACCTCTACATGTACCCAAACACACAATCTGGTATTTTGAATGAGAATGCTCGCCATGAACTCTTATGTTTGAAACTTGGTCCCTACTTTGTAGAACTACTTGGGAAGGATTAGGAGATATGGCCTGGTTGGAGGAAGTGTGTCACTGGGGCTTCGAACACTCACACCATTCCTAGTGTTTTTCTCTCTGCTTCCAGTGAGCAGATCAAGATGTGAGCTCTCAGCTGTTCCTACCAGCAAACATTTGCTGTGCCATCATGGACTCTAACCCTCTGAAACTGTAAGTCCAGAGTTAAGCATTTTTTTGAAAAAGTTGCCATGATCATATTATCACAGCAATAGAAAAGTAACTAAGACACAGGTAACTTAGCTGACCTGCCTATCTGAGCCTTCTTGTGGTTTGGTTTGACCTTAGCAATTTTACGGATGGATTGACAACAGTATTTGCTACTGTTTTGTCTGGAACAGAAGAGTTCTGAATGATCATCTTTTCCCCAAGCCGTCTAGAACACAGGTATGACAGCGAGAAGTTGCAGCCATACAGACTATTAGTTTGCCATAGACAATGCTGGAGCAGTCATTTGGAGTGGAATCTGAGTCTAGAAGAACCGCAGGGCAAAGCTGCTCCCTTTGTACAACCATTTCCCTGATACTGTCACACAAAAGAGAAAGACTTTACAAAGCACTGTACAGTCGCATCTCTTTGTTTTGGTGATATAATATTATTTAGTGTCTATAGACATTATTTATGACCTTTAAAATAGAGTTTTCAGTAGAATGGCTGCAAATAAAATGAAACTACCCTTGCTTAATGTAAAAGTAACTTTTATTCACCAGATGTAATTGTCTGTTCAGAGACTTACTGCTTAAAAGCTCACATTCTAGATTGGTTAGTTACTTTTATATGGACATAGAAGCTCCAGAAGTGAAGTTTTGGTAATTCTCCACTAGAGTTAGGAAACACAATTCCTTCAAAAAATAGAGAAGTCTTGATGCTCATATGTTTGGAAAAGCTTGAAGCAACAAGACAATTACCTGGACCTTCTGTTGTATCTGCTCTGTAGGATTCTTCTGCCTGGGTGGTTTAGAGAAGACCTAGCTTGCTTGGAATCATAGGCTTCTATATGTTCTTCATTGCTTTGAACATCTTTTTGAAATAGAGACATCATAGTATCTCACACACTTGAGCTATATACAGTTCAGGGCAAAAACCATTATAGGCTGGTCCTTCTCTACACAAGATGAAAGTCTCTCCTCTGTGGTGGTTTGAACTTTTTTTTTCAATTAGAACATGTCACGTTCATATATTAAAAAATGTAGTCATCAAACTTTTGGATGCTGCTCTTCAGTGGAGTCTGAGACAGACTCAGTGGCTTATGACCATAGCAGGAAATTCAAGCAATAGAGTAAGAAAGGAAATTTCAGACCCACAGTACTAAGTACTTTTCCTATTAGATTTGAATGATGCATAATACACACAGCAAATGTGTGTGCTTGTGAATTAATACTAAGTGCACATTCATTTATTTCATGGAGAACATAAGCAAACATATTATCTCACAGGCTTGGTTTCTCCTGTTCAAACTATTGTTTAGGTGCCTATTCTTATACCTGGCTCACATTCTGTTCTTGTAAGTTAGTGAGACATTTGTAAAATTATGATTTCAAGATTTTATAAGTAACCACAATGTCTATGTGCCTCTGCAGTCACCTTTCAGGACACATAAGGTAGTAAGAAGCTCATCACCACCTTTCCCCATGTGTTTATTATGTGTTTTGATCTACTGGGGATCTATCACTGAGCTGTCCCCAGTCCCACTATGGACTCCTTCTCAACAAGCCTAATGGTTGTATCACAGTATAGATTTTCCAATACAATCAATATATTCAATAGTAACAAACATTAAAAAATTAAACTAGGGTGCTTTAAACAATAAACTTACTTGAAAATAGCACTCATAATAAACCACAAGAAAAACTCGAAAAGGAGAGTCAACAAAAAATATACTTGAAAAATTTAACTACTCCTAAAATGGTCTGTTTATTTCATCATAAGCAAAGGTGCAGGTGAAAATGCAACTGGAAAAGACAGATGGCAAGGGGAGCAGGGTAAATTATTTACAAGTTAGGTCATCACAGAGAATGCGCTACAAAAAAATTACCATCTTATTACAAGCTCTGGCATAAGTTGAAAAGTGGGAGGGACATAATGCAAACACTAGATTTGAAGATCATGCAAATTCGGAGAAATACATATTAGCATGGAATAGCCATAAAATGAACCACAGCATCAATTACAGTCACTAAATAACCCAAAACTATTGCGCAAAGTAGGACTTTCCTCCATTTCTTTCCCAGGGAACTGGGGTTGTAAATTGGGAGAAACTGGCTTCAAGAATCTGAACTCATTTGTCCCACTACCTCCCATCAGACACACCTCATACTGGTAGCTCTGGGACAGAGTCCCCGCACCGCTAATATCTACGAGATGATCAGGAAAGTGCCCCCCAGGCACAGTACAGCCACCCAGAGAGGCTGCCCTGGCCCTCCTGCACAGCCTCACTCCCACAAACAGCAGCACAGACAGGAGGAAGAGCGAAGACACAGCCGCCAAAGCAATAACCAGGTACAGAGTGAGCACATCGTCAACATCCTGCACGGAGTCCCGCGCCACCTCTGGCAGAGGCAGGTAGGGCTGGGAGAAACCATCCACCAGTAGCACTTGAAGCATAACGCTGGCAGAGCGCGGAGGATAACCATTGTCCTTGACCAGCAGCAGCAGCCTGTGCTTGGGTGCATCGCGCTCGCTCAGCAGCCTGGTGGTGCGCACCTCGCCATTGTGCGCCCACACGTTGAACAGCCCGGGCTCCGTAGCCTTGAGCAGCTGGAATGACAGCCAGGCATTCTGGCCAGAGTCACGATCCACAGCCACCACCTTAGTGACCAGGTAGCCGGGCTCCGCTGCCCTAGGCAGCAGCTCCGTGAAAGGTGCAGAGGCGTTCTGCAGCGGGTAGAGCACGAAGGGGTCATTGTCATTGTCGTCCAGCACCACCACGCGCACCAGAGCCTGGCTGCTGAGCGCGGGCGAGCCTTGGTCTGTAGCATCCACGCGGAACTCGAAGGCCTGCAGGGCCTCGTAGTCCAGTGCCCTCAGCGCGAACAGTTGCCCGTTGTCTGCGTTAATGGAGATGAATGAGGCGAGGGTCAGCTGTGAGTCGTGAGGAGGCAGCAAGGAGTAGGTGATGTGGGCATTGGAGCCAGAGTCTGAGTCTGTGGCACTGATGGTGCCTATGTACAGGGCGGGGCTGTTGTTCTCGCGGACGAACAGGGTGTAGGAGGTTTGGGTGAAGGCGGGGGCGTTATCGTTGATGTCAGACACCTGCACTGTTATGGTGTGCTGGGTTGTGAGCCTGGGTGTGCCCAAGTCAGTGACAGAAATGGTGATGTTGTATTCAGCTCTGCTTTCTCTGTCCAATGCTCCCTCCGTTTCTAAGTGGTAGTAATTTTCAATAGAAGATTTTAGCACAAACGGGAGATCCTCTGGAATAGTACAAACCATCTTGCCATTCTCTCCTGAGTCCTTGTCTCGAATACTAAAAATCATAACTAAACTTTCTGCGGTATTTTCTGGGATTGGACTGATAAATGATGACACAGCGATTTCAGGGAAATTGTCATTCACATCCATCACCTGAATTCTTAGTGTAGATTTCCCAAAAAGTCCTCCCCGATCTGTAGCCTTAATGATTATTGAGTAGGATTCAATGGCTTCAAAGTCCAAATAGCCTATTAAACTTATTTCTCCAGAGTTTTTATTAATCGTGAATGTTTTTCGAATATCATCCGATGCATGAAAAAAGGCATATGATAGTTCACCATTAATTCCCGAGTCCAAATCCCAAGCCGATGCAGTGATAATCAGTGACCCAGGCCTGCTATTCTCTGAAATTGTCACTTCATAGAACATTTGGTCAAACTCGGGGGAGTTGTCATTAATATCTATGACTTCCACTCGAACCAAGGCAGTCCCAGACCTGGGTGGCGTCCCTCCATCCAATGCAGTCAGGATGAGACTGAACTCAGACTGCTCCTCGTAATCCAGCGCCTTGTCCAAAACTAACTCTGGGTATCTCCTGCCGTCGGGATTAACTCTCATTGTGACGTGGAAATAAGAGCTCTGGCTTACCACGTAGCTCTTAACAGCATTGATTCCTACATCTAAATCGGTCGCACTTTCTAATAAGAACACAGCACCAACAGGACTGTTTTCTGGAATTTCTAAAACCATTTCTTTTTCCAAGAATACGGGGGAGTTGTCATTTACATCCATGACCTGAAGCTCAACTTGCAAAATCTTTAAGGGGTTTTTCAGTAACACCTGGAAATGGAGCACACAGGGCTCAGTGGAGCCACACAGCTCCTCACGGTCTAGCGGTTCGATTAGAAGCAAATCTCCTGTATTTATGTTCAATTGCAAAGGCAATTTATTGTCATTAGAGGCCACTTGAGCGCCTCGTGCAGACAGCTCACCCACCTGGAGCCCCAGATCCTTTACCAAATTCCCTACCAAGGCCCTACTCAGCGTTTCCTCCACCACTGAAAGTCTCCCAGCCTCAGAATGTGCTTGAGACATTCCTAGGAAAACAAAGAGAAGCAGGACTTGCCTTGTCTGCAGATAGTGTCCCCCTCGGTTTTCCATAGTTCCTTTCCAGGTTTCTGGCAGAATCACTTCTGCTCCACCACACTCTTCTGTAAAACGTGCCCCTTGATTTGTCCTCAGAACCGGAAGGATAAATGGTTTCTACATAGCACTCTCATGGCTTGTTTTTTCTAGTTTTCCGTGCTCACTTGGGCTGTGTCTGCGGCATTTAATGTAATTTTTTTCCTTTAACATTATCCTGCAGCGCCACCATGTGTCTTCACAGGTTTTCACAGTTTGATGAATGCTACTTAAGTTTCATTCACATCAAATTTCTCTCAGAGACAAATATTTATTATGTGGTGACTAGTATATTTTTCATTAGTGTTCTTTATGGTTCATGATGATGTTAGTGTTTGTTTTAAAGCCCATGGTATCTCAGGAGTATAACATTGTTAAGTTTAACACAAATCTTTACCACTTGGCTTTGGTTAGGTAGAAAAGGGAAAGAGAAAGTGTCTACGGAACATTTCAGAGGTTATCCTTGGATTATGAAACTGGATTAGCCAGGAGATGGTACACGTTAAGGAATATATTATAGAAATCCATAGTTTAGTTCCAGTTTCTTACAAGTGACAATTCAGTAAGTGGTGCACAATACAAATGTGTTGTTTTGAGTAAAGGACACTCATACTCCTAAAGCTGACCTCCCCCAGGTTCCCAAAATATTCTGCCAACAACACACAGCAGTTCAGGGAGGAGAAATGTAGAAATTTGCTTTCCTAAAGAAAGCAAAAATGTAATCTTTGAATGAAACCAATTAATGCTATGTTTCTGCTAATGAAGCAATATATGATTACTTGAGTACAGTATTATAGGAAGAGCTTTTAGTGACAGAGCCTATTCTGTGCTTGCTTCATCCCAACTAATATCACCTCTGAAACTTGGAGGGATTTTAGCCCTAACTGGAATTCACGATTGCCACTGAAGGAGGAGAGAGACTGTTGGGAATAAATGCTAGGAGCTCATCAATGATATCCACTACCAAAAGTTTCAAAAGTACCCCAGGAATGAATGAAACCGTTCCACTTGAAAACTGTTAATTTGAGTTGAATGTTTTAAAATGTAAGTTCTATATATGGTTGGAAAATAAACCAGCACAAAAGAGAAAAACTGAAAGGTAGGTGGCCTGGATATATGCACAGTTATCTTTTCATCTTTAAAATACCCATTAAGCTGATAGAAAAGTAACAATATTGAGAACTCACAAAATTAAAGCACACAGGAAGTTCATATGTGTTTAGTGATAGAAAGCAATCGGAAGAAACTCTCTATGAAGCTCTAGGAAAGGCTAAAAGTCCATCACCGGAGAAAGGGCAATTAACACGTTTGTCTGACAGAATAGCATTCACATTCCAGATTCAGTGAAATGAGAAGATTAAAGTTAATCTTGAGATGAACAAGTTATTAATTGAAACTGTATTTACAGCAGTATTGAATTCTCAATGTCTACAGAGACAGAAAAGTCACTCATGGTAGAGAATGGATACTTGATTTGAAGAGTTCAGCAAACTTCCTCTAGTTTTTGACTTTGAAGTCATGCAGAACAAAAGTAGAACTTTAGATTTTTAGATTTAGATTTTTGAATAGTGAGACTTCAAGTCTCTTCTCAAGCAATATTCTTGGACTGTAGAACACAAGGTGTGTGGTTGACACATAATCTCACACATTATTTATTCCAGAATTTTAACCTGAAAAGTGTGAAAGCTCAAATAAATTCTTATACTTACTGATGTGGCTCTGCCTAGGAAAGAACTCTGCCTTAGCATGGTGACATTAGAATGAAGTCTTGCCATCCATGCCTCGATCACAGAGGGCTGATACCCAGTGATTTAATGCAGAATTCTTCATTATGAGAAAACAGCCAAGGACTACATGATATTTTAGAGGATATCTAAGATATGAAGTAGAAAGGCCCAAACCAATGTCCATGACCATAAAGATAGTTCGTGAGTAAAACACTTTCTTTTTTTTTTTTTTTTTTTAAAGATTTATTTATTATTATATGTAAGTACACTGTAGCTGTCTTCAGACACACCAGAAGAGGGCGTCAGATCTCATTATGGATGGTTGTGAGCCACCATGTGGTTGCTGGGATTTGAACTCAGGACCTTCAGAAGAGCAGTCGATGCTCTTAACCGCTGAGCCATCTCTCCAGCCCCCAAGTAAAACACTTTCTATGCGAACCTGGATCTGAGTTTGATCTCTAGTGTCCATGTAAAAAGCAAATGCAATACTGCACATCCTTAATCAAAGCATAGACAGTAGATGTAGACAAGAGAATCACCAACACACACACACACACACACACACACACACACACACATCAGTACAACTACAAAACAAAAAGAAACAAGAGGAAATGTTTGATTAATATCCCCAGAAAAATGAAATCTAAGAAACAAATGTTTACTTATATCTTCCTTGATTCTTTGTGTTTCAAATACAGGTACCCATTTCATGTTAATAACATGTGTATGGAGTATATGTTGTTGTTATTATAAGAGAAATGATGGGTTAGAGCTGGGGCATATTGGGTTGTATATGCCTGTAGTTTCAATACACAAGAGGCAGAGGCAGAAAGATTGCAAATTGGAGGCTATCCTGACTATGTAGTTGAGACCCTGATTCAAAGTTGAAAAAGGCAACAAAACAGATTAGGAGTAAGTATCCCTTACAAACTGTATAATTTTGGTAAATTTCTTCAACTTCTGTGACTCACTCTTAATTTTTAAAATGACAATATAAACTAATAATACTGTACAACAAATCTTCATAATATAGTCTAAGGGGGTAAATTACAGATAGGAAAAATATTACACTTCCAATTCGTACTGTTCAAAAAATAGCAAAACTAAAAAACTTTTAAATGTATTTATCTACAAAAAAGCAAGCTTACAAATAAAGATTGAATGATTAAATGAGCAGTGCAAGAAAGTAGAACAGGGAGCAAATAGAACAGAAATACAAGATGAAATGAGCTTAGGGTCTTATAGAACTCTTCTAGTCAGTCAAATATTTAATCAAGATTTTTAGAAAATACAAGTGAGATATTATAGCAAACTAAAATGAGTTTTTCCTGAATTGAGAATCTTAACATTGACAGGACATATCCTCATGAACAGTTTAACAAAGAAATAGTCACAGCTACGGTATTCTCAGACTACAGAGGGTAAGTTTTCCAATGTTTCCAGAATGAATGGGAAAAAATTGCAGAAAAGAGATAGGCTTTAAAATGGAATTGTCCTGGTGAAAGGTAATTCTACACAATTAAGAAAAGGAAAAGTGCTTTTTAACTTTGAGGGAGAAAATTTCAAATTATACTTTTATACCCAGTCAAACTATCAATCAAATGAAAAGATTGCTTCACTATGTAAAGTATCAAAAGTTGTTTTATTTCTCCTCAGTATCTCTGAATCTATTTTAATGACATTGTTTGTCATCTAAGTAAGAAAGTAAACTCAGAAATGATACTGGGTCCTATAAAAGTTGTCAGTGTGGGAAAAGTATTAAAGCATGGCAGTCATAAGGTAGACAGTCTAAAAGAACATTATGAATGAAATTTCCCTAGTAAAGAAACAGTTAATTTTTATCTTATATATTTGAATATTTGAAGGCAAGAAGTTAATATTCAAGAGGCATATGATTAAAAAACAGCAGTGAGAAAATAGAGTACAGCTCAAGGTAACCTACTTTGATTCATCACTTAACATGGAAAGACAGGGGCAGAAAAATCACTAGCAGTAAATAGAAATAAATCCAAATCTAAAACAGCAACTATTAGCTCTGGGAAAATGTTTCCAATAAAGAAAATGTAACCATACTCCACTACTAAGTATGTATACATAGGAAACCGTACAGGTGGACATTAATATTAGTTTTACTTCATCTAGGAGGCCTTGTGTATGAGCCTAGAAACCCAAAGAAACAAAACTGACAACATTTTATGATTAAAGGGAAATGGGCCCCTTTTGTATGTGTGTCTATTAATGTGAAATAAGGACTGTAAAAAGTGGGTAACACATAAAAGTTGACTATAAAGATAAAGCAGTTTAAACACACCATCTGGAAGTAGATCAAATTTGAAGAGAACAACTGTGTAGAAAAGAACTGGAGATAAAATTTATTTTCTCTGTAGCCTTTAATTTACTTCAATTTTTAGATTTGACAATAAAGTTTCAATATAACATGAAAATTATCTTTCTGACAGACCATCAATATTGTCACACAAAATTTAAATGTGCTCAAATTTATGTTGATTTTCATGCAGACTATAACATTGTATTAGCATTATATGACACAATCTGTTGTATATGTCACCAAGAATGAACATAAAAGCGAGCTCTTACTGGGTGGTGGTGACACACAAGTTTAATCCCAGCATTTGGGCTGCAGAGGCAGGTGGATCTCTGTGAGTTTGAGGCCAGCCTGGTCTGCAGAATTAATTCCAGGACAGCCAGGTCTACATAGAGAAACCCTGTTTTGAAAAAAAAAAAAAAGAAAAGAAAAAGAAAAAAGGAGAAAGAGCTCTTCACATGATCTTAGCCAAAAGGCTGAGAAGCGATGAGAAAGAACGCTTAAGGAATATGGGAATTAAGGGCAATGAAATAGCCATGTTAAGAAAGCAGCATGGGACACTCGCTTGGAAAAGGAAGGGAACCAGTGGGACAACAAGAGTTAGGAATGAATGAGACCAAAGCATGACATCAAGTGTGCAGAAGTCACTAATCAGCATGCTGGCACAAAAATTATCAGAACACTCAAAATCATAAACATGTCAAGGGACTTGTAAGGGAGGAAGGGAAGTAATAGGGGCTGCAAGGGGATTAATCAAGAGGTTATAATAAGCAGAATGCTCGACGCAGATGCATGAAACTGCCGAAAGTGGACTCAGTGAAAGTTAAAAGAATATACAGCTTTAAAAAGTGAGCACAAAGCATGCCTGGCTGGAGATAGAGCTCAATGGTGGAGCATTTGCTTAGCGTGCAAAAGGCTTGGTTAATCCTTAGCAACAAAAGAAAACAAAACAACAACAAAACCCAAATCCTCAGTTTTCTATACTGAGAAATGAAACCAAATTATCGTGCATATGAAAGAATCAAAACCTCAAATTTAAAGAGGCAATACTCTACTAGAAAGAAAAGAAAAAACATAAACAAACAAACAACCCAAGCATGAAACAACCACTAAAGTACTAAAGTAAAAACACTGTAAAAATCTAAATGTGACTGACTTGGAAGTTGAAAACGAAGTTAGTTTTGCTGTGTAGCAACTACTATACAACTAAATTAATATTCATATGGCTGTATTATATATTAAATGGAATGAAACGTTACTCAAAATTAAATTAGAAACTTCAAAATGTGGGATTTTCATCACTATTGCCCTGGGAACCATAAGCATGAACTTCAGGGTAAATCGGTTTCAAGAACTTGAAATCACTGGTACCAGAGGACCCTCCCATTAGACACACCTCATATTGGTAGCTCTGAGACAGTGTTCCTGTACCGCTGACGTCCACAAGGTGGCCAGGAAAGTGTCCTTCAGGCACGGAGCAGCCACCCAGAGAGGCCGCCCTGGCCCTCCTGCACAGTCTCACCCCCACAAACAGCAGCACAGACAAGAGGAAGAGAGAAGACACAGATGCTAAGGCTATGACCAGGTACAGCGTGAGCACATCCTCTTCCCCTTGAGTGGGGTTGCGCGCCATGTCAGGAAGAGGCAGATAGGGCTGAGAGAAGCTATCCACCAGCAGCACATGCAGTGTTACACTGGCAGAGCGCGGGGGGTCTCCATTGTCCTTGACCAGCAGCACCAGCCTATGCTTGGGCAAATCGCGGTCGCTCAGCAGCCTGGCGGTGCGCACTTCGCCATTGTGCGCCCACACGCTGAACAGCCCGGGTTCCGTGGCCTTGAGCAGCTGGAATGACAGCCAGGCATTCTGGCCAGAGTCGCGGTCCACAGCCACCACCTTGGTGACCAGATATCCGGGCTCTGCAGTCCTGGGCAGTAGCTCGGTATAGGGAGCCGAGGCGTTCTGCAGCGGGTAGAGCACGAAGGGGTCATTGTCATTGTCGTCCAGTACCACCACGCGCACCAGAGCCTGGCTGCTGAGCGCGGGCGAACCTTGGTCTGTGGCGCCCACGCGGAACTCGAAGGCCTGTAGGGCCTCATAGTCCAGTGCTCTCAGCGCGAACAGCTGCCCGTTGTCTGCGTTGATGGAGATGAGCGAGTCGAGGGCCAGCTGCGGGTCTTGGGGCTGCAGCAGAGAGTAGGTGATGTGGGCATTGGAGCCAGAGTCCGAGTCTGTGGCACTAATGGTGCCTATGTGCAGAGCAGGACTGTTGTTCTCATGGACGAACAGGGTGTAGGAGGTTTGGTTGAAGGCAGGGGCGTTGTCATTGATGTCAGACACCTGCACTGTTATGGTGTGCTGGGTTGTGAGCCTGGGTGTGCCCAGGTCGGTGACGGAGATGGTGATGTTGTACTCAGCTCTGCTCTCTCTGTCCAGTGCCCCTTCTGTCATTAGGATGTAAAAATTGTCTACAGAAGGTTTTAGAAGGAAAGGCAGATTGTCTTGAATGTAGCAAACCATTTTTCCATTCTCTCCAGAGTCTCTGTCGTTAATCTTAAAAACTGCCAGCACGGTTTCAGGTGAGTTCTCAACAACTTCGTTGACAAGTGATGACATGATCAGTTCAGGGGGGTTGTCATTAATGTCTAAAACCCGAACTAAAACTGTACATCTCGCCGAAAGGCCCCCACCATCAACTGCCTGTACATTTAACTTATAGGACTTTATGAACTCATAGTCAAGCAAGGCTCTGAGTGAGATTTCTCCAGAGATAGGATTAATTTGAAAGGTTGCTCGAATATCTTCGGAAGCATCAAAAAATGAATAGCGTATTTCTGCATTGGCTCCGGAGTCTACATCTTCTCCGGTGACTTTTATGACAATAAGGCCTACTGGACTGTTTTCTGGAGCCTGGGTTTCATAAAGTTCTTGGGGAAACTGTGGGGCATTATCATTGACGTCCATGACCAGAATATGTATAGTGGCTGTCCCAGACCTGGGCGGAGATCCGCCATCAAGTGCTGTGAGTGTTAAGCTGAACTCTGGCTGCTCCTCCCAATCAAGAGCTTTGTCTAGCACGAGCTCTGGATATATCATCCCTTCATCGCTGTCACGAATGGTAATATGAAAAAAAGAGTTGGGGCTGATGGTGTAGTTTTGGATGCTGTTCTGTCCGCCATCTGAGTCTTGTGCCCTTTCTAATCGAAATGTTGTCCCCACAGCTGTGTTTTCTAGTATTTTTAAAATCATCTTTTTGTCCTGGAATATGGGTGAGTGATCATTTATATCCAGAATTCTCAGCTCAGCCCGGTAAATCTGAAAGGGGTTATCCATTAAAATTTGGAAATACAGCATGCAGGGCTCTGTGGGCCCGCACAGCTTCTCCCGGTCCAGTTTCTCATTTGTGAGCAAATCTCCAGTGTGAGAATCCAGAAACAAGTGCTGTTTGTTATCATCAGAAATCACCCTAGTTCTCTTTGCAGCCAGCGCTTCCACCCCTAACCCCAGATCCTTTGCTAGATTCGCCACAAATGATCCCCTTTCTGTTTCCTCAGTCACTGAATAACGTCCAAACTCAGAACCTGCCAAACACAGTCCCCCAAACAGGAAGAGAAATAGCACTTGCCTTTGTCTGAGGAAGCGTGATCCTCTGGCTGCCATTGCTTCTTCTTTTCTTACTACAGGTCTCAGCCACAGCTCCCAGCAGTCATACACCTCAGATGTTCCACCTAGCTGGAAGGATCTAGGATATATTTTTCCTTCTTCAGTCGTGAGGAGCCTCGGCTTCTCCCCCCAGAGGTCAGGATTTTGCTTTCTTTTTTTTTCTTTTAACGTCTAGCGCAGCCTCATTTTAATTTCCCTTGCATTTCTTTAGCCTGCAGCGCCACCATGTGGTACCAACAGATTAAAAACGGTTGTATCCAATTTTTGTGTCCAACATACATCCTTATGAAATATTTCCTTAGCATGTTATTTTGGTTTCTCATTTCTCCTTTTGCTTGATTTTTGAAAATAATGTTGAGATAGATATCCCTTCATACTGGTTCCTCACAGCTTCATGGGAAAGTTAAAAATTTAACGGCTGAATACAAGGATTATAACAGTAACTTTGTTTCAATGCTGTATTGAACTCCATGCTAATTCTATTTTGTCTCTGACACCTGCTTATGCAAACAAACGGGAAAATGTGAACATGTCTTCTTCATAGTTCTGGAAACAAGGGCACAGGAACACAGGGAACGTGCAAAAGAAATCTGTTTCACACGTTTTTCGGAAAACTTATTCCAACTCTATCACATTCCCTAAACAGACGCACCTCTTTGCAGCCATAACTGAGCAATCATGCTGCCCCGATCTGTGCCTCAGTATGTACATGACCGTGACTTATGCACACCCCCTGTTTATTATGTAATTAGCATAGCTTCCAGCTTTATCAGAATCTACCTTTCCTTCTATATGTGACCAATTTGGACAGGACCTGTACCTTATCTCTGGTTGGACAATCATTCAGTCACTACTATTTATTGAATCAAATAATATAATGCAGAAATGAACTGTGAGGAGGGCAGGGAGCCCATGTCCTCCAGCACCTACCATCTGAAAAGCACACTAGTTCATTTTCTTATACTTTGGAAGTTCTGTTGCTTTCCTTTTATTTGTCTTTATTTTCTTAAAACAGCCTTCATCTATAGAGTTAAAGAAAAGCCTTACCTTTGTTTAAATGTCCCTCTAAGTGAAATTCAATACAATATATTTGCTGTGCCTTAAATACAGACCAGAACTATGACAAACTGGTAACATTGCTGAAAGCAAGGATATATCGATAAAATATCTTCCTCAATTTTTTTTATTCAAAGGCCTACAATGCTCTAATTTTCCCACTATAAACAAGTGACATAGATTAAACCTTAGAATGTGTATGGGAAAAAGATTAGATAAAGCCCCAAATCCAATTTCTGTTGAATAGAAAAATCACACCATCTACTTGATGATAAATATGCATTGTTTATTCAAAAGAGTGTGACTGGACTGTAAGTCATTGAAAACTCAACGTGATCTCTAGGCTTTCATGCAGAATTAAAAGAAAAAATTAAATACTTCTATTTGATGTCTTAGAATGCCAAAATTGCCTTGATTCTCGCAAATGTAGGAACTTCTACACAAACTCAATATCTTACAATATTATTCTTATATTCAGGTTGACTAGATACTTGTATTACTTATGACAGGAATAGATTTTTAAATCAAGGTATATAAACAAAGAAAAATAAAACTATAAAATGCTAACATAGCTTAAGACAACTATTATACGTAATAAAAATCAAAGGTGGCTAATCAACAAGACTGGCAGTATAGAAAGGAAATAGAGAAATGTCAATTATTACATATGTATAGAGTGTGCAGCACAGTATTTTAGTAATTCAAGAAGTCTAGGAACAGAACACCTACGTAAAACATGGAGAGCAAACGAGGAAGGAAAACAAAATGGTAGAAAAGTTTTAGCGAACACATTAACTGCAGATAAAACCTTTTGATTTTCTGAGATCCTATGAAAAATCCTGTGAGACATATATGAGTAAAACCAAACTTGTGGCATTAGACCTAAGCCTGAAAAAGTATAGGTAAAGTGAAAATTAAAATTGTTGCTAGTCACAGGTGAGCAGATGTTAGCTAATCAACAAGACAATATTGGGAAGTAAATACTGTTAAGTAGCTTTCTGTTAATGATGAAATCCAAAACTATTCTGGAGTGTGGAATTGCCCTCTATTTTTTTACCAGAGCACTGGTCTAGAGAGCTAGGAAGAACTGGCTTTAAGAAGTTAAACTCGCTGGTCCCAGAAGAATCTCCCATTAGACATACATCATACTGGTAGCTCTGGGACAGGGTCCCCATACCTCTGACATCCACGAGATGGCCAGGAAAGTGGCCCTCAGGCACAGAATAGCCACTCAGAGAGGCCGCCCTGGCCCTCCTGCACAGCCTCACCCCAACGAACAGCAGCACAGACAAGAGGAAGAGAGACGACACAGATGCCAAGGCTATGACTAGGTACAGTGTTAGAGCGTCCTCGTCGTGCGCAGGGTTGCGTGCCACTTCTGGCAGAGGCAGGTAGGGCTGAGAGAAGCCATCCACCACTAGCACATGCAGAGTGACACTGGCAGAGCGCGGAGGATCGCCATTGTCCTTGACCAGCAGCACCAGCCTGTGCTTGGGCACATCACGCTCGCTCAGCAACCTGGCGGTGCGCACCTCACCATTGTGCGCCCACACGCTGAACAGCCCAGGCTCCGTGGCCTTGAGCAGCTGGAATGACAGCCAGGCATTCTGGCCTGAGTCGCGGTCTACAGCCACCACCTTGGTGACTAGGTATCCGGGCTCTGCCGCCCTGGGGAGCAGCTCAGTGAAAGGTCCAGAGGCGTTCTGCAATGGGTATAGCACGAAGGGCGCATTGTCATTGTCGTCTAGCACCACAACGCGCACCAGAACCTGGCTACTGAGCGCGGGCGAGCCTCTGTCTGTGGCGCCCACATGGAACTCGAAGGCCTGCAGGGCCTCATAGTCCAGCGCCCTGAGCGCAAACAGCTGCCCGTTGTCCGCGTTGATGGAGATGAGCGAGTCGAGGGCCAGATGGGGGTCGTGGGGCGTCAGCAGGGAGTAGGTGATGTGGGCATTGGAGCCTGAGTCTGAGTCTGTGGCACTAATGGTGCCTATGTGCAGGGCGGGGCTGTTGTTCTCACGGACCAACAGGGTGTATGAGGTTTGGTTGAAGGCAGGGGCGTTGTCATTGATGTCAGACACCTGCACTGTTATGGTGTGCTGGGTTGTAAGCCTGGGTGTGCCCAGGTCCGTGACAGAGATGGTGATGTTGAATTGCTCTCTTTCTTCCCTGTCAAGTGCTCTCTTGGTCACTAAAGTGTAAAAGTTCTTTCCTGAAGATTTTAGAAGAAAGGGAAGGTCTTCCTGAATGGAGGCAATCATTTTTCCATTGTTTGCTGAGTCAGGATCTCTAACACTGAAAACAGCAACTACCTCGTCCGGGGAGTTTTCTGGGACTGGACTGGTAAGCGCAGATAGCATCACTTCTGGGGCATTGTCATTCACGTCCATCACCTGCAGTAACAGAGTGCATTTTCCTGACAGACCTCCCCCGTCCGTGGCCTTGATATCCACTTCATAAGAAGGAATAGTTTCAAAATCCACCTCTTTTTGTAGGCGAATTTCCCCGGTTACAGGGTTTACTTCTAACATTTTGCTAATATCTTCTGAAGGCTGAGAGAGTGCGTACAATACTTTTCCATAATTTCCACTGTCTAAGTCATTGGCTGAGACTGTGAGTACCAGAGAGCCGGTGGGGCTGTTCTCGGGAATTTGCACTTGGTATGTTGACTGCTGAAACTTGGGTGCATTATCGTTGATGTCCACTACTTCAATGAGAACCTGTGCCGTCCCAGACCGGGGAGGAGAGCCACCATCCAAAGCTGTCAGAGTTAACCTCAGCTCAGGTTCCTCCTCTCGATCCAGTTCTTTCTCCAGCACCAGCTCTGGGTACTTCCTGCCATCACTGCGGTTGCGGGTTACAACCAGGAAATGAGAGTTTGAGCTGAGCCTGTAGGTCTGGATAGTGTTGATTTCTACGTCTGAGTCCAGAGCATTATTTAATGGGAATGTATTTCCCAGAGCACTGTTTTCTGGTATTCTCAGTATCATTTCTCTTTCGCTGAACACTGGAGAATAGTCATTTATGTCCACCACCCTCAGTTCAGCCTGAAATACTTCTAAAGGATTTTCCATTAACACTTGAAAGTGTAGAACACAAGGCTCAATGGGGCCACATAGTTCCTCTCGATCCAGTTTCTCATTTATGAGCAAATCTCCAGACTGAACGTTGAGCTGCAAATGCTCTTTGTTTTCCTGGGAAATGATCCGAGCCCTGCGGCTGGATATCTCTGACAGCTCCACCCCCAGATCTTTCCCAAGATTTGCCACAAAGGAGCCTCTCTCTCTTTCTTCCTCTATGGAATAGCGGCCCAGTTCTGCCCCTGTCCCAGACACACTCAGCAAAACAAAGAAAGCCAGAACTTGCCTTTGTCTAAGATCGCACATCCATGCAGTCTCCATGGCTCTTTTCCTCAGTCTTTGCTTCACAGGAGCTTCGCATAAGCCCAGGATTGTGATAGCACTATCTCACAGTCCAGAACGTCAGGACCAAGTCTCCAAACAGAATATTTAAGGTTTCACACTCGCCTATGCTTTGGCTGAAAAAGGCACACCTTTTGCTTCTAGGTGGTGAGAAACTGACCCTGACAAGGATATTACAGAAGCAATTTCTATGCGCTGTCTTCTTAACCTGCAGCGCCACCGTGCGGTCTCATGGAGCCTTACATTTTCAGATTTAAAAGGCAAAATTCTCCAGGACCTGTGGACTAAATTATGTAACGTGACTCGCTGGCTTCTGTTTCTAAATTCACCATTCAACATTTAACCTGAGAACATGCATTGAGGGGTAAAGATGTCTCAAAAATAACGTGGGGACAGTTTTGCACACATATATTTTCCATCATACACACTACAGAGTAACAAATGGGTAGACAATGCAAAATTTCAACCGGCGAATTCTACACAACATAGACATGCTTTATTAAAGTACGGATGGATTGTTTCTTCTCTTCAACATTCTAGGGAGAGACGTGTGGGCTTTCCCAGTGTTCAGCTACCAGAAAAGGATTTCATAAATAGACACAGGTAGACCTGGAGTGATTCTTATGTTTGGCATGAATAATGTCTGTGCTTTGGGATATAACATATACTTAAATAGACCATTTAAAAGTATAAAGCTTAGAGCCATTTAATATATAAACAATGTGATGTGCCCATCATCAAGGTCAGTTTTGGAGCCTATATCTTACGCCAAAGAGGAACCTTGTATCCTTTAAGGATTATTTCCCCCTTTCCCTTATGCAGAGCCTAAAGGAATGATTAGTCTCCATTCCTGGTCTCTACGGATTCTCTATTGTAAACTTCCATATGACTAGAGAGACAGAATGTTTGGACTTCATGGTTAGCTTTCTTTCTTCAGCCTGACTTTTTATGGTTCATTCAAATTCTAGCATGTGTCAGTATTTCCCTACTTTTTCTGGTTGATGTAGGTTCATGTTTTGTTGGACATTGGGAATGTTTCTATCCCTTTGCTCTTCTGAATATTGTTTCTATGAAGAGTCATGTACATATTTTATGTGAACACAAAATATTATTTATCTAGGAGTTAAATTGCTTACTGTATACTAGCTCTATGTTTGCCTATTTAAAAATCTGGCAGGCTGTCTTAAAAGATGGCTGCAGCATTTTATACTTTGTCAGCTGAGTGTCAGGGTTTCACTATTATGTCATCCTCCCCAAAATCTGATTTTTTTTTTTTGATTGCAGAAATCCATGTAGGTGTGAGTGTCTTGCTGTGATGTTGATTTATATTTTCCTGATGAGGATTGTTGGACAGTTTTTCATGTGCATATTAGCCATGGTTATATCTTCTTCAGAAAATAAATATCTATTCTGGGTTTTGCTTATTATTAATTGAATCGTTCATCCTTTAACAATTGAGTTGTGGGCATTTGAAAAATGGATTTAGATTTTTTTAAATCTATTTTAAAACAGAGTTTAAATTCTATATTGAATTTGGATTGAAATTGGATCATCTTTGTATTTTTTGTTTGTTTATATAATTTGAATTGAGTTGCAGTGAAAATTCACAATGGGCAGGACAGGGAGCTCAGTGACAGAGCACATTTAGCATTCGTGAAGCTTGGGTTTGAACCCAGGGCCATGCAGACACCGATGCCCTTACCAATTCATAGTTTTTTGTAATGGCTCAACAAGTTTGCTAATTGGGTTCCTTGAGTCACTGAGGCCTGGACTTCTGTCATAATAATCTTTATGTGCTTCCGTTTGACAGTAGGTGGTATTGCTAGGCAGAATGATAGCCACTCAAATATGCCATAGAATCTGTAATTATATTATCTAATCTGGTAAGAAAATCCATTGCAAACCTGATTAAGTTAAAGATTCTCTGAATAGGAGATTGTCCTTCATTATCTACGTAGGACATGTATCAAATTTGGATGAAGGACCTTTATTCAAAGAATATTTTCGGACTGGGTCACAGGAAATGGTTATAGGAGCAATGTTACGGGCTGTGAAGTTGAAGGGGCCATGTCCCATGTAATGTGGGCAGCATCTAGATGGAAAAGGCAAAATAGGCTCTATAAAGTCTTCAGAACACAGCGCGCCCCCACAGACTCCGCTGTTGTTCAATTAGACACTTACTGGGCTTTTTATTTACAAAACTATGGGATAATACATTTTATTGTTTTAAGCAACTTCTTGTTAATTTTCTGACAGCAATAGAGGAACAAAACAGAACATAAATATGGATTATTGTGTTGAAACACCAAAAACTGACAGCTTCTATATGAATAGTATTATTTTAAGTGCTAAAGAAGTTCTCGTTCAGTTCTGCTGAGTTATTCTTATTAAAAAGTCATGTATGGCCCTCTGATGTTTTATAGTATTATTTAAATGAATGCATCAATGGGCATTATTTTGCCAAAGATATAAGGTAAACTGTAACAGAAAGTAATTGGAAACATCATTTTCTACAGAATTTCAAGAATCTCTCAGTTATTTAAATATGAAATTTCATCCAGAACATTGCTTGTAGTTTTCTTAAAATTAGTTTTCAGCTAAACTGCTAGAAAGCAATTTCTTTCAAACATACACACAATGCTGAAGTGAGCATAAGATATTCAACTTTAATAATGGGCTCACTGTATACAGAGGATATAATAAGTTAGAGTTTATAGAAGATGACCGAAGAGACAGATACAAGATTCAATAAACACAACCATAGAGTAATTCTGCTGCCCATATAGGACAACTCACTTCCACAACAAAGCATGTGACTCATTGAGTACCCACAAGAATGTAATCAGGCTGATTTCTTCGTTATGAAGAGCAGTTGTAGCGTCATATAATCTTACTTAGGCTGTTGATTTTTGTGAGCATTTTGGGTTATTTTCTATAGCAGTGTGGTTACTGCTATAGGAAAGAAATACAAACTATGAGCTAAAGATTACATTTACACGTGATCATTTTATTCATGGAATGGGACGGATGGATTTCTCTTCATAGGAAAACAATGCTACCAGAGTATGCCTGCCAGCATAGCATCTTGCTAAGAACTGGGTCATTAGAATCAGATAATTTGGATTGTATTTCAGACTTTTCCTCTTATTGCCCAGAATCATGACCAGTTAGTGAGTGTTTCCACAGAGCTCTCTGGCTAGCCTTGATAGTTGAGCAATGAAGGTAGACATCAACTTCTGACCTCAACATACAGTGGCACAAGGGCATCTGCAAGCACACATGCACAACACACACACACACACACACACACACACACACACACACACACACACACACACTATGACAACTCCTGAGTTGCCAGGGACTGTTTCAGTTAAGTTCATTCCCTGCTATTTTAGCCCGCCATTCCTATCACAGCGCCAACATGGGTATTTGTGTACTCATCATACCTGGTCATCCCAGGGAGAACATAGCGTGAACAAAGGGTGAAATCCCTTTCCAGGTGAGACATCTCCCTTTACAAGTGTTCCTGGGAGTTTGCAGTGGTAGATCAGAGATACAGTCCTTACTTGGCATGCATGGGTCCCCCAAGTTTGTCCTCAACTGAAGAGCTGTGGAAGGTACCACATTATACACCTCACTATAAGCTAGCCATATGCCCTGCTCTATTTGCCAAAAATGACAGTGAAAATGTATTCTTTTAACTAAGCACACGACTGGCAAGAAAAAAATGTGGAATGACAACAAAGAAGGAAAAAGTAAATATTGGCTGATGCAGTTTCTCTGGCTGGCTAGTATTTAACAGAAGCAAAAACTCAATGTTACTGCCATGCTCTTTCAACTTACCAGTTAAATAAGGGACAGATTTCTGAAACTCAGCACCAACCAAAAACAAACAAGCAAGCAAGCAAACAAATAAAGTAGAAAGCACTTTAAAATAGTGATAAGAAAACTAATAGCAGGCTAATGAGGAGCCATGTGTCTATGTAAGGTTTTTAAGAGAAAATACCAGCAAGACAGTTAGTCCAGTAGAGGACAGATAAAGCAAAAGGCAGACCCCTCAGTGTGCCCTTCTTTCTTCTCTCCGATTAGACCTCATTGTGTTTGAGCATGGCTATGTAATGTGTATTCAGCGGTTAACAATGACTGAGAGAACACATACTGAATTCCATCTGACTAGGTGGAATTGATTTCCCATTTTTTCTCTTGTACATTCCCAAGCCATCCCAGAACAAAGACTTGTACAACTAATGACAAATTAGAAAAACAAGATTAGAACATTTCATCTTCCAGTCTGAAGAAAAGCTGATATACTGTCCAAAAGCCACTGGCAGAATATCCTGAAAACAAGTTTTAAGCATGCTTTAAAAGTTCATAATGGCCAAAGCAAGAAAAGTAGTTTGAGTTTATGATGAACCCCATTACACATGATGAAAAGCAGTTATTTTAACTGAATACCAAAATCCCAGTCATTCCTAGAGTTGGGATTTTCTCCCATTTCTGTTCTAAGAGCATGGTCTTTAAAATTAGGTAAAATTGGTTTCAGAAATTTGAACTCACCAGTCCCAGAGTCTCCGGTAAGACACACCTCATATTGGTAGCTCTGAGACAGAGTCCCTGTGCCACTGACATCCACCAGGTGGCCGGGAAAGTGACCCTCAGGCACAGAGCAGCCACCTAGAGAGACCTCCCTGGCCCGTCTGCACAGCCTTACCCCCACAAACAGCAGCACAGACACTAGGAAGAGCAAAGACACAGAAGCCAAGGCAATGACCAGGTACAATGTGAGCTCACTGTCCTCATGCGCAGGATCGTGCGCTACCTCTGGCAGAGGCAGGTAGGGCTGAGAGAAGCCATCGACCAGCAACACGTGCAGTGTGACACTGGCAGAGCGCGGAGGCTCTCCATTGTCCTTAACCACCAGCAGCAGCCTGTGCTTGGGCACATCGCGCTCACTCAGCAGCCTGGTGGTGCGCACCTCGCCATTGTGCGCCCACACGCTAAACAGCCCAGGCTCCGTGGCCTTGAGCAACTGGAATGACAGCCAGGCATTTTGGCCAGAGTCACGGTCAACTGCCACCATCTTGGTGACCAGATATCCAGGCTCTGCCCCCCTGGGCAGCAGCTCTGTGTAGGGTGCAGAGGCATTCTGCAGAGGGTAGAGCACGAAGGGCGCATTGTCATTGTCATCCAGCACCACAACGCGCACCAGAGCCTGGCTGCTGAGCGCAGGAGAGCCTTGGTCTGTGGCGCCCACATGGAACTCGAAGACCTGTAGGGCCTCATAGTCCAGTGCCCTGAGCGCAAACAGCTGCCCATTGTCTGCGTTGATGGAGATGAGCGAGGCGAGGGCCAGCTGCGGGTCGTGGGGAGGCAGCAGCGAGTAGGTGATGTGGGCATTGTTGCCTGAGTCAGAGTCTGTAGCGCTGATGGTGCCTATGTGCAGGGCGGGGCTGTTGTTCTCCTTGATGAACATGGTATAGGAAGTTTCGGTGAATATGGGGGCATTGTCGTTGATGTCAGAGACCTGCACTGTTAAGTTGAGTTGTGTTTTCAGGATGGGACTCCCCATGTCTGCAACGGTGATGATGATGTTGTATTCTGCTAAAGTCTCTCTGTCCAGTGGTTTTTGTGATAACAGCGTATAAAAATTTTCCCCAGAAGGCTTTAGGAAGAAGGGTAGATCGTCCTGAATGGAACAACTTATTTTCCCATTTTCTCCTGAATCTAGATCAGAAACACTAAAAACTGCCACCATAGTTTCTGGTAAATTCTCAAGGATGGAGTTGGTAAATGCAGACAGGATAATCTCTGGAGCGTGGTCATTCACATCCATGACTTGGGTCAGAATCGTGCATTTTCCAGAAAACGTCCCAGCATCTCTTGCTTCAATATTGAATTCATAGGACTGAGTCTTTTCAAAATCAAGGTGTTCTTTCAATCGCACTTCTCCTGTCAAGGGGTGGATTGAGAATGTTTTGCTAATATCATCTGAAACCTGGAAGAGTGAATATGAGATCTCTCCATTGACTCCAATGTCTTTATCTGTAGCAGAGACAGTGATGACCAGAAAGCCGATCGGACTATCCTCAGGGATCTGCACCCTGTAAAAAAGCTGCTCAAATTGAGGTGCATTATCATTGATGTCCAGGACTTCAATGTGGACTTCAGTGGTCCCAGACCTAGGTGGAGAGCCACCATCCTGTGCTGTGAGGGTTAACCTGAGCTCGGCTTCCTCCTCTCTATCCAGTGCTCTGTCTAGTACCAGTTCAGGGTATTTCTTGCCATCATTGCGTTTCTGAGTGAGCACGTGAAAATAGGAATTGGAACTGACCAAATAGTTGTCAATACCATTTTGGCCTACATCCAGGTCCTGAGCATTCTTCAGAGGAAATGTCACTCCAGGAAGGCTGCTTTCTGATATCTTCAGCATAATTTCTTTGTCCAGGAATTCTGGAGAGTGGTCATTTATGTCTATGACTTGTAGCTCAGCTTGAAAAATATCTAAGGGATTGTCTAGCAACACTTGGAAGCTTAGCAGGCATGGCTCTGTGTGCCCACACAGTTCTTCACGGTCCACTTTCTCATTTAACAGCAAATCCCCTGTCTCCTGATCCAGCTGCAAATGTAGTTTGTTACCTTTAGAAATGACCTTAGCTCCTCTCCTGGAAAGTTCCAGTGGCCCAAGACCTAGGTCTCTTACTAAATTGGTTACAAAGGACCTACCCTCCTTTTCCTCCACCACAGAATAGCGCCTCAGTTCCCCTGCAGTCGTTAGAGAGAAGCCTAATAGGAGAAAGGAAAAAAGGACTTGCCTTTGTCTGCAGATGAGCTTCCTGCTGGCCTCCATTGTTCTTGGTGGTACAGCGTCCTGGGGGCTGTTTCAGCAGGCCAATAAACTCCTCTGGTATCTGGAACTGTAGTTACCTCACTAGACACCAGAGAATTCTTTCAGTCCTTTTCTGAGGGCTGAGACCTCCTTTCTGAAGCATCCAGTCCGGGCTTCTCTGGGCTTCCGGGCTTCTGCAGATTTTTTTTTTCCTTTTCCCCTCTTAATGAAACCACAACTGACTTCTAGGTTTTACTTTCTTATCCTGCAGCGCCGCCTTGTGTTCTCACAGTATCTTAACATTTTGTGTGATAAAAAATGGATGTAAAACCCCTAAAGCTACCTTTATCTGAGAGTGACAAAATAAAAGTTACACCACCTCTCTTATTGCTGTGCCTTTTTGGGCAGACAACTGCCTGAAGGTCATACAAGAGACATGTCACTGCTGGAGAGTTTTTCAATAATTCTTAGTTGAGTTTGGGGCAAAAGGTACACATTTAAATAACAACCTGGAAGGAAAAAATTTATGCAAGAAATATATACACATGTGTGTGTGTATGTTTCTAGTAACAGCGGATTTGAGGAATTATATACTCCTAGTGTGATGAACCACAGAAAGAATAGATGTGATTCTTGGGCAAATTATTTAATTTCTTTGCATTAGATTCCTCATCCACAGATGAGATGATAGTGCTTAGGTCTTAGGACTGTTGTGAACCCTCCATTTTACAAATGAGAAACAGGAGTTTCTGGAGGGAGAGTAACCCAGCAATATATGGAAATTTGATGTGGAGAACTTCGTCCGTCTCCCCTCCTTCTTCGCCTCATCTCCTCTTGGTTCCTGAGACAAGGTCTCTCTATGTAGCCTTGGGTATCATAGAACCCTTTCGTAGACAAGGCTGCTTCCAAATTCACAGAGATTCCCCTGTATCTGCCTCCCAAGTACTGGGATTACAGGTGTGTTTTACCATGCCCATCACTCAACATTTTTAGACCTTAAGATTTAGCTAAGTGAGAGCTTTCATAGTAGTTGGGTAATAAACCCCCAAGGGGGGGGCTACAGGCTAAAAGGAGCATTGCTATTTCTGAATATAGGCTGATGAGCAATGTATGACACATGACACCTGGGATAGAAACCAGCATAGTGTCATTGCCAAGTCACATGCCTGGAGGTGGACGGAACAAGGCGTCCCCCACACTTCAAACAAGAAAACCAAACAGAAACAAATAGGAGATGCTCTGCTCTGCCAATTAATAAATACTGATTTTACCAAGTCTCTACGAACTTCTACTTGCTCATTATTGAGATTCCTCTACTCATTGGCTTCTTCTGAAATAAAGAAGGAAATAGGCTGATGCCTGTAGCGGCAGCACTTTGGAAGTCTGGGGCAGGAAAATCAAAAGTTCAAGGTTATCCTGGACATGGACATGGAGAGACCATGTCCCCAAAGTGATGAAATTGTGTATGATGCACAGCAATTACTAAACAAACTTTAAAAAAATCTATATAATATAACCTCTCAAAATGTAGGGCATACCTACATTTATATGTAATTCCAGTAGACATGGAACATAATTATAAATGAAAAATTTAGACAATGGAAAAATAGTCTAAGCCATCTCTACCAAGATTTGTTGTTTAATAGATTGCAATTCAACAAATACTTTAAAAAAAAGAGAAATCAAATTAAATTTGAGATAGCACACAACACATGCATTTCATAAATTAAAGAAAAGGTTCTTGGGAATAAATAAAGGTATTCTTTTCTATCCTAAATTAATTAACTTCAAGATGTTAACATGAAATCCTTCTTCTTTATACAACAAGGGTATAGTTTACACTAGAGCTTCATCCGTGGGCAGAAGGGTTTAATTTTTATTCTTTTCTCTCCCTGTGCTTTCGGTTAGGAAGTCAGGGGAAATTGGGCTTAGGAACTTAAATTCACTGGTTATCCCTGATCCTCCAGTCAGACACACCTCATACTGGTAGTTCTGGGACAGGGTCCCTGCACCGCTGACATCCACCAGGTGGCCAGGAAAGTGTTCCTCGGGCACAAAGCAGACACCCGGAGAGGCCACTCTGGTCTTCCTGCAGAGTCTCACTCCAACGAACAGCAGCACAGACACCAGGAAGAGAGAAGACACAGATGCCAAGGCAATGACCAGGTAGAGAGTTAGCTCATCTTCTTCTTGTGCAGTATCGTGCGCCACCTCTGGCAGAGTCAGGAAGGGCTGAGAGAAGCCATCGACCAGCAACACGTGCAGTGTGACACTGGCAGAGCGCGGAGGCTCTCCATTGTCCTTGACTACCAGCAGCAGCTTGTGCTTGGGCACATCGCGCTCGCTCAGCAGCCTGGTAGTGCGCACCTCGCCATTGTGCGCCCACACGCTAAACAATCCGGGTTCCGTGGCCTTGAGCAGCTGGAATGACAGCCAGGCATTCTGGCCAGCGTCACGGTCAACTGCCACCACCTTGGTGACCAGATAGCCCGGCTCTGCCGCCCTGGGCAGCAGCTCAGTGCAGGGTGCAGAGGCGTTCTGCAGCGGGTAGAGCACGAAAGGTGCATTGTCATTGTCATCCAGCACCACCACCCGCACCAGAGCCTGGCTGCTGAGCGCAGGCGAGCCTCGGTCTGCTGCGCCCACAAGGAACTCGAAGGTCTGCAGGGCTTCATAGTCCAGCGCCCTGAGGGCGAACAGCTGCCCGTTGTCTGCGTTGATGGAGATGAGCGAGTCGAGGGCCAGCTGCATGTCGTTGGGTTGCAGCAGCGAGTAGGTGATGTGGGCATTGGAGCCTGAGTCTGAGTCTGTGGCACTAATGGTCCCTATGTGCAGGGCGGGGCTGTTGTTCTCGTGGACGAGCATGGTGTAGGAGGTTTGTGTAAAGGCGGGGGCGTTGTCGTTGATGTCAGACACCTGCACTGTTATGGTGTGTTGGGATGTCAGCCTGGGTGTGCCCAGGTCGGTGACCAATATGGTGATGTTGTATTCAGTGTTTGATTCTCTATCTAAAGGCTTCTCTGTTACCAGAGTATAGAAATTTTCCACAGATGGCTTCAGGACGAAAGGGAGATCTTGTGCAATGGAGCACGTGGTTTTTCCATTGTTCCCTGAATCTCTGTCTCTAATTCTAAAAACAGCAACAACCGTCTCTGCTGAATTTTCAGGAATTGGGCTATTAAGTGACGACAAGAGAAACTCAGGTGGGTTATCATTCACGTCCATTACCTCTACAACCACAGTGCATTTCCCAGAAAGTCCACCACCATCTCTGGCCTGAATAGTTATCGAATAAGTTTGAATTGCTTCGTAGTTGAGTTCGCGTTTAAGATAAAGATCGCCAGATGTAGAATTGATTTGAAACGTTTGGAGAATTCTTTCAGTGGCATAAAAAAATGTGTAGACTATTTGTCCGTAACTTCCAGTGTCTAAGTCCCTAGCAGACACAGTGACAACCAAGGTGCCAACAGGGGTGTTTTCAGATAGCTGAACTTTGTAAAGTGACTGCACGAATTGAGGGGAGTTGTCATTTATGTCCAACACCAAGATTTGCACCAAGGCTGTTCCAGATCTGTGCGGAGAGCCACCATCTAAGGCTGTGAGAGTTAAAGTTAATTCTGGTATTTCTTCACGGTCCAGCATTTTATCCAGTACCAGTTCAGGAAAGATAGTTCCCTCCCCTCCATCATGCACGTGAATGTGGAAATGATCATTGGGGCTGATGGTGTAGTTACTCAGGCTGTTTGTTCCCACATCGGAATCCTGTGCTCTCTCCAAGAGAAACGTTGCCCCTGGAGTGGTACTTTCTGATATTTTCAAGGATATTTCTTTATCTAGAAATACTGGAGAGTTATCATTTATATCTTTGACATGTAATGCAGCACGATAAATCTGAAATGGTCTTTCCAACAGCAACTGGAAAGTCAGCACACAGGGCTCTGTGGGGCCGCACAGTTCTTCTCGGTCCAGTTTCTCATTTAGAATTAATTCTCCAGTAAGCGGACTGAGCAGTAAAAACCACGTGTTCTGGTCTGAAACAATTCTAGCTTCCCGGGCTGACAGTTCTCCCAGCTCCAACCCCAAATCTTTTGCCAGATTAGCTAGGAAAGTGCCTCTCTCAGTTTCCTCTGCCACAGAATACTGAAGCTGTTCGGCGCTAGCCCAAGACGCTCCCAGAAACACACAAAGAAACAGTACTTGCCTTTTCTGCACAGCTTGCTCCAATCTGGCCTCCATTCTTTCCAAGACTTTCCAAATAAAACCCCAAATTCCTTCCATTTAGCCTCAAGCAGCTCCCTGGAATGTCTGCAGCTGGAATCCTTAGGAATGACCTGGACACTAGCAATTCCTGTGAAAAGAGAGAGGTGCCTTCTCCCTGGGCTTGCTACCGCCAGCTATATCATTTCCTATGTCTTTGCTGGAAGTCTGGGAAATCCTTTGTGTACCTCTCCCCTTTCCCTTTCCTTCCCTTTCCTCTTTTTAGCCTGCAGCGCCACCTTGCGTTTTGTGAGTGCTATCTCTTTCTCAAGAATAGAACAACAACAAAAAATATCGGATTTAAAGCACTCCGCACTAGGGTTTACATTTAACTCGGACTCTCCACCAAAATTTAAGAAAATCTGAAAACTTCTTGTTTCAAAAGTTGATAGTAAAGACTATAAAAGGGAATCAAGCCTTCACCAAGAAGGCGAATGTTGTGTTATTTCTAAGCCTCTTAGCCATAACAATGCAGAACAACTAGCGTGTTTTTTCTTCAGTTTCTTGTGAATTGGACAATTCTTCCACTTTCAAAGTTTTCACTCTTCTATAATATTTTATGCTCCATAATTTTCACACCTCAACTGCCCTAAGTACTATATATTTGTATTAATGGTCAAGATCTCCAATACCCAAGCAAATGCTCCTGTATTGCCAGTAGAAAGTAGGTTAGACTTGCATTTGTGGAGATGCTTCTATATTGCATCTTTATGGTTTTTTCGTCAACAATGCTTTCTCTTTCACAAAAAAGTTTTTTTTAAACATTTGTTTAAATTGTCCATGTATTATTTAGTTTTAAAATTCTTGAGTCCTTAATATAAATTAAACTTATCCATGATGAATTAATTTTGATGCACAGGTAGATTAGATATATCAACCTGCTTTTAGGTTTCTCTTTATGTTTATATTGTTTAACTTAAATGGTTTGGGTAGTTGATTGTTATCCTGATTTTATAGGAGGGTGAGGAAGTGTTCCATCTTCTTTTACAGAACAGAACAGATGAAGGTATGTTGTTTCCTTCTACATGCTTAATTACGAATTGCCGTTTAAATTGCCCAAGTCCGGTGCTTTCATTAGTCGTCGGTCTTTATCTTGTCCATTCTGTCCCGGACTATACGTCTGTTCAGAATTCTATAAGAACCTTTTATTTAATAAAAGCCATTTTCTAGTTTTCACATTTGTTAGCATTATTTACGGTTTCC
>CM052715.1:24289984-24335856 GCA_028551405.1 Uromys caudimaculatus | reverse complement strand
CCAGATGGAGGGGTTGGAGAAAGTTCTGAAGGAGCGGAGGGAATTGGTAGCCTCATGGACGGAGCAAGAGCGTCAATGGGCCTGACCCTCCCCCTGGTCGTCCTGGAGTTCAGACCACTAACCAAAGAATACACTTCTGTTGACCCATGGTTTGGACTACATATGAGGCAGAGGAATCACCTCAATGGCCATCAGGGAGAAAGGAGAGGACTTTGGGCCTGAGGGTGCTAGAGGCCCCAGTAAAGGAGAATGTCAAGGTGGGAATATGGGAATGGGTGGGCGGGTAGGTGGGAGGAGGTATTCCCTCACAGAGGCGGGGAGGGGGAGGGGATAGGGGGTTTCCAAAGAGGAGACCCAGAAAAGGGGAAACACTGGAAATGTAAATAAAGTATCAAAAATAAAAAAAAAAATAAAAGTCACATTGTTCTGCCAAAACAAAACAAAACAAAAGAAAACAAAAAAACCAAAGCAGCCTTATTTATAATAGCCAGAAGCTGGAAAGTACCCAGATTTCCCTCAACAGAGGAATGAATACAGAAAATATGGTACATTTATACAATAGAATACTACCCAGCTATTAAAAACAATGAATTCATGAAATTCTTAGGCAAATGGATAGAACTGGAAAATATCATCCTGAGTGAGGTAACCCAATTACAAAAAAACACACATGGCCTGCACTCACTGATAAGTGGATATTAGCCCCAAACCTCAAAATACCCAAGATACCATTCACAGATCACAGGAAACTCACAAAGAAGGAAGGCCACAGTGTCGATGCTTCCGTCCTTCTTAGAAGGGGTTACCTAATATGGTAGCAAATACAGAGACAAAGTGTGGAGCAGAGACTGAAGGAATGGCCATCCAGAGACTGCCCCACCTGGGGATCCATCCCATATACAGTCACCAAACACAGACACTATTTTGGATGCCAAGAAGTGCATGCTGACAGTAGCCTGATATAACTGTCTCCTGAGAGGCTCTGCCAGACCTTGACATATAGAGAAGCGGATGCTCACAGCCAACCATTGGACTGAGCACCTGGTCCCCATTGGAGGAGTTAGAGAAAGGACTGAAGGAGCTGAAGGTCTTTGCAACCCCATAGAAAGAACAATACCAACCAACTAGAGTTCCCAGGGTTTGAACCACTAACTAAGGAGTACACATGGAGGGACCCATGGCTCCAGCAGCATATATAGCAGAGGATGGCCTTGTCAGGTATCAATGGGAGAAAAGACCTTTGGTCCCATGAAGACTCAATGCCCGAGTGTAGGGGAAGCAAGGGCATGGATGTGGGAGTGGGTGGGTGGGAGCACACTCTCATAGAAGCAGTGGGAGAGGAATGGTATAGGAGGTTTCTGAGGGTGGGGGAATTGGGAAAAGGGATAACATTTGAAATGTAAATAAAGAAAATATTCAACAAAAAACAATGTTTCAAAATATTTCTTAATGCATACATTTCACATAAAAATACAAACAGAATAATTGTAGTATATTTAGAGAGGATAATATTGAAGATATAACAAAGACATAATCCACGGAACAATTACTGATACTATTAATGATTCAAATCAATCTTTTCTTCTGCAAAATATCCTATGAATAAAATGAATAAAATAAAACTGTAGATTGGGAAAATGTTTCAAAGAACTTATTTCAGAGAGGATGACTACATAATATACACACAGATTTTAAGAACTCAACAACAACAAACAGTGTCATGTAAAAGTGCTCCGAGACACACAGGTGTCAATATGCACATGGAAAGCTGTGATGTCATTCAAGAAATGCCAATTCAAATAATATTGAGGTGTCAAAACACAACTACTAAAATGTCAAGATTGCAGAACACCAACATTGTCAAATGCTGAGGAGGAGGTGGAGCACCAGGAACTCTGATTCATGGTAATGGGAATGACAACTAATGTAGCCACTTTGGAGGACAGTTGGGTAGTTTCTTGCAGCATCTGGTGTCCTTTTACTATGTGATCTAGCAAGCACACTCCACAGTATTCATGCAAAGGCATGGAAAACACAAAAATCTGAACATGTGTGTTTCTGGAAAAGTCATTCATAAATGTCAAAACTTAAAGCAATGGAGATTCCCCAGTAGATCAGTGGATAAATACATTGTGGCAGACACAGAAAATGAAGTGTTTAACATAACAAAGAGCCACTCCTCATGAAAGAGCATTGCAAGAATTTAAGTGCATGTACTAAGTGAAGGAAGCCAAGCTGAAGACTCGTTCTCCTTTGATTTTCACTTGACATTTTGGAAAATGAGACAACTGTGGTGATAATAAAAATATCAGTGATTTCAAGAACTTCAGGAAAGGCAGGGAGAAATAGGAAGATTTAAAGAATTCAGAGGCCAAGAAACCAACCTACTTGTCCAAAGCTACAGAATACACAACATCAAAGGGAAAAAAGTAGTTTACAATTTGGGTTTGGTGGTAAAGATGTGTAAATGGAAGCTTGAGATTTCTCAGTGGATAAGAGCACTTGCTGTTCTTCCAAAGGACCTGACCTCAGTTCCTAGACCTACATTGGAGAACCTGTTAATTCCAGCTCCAGGGAATCCAGTAGCCTCTTCTGACACATACGCATAATTGGCATACAGTCACATAGATGTGCAGAAGGATAAAATAAAAATAAATCCCTTTTTAAAAAATGTGTTAGTTGGATGTGATGATGCAGTTCTTTAATCCCAGCACTGAGAGGCAGGAAGATCTCTGTGAGCATCTGTGATCTCAGGTTAGGTGATTCTGTAGGTTTTCTTGTAGTGTTCTTGTCCCCTCTGGATCCTATAATCCTTCTTCCCCTTCTTTAGTAGGATTTCTTGAATTCGATCTAGTGTTTGACTGAGAGTCTATGCATCTGTTTCCATTAGTTGCTGGGTAAAGACTTTCTTTTTATTTTAATTTTTTGATACTTTATTTACATTTCAAATGTTTCCCCCTTTTCAGGTCTCCACTTTGGAAACCCCCTATCTTCTTCCCCCACCTCTGCCTCTATGAGGGTATTCCCCCACCCACCCACCCACTCACCCACTCCCATCTTCCCACCTGGGCATTCCCCTATACTGGGGCCTCTATCACCCTCAGACCCAAAGGGCCTCTCCTCCCCCTGATGACCAACAAGGCCCTCCTCTGCCACATATGTAGTTTGAACCATGGGTCCCTCCATGTGTATTCTTTGGTTGGTGCTAAATGGATGGAACTTGAAAATATCATCCTGAGCGAGGTAACTCAGTCACAAAAGACCGAACATGGTATGTGCTCACTGATAAGTGGATATTAGCCCAAAAGTTCGGAATACCCAAGTTTCACTTCATAGTAACCATTGGACTGAGTGTGAGGTCCCAGATGGAGGAGTTGGAGAAGGGACTGAATGAGCTGAGGGAGTTTGCAGCCTCATAGAGGGAGCAACAGTGTCAACTGGGTAAAGAAAGACTTTTTGATGACAATTGGTCTAGGCACCAATCTCATGGCAGGGCTCTCAATATGGACAAGTCATTGGTTGGCCACTCCCACAATTTCTGTGCCACCTTTACACCAGCACATCTTTCAGGCAGGACAAATTGTAGGTCAAATGTTTGTGGCTGAATTGGTGTCCCAAGCTCTTCACCAGAAGTTTTGCCTGGTTACAGAGGATGGCTGGTTCAGGTTCTGTAGCCCTCATTTCTCAGAGTCCTAGCTAGTGTTACCCTCATAGATTTCTGGGAGTTTCCATTGCACTAGATTTTTATCTCACCTCTGAAATATCAACTCCCATTCCAGTTTTCTCTCCCAGAACTCTCTTCTCCTGTTCTCCCCCACCTGATCCCCCATTCCTGTCCCTATCCACCTCCAGTCCACCTTCCATATCTATCCTATTTCCTCTTCCCAGGGAGATTCATGCAACCCCCTCCTTGTTACTTAGCCTCTTTGGGTCTGTAGATTGTAGCATGGCTATCCTTTACATTACATCTAACATCCACTTATAAGTGTGTACGTACCATGTTTGTCTTTCTGGGTCTAGGTTTCCTCATTCAGTATATTTTCTCTAGTTCACATCCCTTTGCCGACAAATTTTATATTACTTTTAACAGTGGTGTAATACTTTGTGTAAATACATTGTGTAAAAGTATCACATTTTCTTTATCCATTCTTCAGCTGAGAGACATCTAGGTTGTTTCCATGACTATTACGACTAAAGCTGCTATGAACATAGTTGAGCTAGTGTCCTTGTGCTGTATTATCACACTTTAATGCATAATTGAAGTGGAAATTTCTGGTTTCCTTGGAGACTCAGTTGTGTCATGTGATGTTTTTCTGGAAACTGTCTTATAAGAGGATGGTTTTGCTGAAGCAGACACGTGGGAGGATGCTTTGCTGAGAACAGACACGTGGTGTTTTCTGGAAACAGCCTGGAAAAGGGGCATGTGATATTTTGCTATAGCAGATTCTTGAGAGAACATGTGATGTTTGGAAAGGGTATAAATATAGCCCAACAGACAGTGGATGACGCTGTGGCGTTGCTTCACCTCGTTCATTGTGACTTCATGGAGAGAGCTGCATCAAAGAACTTTGGTGGTGTTGTAGTGGCTTCTTGACGATTCCTCAAACTTGGACCAATTGGCAGAGCCTCAAGGTTTTCTCTGGATCAAACTGCCGTTCCTGATTCATGAATGGTGTTTGGAAATTGATCAAGCTACCACTGCTGATTTGTGTGAACTGAACTGCTGATATCCTGACAATCCAGACTGGATTCGCTTCAAAGGATTATTTCTAAACAGGTCCACATCTTCCTTTGCCCTATTTAACTTTTCCTTTCCACTACCTCTGGTGGGTGTCTGGCTAGAAGGGAAGTTAAAGCATTGAAGTACCTTTATTAAAAGTAGGTTGTGAAAAACCAAAGCCTATACACAATAATCTAATTCCTAGAAATAAGTTCAAAATAAATATATACATAATACAGAAAATGGTAAATATAATAATGCTCATAGCATTACTCTTTAACAAAGTTCAAAACTGAAAACTAACATAGTTCATAAACTGGAGTAACCAAAATGAATCAAAGCATACTAATACAGTAACATAAAACAACTAGGAGAAAAGTAGTTAGAAAAACTTGTCACATATGACTTCACAAATTCAATGTTTATCAACTAGCACAAGAGAGGAATAATCTATAAACCCATCTCATAAAACTCCTAACAGAGACAGGTAATGTGTAATGGTAGCAGTCAAGACATGCTGCTTTTGAAGAGCTGACCATCAAATAATATAGCCACAGAGAGCATGGTGGATTCAGTACATTTTAGGTTTTCTTTATGTTCTGCCAATATAAACGTATTAACCATAGGATATATTCCTGTTGTGTGCCTTCTGAATGTATTTCCTATATTACAACAAAGCTGTATAAAATTCAATTATTTCTGGATAAAATGAATAAGAAACATTCAGCTTAATAAATAATAAGCCCGTAAAAAGTTTTTTTATATTTTCAAAAGAATTTTGTTAAGATTAGTATACAGTATTAATATATTATATTATGAATATATATCCACGCAGTTTCAGCTCAGCAGATTAGCGCTACTGACATTTAGAAGGTGATATAAATAAACTACAGGTTACAGCTATAACTCAAAACTAGGGTTAGAATTCGTGATTACTAAACTATGTGCAATCATGAAAAGGAACACTTGGTGGCGCCGTCGACTAAGGGAGAGAATTATGGGCTCGGAATATACCCAGAAAGCCTCGAAAGCTGGAAAACAGAACGCCATCTACTCCCTAGAAGAAGAAGGTATTTGAGTGTGATCTATGGGAAGAAATCTCTGCGGACAGTGAGGCATTAAAGATTAAATTTAAAGATATTTTACCAAATTTTCCTTGTGGATTGAAACTGACTAGAAGAAGCAGCGCCCTCTGGACGAAATCTCAACAATGGAGCCGACAATAGCCAAAACGCCAGAGAAAAGGCAAGTCGTTTTTCTTACTATATTGTTGCTATTGTGGAAGTCTAGTGCTGAGGCAATTAGATATTCTATACCAGAAGAAACAGAGACTGGCTATATTGTGGCTAATTTGGCAAAAGATCTGGGGCTCCAGGTTGGAGAACTAGCCATTAGAGGGACACGAATTCTTTACAGAGGAAACAAAGAGCTCTTGCAGCTGAATGCAGAGACTGGGAATTTATTCTTGGTGGAAAAACCAGACCGTGAGGTGCTGTGCAGGGCAACAGAACCCTGTGTTCTGCACTTCCAGATCATACTGGAAAACCCTGTGGAGTTCTTTCAAACTGAATTGCAGCTCACAGATATAAACGACCATTATCCAGAGTTCCCTGACCGGAAAATGCTACTAAAAATCCCTGAGAGCGCCCAGCCAGGGACTGTGTTTCCTCTGAAGGCAGCTCAGGACCCTGACATAGGGAGCAACACTGTTCAGAACTACACAGTCAGTCCCAACCTCCATTTCCATGTCATTACTCACAGTCGCACAGATGGCAGAAAATACCCAGAGCTGGTGCTGGACAGAGCCCTGGACAGGGAGGAGCAGCCTGAGCTTACTTTAATCCTCATTGCTCTGGATGGTGGAGTCCCGCCCCAGTCAGGAACCACCGAAGTTCACATTGAAGTTGTGGACATCAATGATAACGCCCCCCAGTTTATACAGTCACTCTATGAGGTGCAAATTCTTGAAAATAGCCCCCTTGATGCCTTAGTTGTCACTGTCTCTGCCAAGGATTTAGATGCTGGGATATACGGCAATGTAGCCTACTCTCTGCTTCAAGGCAGTGGAGGTTCTCAACCGTTTGTAATAGATGAAATCACTGGAGAAATTCATCTTAAAGGGGCATTGGATTTTGAGGCAACTCCATATTATGACATGGAAATTGTAGCTACAGACCCAGGAGGCTTTTCAGGAAAATGCAGTGTAGCTATACAGGTGGTGGATGTGAACGACAATGCCCCTAAACTCACCATATCTTCGCTCACTAGTTCCATCCCAGAAAATGCTCCCGAGGCTACTGTAGTTGCTGTTTTCAGTGTTTCTGACTCAGATTCTGGGGATAATGGAAGGATGGTGTGTTCTATTCAGAACGAACTTCCATTTCTTTTGAAGCCCACATTTGAGAATTATTATACTCTAGTAACAGAGGGGCCACTTGATAGAGAAAGAAGAGCTGAGTACAACATAACCATCACAGTCACCGACCTGGGCACACCCAAGCTCACAACACAGCACACGATAACAGTGCAGGTATCTGATATCAACGACAATGCCCCCACCTTCACCCAAACTTCCTACACCATGTTCGTCCAGGAGAACAACAGCCCCGCCCTGCACATAGGCACCGTCAGTGCCACAGACTCAGACTCAGGCTCCAATGCCCACATCAGCTACTTCCTGCTGCCACCCCATAATCCCCAGCTAGCTATCACCTCTCTTGTCTCCATCAATGAAGACAATGGGCAGCTGTTCGCACTCAGGGCTCTGGATTACGAGGCCCTGCAGGCCTTCGAGTTTCACGTGGGTGCCACAGACCGTGGTTCACCTGCACTCAGCAGCCAGGCTTTGGTACGCGTGGTGGTGCTGGACGACAATGACAATGAGCCCTTCGTCCTCTACCCGTTGCAGAATGCCTCTGCACCCTGTAAGGAGCTAGTGCCCAGAGCTGCGGAGGCAGGCTACTTGGTCACCAAGGTGGTGGCTGTGGACCGCGACTCTGGCCAGAATGCCTGGCTGTCATTCCAGCTGCTCAAGGCCACGGAGCCCGGGCTGTTTAGCGTGTGGGCGCACAATGGCGAGGTGCACACCACCAGGCTGCTGAGCGAGCGCGATGTGCCCAAGCACAGACTGCTGTTGGTAGTCAAGGACAATGGGGATCCCCCGAGATCTGCCACAGTCACGCTGCACCTGCTGCTGGTGGATGGCTTCTCTCAACCCTACCTGCCTTTGTCCGAAGTCGTACGGGACCCGGCTCAGGAAGGTGATGACACTCTCACGCTGTACCTGGTCATTGCCTTGGCAACTGTGTCCTCACTCTTCCTCTTCTCTGTGCTGCTATTCTTTGGAATGAAGCTGTGCAAGAGGGCCAGGGCAGCTTCTCTGGGTGTCTGCTCTGTGCCTGAGGGCCACTTTCCTGGCCACCTGGTGGAAGTTAGCAGAACTGGGACTCTGTCCCAGAGCTACCAGTATGAGGTGTGTCTGACTGGAGACTCTGGAACTGGTGAGTTCAAATTCCTTAAACCCATGATCCCCAACCTAATGATTCAGGATGCTGGGACAGAAGTGAAGGAAAGTCCCCGCAGCAGGGATAGCTTTGTATTCAGTTAACTGTTGTATTTGTTTCAGTGAATTTGTTTTTGACAAATCTATTGCAATATGGTTCTCTTAAAAAAGTGAATTGCTTTAAATAAGTATTGACCCTGTAATCAAAGCATATGAATGTCCTATAGTACCAAAATGTTTACTTCTTTCTTGGTGTCCACTATACTTAGTATTTTTAGTTTTAATCGGTATTAAGAACACAACTTATGTTTTGCTTTGCTCACGTATTTCACAACAAAATTTATCTTATGTCATCTGGTTTTGTTCTGTATTGTTTTCAAGACGGCATCTCACTGTGTAGCTCTGGCTATCCTGGAACTCACTATGTAGACCAGGCTGGCCTCGAGCAGGCATCCATCTGTCGCTGTCTCCCAATTGCCATCTACTTTACCTGTTTTACCACACAAGTTCAAGTTTTTATGGCCAAGGTGTTTGTATTTTATTTCTCTATTTCGCTTTATTTTGTTATGATTGGATATTTAATATCGGATCTCTTACACATTAAACACATGTTAGTGAGCTTTTATCATAGTTGAAATCATTTTAGTTACTCTGAGTAGCCATGAGCATTTTTGTCCTCTGAATTATAAACAATCCCTGTATTAAATATTGAGACACCAGAGTTGTGACCTTTTTATTCTTATGAGAACCACATATTCTAGGGATTATCTGCGTTATTTGCTCACCACATACCTAGCACATAGTTCTATAAAAATATTAATTTTAGCAATTTCCTTTGTAAATATTAAAGATACAATCTTATATGTTAATAATTTGTCATCTCTGTTGCTAAATAAAAGCATTAAGAGAGTAAAACTATAATCAGTAGTAGACCTTGCATGTCTGTCAGGACCTAGGTACATTTCCAAATAAGAAACAAGAAAACCAACAAATAACCAAGTCCTGTTAAATCATTGTTTGACACAATCCTATTTTAAAACTAATATGAATAACAGAAGTAACCACTGAAGTCCTCCAAAGAATTAAGATTTAAATGATTTCACTTTGTTGAACAATTTCTTTTTATTCATCCTTTTGTTCTACAAATAGAAATGTAAATATAGTCTTTGTGGGTCTTGTGTTAATCTCAATTGTCAACTTGAGATCTAGAACCTCTGGGCACACCTATAAAGGATTATCTTGCTTTGGTTAATTGAGGTGGGATGACCAGTCATGGAAGACCATTGTGGATGGCACCATTCCCCACGCTGGGATCCTGGACTAAATGAAGAGGAGAAAGTGGGCTGAACACACGTGTGCACAGCTCTCTTCTTTCTGCCTGGGGATGCAGTGTGACCAGTTGCTTCAAGCTCCTGTCTTTTACCCTCCTCGTCATGGTGTAATCCTGAGCTGGGAGCCAAAACAAACCTTTCCTTCCATAATTTGCCTTTGTTGTGGTATTGTATTATAGAAATAGGAAAAGTAACTAAGTCAGATTGCATGGTCTCATGGTGCCGGATATCATGTGCATTCTAAGCATGCTGTTCACCGCAGCCCTGTCTCTGGTTTATATTAATAAACATGTTTCCTTTGCTTTCCCTGCAGCTTCTCTTCACCTTTCAAAAGACCCAGGAAATTTCTGGAAATTTCAGCAGTCTCTTTGATCCTGGGTATTAGTTCTCAGAAATTTTCACTTCATGTTGCTTTGTAGATATGGAAAGCAAGACAGTTCCTTCAATGATATTTGATTAATTCCTAATTTGTTATATGGTGCAACTTTAAAGTATTCTCATTAATTTTTCAATTGTGCTGACTATTGCATAATACAAAAGCATGTGTTCATAATTGATTTGAATTATAATGAATGTAACTGAGTTATGAATTACTTATATTCATAATAAATAAACTTAATCACATAAATAAACTTCTTATGTGATTTCAAAGTAGGTAAGTTTGTGTGGATACAACTGCAAGAAAGCTTTGTTGAACATTTTGAAGAATATGAGCACTTGAAGAGTTTGGTTTATAATCTAATATCTGCACTTACGAGTTTTACTTTTTATGCATTCACTGCACAGACCAATGGATTTCCTTATGAATTTGTCAAACATGTATATAATGTATACATATTGATTTTGTTTACCCTTTGCTTTTTATATCTCAAACATCACTCCTCTGGAGTTTAAATATTTGCATCTTTCCCTGAAATAATGTTTTCCCCCTATGGATATGATGGAATACAAAAGGAAAATGGCTGACCATTTCTTATCCTTAATATGTAATTTTTGGTTATTCGACTTCAAAACTGAAGTGAGAAAGATGTAAAAGTGAGAAAAACTAAGGACTAACAAAACATATCAATAAGACTTAAATATGACAAATAACTATAATGACTTGCCCATTTTGTGACAAATACCTATTCTGGTGTGGTGTCCAGCAATCAGAATGCCCACCTGAAGTAAAAACAAACAAACAAGCTGTTGTAGGCCAACAGACAGGCATTTGCTTCATAGGTAAAAGTCTCTAGGTTCAATCTCCCAGCATTTGGGAGAAATATTCCCTCTTTTCCTTCATGATCACAAGTCACAGAATATATTCATTTTAAAATCTAAAGTTAAAGATTATGATGTGTTTCTAGAATTCCCTTCTATCTTAGATGGATTATCTGACAGCAGAAAACAACCCAAAAAATTGACTAAATGTCATATGTTATCTCTTCAAAGCAACAGAAGGCCCATTATATGAGAACTGAGTCCTACAGGCAGTTTTCTCAAAGAATAATCAACAGGTGCTTGATATAGACAGTAATTCAGTAGCTCTGACAGAAGGGAGGACTCAAGCCCAGGGCCAGTTTTCCTTGTCACTTGTCAACTCAGCACCCAGGAGAGAAGACTAAAATTGTAACTTGAAAACTCTGAAGGAAGAATGAGATCCTGTACCAAGTAAAAAGAGTAGAGGTTGGAACTTATCTTCAAAGCAACTGCAGAGAATTCATGTGTAAAACTTGAAACTTGTCATGGTCAGAGGCTTGGAAGAGAACCCTCACACAGTTCGGCAACTGGATTACAGTGACGGCACAGGATAGTGCTCGATCAGGCTAAGAGCAAAGGGCAAGCTCCTCCTAGAGGAGGATAATAGAATCATGATCATCTCAGATTTTACAAAAATGTCCAACAATCAGTAGATACACATTACAAGCTGGATAATATACAGAAAACCAAAAAGAAAAAACATAACTCTATGACCTAGAAGATCTACATGGTAAAATCAACTAACAATGTCAATAAATAAGAAGGGTTAATACTTTGAAACAAGGAACAATTAAGCAAATAAATAAGAGAATTTCATAAAAGAATTGAAATTTAAGACTAAAAGTCAATTTCATAACAAATAATATATCTGTACGAAACTATATAAATGGTAAAACATCATAGAAATGAACAAATTCAGCATTAGTGGATGGGCTGCATGATGATATTATTATGGAGGAAAAGGTCTTGAAGAGATGGCTCAGAGTTTGAGAGGAGTGGATCTTAGATCAGTTATCAGTACCCACTGCTTGTCAGGTCATCACAACTGCCTTTAACTCTACCTCTGAGGGATACAACACCCTTTTTAAGGACAGTCACACCCTCAAGGCATATATCCACATACACACAAGCACCAAAAGGAGATGAAGAGGATACAAATTGGAAAGGAAGAAGTCAAAGTATCACTATTTTCAGATGATGTGATAGTATACATAAGTGACCCCCAAAATTCCACCAGAGAACTCCTACAGTTGATAAATAACCTCGGCAAAGTGGCAGGATATAAAATTAACTCAAACAAATCAGTAGCCTTCCTATACTCAAAGGATAAACGGGCTGAGAAAGAAATTAGAGAAACAACACCCTTCACAATAGCCACAAATAGTATAAGATATCTTGGTGTAACTCTTACCAAGCAAGTGAAAGATCTGTATGAGAAGAATTTTAAATCCCTGAAATCAAAGAAGACCTCAGAAGATGGGAAGATCTCCCATGCTAATGGATTGGTAAGATTAACATAGTGAAAATGGTCAACTTACCAAAAGCAATCTACAGATTCAGTGCAATCCCCATCAACATTCCAGCACAATTCTTCACAGACATGGAAAAAGCAATTCTCAACTTTATATGGAAAAACAAAAATCCAGTATAGCCAAAACAATTCTCAACAATAAAAGATCTTGGGGAATCGCTATCCCTGACCTCAAGCTGTACTACAGAGCAATAGTGATAAAAACTGCATGGTATTGGTGCAGAGACAGGCAGGTAGATCAATGGAATAGAATCAAAGATCTAGAAATAAACCCATGCACTATGGACACTTGATCTTTGATAAAGAAGAAAAAACCATACAGTTCAAAAAGAAATCATCTTCAATAAATGATGCTGGTCTAACTGGCAGTCTGTATGTAGAAGAATGAAAATAGATCCATGCATAACAAAGTTCAAATCCAAGTGGATCAAGGACCTCAACATAAAACCCGATACACTGAATCTAATAGAAGAGAAAGTGGGAAAGAGCCTCGAACTCATTGGCACAAAATAAATGAAAACAAATATTTTAAAACATAAAAACGTGAAGCTGGGGTGATGGCTCACTGGTTAAGATCACTTCCTGCTTTTCCAGAGGTCCCAATAAAACTATCCATAATTCTTGTTCTAGGGGATATTACAGTTTTCTGTCTGTGTGGGGACCCACAAAAAAGATTATTATTCAACAACAAAAAGAATGAGCTATCAACCTACAGAAAGCCATTGAAAAACTTAAGTGCACATTTGAAAGTCATAGAAGCTAAGTTGAAAAAACCCCAATATTGTAAAACTCTGATTGTGACATTCTTGGAAAATATAAAACTATGGGGACAGACAAATTATCAGTGAATTCCAAAGATTCTAATGAGAAGGGAGAGAGAAAGATAGATTTACAGGATGGGGTAGGGAGAGACAGTGAAACTACAATATTCCAAAAATATGTGGATATAGGATTAAATTTATCCATGCCCATGGACTGTATAGGACCAAGAAGGAACCTGAATTTAAAATATGGACTCAATGGTAAACAAGTAGGCTCATCAATTGTAGCAAATACACCAGTGTGACAGGGCTACCTATAATGAGGGGGGTTCCTCATGGTGTGGAGAGGGTATGTTAGAATTATCTGTATTTTGCAGTCATTTCATGTGATTTTAAAACTACTCATTAAAAGTAGACTTAAAAAAGAGACTTTCTTTTCAACAAAATCTGTGATGAGTCTGGAGTAATGAAGACAATATGATCTTCAGAGAGAAGACTGAAACACTCGGCCAAACCTGTAACCAAGCTGATTTAGGACAGGGATAGCCCTCAGAAGGGGTGCATCAACTTTGTAGTGGAAGGTACTGATATTTGGAAGCCATAAACTCCAACTTAATTGACTGAAAACACATTTAAGTACATAATATGTCTGTGCCTGAAAAGGAAACTTTCAAACTACATAAATATTTTTAACAACACTGACTTACGGAAACTTAAAAGTACTAAACAAAATTGAAAAGTATTACCAAACCAAACTAAACACAACTAAGATACATTATTGACCAAAGCACAATGTCATCAGAATTCAAGGCATAGAGTAGGAAATATTTGAGCACTTATATCTAAAAAATAAATTATACCCATAATATACAAGATACTTCTAAAAACCAGCAAGCAAACAAACAAAAGCCCTATATCAGAAATACATATATATAAGACGTGAATAAGCATCTAAAAGACAGTAACCTGATGGCCGGTAAACATGAAAATGAACAAAATTTCATGAATGACAGACAAATGCTAATTAAATTTACTCTATTAAGTCATAATACAATCATTAATGTTCTAAAAATTCAGATGACAACACCAAGTGCTAACAGAGATGAGGAGCAACTGGAACTCCCATGCTTTGATGGTCTCAGTACAACTACACATGAAAAAGTTTTTTCTTTGGAGAACTAAAGTAACCAAACCATAGCAGGCCAGGTTCTCTTGGAACTTGGCCTATTTTATTATCTAAGCTGAGCTAAATAACGTGTAAAAATTCAATAAGTGACACAACTATGACTTTTTTCTCCTTTCTGAATGTATGGATATTTCAAAGCAAATACAGAAGGTGTAAAAATATTTTTCTATATATTGTTTATGTTTACCTTCTTGATCAAAATAAAATTATAAACCTATGGAAGAAAGTGACTTCAACTCCTCGGGACTCTTATGGGGGAAAAAGAACGGCATCTTGCTTGTTTTAAAATTTATTTTTACATTCAAAGCTTAATTAGGAAAAATCACGTTAGACTTTCAGTTGATAGAAACTGAGCTTAGAATTCAGGCTGTGTGTGTAAGCTAAAAGGGTACTGAAACACACCAAGTTTTAAATTGGAAATAAAACGACAAAATGATGTACAAAAGCAAATAAGGACGCTTGGTGGCGCTGCAGGATTAAGAGTGTCAAGAATGAGCTCTGCAGACGCCCAGGAAGCCATCCCATCAAGCCAAGCAGCAGAACTATGGCAGCGGTTTGAAGGAGACGGTAATTAGTTACGGTTTATGGAAGAATTTGGGAAGAAGGCATCTTCCTAATCGGATTTACTCCAATATATTCTCGAACACTCGGGAACGGACTGTAACCAACCTGAAGAAGCAGCACCCTCTGGACTGAATCTGAACAATGACAACAGCACTAGCAAAAACGCCACAGCAAAGGCAAGTCGTTTTTCTTACTATATTGTTGCTATTGTGGGAGTCTGGTGCTGAGGCAATTAGATATTCCATGCCAGAAGAAAAGGAGAGTGGTTATTTGGTAGCGAACCTGGCAAAAGATCTGGGGCTCAGGGTTGGAGAACTGGCTGCAAGAGGAGCTCAAATCCATTACAAAGGAAACAAAGAGCTCTTGCAGCTGGATGCAGAAACTGGAAATTTGTTCTTGAAGGAAAAACTAGACCGTGAGGCACTGTGTGGGGCGACAGAACCCTGTGTGCTGCACTTCCAGATCATACTGGAAAATCCTATGCAATTCTTCCAAACTGAACTGCAACTCACAGATATAAATGACCACTCTCCAGAGTTCCCTGACACAGAAATGCTTCTAAAAATCCCTGAGAGCGCCCAGCCAGGGACTGTGTTTCCTCTGAAGGCAGCTCAGGACTCTGACATAGGGAGCAACACTGTTCAGAACTATACAGTCAGTCCCAACCTCCATTTCCACGTTATTTCTCACAGTCGTAAAGATGGCAGGAAATACCCAGAGCTGGTGTTGGACAGAGCCCTGGACAGGGAGGAGCAGCCTGAGCTCACTTTAACCCTCACTGCTCTGGATGGTGGAGCTCCACCCAGGTCTGGGACCACCACAGTTCACATTGAAGTCGTGGACATCAATGATAACGCCCCGCAGTTTGTACAGTCACTCTATGAGGTGCAGATTCTCGAAAATAGCCCTCTTGATGCTTTAGTTGTCACGGTTTCTGCCAGGGATTTAGATATTGGGGTATATGGCAATGTGGCCTATTCTCTGTTTCAAGGTGATGGAATATCTCAATCATTTGTAATAGACAAAATCACAGGAGAAATCCATTTGAGCAAAAAGCTGGATTTTGAGCAAATTAGCCACTATAACATAGAAATCACAGCCACAGATGGAGGAGACCTTTCAGGAAAATGCACTGTGTCTATACAGGTGTTGGATGTGAATGACAACGCCCCAGAGCTGACAATCAGGAAGCTCTCAATCCCTGTCCCAGAAAATTCTTCAGAGACTGTAGTTGTTGTTTTTAGTGTTTCTGATTCTGATTCGGGAGACAATGGAAGGATGGTGTGTTCTATTCAGAACGATATCCCATTTCTCTTGAAACCCACATTTGAGAATTATTATACTTTAGTGACAGAGGGTCCACTTGATAGAGAGAGCAGAGCTGAGTACAACATCACCATTACAGTCTCCGACCTAGGCACACCCAGCCTCACAACCCAGCACACCATAACAGTGCAAGTGTCCGACATCAATGACAACTCCCCTGCCTTCGCCCAAACCGCCTATACCCTATTTGTGCAAGAGAACAACAGCCCCGCCCTGCACATAGGCACCATCAGTGCCACAGACTCAGACTCAGGCTCCAATGCCCACATCACCTATTCACTGTTGCCACCCCAAGACCCGCAGCTGGCCCTCGCCTCGCTAATCTCCATTAACCCCGACAACGGGCAGCTGTTTGTGCTCAGGGCACTGGACTATGAGACCCTGCAGGCCTTCGAGTTCGGCGTGGGTGCCACGGACCAAGGCTCACCAGCGCTCAGCAGCCAGGCTCTGGTGCGGGTGGTGGTGCTGGACGACAATGACAATGAGCCCTTCGTGCTCTACCCGCTGCAGAACGCTTCTGCACCTTGCACAGAGCTGCTGCCCAGGGAGGCGGAGTCTGGCTACCTGGTCACCAAGGTGGTGGCTGTGGACCGCGACTCTGGCCAGAATGCCTGGCTGTCATTCCAGCTTCTCAAGGCCACGGAGCCTGGGCTGTTCAGCGTGTGGGCGCACAATGGCGAGGTGCGCACCACCAGGTTGCTGAGCGAGCGCGATGTGCCCAAGCACAGGCTGGTGCTGCTGGTCAAGGACAATGGCGATCCTCCGCGCTCTGCCAGTGTCACACTGCACGTGCTATTGGTGAATAGTTTCTCTCAGCCCTACCTGCCTCTGCCTGAGGTGGCGCACGACCCCGTTCACGGGGATGAAGAGCTGCTCACGCTGTACTTGGTCATTGCCTTGGCTTCTGTGTCTTCACTCTTTCTCTTGTCTGTCCTTATGTTTGTGGGAATGAGACTGTGCAGGAGGGCCAGAGCGCCTTCTCTGGGTGTCTGCTCTGAGCCTGAGGGACACTTTCCTGGCCACCTGATGGATGTCAGCGGTATGGGGACTCTGTCCCAGAGCTATCAGTATGATGTGTGTCTTTCAGGAGACACTAGGACTGGGGAGTTCAAATTCCTCAAACCCATGATTCCCAATGTAATGATTCGGGATGCTGGGAGAGAAGTGAAGGAAAGTCCCCCCTGCAGGGATAGCTTTGCATTCAGTTAACTGTTGTATTTGTTTCAGTGAATTTGGTTTTGGCAAATCTATTGCAATATGGTTCTCCTGGAAAAGTGAATCATTTTCTAAGTATCAACACTGTAATCAAACATATGCATGCCCTCCATTACTAAAATTGTTTTTTCTTTCATTCTTGGTATCCACTATAATTACCTTTCATGCATAATGAATATTACGAATTTGCAAAACACAGTTTCTGTATATTACAACTTATGTTTTACTTTATCTCAATTATTACACAGCAAACTGTATTTTACTTTACCTGGTTGTGAGATTTTGTTTGTTTGTTTGGCTGGGTGGTTGGTTGGTGTTTTGTTTTGTTTTGTTTTGTTTTAAGACAGTGTCTCACCATGTAGCTCTGGCTATCTTAGAACTCACTGTAAGAGCAGACTGCCCTGAAACACATCCATCTCTTCTAGTCTCTCAAGTTCCAATACTTTACTTTTTGGCACATAATTTCAAGTTTCCATGGCTAAGGTGTTTGCATCTTTTTCACTTTATACTATGCTATTGTGTATAGAATATAAGAACTCTTATATACTAACTATACATTCCATTAGTGAGATTCACTCACAGCTGAAATTCTTTTTACTCTGAGTGTCTATGAACATATTTGTCTTCTGAACTGTAAGAAATCACTGTATTAAGACATTTGAGTTGTGAACTTTTTATTATTATAAGAACCATATATGCTAGAGGTTATCTGCGTTATTTTGCTCACCACATATCTAGCACATTGATCTATGAATTATATTAAAAATTTAAAATCTCATTTGTAAATATTAAAGACGTAACATATATAATTTTTCATCTCTGTCACTAAATAAAAGTGTTAAGACTCTAAGAGTTAGTCAGTGATAGACCATGCATGTCTATCAGGCCCTAGGCACATTTCCAAGTAACAAAAAGATACAAGCAAACCAACAAATAACCAAATCCTATTAAATAATTGCTTGACACAATCTTGTTTTGAAAACTAATCTGAATAACATAAGTAACCACTGAAGTTCCTCCAAAGAATCAAGACTTAAGTGGTCTCATTTTGTTGAACAACCACTTTTTATTCATCCTTGTATTTCAGAAATAAAAGTGTAAATGTAGCCTTTGTGGGTCTTGTGTTAATCTCAGTTGTCAACTTGAGATCTAGAACTTCTAACCACACCTATGAAGGATTATCTTGCATAAGTTAATTGAAGTGGGAAGACCTGCCAAAGAAGACCAGTGTGGGTAGCACCATTCCCTTCGCTTGGATCCTGGACTAAGTGATATTATGAGCACAAGTATCCGTTGCTTTCTTCTTCCTCCTGGAGATGCAGTGTTAGTGGTGCTTCAAGCTCCTGTATTTCACCTTCCTTATCATGATGTAATTTTAAACTGAGAGCCAAAACAGACCTTTCCAAAATTTGCTTTTGTCGTAATATTTTGTCCTTGAAATAGGAAAAGCAACTGAGTCAGACTGCGTGGCTGCATGGTCCTGGATAACATACCAGGAACCGTGCATTCTAAGCACGCTCCCGACTGTGGCCCTGTCTCTGGTTTATATTAATACACATGTTTCCTTTGGTTTCCCTGCAGCTTCTCTTCACCTTTCAAAAGACCCAGGGAATTTCTGGAAATTTCAATACTCTATTTGATTCTGGTTATTAGTTCTCAAAATTTTCAGTTTATATTGTTTTGTAGATATAGAAAGCAAAACAATTTGTTGTGATATTTAATTGTCTCCTGCTTTGTTATCTGGTGTAATGTTGAAACATTTTCAGTTAATTTAATTTTTCAATTGTGCTGACTTTTGCACACTACAAACATGATTGTTTCTTGATTGATTTGAACTATAATGAATGTAACTGAATTATAAATTGCTTAGATTCAATGACTTAAATAAGCTTATTATGTGGTTTCCAACTAGTTAAGTTTTTGTGGGTACAATTGCAAACAAAACTTTGTTGAGGTTTTTGCAGATTATGAACTATTGAAGATCTTGGTTTACAATTTACTATCTATATCTATATCTATATGTGTTGCTTTTTAGTTAGTATGCATTCATTCAACAAAGAAATGGGTTTCCTGATGAATCTTCCATTCATGTACATAAACACTAGGCACATCCTCTCCCACTGAGGCCCAGCCAGGCAGTCCAGGAAGGGGGAAGGGGATCCAGTGGCAGGAAACAGAGATGGAGATAGCTCTACTCCACTTGTTAGGAATCCCACATGAAGACCAAGCTACACATCTGCTACAAATGTGTAGTGGGCCTAGGTCCAGCCCCTGCATACTCTCTGGTTGGTTATCCAGCCTCTTTGAGTCCCAGGGGCCCAGATTAGTTGACTCTCTCGGTCTTTGGCAGTGTCCTTGACCCTTCCAGCTTGGTCAGTTCTATCCCCCACTCTTCCACAAGACTCCCTGATATACACATATTAAAAATGCATGTCTGTATTGAATTAAATTATGGATATTTGAAAGTACTAAACAAAATTGTAAGGTAGTACCAAATCAAACTAAACACAAGACATTTTATTGATTAAAGTACAATATCAACAAAATTCAAGACATACAGTAAGAAATATTTGAACATATATATCTGAAAAAGAAATTATACCCAGAATATACAAGATACTTCTTCAAACCAACAAGCAAAACACACATACACACACACATACACACACACACACACACACACACACACACACACGAATGACATGAACGAGCATCTCAAAAGATAGTAATCTGATGGCCACTAAACATGAAAATGTACAAAATTTCACGAATGGCAAACAAATGCTAATTAAATTTACCCTATTATGTCATAACACACTCAGTAATGTTCTAAAAATTCAGATGACAACACCAAGTGCTAACATAGATGTGGAGCAACTGGAACTCTCATGCTTTGATAGTCTCAGTGCAACTACACATGAAGACTGCCTATCATTTGGAGAAGTAATTGAACAACAGAGAGGCAGATTCTCTTGGAATTTAGCCTATTTTGTTTATTGTCTATGTTGAGCTAAATAACATTATAAAAATTCAATGAAAATACAATTATGACTTCTCCTAGATGTATGGTATATTTCAAGGCAAATTTAAAGTGTATAATTAATTTTTATATATATCCATCATGTTTACCCTCTTGAACAAAATAAAATTTAAAATTTACAGGAGAAAGTGGATTTGTCTACTCAATAGTCTCATAAAAACAAATAATTGCCTTTTAGTTTGTTTTAAAAAGTATCTAAATGTATTCTTGGCCACTGAAAAGATTCATGGCTGATGTGGTGCACAGCTGCCAGACCAACCTGGAGCTGTGGTGGTCCTTGCTGTGAGTGATCATGGATAACCCGAAGCCCAACGTTATTCCAGAAAACAGGAAAGACATCCAAGAGACGGGAGAAGTAGGAAATGTGGCAGAGGCCATAAAGGAGAAAAGCAGAGAGGAACACAGCCTCAGCTGGACTTCGAGAGAGGGCAGACTCCATTTTATATCTGAATCCCAAAATATGGATTTAATGAAGAACATAGTTTCAGACAACAGTACCAGCCTTCGAGTCTCAGAGACTATAGTATTTCATTGATTTGGGTCGAATTGATCCAACTCAACTTACTGACTTAACCCAGATTGCGACTGGGAGAGATGTGACCGCCCAAGCACTTAAAAACAATTATGGGGTCCGAATGGTTGAAGAGGGTGCTAATATTTTTCAAGCAAAAGTTAATATTGAGGTGCAGTTGGCTTCAATTGCTACAACTGAAAAAATGGTGATGTTGGGGTATATTGCAATGTGGCCTATTCTCTGTTTCAAGGCAGTAAACTATCTCAACCGTTTGTAATGGACAAAATCACAGGAGAAATCTGTCTGAGCAAAGACCTGGATTTCGAGGTAAGTCACCATTATAACATAGAAATCGCAGCCACAGATGGAGGGGAACTTTCAGGAAAATGCACTGAGGCTGTACAGGTGTTGGATGTGAATGACAGCCCCCCAGAGTTGACGATCAGCAAGCTCACAGACCCTGTCCCAGAAAATTCCGCCGAAACTGTAATTGCTGTTTTTAGTGTTTCTGATTCTGATTCTGATTCAGGGGACAATGGAAGGATGATGTGTTCTATTCAGAACAATATCCCATTTCTCCTGAAACCCACATTTGAGAATTATTACACTTTGGTGACTGAGGGGCCACCTGATAGAGAAAGCAGAGCTGAGTACAATATCACCATCACTGTCTCGGATCTCGGCACACCCAGGCTCACAACCCAGCACACCATAACAGTGCAGGTGGTGAACATCAACGACAATGCCCCTGCCTTCACCCAAACATCCTACACCCTGTTCGTCCAGGAGAACAACAGCCCCGCCCTGTACATAGGCACCATCAGCGCCACAGACTCAGACTCAAGCTCCAATGCCCACATCACCTACTCGCTGCTGCCTCTTCATGATCCACAGCTGGACCTTGCCTCGCTAGTCTCCATCAATTCAGACAATGGCAACTGTTCGAGGTCAGGGCGCTGGACTACTAGGCACTTCAGGCTTTCGAGTTCCATGTGGGTGCTATAGATCAAGGCTCGCCTCCCCTCAGCAGCCAGGCGCTCGTGCGCGTGGTGGTGCTGGACGACAATGACAAGGAGCCCTTCGTGCTCTACCCACTGCAGAATGCCTCAGCACCCTGTTCCGAGCTACTGCCCAGGGCAGCGGAGCACCACTACTTGGTCACCAAGGTTGTGGCTGTGGATCGCGACTCTGATCAGAATGCCTGGCTGTCATTTCAGCTGCTCAAGGCTACAGAGCCAGGGCTATTCAGTGTGTGGGCGCACAATGGTGAGGTAGGTGTGCACCACCAGGCTGCTGAGAGTGCGTGATGTTCCAAAGCACAGGCTACTGCTACTGGTAAAGGACAATGGCGATCCCCTGCGCTCTGTCAGTGTCACTCATCACGTGCTAGTGGTGGATGGCTTCTCATAGCCTTACCTGCCATTGACAGAGGTGGCACGATTTTCCGCGCAGGACAATGACGACGTGCTCATGCTGTACCTAGTTATTGCCTTGGCATCTGTATCTTCTCTCTTTCTCTTGTCTGTGCTGCTGTTCGGGGTGGGGGTGAGGCTGTGCAGGAGGGCCAGAGCAGCCTCCCTGGGTTACTACTCAGTGCCTGAGGGACACTTTCCTGGCCACCTGGTGGATGTCAATGGAGCGGGGACACTGTCCCAGAGTTAACAGTATGAGGTGTGTCTTAATGGAACAAATGAGTTCAACTTTCTTAAACCATCATTTCCTATTTTTCCGACCCAGGCTGCTGCTGAAGAAAGAGAACACGCTGCTGTGCACAATAGCGTTGAATTCTATTAGAGCGCTTATTTTGAAATGGTGGTTACCTCATTTTTCCTTAACTATATCTGATGTAGAATTGTATAGTGCCATGAATCAACTCCTGAAATATATGTTTCATTTATCCTTTGTTTGATTCCGATGTGATCCTACTCTAGAGAATTTGATTCTACTGCATTGTGTTTGTTTATATTTCTATGCCATGCCGATGCATGCTGGTTTTTTACAATTATTATAATTTGACTTTTGAGGAGAACTCACATTTGCTGTTATGAATTAGAACTGCTTTCATTGCTAGAGATGCCTTGTTTTGTTTTTGTTATTTCAGACAGTCTTACATTGTAACCCTGGCTGATCTGAAATGGCTATGTACAGATTGACTAAATTTGTGCCACCCCACCTGTTTCTGCTGCCCTATGTTGGGATAATTAGCATGCATGAGTAGGCTCGGCTATGGTGAACTGCCTTAATAAAAATCAAATACTAGTTGTATTTTCCGTTTATTCTAGCCACCTTATTTCTTGACAGTCTCTTTGATACTAAGTTGAAAATCAAAACAACTGTACAGTATTCTCTTTATTTAACTCATTGTTGGTGGAATGAATATAAATGATGTTGCATACAGTATCTGAGAAAGCAATATAATAGTTATGGACTTCTTTGTTTTATTTTGCTTTATTTTGTTTGTTTTTCCTGTCTTGATCCCTGTGATAAAAAAAAATGCTAAGGCTTTAAGTCAAATTATAGCATGACAAAAAAACCCTTAATGTTCATCTAAATGCATTTTCATGAAGTAAGAACATGCCATGCCATCAGTACAATGGAAAAATGAAATATTACTAACCTTCCAGGTGCCACTCAAGTGAGCCTTCACAACCTCTATTGGCCCAAGTATAGCAAGCATGCTGACTTCCAATTCTGTAATCCCGACCTCTTTTGAGTTTATGTAAATTTCTTGTAGATTACCAGTTTCTTCTTTCATTCTATATTGTGTTTGTGAAACCTATGCACAATACTGCTTTAATGTTCATTATTTTATAATTTTGTCACAAATTATTATTCTGGTTGTGTATGCCACACTTTATTACTATATTATTCATTTTTCTTTGTGTAAGGTTTGGCTGTTATAAATAATATTATGAACATTCTTATATATATAATTTGGTTAGACGCATATTTGCATTTGTGAAGAACATTCACTTCTTGGGGATAGAATTGTATAAGTAAACTTTCAATAGATATTTTCAACTAGAGTTCAAGATTAGTTGCACACGACTTACAAGCAATATCTACACATACAACTTTGTTCATATTCTTAACAAAACCTGGTCTAATTGGCAAGCATTCTGTGTGCGTGTGAGTGTGTGTGTGTGTGTGTGTGTGTGTGTGTGTGTGTGTGTGTGTGTATACAGTGTATGCATGTGTGGACCAAGGCATTTGCATGGGAGTCAGAAGACACCTTGAGATAGCCCTCCGCCTTATTTCATACAGGGTTCCCTGACTGTTTTTCTGCTATGTGCACCAGCCTAGCTGGCCCTAAAGCTTCTAGGGATTCTCTTGCGTCTGCCTCCCATTTCCCTAGAGAACTGGGATTTGAACCAGGATCTTCATGCTTGTGCAGACAAGTGCTTTTACCCATCAAAACATATTCCCATCTCAAAAGCACTTTCAAACAATTTTAAAAGTTCTTTTTAACCAACTTGTTTATTACTAAGAAATACATTTTAAACCGTTAGCTGAGTTGTTAGCATCACAGATTTTTTTGTGTGCAGAGGGCAATATCAAGATACTATCTTTCTCCAATGTTCTTAAAGGACTTTTCTTTGTCTAGATTGAGTTCAACACAGGCTGCAATGCTGATAAAATTTGTTTTAACTTTGGGAATACTCTTCTTTCTTTCTTCTTTTATTTCTAGGAATTTCTGTTGACAAAAATATGTATGTACTGTGGGATATCTATTACAGTATTATACGCAATGGTGATTGGGAATACTCTTTTAGCAATATTTGAAGACACTTAGTGCCACTGTAGCCACAGAAAGTGAATAAAGTAATTTGTGAGATAATGTGCCATTAAACTGGAATCAGAACTGAGAGCACCTCTGTTAGTCAGACCCCCCACCGTGATGGAATGTGTAAGAAAACAAGGGAGGAAGCATTTATTTTGGCTCAAGGTTTCAGCCCATCACTGAAGGAAGAGCACCCATCCAGGTGACCAGAACCTAAAGGACAGACTGCTTACAAAGAGATTCTCTGTTTTCTTCTCTGATTCTGACTCTGACCTAGGGGATGGTGCTGCCCACATGCAGTGTGGGTTTTTTCCCTCAGTTAATTCTCTAAGGAACCCTTCACAGACACTGTAAGAGGTAAGCCTGACCAATCTTGTCTGTGCTGCAATCGAACTGACAACAATGACTAACCATCATCCCATTCTAAAGGAATGATCTAGAAATGACCAAACCCATCCACAATCTTTGACAGTTGGTTTTACTTCATTAGTTCCATTTATTATTCAAATGCTCCAGAAATGTCCATACTCAGAAATGGTATTTTAAGTAAACCCTGGAGGATTGTGATATTGATATTTTCTTTATTCCACTGAATGCACACATGATTTCTAGCTATAAGATGATTTCAACCATCTGATTTTAAACTTGCTTTACTAAAAGTTGAAATCTTTTTATATATTTTAATTCTCACCTTCCATTGTCTTAGCTGTTATACGAAGAGAAGTTTTAATGACTTCAATAAATTTATCTTTAAATAAATACAAAATCCACCAGAAACCAATCATGTTTATCATATATTATGTTCTTGTATGGGTACTTACCCACATTTTAAATGATACTTAAAGACACTTTTGAATTTATCAGAAAAGAGCAGGATAGTAGCAGAATATAACCATGATATTCAATCTTTAAATTCTATGGTGTGTTTAAATCTAATCCCTTTCATATTATCTGCATTTCTATTTGTTGTTTTTTTGAGACACAGTGCTTATGTAGCCTAGGCTTGCCTCAAACTTGTTGTCCTTCTGTCATAGACTCCCAAGTTCTGGGATCACAGCTGTGCACCACTGTGCATGAGTAGAGGTAGTCCTTGAATGTCATTTTCTGCATCATGCCATAGACAGGTTACAGTAGAATAATATATTTGGACTTTGATCAATTAGCATGAGGATGTTTTGTCCATTGAAAAATTATAACAAAACCCCTGAATCTCCCAAAACAATGACCAATTCTACTCACCTAGAAATGGAGTTAAATCTTAAAGTTCTTATGACAAATATCTATTTCTCCCCATTCCTATTTTAAATTAGTCATTTTGTTTAGATATTGCTATCATATGTACCTTTTGACTGCAGTTTTCCTCTCAGTGGCCTAATGATTACCATTACTATCCTCGTGTGGTCTTGTCACAAAGTAAGTCTGTTGCTCACGCCATTTATGAGTCATGTATTTTAGAGAAGTTAATGTTTAGTTCAACATTCATGTTTCTGAATGACTTTCATATTTTCAATATTTGTTGATGTGTTTATTGGGACAATTAAACAGTGTACATCTTAAACTCATGAATTTATAGAACTCATCAGAGATTAGTTGTACTGTTAAAGAACCATGGTTGATTATGGGAGGTTGACATGGCCAGAGAGAATGATTTGTAAATACATGAAAAACTGTGATGTGGACTCCCCTTCTATCAGCAGGCAGTTGGATTCAAGACATAGAGTGGGCTTGAAAACTAACCTAAAAACAAAACACAAGTGTGTACACACAAACAAGACTCCTAAGAAACCCTTCACACCCTCAGTTTTGGAAACAGTGACTCAAAAGTCTTTATAATGCTCAAACTTGGATAAAAGTCTTTATATTGCTCAGTGTTGAGCAGAAGATTTTTCATGAAGTTATTGATTTGAACGCATGGTGGCGGTGTAGGCTAAGAGAATGAGTAAGAAGCCCTTAGCGTCCTCAAACTCCGCTTACGCAAAATTACAGAACCATTTGCTGCTGCAGCTAAGCATTCCGGAGAAGAGGAGTCACCGGGAACTTGAAAGATCAAGTCCACAATTCCACAACAAAGGTTTTCGGGAAGGCCAAAGTTATCTCGGTGATTAAGATCTGGAAGGGCTTTTTTCCTTTGGAATCAGACAATAGAGATGTCATGCAAGATAAGGCAAGTGATGATTTTGATTACATCGATGCTTTTGTGGGAGGTGGGTTCAGAATCAATTCAGTATGCCATGTTGGAGGAGACAGAAAGTGGTACGTTTGTGGCCAACCTGACTAGGGACTTGGGACTAAGGGTGGGAGAGCTGGCTGCTCGGGATGCTAGAGTGGTTTTCAAGGGGAACAGACAGTATTTGCAGCTTGACCCACAGACCCAGGATTTGGTGCTTAATGAAAACCTGGACCGGGAGGAGCTGTGTGGCTCCACTGAGCCTTGTGTGCTGTCTTTCCGGGTGTTACTAAAAAATCCTTTGCAATTTTATCAAGCCGAACTGAGAGTTATAGATATAAATGACCATGCCCCAGAGTTTCCTGCCAGAGAAATGCTCCTTAAAATATCAGAGATAACTCCACCCGGAAAGATATTCCCTTTGAAAATGGCGCAGGACTTAGACTCTGGCAGCCACAGCATTCAAAGCTACACTGTCAGTAATAATCCTCACTTTCATGTGCTCACTCGCAATCGCAGCGATGGCAAGAAGTTCCCTGAGCTAGTGTTGGACAAGGCACTGGACCGTGAGGAGCAGGCCCAGCTCAGACTAAAGCTCACTGCGGTGGATGGTGGGTCTCCGCCCAGGTCAGGGACCACAGAGATTCAAATATTAGTCTTAGATATAAACGACAACACGCCCGAATTTGCTCAGGAGCTCTATGAGGTCCAAGTTCCCGAGAACAATCCCGTTGGCTCACTCCTTATTACTGTCTCAGCAAGAGATTTAGATACAGGTTCCTTCGGGGAGGTGTCTTATGGACTGTCTCAAGATGATGACGTTGACGAGCCTTTTGAAATAAACACAAAGACAGGAGAAATTCGACTGAGAAGCACCTTGGATTTTGAAGCATTGCAGTTTTACCATGTGGATGTTGAGGCCCTAGATGGTGGAGGGCTAACAGGAAAATGCTCTTTAGTCGTCCAAGTATTGGACGTGAATGACAATGCTCCAGAAGTGATCCTATCCTCACTCAACAGCCCCATCCCTGAAAATTTGCCAGGTAGCATAGTGGCAGTATTCAGTGTTTCAGATGCAGACTCGGGAAATAACCAGCAGGTTATGTGTTCCATAGATGACAATCTTCCATTTCTTCTAAGACCATCTATGGAGAATTTCTATACTCTGGAAACAGATGGGGCACTAGACAGAGAGAGCAGAGCTGAATACAACATCACCATCACTGTCTCTGACCTGGGCACACCCAGGCTCACAACCCAGCACACCATAACAGTGCAGGTGTCTGACATCAACGACAATGCCCCTGCCTTCACACAAACCTCCTACACCCTGTTCCTCCAGGAGAACAACAGCCCTGCCCTGCACATAGGCACCATCAGTGCCACAGACTCAGACTCAGGCTCCAATGCGCACATCACCTACTCACTGCTGCCGCCTCACGACCCGCAGCTGGCCCTTGACTCGCTGGTCTCCATCAACGCAGACAACGGGCAGTTGTTTGTGCTCAGGGCGCTGGACTATGAGTCCCTGAAGGCCTTCGAGTTCCGCGTGGACGCCACAGACCAAGGCTCTCCCGCACTCAGCAGCCAAGCGCTGGTGCGCGTGCTGGTGTTGGACGACAATGACAATGCGCCCTTCGTGCTCTACCCACTGCAGAATTCCTCTGCGCCCTGCACGGAGCTGCTGCCCAGGGCAGCGGAGCCCGGATATCTGGTCACCAAGGTGGTGGCTGTAGACCGCGACTCGGGCCAGAATGCCTGGCTGTCGTTTCAATTGCTCAAGGCCACAGAACCCGGGCTATTCACTGTGTGGGCGCACAATGGCGAAGTGCGCACCACTAGGCTACTGAGCGAACGCGATGTGCCCAAGCACAGGCTACTGCTGCTGGTCAAGGACAATGGAGAACCTCCGCGCTCTGCCAGTGTCACGCTGCATGTACTGCTGGTCGATGGCTTCTCTCAGCCCTTCCTGACTCTCCCCGAGGTGGCGCCGGACTCCATGGAGGATGCTGAAGATGCGCTCACGCTATACCTGGTTATCGCCTTAGCATCTGTGTCTTCACTCTTCCTCTTGTCTGTGGTGCTGTTCGTGGGGGTGAGACTGTGCAAGAAGGTCAGGGCGGCCTCTCTGGGTGGCTACTCTGTGCCTGAGGGACACTTTCCTGGCCATCTGGTGGATGTCAGCGGCGCTGGGACTCTTTCCCAGAGCTACCAGTATGAGGTGTGTCTGAGAGGAGACACTGGGACTGGTGAGTTCAAATTGCGAAAGGCAATTAACCCCCACTTTCCTTCTGTGGAATCTGAGGCGAACACAGAGGAAAGTCCTACTCTTCGGAATAGCTTCCTATTCATCTAAATACTTTACTGTACTAGTAAATTCTGTTTAAGCTTAAAAATATCTTTTAACGTATATCTGCATGCTATTGATGTACATTGACAGAAGCTCATGCTCTTACTTTGTGCCTGAAAATGGAATCCAGTGTTTCATACATGTTAGGCAAACTAAACCACTGAGCTAAATCGCTTCTCCTTTCTTTTTCTTTTCGTTTCTTTTTTTGGTTTTCAGAGACAGAGATTTTCTTTTTCTTTTCTCTTTCTCTTGTTTATTTATTTACATTCCGAATGTTGCCCCCTTCCCGGTACAACCTCCAAGAGTTCTTCACCCCATCCCCTCTCTCTTTTGCCTCTGAGAGAGTACTCCCCGACCCATCCCCCTCATCCACCCACCCACCTCCACCTCACCTCCCCCTCACATCTCCCTTCCCTAGGGCATCAAGGCAGACAGGTTTTTTTTTCACCCTGGCTTTCCTGGAACTCACTCTGTTGTTAACCAGGCTGGCCTCGAACTCATAGAGATCCACTGCCTCTGTCTTCTGAGCGGTGGAAGTAAAAGCATGCGCCACCACATGTCCCGCTGTGTAGCCTGGGATGGTCTGAAACTTACTAAATTGACCCAGCTGACCTCGAACTCAGAGAGACCTATCTGCATTTGTCACTTAGTACTGTGACTAAAGGCTTTTGCCATCATACTTGGCCTGGCCTGTGCCATTGCTATTATTCTTGAGATTGTACCTTTTAGAGAGTTTCTGGAGATTCCACGAGTTTCTCTATTATGCTTCATAGTTTGTTTTTTAATTAGTGGCACTAACCTGTATTTGACAAGTTAAATAAAAGTGTTTTAATAGAATATGAAATCAATCTTTTAAGTATATTATCATGTAAAGCCTTTGCGATTTCATTTTAAACAAGTGATTAGATTAATTTTACTATTAGTTTGTAGAAATTTTTAAATGTGAATACTTGATATTACTGAATTTTGCAAATTTAATCTCAATATGGGGTTTCTGGTTATCAGGTGCATCTCTAAATATAAATGTAAGGATCTTTAAGTGCTAAGACAGATACCTTATGTATGCATAATTAGGAATATCTCTGTGCATTTTAATAATCAACAAATATTTCTTAAATGTAGATTTTGTTGAACTGTCAATTCATTACATGATAGTTTGTGAACATTGTGTAAGAAGAGTATGGTCTTTTAGCATCAAGATATCTACAAAAGTTGAATAAATCTTTGTTTAATGTTACTAACTGTCCAGCAGTCCTTTGCTTTTTAAACAATAATTCTACAAAGAAATGCTAACATTCTCTCTACAATAATGTGCCTTTGCCAATAAATGAAGTTTTCATTTTTATTTTATTTTAATTACAAATATATGAAACTTTAAACACTATCACTTACTAAGGTTATCTTCTTTCCTTTCACACAGAAAATATCTTTCTGCTCACTCTAAATTTTATTGCTGAGAATAAAATCCAGGAGAGCACATTTTATCTTGCTTTTGCCTAACAGCTTGGGAGTTCAGAGTCGTTGTGTTTATATATATAAATCTAAACTATATTTTCCAAACTTCACCCTCAGTGTTTTCTTCACTAATGTTTATGAATATCATTTATTAACTACAAAGCCATTTCTATTCATAGTCTTGTTTTGTAGGTTATTGTTCCCATATTGTATTAAAATGATCTTTTCAATTTTTTTTCTCACAGAAAAGCAAATTGTATTAAAATGATGTATGGATATTTTCCTTTTAACCTTAATCAAAGTGGTCTATAATGGGCAAAGGAAGCATTTACTCTTTGGAATTCTGGGATACTTGCCCCTCAAATGGCACCTTTTTTCTTGGGGGCATTTGCTTCTTTCACTCCAACTATACATCTCCGGTTGGAACTTCAGTGTTTTTCAATTATACAATTTCCAGAGCCCAAAGGTTGTGCACCTTCTGGTCCCCTACCTATAGCACATAGGACAAAACTCTTCCCGAGAAAGGATCAATTTTACAACATTGACCTCATTATCTTCTTTGTATTTGAAAAATGACTGTTGAACTCTGAGCCAGAACTGACTACTTATAAAGCGAGCGACCATCTTCAGTCAAATTTATTGGTCATCACATACAGTGCATGAATGAAGGATAGTGCCAAAGAATGTATACCCCAGAGACTGAGACAAACAAACAAACAATAACCAAAAAACACCCTTTAGTTGTCCTTCAGGAGTTTCAGGCACCTTGACATTTGAAGGTTAAAAACTGATTTTTAAAAAATAATATAGTTATTTAAAACAAAACAACTAGTAACTTTACAATAAAATGAAAACTCTTCCAAGAGCAAGAAATTTTGTTTGTTCCTTCATGGTGTTATGGTCAAAAACTAAATGATTACATGTACAGATAAATAAGTTTTAAATGAACGACTGTATCTATAGAGACAGAGCTTTGTGTACTGGGTTTGTTCCTTCATTAGAAAGGTATATATTTCTCTCACACAGCTTAGCTACCTCAAGGCTGCCATATGAGACTTAGGTGAAAGGAAAGGAGCAAATAGAACACTTTGACCTAAAAGGTGGACCACACATTTTAGCCTTTACAGTACACTTTGAAACAAAAATCATCTGAAGTTGTAAAGTGGAACGCTTGGTGGCGCTGCAGGCTAAGAAAACTAAAACTTGGCGAATTTGTGACTGTAAAATCAGAGCCCCTGCAGCTGAGAAAGGAAGTTCTTTACATTTCTGCCGATCGATCCTTTCAGAGAGGCAGATAAGCCGTGTCCAGCAACATTAAAAAGAAAAGAAGCTCAAATTTATATAGCCAAGACTCCTGAGTTGTTCACAAAGAAATTCTTGGGTGATTAACTGCTGCATCTTTTGGAGCAGAGGAACGATGGAGACATCACTCCACAAGGCACCACAGAAAAGGCAAGTGTCCGCCATTATCTTTCTGTTACTACTGTGGGAGGCAGGTAGTGCAACCATTAAATATTCCGTTCTAGAGGAGACAGACCAGGGCTCTTTGGTGGGGAACCTAGCAAACGATTTAGGGCTGAATTTAAGGGAGTTGGTCATCAGGGATGCCCAGTTTCTTTCTAAAGGGAACAAACAGCTCCTGCAGCTGGAGCAGAAGAGTGGAAATTTGCTCCTGAGAGAAAAATTGGATCGAGAGGAGTTATGCGGGAGCACCAACCCGTGCATCCTACATTTCCAGGTGTTACTAAAAAGCCCAGTGCAATTTATTCACGTGGAAATACAGCTTCAAGATGTAAATGATCACGCCCCAGAATTCATGGAAGATGAAATTCTCCTTAAAATCCCGGAAAGCAGCCATCCAGGTGCCGTGTTTCCATTGAAAATAGCTCAAGATTTGGATGTAGGGAGCAACACAGTTCAGAACTATACAATCAGCACCAACGCCCATTTCCACCTTCTCACCCGCAATCACAGCGACGGCAGGAAATATCCAGAGCTGGTGCTAGACAAAGCACTGGATCGGGAGGAGCAGGCACAGATTGAATTAACACTCACGGCTCTGGACAATGGGTCACCTCCCAAGACTGGGACTACCCAGGTTGTCATTGTGGTCCTGGACATTAATGACAATGCCCCTGAATTTTTCCAAGGGCTCTATGAGGTACAGGTGCAAGAAAACAGCCCCGTGGGCTCCCTTGTCATCACGGTATCCGCAAGAGATTTAGATACTGGGACATACGGAGAGCTCTCCTATTCACTTTTTCAATCTTCAAATCAAGTTCTTCGGGCTTTTGAAATAAATACAGACACCGGAGAAATTAGAGTAAGAAAATTGTTGGACTTTGAGGAAATTCAGTCTTATCGCATGGAAATCGAGGCCTCTGATGGGGGAGGCCTTTCAGGAAAATGCACAGTAGTAATAGACGTGACGGATGTAAATGATAACGCCCCTGAACTCACCTTGTCATTACTCATCAGCGAAATTCCAGAAAACTCCCCTGAAACGGTAGTCGCGATTTTTGGAATTTCAGATGCAGACTCTGGAGACAATGGAAAAATGGTGTGCTCCATCCAAGACTATGTTCCCTTCCTCTTGAAACCTAATGAAGAAAACTTCTACACATTGGTAACTGAAAGAGCACTGGACAGAGAAAGCAGAGCTGAGTACAACATCACCATCACGGTCTCAGACATGGGCACACCCAGGCTCACAGCCCAGCACACCATAACAGTGCAGGTGTCTGACATCAACGACAACGCCCCCGCCTTCACCCAAACCTCCTACACCATGTTTGTCAGCGAGAACAACAGCCCCGCCCTGCACATAGGCACCATCAGTGCCACAGACTCAGACTCGGGCTCCAATGCCCACATCATCTACTCGCTGCTGCCACCCCAAGATCCACAGCTGGCGCTCACCTCTCTGGTCTCCATCAACGCAGACAATGGGCAGCTATTCGTGCTCAGGGCGCTCGATTATGAGGCTCTGAAGGCCTTCAAGTTCCACGTGGGTGCCACAGACCAAGGCTCACCCACGCTCAGCAGCCAGGCACTGGTGCAGGTGGTGGTGCTGGACGACAATGACAATGAGCCCTTCGTGCTCTACCCGCTGCAAAATGCCTCTGCACCTTGCATAGAGCTGCTGCCCAGGGCGGCGGAGCCCAGCTACCTGGTCACCAAGGTGGTGGCCGTGGACCGCGACTCTGGCCAGAATGCCTGGCTGTCATTCCAGCTGCTCAAGGCCACGGAGCCCGGGCTATTCAGCGTGTGGGCGCACAATGGCGAGGTGCGCACCACCAGGCTGCTGAGCGAGCGCGATGTGCCCAAGCACAGGCTGGTGCTGCTGGTCAAGGACAATGGTGATCCTCCACGCTCTGCTAGCGTTACTCTGCATGTGCTAGTGGTGGATGGCTTCTCTCAGCCCTACCTGCCTCTGCCAGAGGTGGCGCGCAATCCCGCGCACGAAGAGGACGCCCTAACACTCTACTTGGTCATTGCCTTGGCATCTGTGTCTTCTCTCTTCCTCTTGTCTGTGCTGCTGTTTGTAGGGGTGAGGCTGTGCAGGAAGGCCAGGGAGACCTCGTTGGGTGGCTGCTCGGTGCCTGAGGGACACTTTCCTGGCCACCTGGTGGATGTCAGCGGCGCGGGAACCCTGTCTCAGAGCTACCAATATGAGGTTTGTCTTACGGGAGGTACTGGAACAAATGAGTTTAAATTTCTTAAACCAGTACTTCCCAACTTCTTGAATGAAGGAGGTTACAGGAACACGGAGGAGAATTCCAATTTTAGAGATTGCTTGGAGTTTAGCTAGAAATCACACTTTGACCTTGTGTGACAAATATTCACGATATAATTTCCCAACTATTCACTCATAGAAAGAGGTCTGTACTAGCATGATACTGATAGTCACATTTGTAGCTGTTTCGGATTGTCAAATATTCCTTGCATTTTTTGCTAACCGTCTTTCTCTCAAGCACACAATATGGCTGCAAAAGGTTCTTTCTTGGTAGGATTTGTTTTCATCACTTTTTAAAAAAAGAGTTAAAAGTTAAGAGAGATTTTCAGGTTCCTGGTTTCTGAGCATGTGCATTGATTTCTTGTAATCAAAGAACTCCTGTCTCAAAAGTTCTTGTTATTGCTAGGATGAATTTAACGCTATTGTAAATGATGGCTTTCAGTTTTAAAAATAATTTTCAATCATGCAAACCTGTTTTTGTGAGCTTCTAAATCCTATGCTTCTGTTGCCTGGATCCAAGAGCCCTATTTTCTTTCTTCAAATGAACCGTTATTTAACAAGGATTGTGTTTCTAAATTAAGTATTTCTTTCAAAATAGATAAAAGCTAATTAAACTATCTTTTAACATTCTGAAAAACTCGGTCTGCTATATCAAAAATGGTGGACTTATTAATACCCTTGTGACTACTTTTTCATAAATGGCTTTGATATGTAAATAGTGATTCGCATTCTTTTAACATGATATATATTCCACATGATTAATACATACACAGTAAACCCAAAGACACATTAGTGTGCTTTCACCAGAAATGTTTCATTAAGTCAATATTATTCTAAAATATATCTACTGGAGCTTGAGGTGTAGCTAAATGGAAAAACATGAGTTCAGCATGCACGAGGCCCTGGATCCAATGCTCAGAATCAAATAGAAAAAATAAGTGCTTCATCTGAAAATAAATAAGATTTTAATTAACAATAGAGGTTAGTTCTCAAAGAGTAAATGATAATAAACTTAAAACATCTAACTAAACCTATCAGAGGCTGGAAAGATGACTTTGTGCTTAAGAGGAAATATTCTTCTAAGGACCCCAGCTTAGTTCTCAGCACCAATGTCTGGTGGCTACAAATAGACTTTAATTCTAGCTTCAGGGAGATCCATTGCCCTCTTTTGGTGTCCATGTGTACCCACACACATAAAACTAATATGAATATAAATTAAATTGTAATTTAAATAGTTGGTGAAACTCACTAGCCATTTGGTCTTTGGTTTTCTTTGAAGGAAGAGTTCTAAATAACTGGCTCTTATTATTGGCCTGTTAAGTTTCTTCAAGAACGTATTTAGGTTATAAAATTAGTTGCCAGATGCCTGTTCATCATATTACTTCACTATCCTTTGTGTTTTTGTGGTGTTGGTTGCAATGTCTCCCTTTTCATCTCTAATTTATTTTTAATTTTTAGTCAATCATAGTGTTTGTCAGTTTGTTTGTTTGTTTGTTTGTTTTTTAAGAACAGGCTCTTGGCTACATTCCTCTTTTCTAGATCATTCAGTGTCTTACTTGCTTGTTTCTGTCCTACTAGTTATTTTTGTCTATTAACTTTGAACTTGGTCCATTCTTGTTCTGTTGGTCCTTTGAAACACCGGCAGATTGTTCATTTCAGAGTTCGCTTTCTTTAATGGCAGCATTGATGTCTACAGATTTCCCTCTCGGAACTGCTTTTGCTGTATCACATTGGTCTCAGTGTGGTGTGTGGTCATTTTCATTTGTTTGATAGGATTTTTTCTGGATTTTATTATTTGACTAATTGATTGCTCAAAGTAGGTTGCTTACTGTTTAAATTTTTCCATTTCTTTCTTTTTAAGATGCAATCTCATTGTGTACCTTAGGGTATTCTGAACTCACTTTATTGGCCAGAGTGGCACTGAACTTGCTGTCTTATATTGGCCTACCAAGTGCTGGGATTCCATGCTAGTGCCAGCACACAACGCTTAGGTTTTCTCACCTTTGTTCTAATTACTATTTTTTGTTTTTATTTTTACCAGAATGTAGTAGATCTTCTCCATTTACGTTTTTATTCTTCTGATTAAAATTTCAGTCTCTGATACATTTTTGCTTTCAAGCAGCTCCTTTTCGTTCTATGGATGTTTCTTTTTCTTGCAGGCTTTAAGATTTTAAATTTTTGTGAGATTTAATTAATATGTGATTATTTTCTAGTGATATATATATGTGTGTGTATGTGTAAAATTGTTAATGTTTCCATCAGTCCTAAAATGAACTTGGTGTACATTAACAGACAGCACACACACAAGGACACACACACACAGACCACTCTAGTCCATGGTAAACTACTAATCAGTTTTCTATCTCTTTTAATTTTCTTATTCTGTACATTTCATATACATGAAATTGTGTGTGTAGCATTGTGTGTCTGGATTTTTTCACTTAACATAACATTTTCAAGGTCCATCATGTTATAAGATATATCAGTACTTTATTCATTTTTATGACTCATATTCTATTGCATAAAAATGTACTATGCATTTCTCATTAGATATAAGAAACTTTGAATATTATAAATAATTATGCTATAAGTTTTGGGTTGCACATATGTTTTCAATTCTTTTGGTATTTGCCTATGATTAGAATTACTGAGTTACAAAGACTATGTCTTTTGAGTTGTCAAATTAGTTTTTGAAGAGAATGCCATTTTACATTCCTGTCAGCAAGGCATAGAGAAATCAACTTTCCATATCTGTCTTTCCTTTAAAATTGTTGTCATTCTACCTATGTGAAGCAACACCTTACTGTGGTTTGATTTGCAATTCCAAAATGACTACTAGTGTTGAGCACATGTCCATGTGTTTATTGGCTATCTGAGTGTATTGTATGAAGACATTCCTATTTGTTGAATTGTAATAAAAGCATAATGCCTAAACTAGAGCCTTATCAGATAATTTATGAACATTTTATGAACAATTCTCTCACTTTGTTATTTTACTTTGTTGATAATGTCCTTTGAAGAAAAAAATTTATTTTGGTAAACCCAATAGTCTAATTTTTCTTTGGTGGTTTGTACATTAAGTGTCATATGTTAGAAATCACTGCCTGATGAAAATCATGAAGATTATACTCTTTTTCCCTAAGGGCCTCTTAATTTTAGCCCTTATGTTTGAGGTCTATACTTTATAACACCATTTTACAGTTTTAGGCCTTAAACATATATTGCTAATTTCTCTATCATGTTCTATTATTTTATTACAAAAATCAAGAGTTTTCTGATACTTCTGAAAGTATTAGTTTTAAGTTTTAAAAGTACTTCTAACTGCATCTTTTTCATTTGAGTTATTTTCTTTATTTTTTATATTTCTGTCATGTGACGGACTCTCCTTTTCACATCTTTTGGATGACTGTTTTATTGGTTTTATGGAATTAAAATACTTATTAGATATCCTGTGTTTGGTTTTCACTAGGTGAGTGGTAAACCTTAACTTACAGGGAGACAATTTGTTTTAAAACCAAAAATCAGTATCTGTAAGTTTTCTCATGGGCCCATGTTATTCTCTAGAGAAGAACTTAATAACAAAGTCAGTGGATGAGATGGAAGGAATTAAAAACTTGGCACCTGGCATTTTGAACTCCTTGGTATAGAGGAAGTACTGATAATCAGTGTATAGAATTTTCAAACTTCTCCACACTAAAGTCTAATTCCTATCCTTACTTTTGCTGGTATTTCTCTGACCCTCAGTTGAGAGCTCTGCCATTTCTGACGTTCTGAGGGAAAAAAAGCACATTACTTCATTCTGGCCAGGAAGGGAAGGCTACATCCTTATAGAGATTTTCTCTCTCTCTCTCTCTCTCTCTCTCTCTCTCTCTCTCTCTCTCTCTCTCTCTCTGTGTGTGTGTGTGTGTCTGTCTGTCTGTCTCTGTCTCTCTCTCCACTTTGAATCATTACTCTAGCTGAATTTGATTTTCCTATTATTAATATCCTTCTTAATAGAGCTAAAAATAATGAAATTTGTCAGTTACCACTTGTTTGTATTCTTTGAACATTCCAAAATTTTAGTGGATTTCTCTGAAGTCTACTCTTTTTATTATTACAAGTTCATATTACAAATCATTCTTTTTATCATTACAAGGCCATTTATTTTAACACACAAAGTTATTTAAACAAGGATTAAGGAAAAAATCAAGATGAACTGATCAACTCAAATTGAAATAAATTCCCAGCTTCCTCATACTAGACTCATCCACATTATCTCATAACTTGCTTCATTTCAACAGAAGTAGACCTTCAAGGTAAACTGTCTCTTGAGTTCTCACATGACTGAGAAGTGTCGTTTAGCTGGGTATAAAATTCTCCAGTCAACTTTCTTAAAGTGGGTGCTGAGAAATAAAAGTCCAGTCCTCTGAAAAAGCAGCAAGTATTCTTAACCACTGACTCATCTCTCCAGCCTCTCCTCAAAGAGTTTTTAATGCAAATATTTTATTGAGTACACTGGAAGAGCACAAGTGGGCTCGAACTGTAGTAACACTTGTATGTTATATAAATAGGGCAAGGGACATCTTTGTATGTTCAGATGATAAGCTTTCTTTTTATGTAGTTCCAAGATATAAAATTTGTCCTATGGGAAGGGGAACAGTCCATATTGTCTGCTCTATACTCTAGGATGTTAGTATGAGCTACAATGAATGTAGCTTCCAGTTCTAATCCGAGTCTCAACATAAGGCTCTGGGCTACATGCCACTTTGCATTGCAATTACAATCTGGTCTGGCCTGGCCTGGATGGCATCATTATTCCCATGAGAGTCTAGAGATTTGCTGGGAGACAGAATAGTACAAAATGTGCGTTAATGGGTCTTTGAGAGATGGGTAAAGGCAACTGTCACCAAGCTTAAGAACCTGAGTTTGATCTGCAGGTCTCACAAATAATAAGGACACAGACTCCTTGCAAGTTGTCTCTGACAACAACTCAAGTATAGTGGCATTTTGAGTGAGCACACACAAACCATGGCCCAAACTGGGAAGACTGGCAACTGATCAACCTCACTACTTGCCCAGAGTGAGGAGAGATGAAATCCAGCTTGGGTTGCTGGTCAACTTTATTTCTTGGGAGGAGAGGGGAGAGGAGAGGATAGATGGGGAGAAAAGAAGGGAGATGAGACAAGGTTAATGTAATGATGACCAGAGCTTCAAAGAAGGACAACTGGTACATCTTGTTACATGCTAGAAGTGAGTGGAAATTAAATCTGGCCTGGACAACTAGTCAATTCTACTCCTGAGGAGACAGAGAGGAAGGAAAGAAAACATCCTTGGGTATTTTTGACATCAAAATATAGTATAGTATAGTATAGTATAGTATAGTATAGTATAGTATAGTATAGTATAGTATATTTTCTCCATTCATCTATAGTTGGCTAAACTTTAGCCTTAAGTAGTTTATTTCAATAAATACTCATGTATACTGATGTAATGTCCATGAATTCTTTTCTGCTTGCTGAATTGTTATCTATGTTCTTGAACAGCATAGATTAGGTAAATTATTGAGCCCAAATTGTTTTCCCTCACAACATTCCTCAGTTACATGGTGTGTAAAATGTTTCTCAGAGGTCTGAAGCCTCTGTTCTTGACTTGTAGATAACTTTCTCTTTTTCCATGATGATAAAACCAAGAAAGTACCTTGCCACTCAGTACATTCCCACAATTCAATATTTTCCTGTTAGAGTTAGTATTAACTGCCATTTTGGCAAGATCTAGACTCAGAATAAAAGCCTTCTGGTACACCTGTAAGGTATTATATATGTTATATAGGTTATGTAAGCCTTTGAGCACTCCTGTTGGAAGACTATCTTCTTGTTTGGCTTCATTTAGTTTGGTTTTTCAAAATAGGGTTTCTTTGTGTAGCATTGGCTCTCCTGGAACCTTCAGAGATATGCCTGCCTCTGCCTCTTGAGTGCTGGGATTAAAGTGCACACCACCACTGCTGAGCTGGAAGACGATCTTGATTGCATAATCGAGCTAAAAAAAGGCCTGCCCACTGTGGGTATCACAGTGCCTGGGATCCTGGATTGGATAAATGGGAAAACAGAGCTTAACATCAATGTTTTGTCATTCCTGTCTGCTTCTTAATTGTGAATGTCATATGACCAGCAGCTTCAAACTCCTGTCAGTCTGACTGCCCCACCAGGATGGATGACAGCCTGGAACTGTGAGCCTGAAAAAAACACTTTCTCCCCCTTTTGTCAAGGTATTCTATCACAGCAACAAAAAAGTAACTAGAAGGCTTCATTCTCTGATTGAAGATTATTGCATTTTCTTTTACAATTCATATTCATTCATTCTTGGGGCTGGAACTTCACTAACTAACCATAGTCCCAACCTCATTCATTTATTTTAATGAGTATATGTTATCTGCATGTGGACAGCATGTGTGCAGAGCTCATGAAGACCAGAAGGAACTCCCTGGAATTGGAGTTACATGTGTTTGTTTGTGAGTCACCTAATGGGGGTGCTCAGAACTGAATCAGAGTCCTCTTCAAGAGAACAAAAGCTGAGCCGTTATCCCAGCTACCTAGGATTGCTAGCATCACTGTTTTGGAACTGAGAATATCCTTTCAACATGGTCCATGGAGATATTTTTCAAGTATGCCATTTATATGGTAAGTATAATTGTTTGGCAATTTGCCTGATATTTCCATTGTCTGATGTTAGTGTGGGGGAGGGCTATTTATCTTCTGATAATTCATTCTGTGTTTGTTTTTTTGTATGACATGTGTGGTTGCTTACCTTTTATCAGATGTATTTGTGGAGTATCTGCAAACAGGTTTAATGTTCCATCCTTCAACCTGGAGTTTTACTTGTTTCAGCTAGGATACTAGAAATGGTGTGAATAGGGATTATGCCTATGCCTGGAAGATTCTTACCACTCACCTATACATATTCATACACATACAAGGACCAATCTATGACTACAAAATTGTTTTTTCCTTTTATTCTTGCTTTTTAGGATCTTGACAAATCAAATCTCCCTTCTGTACCCTTCTGTAGAGTTCTTTCTTTGATGAGCTTAGAAAAATATGCACTCTACATATAAATTAGTTAATACTTGTATCTTAATTACATTTTACAACTAATTTTGTATACATATCAAAGTTTAAACACATGTATTATATATGTGTGTTGATGGCACAGGAAAACTTGAAGGAGTCAGCTCTCTCCATCCACCATGTGGTTACTAGGATTTGAACTCAGGTTGTCAGGCCTTGTGATAGGTACCTTTAGTGGATAAACTATTTTGCCAGACCTATGTTTAGTTTGCATGTCTTAGTAAACTTAAAAATTACAGTACAAGTTTAGAGTAATACCATCACTTGGGATCAGGTGTAAGTGGATCAAGAGTTCAAGGTCATTCTGAGCTACCCAGCAAATCTGAGATCAGTCTATAAAAGATCTTGTCCCAAAAAACCCTAATAAAATGACTTATAAATACATTGCTTTTCATAAAATATTCACTTACTATTTATAATATTTGATATTTGCTTTGTTAACACTGCAATAATATAACAGAATATGTGAGCCAATTTTATTTATATATAATCAATCTTGGTAGCATGTACTTATAATCCATACACATGGGAGGCTGAGATAAATTTCACTGGAAGAAGTGGACAATCATATGTGAAAAATTATCCTGAACTGGTTCCTAATGCTCCTGAGGTCCTAGTTCTCAATGCATTGCATGTACAAAGACAGAGAAGGTGATACTGCAGCTCTTAGAAAAAAATGTCCTGTACAATATCCTCTTCTGCCTCCTCAATTCATACCCAGACACTGATGGCTGCACAAAGAAACACTGACTTGATTGTGTACTTCATTCACATCTTTCTGAACTTGTGAATCAACAACATAAATGGAGAAGAAATGAATCTGCCTTTCTTATGAAGATTATGTGAAGGAATGACATTCTTCAACATGATTTACATCTACAACAATAATTTAAAGGTGTTTAGGAAGTTTTAAGCTGCCTCCTCCTGTGAAAACACTTCCACAGAGTACACTATGACCTTAGACATAACTTAGACTAGAGTGCATTCCTTGGTGCCTTTTGGACTAAGCTTTCAATACAAGAAGAATCAAATACACCAATAATATAGAGATATGGTCATATGCTCAAATAACAACCAATCTGACCTGGGTGACTTATTCAACTCTACACCTACTAGGTAGTTAAAGTAAGGCAAGGGTCAGCTCTGAGTAAGTATGATGAAACTGATGATCTGACCAAAATATGTAACATTCACTACTCATGTGAACATGTGAGCTATAAATTATACTTCCCATGATTTCCCACAGTTGATTGTTATTTTATAACTAAGTTATGGCCATATGCGGCATATTTATTTTTAAAGAGGAGACAGACTTGCTTCCCTTTAGTTACTGTATGAGCAGAGGTGTAGTAGCTGGATATTAGACAGCTATCCTGTTATAAAAAGATGAAAGCTCTGTCCTGCAGATGTCAAGTCAATAATGGAGTGATAATAAATCCCAAAGATATCCAAGAGTGATTTTCAACCTTTTTATGAGAGAAAAACAAAACTTGTATATTATGCTTTTAAAATAATGTGATATTTATTATTCCAGGCATTTGTTGTATGATTTTTTCCTGGAGAGTTGGGAACTAATTTCTATTCACTCCAGAAAGGGATCTGATGCCTGAACAAAGAAACAATTCTATCAAACTCTACCTAGGAGAACCAGTGAGTTTATTGGAGTTCCAGAACTGAACTTCCCAAAAGTTGGTGATGACTCACAAAAGATAAATCACTCAGACTCCCTACTCAATTTGCAAGAAGTTTGACCCAAGAAGATTTTCTATCTCCTTGCAATTTTTCTTTTGCTTATATATTCTTGGGGAGGGACATTGGGAATCTTGTAACTTCCTGAGCAATGCTTAAAACTTTCATGACCTTCCTGAATCTTATAAGTCAAATATTTCAACTTGGAGAAAACAACTGCCCAGCAGTGCCAGTCAATAGATGAATACATGAAGAAAACATGTTATGCATGCATATATTAGTATTAGTTAGCCACAAAGAATGAAATGTGTTACCTACGGAAAAGTAGAATTAGAGATCACCAAAGTAGAGATACTGTGGGCAAATAAACCATAGTAAAAAAAAAAGAGAGAGAGAGAGAGAGAAGTATTACATGCTTTGTCACCTATGAAGAATCTTGTGTGTCTTTTTCTTTAAAGAAATACAAGTATAAGGGGAAAGGTATTCTCATTGTTATAACTAACTAACTGACAAAGGCAATTAAAGAAGCAATGGTTTGTTCGGTCTGAAAGTACAGTCCATCATGGTGAAGAATCAGAGCATGAAGGTCACAGTCACAAGCATGAAGGTCAAAGAGCAGAGAGAGAGAGGGTGATGCTTCGGCTCACCTTTCTCATTTTCATTCAATCTGGGACCAGAGAATAGACATCCACATTTAGACAGAAAATGAAAATAAATAAAGAGCCACTTCCATCACTGGGATGCTTCTGGTTCACTTTACTATGGCAGTAAAAGCAATCGCTATCAACCTGCTCAGGGTTATCACTCTGTTCTTTCATCTTTAAAGTTGATTTAAGAAAAACGCTTGTCCTGGGAATGTGGCTCAGTGGTAGCAAACATGGATGAAGCCCTGAAATCAAACCCTTGCACTGGGAAAAATTTTTTTTAAAAATTTCAAATAGAAAAAAAGAAAAGGAAAATCAAGACAAACCAATGCAAAAGGACTCCTGGGAAAAGCTAGACCATTTGCAAAGAGAAAAATTTGGGAGTGAAACCTACTATTATCATCAGAGGGGAGAAAGTCATTGTGTCTAACCAATAAGAATGGAAGAGCTCTTGGGAAATATGAACACAATAAATGAAAATCTCAATAGAGAGGCTTTAACAGTACAGTTAAGAAGACACTTCAAAAAATACCAGGTGTGCTGGCATAGACCAACAGTCCCAGCACTTAGGAAACAAATGCTGGTGGATCTCTGGAATTCAAGGTCTGTCCTGGTCTACAAAGAGAGTTCTAGGCCAGACAGGACTACATAATGAGAGACCTTCTTTCAAGAAAACCAAAACTATGCCTCAGAAAATACAGAAAAATACTTTTAATTGGCAGTAAGAAAAATAAAATATGAAAATGAAAGGGGCCATCCTGACGTGCAACAATGGATTTAAAGGAAGTCTGCAAAAGAGGGAAAGGAGGAATCAATAAAAGAGGACTCGGTGGAATAATTGAAGCTGTACTGTTTAAAGGAAAGTGGTCTCCTAGGTTAAGTGCCCCATCAATTATCTGATACAACAGATGAAACGTAAATTCAGGCCAGGAACTCAAGACATTTAATTTCTAAATGATTGGAATAATGATAAAAATCCTATAACAATAAGTAAAATATATGCCATATATTGGTAATGAGAAAATGATTAGGTTCAGATTTCAAACCAACTACAGTAGTTCAAGTAGCTCATTGACAAAACTTAATTCTTAAGGAAAATTATTTTATCTAACAAAATTATAGTTACAGTTCCAATCAAGTTTACTGGTAGAATGAAGATATTTTAATACATTTAAGATCACAACAGAGGAGGAAAAGCCTGGGACAGGAGCCTTCCAGTTTCCATCTGTGGCGGGAGACCTCTGCCTGGGCCACCAGGGCTCCATAGCCAAATAGCGCCAGGAGAAAGCTGCCCTCCCAGGAGTGTGGAAAAGCCGTGAATGGGGTTAAGATGAGCACCAGTGCTCAGCAGACCCACCCAGAATCCTCGGGACACAGGGACTGAGGAAAAGCTGGGGACAGGAACCTTCCGGTTTCCATCTGTGGCAGGAGACCTCTGCCTGGACCACCAGGGATCCATAGCCAAATAGCACCAGGAGAAAACTAGCCTCCCAGGCCTTCGGGACACAGGGACTGAGGAAAAGCCTGGGACAGGAGCCTTCCAGTTTCCATCTGTGGCTGGGGACCTCAGCCTGTGCCACAGGGCTCCATAGCCAAATAATGCTGGGAGAAAGCTAGACTTCCATGAGTGTAGACAAGCCTGTCTGCTCAGAGAGACCCACCTGGAATCCCAGTACACAGTGACTGAGGAGTGGTCTTCTGGTTTTTTTCAGCGGCTGGGGAGCTGATCCTGTGACACGGGCTCCATACTCAAATAGTGCCAGGAGAGAGCTGGTATCCCAGGAGTGCTGACACACCTTCAAGCACAGGCAAGACCACCACTTCTGTTCATATTCACTGGATCAAGAGAGACCCTTGCAGAGCCATCAAGACACAGGAACCAAGGGTCAGCTGAGGACAAGATCCTTTTGGTTTCTGTCTGCACCCAGAACTGACCCTGTAACACAGCTCTATAAACCCAAATTCCTCTCAGAGAGAGCTGGTCTTTAAGGAATATTGACACAGAGGCTTGCAGGAGG
>CM052715.1:24268522-24282657 GCA_028551405.1 Uromys caudimaculatus | reverse complement strand
CACATTATTCCGTCACGTGACCCACTAGTTCACATTATTCCGTCACGTGACCCACTAGTTCACATTATTCCGTCACGTGAATACATTCAAATTTTATTTTTACCAGATACGTTGCACACACTCAACACAGAAACAAATGTAACATACTTCTTGACTCACTTCAGTACAAGTGAGCTAGAAATAGAGAAATGCCCCGGCCCGTGGGGTCATCAACGTGGACCTAAGGAGGGGACTGACGAATGAAGAGACAAGAAACACAGGAACCTGGGAGCAAGACAGAATCCCCGTTCAAGCTCCAATCACTTTATTCTATACACAGAATTTATAACGAAGAGCAGGGAGGCAGCAGAGGTGGGAGGAAATTCCGCGAGGTGATACAGTCTTCTGTAAATGCAATTCCTTGCGCAGATAGGATACGGTGTCATAGCAACTATCTTTATTGCTTAACACCTGGTCAATTATCTTTACCGCTTAATTGCTCAACCACAACAGGGACATCTGGTCTCTAGGAAGCCTTCAGTTACTTCTCAGAAGCAGAAACTTAGGCCTACAATCACTCCAAGCCTAACTCTAATACAAAATGGCATTACCTAGGTTAATCAGAAAAATCCTAACCCTGTTGGTCCCGGCAGAGAAATGAGGAAACAAGAAAGAAAAAGAATGAGAGTAAAGAAGGAAGAGAGGGATATATAGTCAAACCATGCATTGTATATGAAAAATTCATTGGAAAGAAGTGATTTCCTCCTGAATTTTCCCTCCTTGCACTGAGACTTACCAGCAAAGTAGAGGAGAGAACAGCCAAGGTTAGCAACAGTAATTCCGCAACACTAAACACATAATAACCAGAAAGTAGATATAATATATGATGGTGTAACTTATCTGATAAAAGTTTGAATGTGTTCATTATATAGATGTGTATGTTTATGTGACTTCTCTGTCATGAACATGTGGTAATTTCAGTGCTTTATATTTAAAAGAACCGAGAATTGAGAGATAGAAACTCAATCCCATAGCAAATATAAAAATAGTGTGATATCTTTGTTAAGAGCAATAAAGCTAGAAAAAATTATCATCAAAACAAAATTTGGAAACATAACTCTTGGATACTTGTACATCTTTGTTGGTTAAAAGACTTGAGGTAACCTGAGATGTCATAGATAGAGACAATCTTCTGGCATAATAATGAGAAATAAAAATGTAAATTGAAGGGACATGGGGAATAGAATAGGAATCTCAAAAAATAAACTTTCCAGAAGAAAATAGTAAAGAGAAGGAAGAAAACACAAGATTCAAAGAGAAAACTTTATTTTTTTCTAAAAATAGCTTAATGTCCACATAAAATATCCTTAATGCATGCCTACTGAAACAGTATAAGGAAGTCAGTACTACAGTTGTGTACTTCAAAGAGAGAGAAAATCTCAAAAGGCTCCCCACAAACCACAAATTATCTTGGAGATATGGCCATGAATTAATGATTAGAAGAAAATAGTAAGAATATTATTAGATGATTGATTTAGAAAACCATTTCTGAGTCAGGATCTCACTCTGTAGCTCTAGCTGGCCCTGTAGACGCAGTCACTACATAGACCAGGCTGGCCTCCAAATCCATGATCCTCCTGCCTCTGCTCCTTAGTGTTGAAATCTAAGGAGTGTCCCGCCAAGCCCAGCTTCTTTCATTTTTAAAGGGTCTCACACCTTCTCTCCATTTTCTTTACATCTATTTCTCTGCCTTCGCCTTTGTGTTTTGTGAACTTTAAGAAGTCACCATTCTCATTTTCCACAGTCAAAACCTGGCCAATATTCACTTGGAACCTTTACTGTTACTTTGTACTTGTTGACGCAATTCTGCAAAACTTTTGGGATCGTTTTCCTTCTGTCTAAAACTCCACTGAAAGTATTTTCTCTCCATGCCTAGGCAACTCTGCTCATTCTCTCAGTTTTTGGAAAAAATTCTATCTTTGAAGGCTATACTCTGGAATAATTTTTTTTGGGGGGGGGGGAGATTTAAAGACATTACCTTTTGATTCCATGATTGAAGTTTAAAAGAACACATGATTTCAGGGGCTTTAATATTTTTTCTCTCCTGGACCTTGTGATGAGCACTGTTCTTATGATATGCCTAAGTGTGATTTGTTTCTTACAGACTCTGGTTAGGTTCCTCTAAATATTTCTCACATTCAAAGACTCACTAGTGGCACCAAATGTCAGTCATTATCTCTCCAGGTGTTTATTAGCCATTTCCTACACCCCAAATCTCCTCTCACCCCCTCCCATTCCTGCCTAAGCCCCTCTTCCAACAGGTCTCCTTCCCACTTTCAGGTCTTCTATGTGTGGCTTACTGATTTTTGGGTTTATTTATTACTTTTCAAAACACTAAATGATGACTAAACTCTACAATTCAAGACCTTAAACTGCCAGTAATTTGCCTTTTTACTCTTCCTAAGCTTTGGCAAAGGGAGCAATTTGGGTTAAAGTAGAACTACTTCACTTCATGTAGACCAATAATTAAGATTTAAAAATGAATGGTAGAATATAAAGAATGCTTTTCAATTGCTCATGTTCTGACAAAAGTTCAATAAATTTTTGATAGTCTTATCTATATACATGTAATGAGTTACAAATCAGTCGGTTCACTGGGCTTATTGAACACAGTAGAATGCCACAATTATAACTCAATCAATGTGCTACTGCTCCAGTATGTTAACAAACACAGTAATGTTCATTACTGTTCATCAGTTTAACTCAAATCAACTGAAGGATACACTGAACAACAAAACAAAACAATGTAAGACCAAAAATAGTTTTGTTGATTGAGATACTCAACCCAAAGCACCAAATAACACAAAAGCAAAAGTTTTTGAAATTACTAATGAACAGAATTAAACAGAATACCCAAACTTCGAGAGAAATTTACTCATTTGAAAGGCCCGAGAAGCTCTGGAAAATACACACACACACACACACACACACACACACACACACACACACACACACACACTACACCATGCTTGAACTTCTTTGCATGAGGAAGAAAAAGAAAAATGTGATTCCCTCAATAATCCTGAACTTTCCCTTTAGAAAGAGAGGACATAATTCGAATTCCGAGATTAAAATATTAAAAGACATTATGTCAAAGCAGTGACTTAGGAGTTTTATTTAATAAATGGGATGACAAACTACACATGTTCTCTTTAAATTTTGTCAAATAAAAATCCAAAACTTTAACCGTAGTACACCCAGAACATGCATAACCGAGTAAATAGAACTACTACCATGCATGACACTCACAAACAAAATGTGCCACAGCCTTTGTGTACATCCATGAACACCTTAAGTTTATGACTTGGCTAGTCACGGCGCTAAAACGGGTATTGAACATGGCACAGTGCTGCTTTCTATTCATGCAGAAAGATTCAGGCAACAGAAGTAATCTTAAACACTCTACCTTTGAAAAGAGGAAATTGCATGGAAATGACTGGTGTCAAAAATACGTACAAAAACGCAAGTTTCTGAGATAATTAAAATTAAAATGTCTTATAAGGTCACTAAGAATTTCATTAAAAGACAGTTTATTTATGCTTATCAGAGTACTAATCACCAAAGTTATTCATATGTGGAGAAAAATATGAACTATGCTTAGAACAACTAAATGCTAGAACTCTCATTACCAATAATAAAGCATCTGGGAGCACTATTAATGCTATAAGTAGATTAGACTAGCAGAGAACTTCATAGAAACAAGATCATGTCTTAAGAAAAGAATTGTACAACACTTAGGGAATCACACCACTTAGCTCACGGCGTCTCAACCTTCCTAATGTTGGCATGCATTAAGACAGCACATAGTGTTGTGGTGACACCCAACCATAAAAGTACTTTCGTTGCTACTTTGTAAGTGTAATTTGCTACTATTATGTGTTCATCATAAGAATTTTCTGAGAGTCTTAGGCGACCGCGGTGAGAGTGTCCTTCGACCCCCAAGAGGTTGTAAACCGCAGCTTGAGAACCTCTGACTTAACTGAATACAAAGCTATCCCTGCAGTGAAGATTTTCATTAAGTTCCTTCCCAGCTTCCTGAACCAACAGGTTGGGGATCATGGGTTTGAGGAATTTGAACTCACCAGTCCCAGAGTCCCCGGTCAGACACACCTCATATTGGTAGTTGTGGGACAAGGTCCCTGTGCCACTGACATCCACAATGTGGCCAGGAAAGAGTTCCCCAGGCACAGTGCAGCCACCCAGAGAGGCGGCCCTGGCCCTCTTGCACAGCTTTATCCCCACGAAGAGCACCACAGACAAGAGGAAGAGAGAAGACACAGATGCCAAGGCAATGACCAGGTACACAGTGAGCACATCTTCAACTTCCTGTGTGGGGTCAGGCGCCACCTCAGGCAGAGAGAGGTAGGGTTGGGAAAAACCATCCACCAGCAGCACATGAAGAGTGACACTCGCAGAGCGCGGAGGATCTCCATTGTCCTTGACCAGCAGCAGCAGCCTGTGCTTGGGCACATCTCGCTCGCTCAGCAGCCTGGTAGTGCGCACCTCGCCATTGTGCGCCCACACGCTGAACAACCCAGGCTCTGTGGCCTTGAGCAACTGGAATGACAACCAGGCATTCTGGCCAGAGTCGCGGTCCACTGCCACCACCTTGGTGACCAGGTATCCGGGCTCTGCCGCCCTGGGGAGCAGCTCTGTGAAAGGTCCAGAAGCGTTCTGCAGCGGGTAGAGTACGAAGGGCGCATTGTCATTGTCGTCCAGCACCACCACGCGCACCAGAGCCTGGCTGCTGAGGGCGGGAGAGCCTTGGTCTGTGGCACCCACTTGGAACTCGAAAGCCTGCAGTGCCTCGTAGTCCAGAGCCCTGAGCGCGAACAGCTGCCCATTGTCGGGGTTAAGGGAGATGAGCGAGGCGAGGGCCAGCTGCTGGTCGTGAGGCGGCAGCAGCGAGTAGGTGATGTGGGCATTGGAGCCAGAGTCTGAGTCTGTGGCACTAATGGTGCCTATGTGCAGGGCAGGGCTGTTGTTCTCATGAATAAACATGGTGTAGGAGGTTTGGGTGAAGGCAGGGGCGTTGTCATTGATGTCAGACACCTGCACTGTTATAGTGTGCTGGGTTGTGAGCCTGGGAGTGCCCATATCTGAGACGGTGATGGTGATGTTGTATTCAGCTCTGCTCTCTCTGTCCAGAGAGCTCTCTGTCACCAGAGTGTAGAAATTCTTGAAAGTGGATTTTAGAATGAATGGTAGGTTTTCTGGAATAGAACAAACCACCTTTCCATTCTCTCCGGAATCCCTGTCTCCAATTCTGAAGATGCTGATTATGGTCTCAGGAGCATTTTCTGGGACTGAGCTGGTCAGTGAAGATATGGTGAGCTCTGGGGGATTGTCATTCATATCCACCACCTCTATCAACACAGAGCCTTTCCCAGAAAGCCCTCCCCCATCCGTGGCCTCAATTTTCACATGGTAAAATTTAATTTTTTCAAAATCCAATTCCTTTTTCAGTCGTATTTCTCCTGTGACTTTGTTTATTGAGAAAGTTTTCTGGATTTCATCTGATGCTTGGAATAAGCCATAGGTAACTCTTCCAAAGTTGCCAGCATCTGCATCCCGTGCTGAGACAGTCACAACTGGGGAATCTGGGGGACTGCTCTCTAGGACCTGCACCTCATAGGGGCTGTTCACAAACTCAGGAGCATTGTCATTGATGTCCACAATCAGGATTTGAACCAGGGCTGTTCCTGACCTCGGTGGAGACCCACCATCCAGAGCTGTGAGGGTTAAGCTCAGCTCTGCCTGCTCCTCTCTGTCCAGGGCTCTGTCCTGCACCAACTCTGGGTATTTCTTGCCTTCACTATTATTTCGAGTGAGGACATGAAAATGAGAGTTGGGGCTGACTGTGTATTGTTGAATGCCATTGCTGCCCACATCCAAGTCTTGGGCTAAATTCAGTGGTAACAGAGTGCCTGGCTGGCTGTTTTCTGGTATAGTCAATAGCATTTCCCCTTCTGGGAATTCTGGAGCATGATCATTTATGTCTTGGATCAATAATTCTCTTTGAAAATATTGCACTGGCTTTTCAAGAGACACCTGGAAAGTCAGCACACAGGGATCCACAGAACCACACAGCTCTTCCCGGTCTAGTTTCTCCCTCAGATGTAAATCTCCAGTCTCAGGATCCAGCAGCAATCTCTGCTTGTAATCATCAGACACCACCCGTGCAGACCTGGCAGCCAGATCCCCAGCGCCCAGACCCAGATCCTTGGTCAGATGGGCTACAAAGGAGCCACTCTCTGATTCCTCCCAGATAGAGTATTGAGTTGTTGACTCACTGTAAACATGAACCAAAACCATCATAAAAACAAAAGCGATTACTTGCCTGTTTGGGTGAGATTTCTCCAGCTTCTCCATGATTGGGAAGTGAGTGTTTGCAACCAATCCTTTAGAACTTCCAAAGCTTCGAAATGCTGAACTCTAATTTCTTCTTTGGAGGAATCTTCACATTCTTAATCTTACATTAATCTAGTATATCCTTGCCCAAACCCTTTCACAGCTCCGCAGTGTCTGCCAAGCTCTTGCCTGTGTCTTTTGTTCTGTACTGCAACAAGCGATTCCGGATATTTTAGCACTTTTAATCACAGCCTTAGCCTGCAGCGCCACCCTGCGTCCACTTTGATAAATTCATACAATTCTATTTTCAAGTCAAATACCCAAACATCTCTTTAAAATTTCCAAATTGTCATTTTAAAAGTGTATGTAAATATTTTTCCTTTATCTATTTTGTATTGCCTGAAATTGTATAATGAATATAATTATCCAATACTATGTATGAAAGGAGTCAGTCGTGAAAACAAAGCTGGAAGACAGCTACTCTTTGCATAAATATAAGATTTGAATAATCAGTTAAATAAAACAAGAAAGCATTTCAAAGTACTTTTTCCATAGTGATAAAATATCAAAGATACATAGTTAATATCAAGTATTTATGAAATTCACTACAAATTATCACAGAGGGAATTTCCTTTTGGAATACTCTAATGCACAGATACAGTTCAGTAATCTAATCAGCTGATCACCTGATTGAAATAGTTACAAACCAAATGGTTAATGTTGGTAAAAACAAGCTAAGATTTAAGATTGACTAATCTTCCAAGCCTAAAATATTTCAAAGTACTTTGAAATTATAAATTTTGATTCAATCTAAGACAATAGCTAACAAATCTCTCCTGTGTCTATTTAAATAGAAATTTGTTTTTATGCATTTAGTGCATAAACCATTCAAATCGTTTGTTTCAAACTTAGAGTATCCATTAAAACCAGGAAATTTTATTTCTTCAAACTTCTTCTTTTTCTTCTTTTTCTTCTTCTTCCTCTTCCTCTTCCTCTTCTTCTTCTTCTTCTTCCTCTTCTTCTTCTTCTTCTTCTTCTTCTTCTTCTTCTTCTTCTTCTTCTTCTTCTTCTTCTTCTTCAATATCGATTTGGCTATTCGAGACTTCTTGCATTTTCACATGAAACATATTTAGAGACCTCTTGGTAACTTCTAAGAGAAATGCAAGCTGGCAGTTTGGTAAGGATTCCATTAAGTCACAAACTAGTTAGAGGGTAATTTTTACAACACAGAGCCCTCCAGCACACACACACACACACACACACACACACACACACACACACACACACACACACTTCCTCCTTACACAGGTCTTCTGTAATTTTCTTCAGGGTTGTCTAATGTTCTGTATGAATTTCATCTATTTTCCCATCTGCTTCTTCTCTAAGCATCTTGTTCCCTTTGACTCCAAGGGGTTTTTTCTTTCATTTTAGGTTTGTCCTGTGGTAGGATACCCACGTAACTGATTTGGGGATAATCCTGTATTCTACATAGTTGCTGGATTTGCTCATTAGTGCTAGCACTCTTGTAGATTGCTTACGATTTCGGATATGCAAAGCAAAGCCATACCATCTATAAGTATCAATAGTTCTGTTTTTCTTTTTTAAATATCAGATTTTCTAAAATGCTTTTCTGCGTTTATTATGACAATTCTGTGGCTTTGCCATTCATTTTGTCCATAAGTCATATTTCAGAATTGATTTCTGTGTGTTGAAACAATTTTGCTCCTGGATAAATCCTTTATAGACATGATGCACAATTTCATCTGTTGTTGCTGTCAGTTTGGTAGTATTTTCTTGAGAATTTTCACATCAACAGTGAGAAAACAAATGGCTGTATAATTTTCTTTCCTTTTATTATATTTGCCTGGTTTTGTCACAGTTTATTGTCACAGAATGATTTGATAAGTAGTTGCTGCTCTGACCTGTATTAGAACAGTAATGGCAGATATATGGCTTCATAAGGAGGGAATTATATTGGGGGCATCAAGTCAATTTCCTTCATCTCTAGAGTCTAAAACTACCAACCACTCATTCAGAATGGAAATTTTGGATTGTATCTTACTGTTGCTGGACATCATCAAATTTGCACATTTATTGCTAATATGAAGACTACAAGACTTTCCATGTGTGTGTGGCTTTCTTGTTGTTTTGAGACAGGGTTTCTCTGTGTAGCTCTGGCTGTTCTGGAACTCACTATGTAAATCAAACTGGCCTTGAACTCACAGAGGTCCACTTGTTTCTGTCTGTGAAGTGCTGGAATTAGAGTCATGCATCACCATGCCAGGCTCTCCGTGTGATTTTCACTTATCAATTACTTTATAAAAATATTCTTATAGGTCTCATGTCTACCTCCATAACAGACACCGTAACAGCTATGAAGGAGACAACATCTAAGATATTGGCTTCATAAAGCAAATGCAGAATTGTAAGACACAAAGCTGTTTGGATCTAGCTCAAACACAACTATAAGGAGTGGAATAGAACTTCTACAGATATCTAAGCCAACTTTCTTCATTAAGGCTTGAATCCCCTGAAATCTGACTACAAGCTACCATGAGACCTCCAATCTCTCTTTTAAAGACCATTAATGGCAGGACAGTATGAAGGAGCTTCCGAAAGAAGGCAAATAACTGACGAAATGTCATCACTGAGGATGACTAAGGCTATGAAAAACAGACTAGACAGGTTCAGTGTTTGTCTCTCCTAAGACATAGAGATGTCCAACTACCTGGAAAGACTGCACGTGAGGAGAAACCACAAGAAGGAAATGACTATTATAAAGTAAGTAAACTTGCTATGACAATATGCCAAATGTGATTAATAAATGAAATAATCTATAGCAAAGAAAAGATTTATCGCTTCTCTGCTTTTGGGGAAGTGAGATGTAGAAGGAAAGGGGTTTTGCATATAAAAACTGAGACGCTGACACCACACTTACAATCAATAGCATTTGTAGCATGACAGAAGCGCAGGAGAAAGACACTGTAATTCTTATGCATGAGAATACCCAAACTATTTTTATAAAATTAAAATTAGACTGTGGATTTTCTAGAAAATAATTTTCTGAATAGACATCATTGTAGAATAATGAGGGAAGGTATAAACTGTGTGTAAATATGTTTTGAAATGAATGAGTGACTCTCTATCTTGAAATTTTAATTTAATTTTGATGCTGTAAAGAAGCAGCAGTTAGAGACCACGGAATTTAAATCGAGATTTTTTTCATCCCATACCTAAAATCAAAACCACAAATGAGATGAAAATGGAACCAGATTGGAGATAAATGTATTTTTTGACTTTCAAAAATTTAAATAAAATAATTGGATCATAGAAGTTGGTGATATTCTCACAAAATTGAATTTTGTTCCGTTCTGAATATGGGTAGTTCTTATGAAATTTGATGTCCAGAGAGATTTGAGATAAATCTTAAGTCCCCAGAAAGTCCATTGATTTCCTTGATGTTTCAAGTCAATTATTCAATGAGTACAAACTGAACACCTGTTTGAATGAAGCACTGCATTATGGGCCAAAACCTCAACTATGAATAAAAACAAAACAGCATTGTCAGATTATGTAGCATTTACCGAAGTTATTTAGCAGTAAGGGGATTCAAATTTTGTTTTAGTTTCCTCTTCAAATATTGAAATATCAGTAATATCAACTTGTACATTAGTGACCTTACTACTAGAGCATTGATAGACAAAGTCATCTCTTTTACTGACATCAGATTTGCAGTTTGTAAAATGCTCCAAAGTACAAGAACAGTTAGTGCTGCACATATAGTACTGCCCCTGAGTCCTGCACTTAGTAAAATATCCATAGAAAGAGGTCTTTGGAACCAGGCATGGTGGTGTAGCCATAATCCCAGACCTCAGAAGCAGACTTGGAGGCCAGCCTAGGCTACACAGAGAGAAATGAATAAGAAACTTATCTCAGAAATAAGTAATAACGATAGTTTTGAAAATCAATTCAAAGAAATGGATAAATGACTTCTAATTGCAAAGAAATAAAAATAACTTTGAATGAAGACTTCTTTGTCTTCAAATTTAGTCCTGCTTATCGCTCTGGAAATTTTCTGCCCATTTTCTCACCAACATATGAATATAAGCCATCCACAAATTAAATTACTCTTTGGGTCTGGAGCTGGGGACTCACCTTAGTGATAAAATGTATACCTTGTATTCCTTGAACCCCAGGTCTTGAATACACACACACACACACACACACACACACACACACACACACACACTACTGATAGTATCTCATCTTTTGTTTTAAAGTTGTAAATGGATCATCAGCATATAGTCTTTCCAACTGTAGTCTGATATATGGTATAGTGCTTCTCAAAAGTAATTATCCTATATGAATTACATAATGTCCATGAAAATGAAGATAACTATGAAAAGTTGAAGAATTCAATTAAATTTTTTATACAAAGCATTTGGGCTGAACAAGAAGATTTTTTCTGATTATTCAGAGTTCACTCTTGCTCATTTACATAAATTTTTGGTGCAAGGGAGCTTCAGGATGGAAGGTGCTTCTCCCACTCCCAAGAGAACTTAAATGTGATTATAACTATACAGTTGAACTTACTGATATTTGGTCAAGGTTAAAGTGTTCTCTTTCCAGAGTTTCCCAAAGTATTCAAATTTTTATAGATTCAATTATTTTCTTTTAAGACAGTAACATTCAAATAGTAGGTAGATACCTCTGGATGACAAAACATGAAAACAAAAATAAATTAAATAAATTTACCCAAAAATAGTAATTTGTCATGTAAAAATTTAAAAATTTCACTCTGTTGTTTTGGTTGCTTCCACCATTATTTTTTTGATGTAGAAAATTCAAACATTCCAAATGATAATCTTTTTTCCCCATAATATATTCTATATTTTCACACCATTTAATTACAATGATGTAGGTGGAATACTGCTGTGGATTGACAATTTTCCTCTCCAAATGTTCCTACATCATGACAGATTGAACTAGGAAGGGAGGAACCCTCAATAGGAAGCAACAAAATCATTTGCCCTAAGTCACAGTATTTATGGCAAGCAAGTATTAATAATAAAAAGACTAAAACATTAAAAGTCATTCACCTGCATATTTTGTTGAAAGTTTAATGTGCCCTCATTTACATCCATGATTTACAAATGAACTTATTATACAAACACATACTTACTAAATGTCTGCTCATACAAAATGAAAGCACACTACATGACTTACAATGGCTTAAGTCGAGACAGATCATTTCTAGTATACTTTAGTAGCAATATAGGGTTATATATAAACAAATAAAATCTTGAAATACTAATTGTGGTAGTCAGTAAAGATAATAAATTGCACTACTTCTGTTTGTGTACAAAACATGTAAAATATGACAGATGACTGTATCTTATGTAGACAAGGCTGCTTTACCATTATATATACTAGGCGTGTGTGGGGGGGAACACACACATGTACAATGGAGTGGCCTTACTCAGGTGTCAAGAAAAATGAAACTGGCATTTTCAAGAATAAATGAAACTGCAGATCATTTAGGCTCAATCATCACACTCTAACACAAGAAGCACATGAAAGCAAAGTGGGACATTTAGGAGACCGATGGGGAGGAAACAGTGGGGTTACAGAAGGTGGTAATTAGGTGAATGTTAGCAGGGTGTGGTATGTGCATCTCTGAAAATGTCCCAATGAGCATTGTACCTAGCACAGTTAATGCACAGCAGTGAAAGTTAAAAACAAAACAAATACTACTTAGCAATTTACATGCATAGCCTCAACACGATACAATTTGAAGTGGGTATATTTCCAAATATAGTAATAAATGCAGAGGAAGAACAGTATTTGAAATGACCATAAAAAACACAACAAAATTACTTATTCCCCTCTCACACTAGTAAAGAAAAACATGCATTAGGATTGGAGTGATAAAATACGAAGCACAGAATAAAAAAATGAAAGAAAGAAGAAAAGAAAGAAAAAAAGAAAAAAGTAAAAAAAAAAAAACCATTAGAAATTATGAGTAAAATCAGCATACCCATATACTGTCGCAAGGAAAATTGTTAAATGCAACGTGAAATATTCATAGCCAAGAAACTAATTCTTATTCAGTTACCAAAACCTGGGTGCCCTAACCTTAAAATTTAGTTGTATTCCTGGAGGACACTATTGTGAATAATGGTTCAGGAATTTGAAATCTGTTGTCCCAGAATCTCCGCTCAGACACACCTCATACTGGTAGCTCTGGGACAGTGTCCCCATACCACTGATGTCCACCAAATGGCCAGGAAAGTGTCCCTCGGGCACAGAACAGACATCCAAAGAGGCCTCCCTGACCTTCCTGCATAACCTTACCCCAATGAACAACAGCACAGTCAGGAAGAAGAGCGAAGACACAGAGGCCAAGGCAATAACCAGGTACAGTGTGAGCAAGTCTTTTTCCTGTGAAGGGTCGTGCCTCACCTCTGGCAGAGGCAGGTAGGGCTGTGAGAAGCCATCCACGAGCACCACATGAAGAGTGACACTGGCAGAGCGCGAAGGCTCTCCGTTGTCCTTGACCAGCAGCACCAGCCTGTGTTTGGGCAAATCGCGATCACTCAGCAGCCTGGTGGTGCGCACCTCACCATTGTGCGCCCACACACTAAAAAGCCCAGGCTCCGTGGCCTTGAGCAGTTGGAATGACAGCCAGGCATTCTGGCCAGAGTCGCGGTCCACTGCCACCACCTTGGAGACCAGGTATCCAGGCTCCGCAGCCCTGGGCAGCAGCTCTGTGCAGGGCGCTGAGGCATTCTGCAGCGGGTAGAGCACGAAGGGCTCATTGTCATTGTCATCTAGCACCATCACCTGCACTAGAACCTGGCTGCTGAGCGCGGGCGAGCCTCGGTCAGTGGCGCTCACATGAAATTCAAAGGCCTGCAGGGCCTCGTAGTCCAGTGCGCTGAGCGCGAACAGTTGCCCATTGTCTGCATTGATGGAGACCAGCGAGGTGAGGGCCAGCTCTGGATCATGGGGCTGCAGCAGCGAGTAGGTGATGTGGGCATTGGAGCCTGAGTCTGAGTCTGTGGCACTGATTGTGCCTATGTGCAGGGCAGGGCTGTTGTTCTCGTGGACCAACAGGGTGTAGGAGGTTTGTGTGAAGGCGGGGGCGTTGTCATTGATGTCTGCCACCTGCACTGTTATGGTGTGCTGGGTTGTGAGCCTGGGTGTGCCCAGGTCTGAGACCGTGATGGTGATGTTGTACTCTCCTCTGCTTTCTCTGTCCAATGGTCCCTCTGTCACTAAAGTGTAGTAATTATCGAATGTGGGCTTCAAAAGAAATGGAAGTTCGTTCTGAATAGAACACACCATCCTTCCATTATCCCCAGAATCTGGGTCAGAAACACTGAAAACAGCAACTACAGCCTCAGGAGCATTTTCTGGGATGGAACTAGTGAGCGAAGATATGGTGAGTTTAGGGGCATTGTCGTTCACATCCACCACCTGTATAGCTACACTGCATTTTCCTGAAAGACCGCCACTGTCTGTGGCTACAATTTCCATGTTATAGTATGGAGTTGCCTCAAAATCCAATGTCCCTTTAAGGCGAATTTCTCCAGTGATTTCATCTATTACAAACGGTTGAGAACCTCCACCGCCTTGAAACAGAGAGTAGGCTACATTGCCATGTACCCCAGCATCTAAATCCCTGGCCGAGACCGTGACAACTAAGGCACCAAGGGGGCTATTCTCAGGAACCTGCACTTCAT
>CM052715.1:24228720-24268022 GCA_028551405.1 Uromys caudimaculatus | reverse complement strand
CCCACCCACCCACTCACCCACTCTCATCTTCCCTCTTTGGCATTCCCCTATACTGGGGCATCTAATACTCTTAGGCCCAAGGCCTGTCCTTGCCCTGAGGGCTAACAAGACCCTTCTCTGACACATATGTGGCCAGCACCATGGGTCCCTCCATGTGTATTCTTTGGTTGGTAATCCAGTCTCTGGGAACGTTGGGAGGTCAGGCCAGTTGACACTGTTGCTCCCTCCATGGGACTGCAAACTCCCTCAACTCCTTCAGTTCCTTCTTCAACTCCTCCATCTAGGACCTCACACTCAGCCCAATGGTTGCTGTGAAGTGAATCTTGGGTATTCTGAACTTTGGCTGATAACCACTTATCAGTGAGCACATACCATGATCATTCTTTCATGACTGAGTTACCTCACTCACGATGATATTATCAAGTTCCATCCATTTGCTGTCGAATTTCATGAAGGCATTGTTTTAATACCTGAGTAGTATTCCATTGTGGAGATGTACCACATTTTCTGTATCCATTCCTCTGTTGAGGGACATCTGGGTTGCTTCCAGCTTCTAGCTAGTATAAATAAGGCTGCTGTGACCATAATAGAGCATGTGTCCTTATTACATGTTGGAACGTCTTCTGGGTTTATGCCCAGGAGTGTATAGCTGGGTCCTCAGGTAGTATTAAATCCAGTTTTCTGAAGATCCGCCACACTAATTTCCAGAGTGGTTCTACCAGCTTGCAATCCCACCAGCAATGGAGAAGCGTTCCTCTTTCTCCACATCCTCGCCAGCATCTGCTGTCACCTGAGTTTTTTATCTTAGCCATTGTGACTGGTGTGAGGTGGAATCTCAGGGTTGTTTTCATTTGCATTTCCTTGATGACTAAGGATGTTGAACATTTCTTTAGGTGCTTCTCAGCCATTCAAGTTTCCTAAGTTGAGTATTTTCTGTTTAGCTCTGTTCTCCATTTTTAATAGGGTTATTTGGTTCTCTGGAGTCTAACTTCTTGAGTTCTTTCAGTTACTATCCTGGGTTTTTGTTATTTCATATGAATTTGAGAACTGCTCTTTCTAAGTATATGAAGAATTGAGTTGGAATTTTGATGGGGATTGCATTGAATCTGTAGATTGCTTTCAGCAGGATGGCAATTTTTACTATATTAATCCTGCCAATCCATGAGCATGGAAGGTATTTTCATCTTCTGAGGTCTTCTTCGATTTCTTTCTTCAGAGACTTGAAGTTCTTGTCATACAGATCTTTCACTTGTTTTGGTTAGAGTAATACCAAGATACTTTTTATTGTTTGTGACTATTTGAAGGGTGTCATTTCCTTAATTTCTTTCTCAGCGTGTTTATCCTTCGTGTATAGGAAGGCTACTGATTTGTTTGAGTTAATTTTATATCCAGCCACTTTGCTGAAGTTGTTTATCAACTGTAGCATTTCCCTGGTGGAGTTTTTTGGGTCACTTAAGTATACCATCATATCATCTGCAAATAGTGATATTTTTATTTCTTCCTTTCCAATTTGTATCCCTTTGACCTCCTTTTGTTGTCTAATTGCTCTAGCTAGAACTTCAAGTACTATATTGAATAGATAGGGAGAGAGTGCCTTGTTTAGTCCCTGATTTTTGTGGGATTGCTTCAAGTTTCTCTCCATTTAGTTTGATGTTGGCTACTGGTTTGCTGTATATTGCTTTTACTATGTTTAGGTATGGGCCTTGAATTCGTGATCTTTCCAAGACTTTTATCATGAAGGGATGTTGAATTTTGTCAAATGCTTTTTCAGCATCTAATGAAATGACCATGTGGTTTTATTTCTTTGAGTTTGATTATGTAGTGTATTACATTGTTGGATTTCTGGGTATTGAACCATCCTTGCATCCCTGCAATGAAGCCTACTTGATCATGATGAATGATCATTTTGATGTGTTCTTGGATTCAGTTTGTGAGAATTTTATTGAGTATTTTTGCATCAATATTCATAAGGAAAATTTGTCTGAAGTTTTCTTTATTGTTGGGTCTCTGTGAGGTTTTGGTATCAGTGTGATTGTGGCTTCATAGAATGAATTGGGTAGTGTTCCTTCTAATTTTATTTTGTGGAATAGTTTGAAGAGTACTAGTATTGGGTCTTCTTTGAAGGTGCAATAGAATTCTGCACTGAACCCTTCTGGTCCAGGAATTTATTTTGGTTGGGACACTTTTAATGACTGCTTCTATTTTTTAGGGTTATGAGACTGCTTAGATGGCTTATCTCATCCTGACTTAACTTTGGTATTTGGTATCTGTCTAGAAAATTGTCCATTTCATCCAGATTTTCCAATTTTGTTGAGTATAGGCTTTTGTAGTAGGATCTGATGATTTTTTGAATTTCCTCAGAATCTGTTGTTATATCTCCCTTTTCATTTCTAATTTTGTTAATTTGGATCCTGTCTCTGTGTCCTCTGGTTAGTCTGGCTAAGCGTTTATCTATCTTGTTGATTTTCTCAAAGAACCAGCTTCTTTGTATAGTTCTTTTAGTTTCTACTTGGTTGATTTCAGCCCTGAGTTTGATTATTTCCTGTCTTCTACTCCTCTTGGGTGTATTAGTTTCGTTTTGTTCTAGAGCTTTCAGGTGTGCTGTTAAGCTACTAGTATATGCTCTCTCCAGTTTCTTTTTGGAGGCACTGAGAGCTATGAGTTTTCCTCTTAACACTGCTTTCATTGTGTTCCAGGTTTGGGTTTGATGTACTTTCATTTTCATTAAATTTTTGGAAGTCTTTATTTTCTTTCTTTATTTCTTCCTTGACCAATTTATCTTTGAGTAGAGCATTGTTCAGCTTCCATTTGTATGTGGGCTTTCTGTTATTGTTGTTGCCATTGAAGACCAGCCATAATCTGTAGTGATCTGATAGGAGGCATGGGATTATTTCAATCTTCTTATATCTGTTGAGGTTTGTTTTGTGACTGATTATATGATCAATTTTGGAAAAGGTACCATGAGGTGCTGAGAAGAAGGTATATCCTTTTGATTTTAGATGAAATGTTCTATAGATATCTGTTAAATCCATTTGGTTCATAACCTCTGTTAGTTTCACTGTGTCTCTGTTTAGTTTGTTTTTCCAAGATCTGTCCATTGATGATAGTGGTGTGTTGAACTCTCCCACTATTATTGTGTGAGATGCAATGTGTGCTTTGAGCTTTAGTAAAGTTTCTTTTATGAATGTGGGTGCACTTGCATTTGGAGCATAGATGTTCATAATTGAGAGTTCTTGGTAGATTTTTCCTTTGATTTGTATGAAGTGTTCTTCCTTATATTTTTTGATGATTTTTGGTTGAATGTTGATTTTATATGATATTAGAATGGCTACTCCAGTCTGTTTTTTGGGACCATTTGCCTGGAAAATTATTTTCCAGCCCTTAACTCTGCGGTAGTGTTTATCTTTAACACAGAGGTACATTTCCTGGATGCAGCAAAATGCTGGGTCCAGTTTATTGATCCAGTCTGTCAGTCTATGTATTTTTATTGGGGAACTGAGTCCAATGATGTTAAGAGATATTAAGAAATAGTGATTGTTGCTTCCTGTTATTTTCAATGTTATTTTTATGTTTGTGGTGCTATCTTCTTTTGAGTTTGTTGAAAGATTACTTTCTTGCTTTTTCTAGGGTGTAGTTTCCCTCCTTGAGTTGGCATTTTCCATTTATTATTCTTTGTAGGGCTGGGTTTGTAGAAACATACTGTGCAAATTTGGTTTTGTCACAGAATATTTTGGTTTCACCATCTATGATAATCGAGAGTTTTGCTGGGTATAGCAGCTTGGGCTGGCATTTGTGTTCTCTTAGGGTCTGTATGAGATCTGCCCAGGATCTTCTAGCTTTCATAGTCTTTGGTGAGAAGTCAGGTGTAATTCTGATAGGTCTGCCTTTATATGTTACTTGACTTTTTTCCTTACTGCTTTTAATATTCTTTCCTTATTTTGTGTATTTGATGTTTTGAATATAATGTGTCAGGAGGAATTTCTTTTCTGGTCCCATCTATTTGGAGTTCTTTAGGTTTCTTTTATATTTATGTTCATCTCTTTCTTTAATTTAGGGAAGTTTTCTTCTATAATTTTGTTGACGATATTTACTGATCCTTTAAGTTCGGAATCTTCACTCTCTTCTATATCTATTATCCTTAAGTTTGGTCTTCTCATTGTGTCCTGAATTTCATGGATGTTTTGGGTTAGGAGCTTTTTGCATTTTGTGTGTTCTTTGATTGTTTTGTCAATATTTTCTATGGTATCTTCTGCACCCGAGATTCTCTCTTCTATCTCTTGTATTCTGTTGGTGATGCTTGCATGTATGACTCTTGATCTCTTTCCTAGGTTTTCTAAATCCAGGGCTGTCTCCCTTTGTGATTTCTTTATTGTTTATGTTTCTATTTTCAGTTCCTGGATGGTTTTATTAATTTCCTTTGTCTGTTTGATTGTATTTTCCTGTAATTCTTTAAGGGATTTTTGTGTTTCCTCTTTAAGGGCTTCTAGTTGTTTACCTGTGTTCTCTTGTATTTCTTTAAGGGAGTTATTTATTTCCTTCTTAAAATCTTCTATCATCATCATGAGATGTGATTTTAAATCTGAGTCTTGCTTTTCTGGTATGTTGGGCTATCCAGGGCTTGATGTGTTGGGAGAGCTGGATTCTGATGATGCCAAGTAGCCTTGGTTTCTGTTCCTTATGTTCTTGCCCTTGCCTTTCACCATCTGGTTATCTCTGGTGTTAGCTGGTCTTACTCTCTCTAACTGTGGCTTGTCCTTCTTGCAAGCCTCTATGTCAATACCTCTTGAAGACCAGCTCTCTCTGAGAGGAATTTGGGTTTGGAGATCTGTGGTACTGGGTCAGCTCTGGGGGTTCAGACAAAAACCAGAAGGATATTGTCCCCAGCTGTCCCTTGGTTCCTGTGTCCTTATGGCTCTCCAAGGGTCCCTCTTGATCCAGTGAATTTGAACAGAAGTGGTGGTCTTGCCTATGCTTGAAGGTGTGTGGGCACTCCTGGGATACCATCTCTCTCCTGGCACTGTTTGAGTATGGATCCTTGTACCACAGGATCCACTCCCTGGTCACCTAAAGAAACCAGAAGACCACTCCTCAGTCCCTGTGTCCTGGGGATTCCAGATGGGTCCCTCTGAGCAGACAGGCTTTCCCAAACTCCTTGGAGTCTAGCTTTCTCCCTGAATGATTTGGCTATGGAGCCCTGGTGGCCCAGGCAGAGGTCTCCCGCCACAGATGGAAACCAAAAGGCTCCTTCCCCTGGCTGTTCCTCAGTCCCTGTGTCCCAAGGATGCCGGGAGAGTCTTGCTGAGCAGTGTTGCTCCTCTTACCCCCTCTCATGGGCTTTTGCACACACCTGGGAGGCTAGCTTTCTCCCAACACTATTTGGCTATGGAGCTCTGGTGGCCCAGGCAGAGGTCTCCCGCAACAGATGGAAACCCTCTCTTGTATTTCTTTAAGAGATTTATTTCCTTCTTAAAATCTTCTATCATCATCATGAGATGTGATTTTAAATCTGAGTCTTGCTTTTCTGGTGTGTTGGGCTATCCAGGGCTTGCTGCATTGGGAGAACTGTGTTCTGATGATGCCAAGTTGCCTTGGTTTCTGTTCCTTATGTTCTTGCCCTGCCTTTCGCCATCTGGTTATCTCTGGTGTTAGCTGGTCTTGCTCTGTCTGACTGTGGCTTGTCTCTTGCAAGCCTCTGTGTCAGTACTCCTTGGAGACCAGCTCTCTCTGAGAGGAATTTGGGTTTTGAGAGTACTCCTGGGAGACCAGCTCTATCCTGGTACTATTTGAGTATGGAGCCCTGTGTCACAGGTTCAGCTCCCCAGCCACAGAAGGAAACAGGAAGACCACTCCTCAGTCCCAGTGTCCTGAGGGCTCTGGGTGGGTCCCTCTGATCAGAGGTGCTGGTCCTACCACTGCTCACAGCTTTGTTCACACTCCTGGAGGCTAGCTTTCTCCTGGTGCTATTTGGTTATTCCTGTGGCCCAGGTTGAGGTCCCCAACCACAGATGGAAACCAGAAGGTTCCTGTCCCAAGCTGCTTCTTGGTTCCTGTGTCCTGAGCGTTCCGGGCAGGTCCTGCTGAGCAGAGGTGCTGGCCTTACTCTCCTCATAGGCTTGTCCACACTCCTGGGAAGCTAGCTTTTTCTCTGAGCTATTTGGTTATGGAAGCGTGTGGCACAGGCCACAGGCGTAAATCTAGTATGATATTTTCTAGTTCCATCCGTTTGCCTAAGAATTTCATGAAGTCATTTTTTTTAGCTGAGTAGTACTCCATTGTGTAAATGTACCACATTTTCTGTATCCATTCCTCTGTTGAGGGACATCTGGGTTCTTTCCAGCTTCTGGCTATTATAAATAAGGCTGCTATGAACATAATGGAGCATGTGTCCTTGTTATATGTTGGAGAATCTTTTGGGTATATGCCCAGGAATGGTATAGCTGGGCCCTCAGGTAATACTATGTCCAATTTTCTGAGGGACTGCCAGACTGATTTCCAGAGTCATTGTACCAGCTTGTAATCCCACCAGGAATGGAGGGGTGTTCCTCTTTCTCCACATCCTCACCAGCATCTGCTGTCACCTGAGTTTTATTTTTCTAAGTATAACTTCTACACTGCTGTAAATTGCAGAAATCCATCTTTTGCCTTTCTTGTGCAGGGTTTCCTGTGCTTTTGGGTCTCATTTATTGTTATTGAATTGATGTGTGATTTATTTTAAATAAGTTGTTGCTAAACTATGCCAGTACTCTCTCACTCTGGAACTGGAAAACATGAAATATAGTAAGCATTGAATAAGCATCAGTTGAGTAAATACATGTACTAAAGTAGTTCATTGCAAGGGCAACAACCTCAAATACAGTAAAAATATAAAATAAATATATAAAAGAATAAGCAAGAAGGATCTGTCTCTTTAAAAATGAAGGGAAGTCTCCTGAGCAAAACAAATAGAAATGTTCCTACATAGTAAGCAAGTTCTAGTTAGGCTTAAAGAGTTCAGAAAAAAATGACTCCATTTTATTTTCCCAGTTCTACATATTGACAAAGAGTTTTCGAATCCACCTATTTCTAGTTCCTTTTGTAATTACAAAACAAATAAATCCTCAGTAACACTAACAATATATGTCACCATATGGGAAGAATTACTAATATTTTACATATTAATTCATTTCCTCTCCCAACAACTCAGTGAAATTCATCTTCACATTGTCCATGTTCCATAGATGAAGAAATTGAGATTTGACTTAACTGACTTTCCCAATGTCACATGCCATGTGAAACAGAAAAGTAGAGTTTGAAGTTGCATTGTGGTTCCATGATGTCTTATATGCCCAAGTAGAATTAGAAGGGCAAATAATTTGTACAAAATTGTCAGTAAATCCAAATTTCAGCCTTGGTTTGTGTGTTTGTATACATACATATCAGGGGTGGCATGTAATCTGTACACATGTTTCAACTAATATTAGATTTTTAAATTTTTTAAATCTGTCATCATAAGTAATCACCAGCCAGGAGGAATAGTGACCAACTTAGAAATCAGTGATTTTTGTTGGTAGGACACATACAGTTAATTATTCTCAGTCTTGGTATATAAAACATCGATGTGTGGGTATTTTTAAATGATATTAGAGCCAACCTAAATGTATCAAGTTAAAATCAAGCATCATGAAAGGTCCCCTAACATATTATGCTCTGAATTATTTCTCTAAATTTATCAGAAAATATATATTTCTTGGAGTTAATATGATGCATGCCAGCTGTTTTTTATGTCAACTTGATACTATAGTCATCTAAAAGAAGGGAGCCTCAGTTGACAAAATACTTTTGTAAGATCTGGCTGTAGACAAGACTGTTAGGCCTTTTCTTAATTAGTGATTAGTGGGGGTGGCGCCAATTTTAGGTGATGCCACCCCTGGGCTGGTGGTCTTCTGCTCTATAAGAAAGCAGTCCAAGCAAACCAAGGGGAGCAAGGCAGTAAACAGCACTCCTCCATGGCCTCTGCATCAATCCCTGCTGACAGATTCCTGCCCTGCTTGAGTTCCTGTCCTGACTTCCTTCAATGATGAACAGTGATGTAGAGGCAAATAAACCCTTTCCTGCCCAACTTGCTTTGGGTCATAATGTTTCATCACAGCAATAGAAACCCTAGCTAAGACAATAAGGAGAAATCACCTAAAAATTATTTCTCAGTCAGGTAAGGTGTATTGATTGCTACAATGAAAGATTTTTATGGTCAATTACATCATAAGTGATTAAATAAAAGATGATACCTGAAATATTTTTGTAATGTAAATATACAAAGAGAGATGGACTAGTATTCATGGAATTAAATGGTACTTTAACTCCTCTCTAGAATTATGTGTGCAAGAGCCTTAAGCATAACTGGAGAAAATATAAAGGTCTTTTAATAGTTTTATAAAATACTACTATATTCTAGATAAAATATATTACTTACATGAGTAATAAGTCATATATTCAAATGTCTAATCCTTAAGTTGGAATGTTCTTTAAATCAGGAGTTATGACTCTTTTCAATTTTGTTTTTATATTTCAGGATTCCTTTAATTTTCATATAAATTTTAGGGTTGGCCTGGCAATTTCCATAAAAAGTTAACTAGAATTTTGTAGTGAGTGTTGATCATTGAACATACAACCATTTGTGCAGAATTAAATCTTCCAGTCCATGAACATGTTGTAATTACTTAAACCTTTTAAAACTTCTTTTGGAACACCCTCCAGTGCTTGCTATAGCATCTCCTACTTCTTTAGTGAAGCCTGGATTTTTTTTTCATTTCATATTTGGATGATGATCTTTGTCCTGCAGACTTGAACATTTAAAATCCATCTTTTGTAAATTCCCTATCATTTTGTATAAATAAGGCAGCATCTTATGCAATTATATTTTTTCAGCTCTCACTCATAATAATTTTATTCCTTTTACTTTCCTTTTGCAATGGCGAGAACTTCCAGTACAATGTTAAATAGAAGCAACGAAATCAAGCATCCTTATTTTATATTTTTTTCACTGTTAAATAGGATGTTATCTGTGGGGTTTTGTAGCTTCGTTTTTAGTAAATGGAAGAGTTTTCATTCTGCTCCCACCTCTTGGTGTACTTTATTATCATGGAAAAGTGTTGCAGTTTCTAAAATGCTTTTCTCCATTTGTCGAAATCGTTGTGTGGTTTCATCCATTATTTAGCTAATAAGAAATACTGCACTGATTTAATTTGAATATGTTTTAGTCCTAAGGTAATCTTTCTTGACCATGATATGTAATCTCCATATATGCCACTAGATTAATATCCTAGTATTTAGTTGAGAAGTTTTGAAGACACACTTAAAGACAATTGGTAGTTAGTTTTCTTGTGTTGTATTTGTCTACTTTTGTCATAATGGGGCTACTACTGCCCTCATGAGTTCATAAGTAATTTCTGCCCCTCTATTTTATGAAAAATTTTTAAGTATTGGTATTAATTCTTTAATATTTGGTAGAGTTTTTATGTGAAGTTATCTTGTTCTCGGACTTTGTGAAAAATGTTTACTACTAACAATAATTCATTATGGGTCTATTCTCACTTTCTATTTCTTCTTTAGTCAATTTTAGCTATGTTTCTAGAAATTTTCTTTTAGCTAATCTTGATTTCATAACTAGTTTCCTTGAAATGTAAGAGGATTTTCTTATAATCTCTCTGTTTTATGTAGGTTTCAATACCCCTATATTATTTCCACATTTTCATAATCTGAATCTTCTTTTTTGCTGGGTTAATCTGGGTAAATTTTGTCAGTTTTCTTGATTATGGCAGTATGCTAATCTTTGCTTTGGTTGATGTGCATTTCTGCCATTTTTCGTTTTCTAATTCATTGATACCATCCACTCAGATGTTCCTTTGCCATTGGTGCTTAGAATGTTCTCATTATTCAATGTTTTCTTTTCTCCCTTTATTTGACACTGGTTCAATATAACCCATTTAGCTTTATATTCACTGAAAATACAGGTCTTGCCTTAAAGTGTAAGTGTGACTGTACTGACTAGTTTTGTGTGTCAATTTGACACAATCTGGAGTTATCACAGAGAAAGGAGCCTCCCTTGAGGAAATGCCTCCATGAGATCCCCCTGTAAGGCATTTTGTCAATTAGTGGTCTAGGGTAGGAGGGTCCATGGTGGGTGGGGCCATCCCTGGGATGGTAGTTTTGGGTTCTATAAGAAAGCAAGCTGAGCAAGCCAGTAAGTAACATCCCTCCATGGCCTTTGCATCAGCTCTTGCTTCCTGACCTGCTTGAGATCCAGTACTGTGTGGCCCCGAGTGCTGGAAGCTTTCCACAGGGATCTCTGGCTTGGCCAAATGTGAAAGTTCAGGCAAAGGGGAGAGTGCAAGCTGGGACGGGAGTCATCTCCACCTCGGTCTCTGCAGTTGCTGCCTGGGTTGCTCCAAGATGCTGTACCTGCCACCGTGCACTGAGTTTGGACCTGGGCTAAGCCCACGAGAGGCCAACGAGCCTGTGAGGTGTGCAGGAAGCTTCTGGTGGCATTTTGGGAGAGCAGAACTCTTCCCAAGCAGCAGTGTTACAGCTCTTATGATAGAAGCTCTCAGACTACGGAGTAGTTCTCACACCTTTCTTCCTTCTGGATAGGATCTCTCATATACAGTTTGGGATAGTCTAATATACAGTTTGGAATGGGTCAGGGACTGACAACAGGTACTTCCCATTGGCTTGGTCTGAGAGTTTAGGGATACCTTATCTGCATGTGGGAGGGCTTGGTGTGCTGCTCCTACATGACAGACCTCTCTACAGGGGTTACAGGGGTTGTAGCTACTTGACAGGAGCCAAGAGCCTCCTAGGAGCATTGGCAAAATACCTTCTGGTCCCTTGCAGGGCTAGCCCCAACTGAGTTACCTGTGGTTAAGCCTGTGCTCGACCAGGGGTCAGGCTACCTGCCACCGCCCCACAGTCCTGACTTCCTTTGGTGATGGACAGCAATGTGGAAGTGTAAGCTGAATAAACCCCTTTCTCCCCAACTTGCTTCTTGGTCATGATGTTCTGTGCAGGAATAGAAACACTGACTAAGATAGTGACTTACTGATTCTGAGATTTTTTTAAAAATATGTGTTATTTTCTGCTATAATTTTCTTCTAAGTGTAACTTTAATTGCACATCATGCATTTTGGTATGTCACATTTTCACATTGCAGTCACTTCAGAGGATTTTATTGTTTCTTGTGATGTCTTATATGCCTTAATGACTACTTGGAAATACATTGATTTCCATACATTTGTGAATTTTCTGAATTTCCAACTTAATTCCATTTTTTTTATTCAGTCTTGGACCTACCCCATGGAATGGATGGTCCCTACATGTTTATGCTGAGTCATATCTCCTCAGTTAAATTTCTGGACACACCCTCACACCACACCCCAAGGTGTGCCTCTTTAATGATGTAAGTGGTTTTTTTACTCCAATCAAATTTATGAATCAAAATTGAAAATTATTTGTGTCAAGTTTTGTTTAATTTGTTGTGATGTGTGGTCTCAGTTGTTAACTTGATAAGATCTGAAATCACCTGAGACATGCACCTCTGGGCATGTTTTTAGGGGACTATCTTGATTAGATTACCTGAGGTGGGGAAGACTGACCACTGAGGGTAGCACTATTCCTTTGACCAGGATCCTAGACTATATAAAAATGAACAAGTGTGGTGAACACAAACATTCATTGTTCTCTTCTTCCTGACTGTAAATGCAATGTGGTCAGCTACTTCAAGTTCCAGGACTTCCTTGCCATGACTGATTTTACCCTTGAAATGTGAGCTGAAATAAATCCTTCATCCCTTAAATTGCTTTGGTCAGAGTATTTTATCACAGTAACAGAATAAGCAACAAAGACATTTACTTTGAGGTATTATATTTAGGTACATATATGTTTAGTTGTTGTATTTTCTCAATAGATTCTCCCTTTTATCTATAATGGCCCTCTTTAACAGTTTTAATAATCTTAAAAGTTAACTTTATTCTCCAACTCTCTTTCATTCACTGTCTATATGGTATCTTTTTCATCCTTTGACTTTCAACAATATGTCTTTGAATAATTATGAATATATGTCCATGCATATATATATAGTTCATAAAACTGAAATTCGTGCCATGCAGCACAAATGAGAAGAAAGGCTATAGATGCATAGAAGTAATTTTTTACAAGGCATTCATAATCTGCCCTGTACTAAGATTCACAAAGATTAATGTATTAATCTTAATAACAAGAGAAAGTACTAGGAAAGTAACCACTCATAGAAAGGTCCTTCTTTTGTGGTATTGTGGATAGAACCTAAGGACATGAGCATGCTAAAAAAAAGTGTTCAACAATGGATTTCCAGTCCCAGTCTGTGGTAGCTTGAAGGAGAATGGTCCCCATAGGCTCACATATTTGAATGCCTGGTCCCCAGTTGGTAGGAGAGTTTGGGAAGGATTTGGTGTAGCCTTGTTGGGGCTGGTGTGTCAGTAGGGGGTGAGCTTTGAGGATTCAAAAGCCTCTGATCTAGCCTCTTGCTCCTGAATCAGTGCGTAAGCCTTCAGGCACTTCTCCACACTGTTCCTGCCTTCTGCTGTATTCCCTGCCATGACAGTCATCGACTCTCACCCTCTAAAACTGTAAGGCCCCAGGGAAGTCTTTATTTTTGAAAGACTATTTCTTAATAGAAAGCTTTCTTCTTGCCTTGTTCATGGTGTTTTATCACAACAGTAGAAAACTAAGGCATATTTCATTCAAACTGGCCATATTATATGGAGTTGTGGTTCCTAATAGCTTTAACCTTAAGTTGTAGTCAATTTAACCTTTCTCAGTGTTATTGTTCTGTAATTCCAATTTTGAACATTTTTGAATTACAAAGATGGAGGGAGAATATAAATCAAAGTTATTATCTGAGCAAGATTCTGAACAATCTTAAATCGTGTCAGACTACAATCTGAAGGAACCCTGAAGGAAGCTAAGAAAAGATGTCCTCCTAAGTCACCATATATATGGGAAATGGGTATTAATAAGCAATAGTGCTTAACAGAACACTGTCTTTACTGTAGTACTTTAAAAATTATTCCATGGGTTTTTACAACAACTCAAAACTTACAAACTAAGTTGGCATCTAACTATAGACCTCACCAAATAATATGAAAATAAACCTGTTCAATAGTTTAAAAAAAAACATGTTTAATTTATTCCTGTTATTTGAATATGATTTTAACAATTCTGAAGCGTAAAAGCTTAGAAGTAATCCACTGAATTTATCAATGTTTTTACCCTCTGGTCTATATTAGAAATTAAATCTTGAATATTAATTGCTACTGGGTGCGGTGATACACACCTTTAATCCCCATACTCAGGATGCAGAAGCAGGTGGGTCTCTGTGAGGCCAACTCAGTCTACATAGTGAGTTCCAGGACAGCCAGGGCTAGTAGAGGACCCCTGTCTCAAAAATGTTAATAACAAGTGTCAATAAAATGACTGGCTAAGTCTGTTGTTTCTAAAAGAGTTAAAACTATTATACTTTTTAAGGAAAACCTCTCTAGTTAACATTTTACTTAACTATTGAGGAAACAGTTTAAAATTATTGTAATGGATGAATAAAGAAAATGTACTTATTTGTAAAGTGCAGTTTGTTTTGTTTTCTGTTTTTTGTTTTGAAAGACAGAGACTCATAACTCAGATGAACTTAAACGTGCTCTGTGATGCTGGCACTCACACACAGGATGTTGTGCATGCTAAGCAAACACTACCAACTGAACTACGCCTACAATTACTATACCACGTTGTAATTTTACCAATCCATTAAGAAGAATGAAACTACATTGTCTGCAAGAAAATGAATGGAACAATACCCACACACAATGACAATAGAAGAACATTTTCACTTCCAGGTGATATTTAGGGGCAATGTGAAACTACAGGGGGAAGCTGATGACTAGGGATGCATATGAACAAGGTACACTATCTACACATATGCAAACATCGCAATAAACCCACCACACTATATGGTTAGAAAATCCAAGAAGAAAGTGTTACGGAAAAATTTTGAAAATATTTGGCATTCTACATTTCTTGTCAAATACACTACATTAAATGAGATTTTAAAACTATTTCAGTTATCACTAGCAGAGGAAAGATTTTACTTCCTGTTGAGTGACAGAAAATATACGCTAAGATTGAATTAGACAGGAGGCAGTTGAAGAATTACTTGATTATATAAAAAATAATCTCAAGGAAATATTACTAATTACCAGAAAGATACCAACATCCAAGCAACTACTATTTACCCTTCTCTCAATGACGCCTAAGACTTTTCTGTAATTTTAACTATTCAACATGTAATTGTCTGGAATCAGACTGTTGGGAATGCTGGGCTCCGGGAACTTAAAATCTGTTGTCCCAGATTCCCCCATCAGACACACCTCATACTGATAGCTCTGGGACAGGGTCCCCATGCTGCTGACATCCACCAGGTGGCCAGGAAAGGGTCCCTCAGGCACAGAGCAGCCTCCCGGAGAGGCCGCCCTGGCCCTCCTGCACAGCCTCACCCCAACGAACAGCAGCACAGACAGGAGGAAGAGAGAAGACACAGATGCCAAGGCAATGACAAGATACAGCGTGAGATTATCTTCGTCGCGTGTAGGATCAAGCGCCACCTCTGGCAGAGGAAGGTAGGGCTGAGAGAAGCCATCCACCAGCAGCACATTCAGCGTGACACTGGCAGAACGCTGAGGCTCTCCATTGTCCTTGACCAGTAGTAGCAGCCTGTGCTTAGGTGCATCTCGCTCGCTCAGCAGCCTGGTGGTGCGCACTTCACCATTGTGCGCCCATACACTAAAAAGCCCGGGCTCCGTAGCCTTGAGGAGCTGGAAGGACAGCCAGGCATTCTGCCCAGAGTCAGAGTCCACTGCCACCACCTTGGTGACCAGGTATCCAGGCTCCGCAGCCCTGGGCAGCAGCTCAGTGCAGGGCACAGTGGCGTTCTGCAGAGGGTAGAGCACGAAGGGTTCATTGTCATTGTCGTCCAGCACCACCACCCGCACCAGAGCCTGGCTGCTGAGTGCAGGCGAGCCTCTGTCTGTGGCGCCCACATGGAACTCGAAAGCCTGCAGTACCTCATAGTCCAGTGCCCTGAGCGCAAACAGCTGCCCGTTGTCTGCGTTGATGGAGATGAGCGAGGCGAGGGCCAGCTGCGGGTTGTGAGGCGGCAGCAGCGAGTAGGTGATGTGGGCATTGGAGCCAGAGTCTGAGTCTGTGGCACTGATGGTGCCTATGTGCAGGGCGGGGCTGTTGTTCTCATGCACAAATATGGTGTATGAGGTTTGGGTGAAGGCGGGGGAATTGTCATTGATGTCAGACACCTGCACTGTTATGGTGTGCTGGGTTGTGAGCCTGGGTGTGCCCATGTCTGAGACAGTGATGGTGATGTTGTATTCAGCTCTGCTCTCTCTGTCCAGTGGCCCCTCTGTCGCTAAAGTATAATAGTTCTCGAATGTGGATTTTAAAAGAAATGGAAGTTCGTTCTGAATAGAACACACCATCCTTCCATTGTCCCCAGAATCTGGGTCAAAAACACCAAAAACTGCAACTACAGTCTCCGGGGAGTTTTCGGGGACAGGGTTTGAGAGCGTCGAGATGGTCAGCTCTGGGGCATTATCATTCACATCCAACACCTGTACAGCCACAGTGCATTTTCCTGAAAGACCCCCTCCATCTTTGGCTGCGATTTCCATATTATAGTATGGAGTTACCTCAAAATCCAACATATTGCTTAGACGGATTTCTCCTGTGATTTCATCTATTACAAATGGTTGAGCATCTCCATCACCTTGAAACAGAGAGTAGGCTATATTTCCATATATCCCAGCATCTGAATCCCTGGCAGAGACCATGACAACTAAAGCATCAAGGGGGCTATTCTCAGGAACCTGCACTTCGTAGAGCGATTGTGCAAACTGCGGGGCATTATCATTGATGTCCATGACTTCAATATGAACTGTGGTCATCCCAGACCTGGGCGGAGCTCCCCCATCCAGAGCAGTGAGGATTAAAGTGAGCTCAGGCTGCTCCTCCCTGTCCAGGACCCTGTCCAGCACCAGCTCTGGGTATCTGAGCCACTGTGAGTAATGACATGGAAATGGAGGTTGGGACTGACTGTGTAGTTCTGAACAGTGTTGCTCCCTATGTCAGGGTCCTGAGCTGCCTTCAGAGGAAACACAGTCCCTGGCTGGGCGCTCTCAGGGATTGTTAGGAGCATTTCTGTGTCAGGGAACTCTGGAGAATGGTCATTTATATCTGTGAGCTGCAGTTCAGTTTGGAAGAACTGCACAGGGTTTTTCAGTATGATCTGGAAGTGCAGCACACAGGGTTCTGTCGCCCCACACAGTGCCTCACGGTCTAGTTTTTTCTTCAAGAACATTTTTCCTGTCTCTGTATCCAGCTGCAAGAGCTCCTTGTTTCCTCTGTGATGGATTCGTGCCCCTCTGGTGGCCAGTTCTCCTACCCTGATTCCCAGATCTTTTGCTAGGTTAGCAACCAAGTAGCCACTCTCTGTTTCTTCTGGAATGGAATATTTAATTGCCTCAGAACGAGACTCCCACAAAAGTAACAGCATAATAAGAAAAGAGACTTGCCTTTGCTGTGACGTTTTTGCTAGCGCTGTCTCCATTGTTCACACTGGATCCAAAAAGTGCAGTGTCTTTTAAAGTGTTACAATCCACACACGTGTTTCGATGAAATAGCAGAACTAAATTTTACACACTGGCTTCCTTTTGGAGCTATGCCTTCTCTGGAGATCGCTTCCTTGGATCCAAACTGAAGGCTACCTTCTTTTAGGGAGCAGTGTAAATTCTGAATCTGAGTAATGGCTTCCGGGGCATCTGCATAGCCCGTTATTCATATGCTTAGCCTGCAGCGCCACCAAGCGTCCTTATTCACTATTGCATGTACCTTTTTCCATTGTGTTCCCTTTTCTCTTCCCTTTTAAAATCCATTTATTTCACTTTTTATTTTGTTTTAACAGCTGGTATTCAAAGTACTAGAGACCTGCCTGGAAAAATACTAAAACTTCCCATTTGGGGGCTCCAGTTCCAAAGAACATACAAACATTTCAAAGTTATTGGGACTGTAACCTAAAATTGGACTAACTCTCCTGACTTTTCAAAACTTACAATACCAATTCTGTTATTTTAAAGTATAAATTTACTTTGTAACATGTGTGGGTATAACTGAAAAATTCATTCATCTTCACCAGCAACCATCAGTAACAGGTCGATGCTGATGGCCTAGCCACTTACAACAAAATGTGAATTACACAAAATGTTATGTGAATTACACAAATTGTTATGTGAATTACACAAAATGTTATGTGAATTACAACAAAAGCATAGATGTTGTCATCTGCTTGTTACAGGAAAGAGGATGAAAGGCAGCTGTTTTTTGAAGTTGGTTCCTCAATGGAAATGAAAAAGGACTTTAAAGCTTCTGAAACAGCAAGAGTTCTTGGTAAGAAATATGTGCACTGAGCAGAGCTAATGAACTGTCCTGGGCTTGTTCTCTGTCTTATTTTGGTGAGATAATTCCCAGGTTTATATTTCTTTCAAAGGATGTGTTTGTTTTTGTTTGTTTGAGACAGGAGTTTTCTCTGTAGCCTCAGATGTCCTGGAACTCACTATGTAGACCAGGCTGGCCTCAAATTCAAAAAATAAAAAATAAAAAAAATAAAATAAAATCTTCCAGTCTTTGCTGCCGAGTGCTGGGGATTAAAGACATGCATCACACACCCAGCCAGTAGATCTCTTATGATGTTAGAACTGGAGCTAGGACAACCATCTGATCTCTAGAGCTCTGGCTGCTGGGGGAGAGGAGAGTCCAGCTTTGATTGAGCAAAGTTCCTTGTACCAGGATCACATCTGGGAAGCCTGTGTTCCCATCTTCTTGTTCTACGTGTACTGATACATGTACAATGATACCTTCTCTGTGGGTTCTTCTGTTTCATTACATTGGCTTTTGATATTCTTCCAGTTTCCTTGTGTCATTTTGTTGGGCCAGATCCACCAGAAACTTAAAATTCATTCTGATCCCTTTTTGTGAATTTTACCTATTTCCTTTTGAGTCTGTTCCTTTGTAAAAGCCATGATGCTTGCATTGCGTCTCCTTACTTTGAGGCACATTTTGGTCTTCTCCATGTTTTTAGTTTACTGCAGTATTTCAGCAGCTGATTTGAGGTGCAAAGTATCACATTGGGCATGGCACATGTGTACAAGTTCTTGATGCCTTTGAACTAGCTGGTCTGTTTGTTTTTTTTTTTTTTTTGAATAGATAATCCTTATCAGTTTAGCTTTTTCTTTAAATCAGTCAGAAAGTGAGTTTTATATAGTTACATGCAGCAGCTTCCTTTTGTGATCAGAACTAGGGCTTCTTTTCTAAATGCATATGGAAGAGACTTTCAGGAATGTCGGCCTTACAAACAGGACAAGTCACCATAGTGTCCAGTTTCAGGATAGATATAAAGGGAGACACAGGATGGTTTACATCTTAGGACCCAGGAGTCATCTTTCCTACATAACATGTCTCTTTAGCCTCTACAGAAGTGCTTGCTCTGTTTGAGGATTGAATTTCCTGTCATTTTATTTTACAGCAACTCTGATGGAGACTCCTGACAAGAAATGTATCCATTTAACCTGTTCCTTGTTGGACATGAAGAATGCTTGATGACTTCATCAGCGTGTACAGGTGGTGACTCTAAAACTGCCCAAGGTGAATCTGTGCAACACGCATGCTTTTCATGGGTCTGTAAAGTGACTGTTTCTCAAGTCTGGTTCTGTGACTGACATTCAATAGGTTGTTGCCTTTCAATCTAAGGAATCACACAAAAATACATTTCTTTTCGTGCTGATTAAAATTCCTTAATTCTCTGTTGGAAATCATCCATGAAGGGTGTATGTACTGGTAGTATAATTCTACCTTTAAAATAACTTAAGACTTTAAACACATTGTCTTTAGTTTCAGTATTTAAAAACAACTGCCCATTTTATAGAATCTCTTTTAAAATAGTTTTAACATGTTCATGTGGTTGCTTTAAGATGTTTGTCCCTGTTTGACTTGGTATCTAACAACTTTGTTGTGACACACCTGCTTGCTTTGTCCTTTATTTATTCTGACTGTGTTTCACTAGGCTTATTGAATGGTGCAGGACTTTTAACCAGTTTAGTGATTGTTGCTCATCGTCCTTTTTAAAAAATTCTCTTGTCCCTTCTAGGATTACAGTTGCATGATTAAGCTTGTTGTAGTAAAAGTTGTAGAATTACAATCCTGCAGCTGTTGAATTACAGTTGGAGGGCTTCGTTATATCCCAAAGGTTACCAATGTTCTTGTCTGTATTTTAATTATGTTTTCTTTCTATTTCTGTTTGGATGTTTCATCTGGAGTCATCTTGCATCCACTTTTCCTGAATTTTTATAGCTATTGAGTTAAACAACTTAGTTCTATGTCATTTTTTCAGCTGCAGAATCTACAGTTTAAGATTTAGATTTGATGGTAAAATTCCCTTTTATCTATTTTATATACTTTCTTATTTTAACATATTAGCTATACATTAAAAAACTATTTGGGATTTTAATGTCTAATATCTGGATCTTTTTGGCCATATGTTTTTATTTTTGTTTTTCATTTTGGTTTTTTGTTTTGTGAACATATGCCTTAAATTTTCTCTGGATTCTTGTGTAATTGCATAACGGCTATCTAGGTTCATGATGCTATTGTCTTTCTCTAAGAGAGAAAGATAGCTTGATAATATTTTAAAATAAATATTAGTTTATAAAGAAGGTTTTAAATGGTTCATTTTTTTCTGTCAAAAATGTTTGATGTCATTTCATAGCCAGAGAAATGTAAGTCTACTTATAAATTACATGACAGTTTCACTAGGTTTGATGAACATGACAAGCAAACAATTATTATTTAGTCAAGTGCGACATTGTTCTGGGGTATTCATGCTCAAAATAATATATACTTCATATAAATAAAACGTTCCTAATCTAAAAATTAAGGTAATTTATAATATATGAAGGCTACATTAGGCAACAAAAGTGAAATTAAGCACCAAAAATAATTTTAATAATCAAAAAACTTCCCATCACTATCAAGTATTATAAAGTAAAAATCTGAGATCAGCCAGTAATCAGTATCTAATTTCCTCTTTTGAAAGGTAGAGGAAACAAAGAGATCCCAAGAAAATACTGTCTGTTCATCATACTTAGGCTTCCACCCATGTGGTAAGGGAAGGAGGAGAAAGAAGAAGTTGGTACCCTAAAGAGTCCTCAACTAACTTACAGAAAGTTGGTTCATAATTCTGTTTCTGATATTACTATTTTAAAAGGATTGTGTCAGACCAGCGGTTTAACAGACTGGCTTCACAAACAAAGATCAAGCATAAGATATTTTCTCCTTAATTTTTATTGTATAATAATTATTTGAGGAGTTTAATTTTACTACTTATGGCATGCCTTTGAACAAATGCACATAACAATCTGTGGATACATGGTGCTCACAACAGAACAAGGCACAACTTTTGTGCACGGATGTTTTCATGAAGCAAGTGTTTACAGCTTTCAGATTGCTTAACCTAAAAGGCCAAGAGCTCAGTGAACTCCAATGTAGCCTAAAAATACATAAATTTATATGGTAAAGACATGTGCTACAAATACACACAATTTTAATTTTTCTTAAGTGCATTGAAAAGTTCCATGCTGTTGTAAAGACATTCATTTCATTAACTGTTATGCTAATAATCATGCAGACATGCCTAAATATAGAGAAAATGCATATATAATAGGCACAACTACAAAATCCTAAGAAAATTAGTATCAATAAGAATGTAACAAGTTTAGAGCTATTTGGGATACTATGGATCGAATTACTGGTAAAGAAAAAAATTAGATAGTACAACTTCTTAAAAGAATAGTTAGAATAGGTATACCAGAACTGAGAGATGATGAACTATTTCCAATCCTTAGTTGACTACCAAGTTGCTCCTATAGTGGGGACTTCCCTTAACTTCTTACAGATTCTTCCAGAAACAGGTCTGGAATCACCTGATTCAGGAATTTGAACTCACCAGTCCTAGAGTCTCCTGTCAGGCACACTTCATACTGGTAGCTCTGGGACAGGGTCCCCATACCGCTGACGTCCACCAGGTGGCCAGGAAAGTGTCCCTCAGACACAGAGCAACCACCCATAGAAGCTGCCCTGACCCTCCTGCACAGTCTTACCCCAACGAATAGCAGCACAGACAAGAGGAAGAGAGAAGACACAGATGCCAAGGCGATGACTAAGTACAATGTGAGCAAGTCCACGTCGTTTTGCACGGAGTCGCGCGCCACCTCAGGCAAGGGCAGGTAGGGTTGAGAAAAGCCATCCACTAGCAGCACATGCAGGGTGACACTGACAGAGCGCTGAGGCTCTCCATTGTCCTTCACCAGTAGAAGCAGCTTTTGCTTGAGAGCATCACGCTCACTCAGCAGCCTGGCGGTGCGCACTTCACCATTGTGCGCCCACACGCTGAACAGCCCGGGTTCTGTGGCCTTGAGCAGCTGGAAGGACAGCCAGGCATTCTGCCCAGAGTCAGAGTCCACTGCCACCACCTTGGTGACCAGGTATCCGGGCTCTGCCGCCCTGGGCAGCAGCTCTGTGCAGGGCGCAGAGGTGTTCTGCAGCGGGTAGAGCACGAAGGGCGCATTGTCATTGTCGTCCAGCACCACCACCCGCACCAGAGCCTGACTGCTGAGTGCAGGCGAGCCTCTGTCTGTGGCACCCACATGGAATTCGAAGGCCTGCAGTGCCTCATAATCCAGTGCCCTGAGCGCAAATAGCTGCCCGTTGTCTGCGTTAATGGAGATGAGCGAGGCGAGGGCCAGCTGCGGGTCGTGAGGCGGCAGCAGCGAGTAGGTGATGTGGGCATTGGAGCCAGAGTCTGAGTCTGTGGCACTAATGGTGCCTATGTGCAGGGCGGGGCTGTTGTTCTCATGAATAAACATGGTGTAGGAGGTTTGGGTGAAGGCGGGGGCGTTGTCATTGATGTCAGACACCTGCACTGTTATGGTGTGCTGGGTTGTGAGCCTGGGTGTGCCCAGGTCTGAGACGGTGATGGTGATGTTGTATTCAGCTCTGCTCTCTCTGTCCAGAGCTCCTTCAGACACTATAGTATAGAAGTTCTCTACAGATGGTTTCAGGATGAAGGGGATATCGTTCTGGATGGAACATGTCACTCTTCCGTTATCTCCAGAGTCTACATCAGAAACACTGAAAACAGCCACCACAGTCTCTGTCGAATTCTCAGGGATAAGACTGTTAACTGATGCTAATGTGAGTTCTGGTGGGTTGTCATTCGCATCAACTACCTGAACTATGACTGTGCATTTCCCTGAAAGGCCTCCACCATCCCTGGCCTCTATGTCAACCTCATAAGCATTAATTGTTTCATAATCCAAACCCTTAAGTAGTTGTATATTACCAGTAGTGGGGTTTAGCTGAAAAGTTTTGAGAATTTCTTCAGAAGCATGAAAAAATACGTATGATATTGCACCAAAATTTCCCGTATCTAAGTCAGAAGCGGAGACTGTGGTAATGACAGAGCCAACAGGGCTTTTCTCTAAAATTTGAACCTCATAGAGTGACTGTGTAAATTCTGGGGCATTATCATTTATGTCTAAGACCAGGATGTGGACCTGGGTAGTTCCAGACCGAGGCGGGGATCCTCCATCCAAGGCTGTGAGAGTTAAACTGAGCTCTGGCTGCTCTTCCCGATCCAGAGCGCTGTCGAGAACTAGTTCTGGATACTTCCTTCCATCCCTACGATGGCGGGTGTGAACATGAAAATGGGACTTGGGAGAGACCGTGTAGTTCTGGAGTCCATTTCTTCCCACATCCAAGTCTACAGCATTTCCCAAAGGAATTACTGTCCCAAGTGGGGAGCTTTCCAGGACTTTCAGCTGCATTGCATTTTCAAAGAACTCCGGGGCATGGTCATTTACATCTATGACCTCGAGCTCATTTGTAATAAACTGCAAAGGATTGTGCAGCAATATCTGAAAGTGCAGTACACAAGGCTCTGTCGAACCGCACAGCTCCTCCCGGTCCAGTTTCTCAACCAAGAGCAAATCTCCGGTCTGATGACTGAGCTGAAAATACTGTATGTTCCCTTTGGAGATAGCTTGAGCTCTCCTTTCAGCCAGTTCTTCTACACTAAACCCCAGATCCTTCCCTAGATTGGCTATTACAAAACCCCTCTCTTTTTCCTCGGCCACAGAATAGCGCCTAGACCCGGTCCCAGCAAGAGACCCACCTAGAAAAACAAAGAGAAGCAAGACTTGCCTTTGTTTAAGAAAGCGTTCCTCTCTGTCCTCCATTGTATTTCTGCGGTGTATTTCCAAGGGCTTGTCACCAAGAGGGGCTTTATACCTCTCTGTGAAAAGCAAAGTCTTTTGGAGACAGCCTAACAACTAATGTTTTCCAGAGATTCAGATTTTCTCGCTTAAAAATCTACCCAGGTTCACACAAGCCGTGATTTTACATCATCGGATTGCTCTGTCTCTGAGTACTGAGTGCACAACGTCTTAGTCAACAGCGCCACCATGCGTTCGTTCGCAGTTTTAAATTCTTAGAAAAGATACTTGTTCTGTAGTGGTTTTGAGTTATGTCGTTTATTTCCCTTATCAAATTTCTTGACCCTACTGAAGAAGTTTCTTGTGCCACACAAGTTAAACATAAACTAGGCAAGTATAATGCACCAAATGGACTTGCCTGCCTCCAATAAGATTCTTTATTTACATATTTACGTTACAAGTGCACACGTGCTAGGGCACTACCCTCATCTGTAATTACTACCTACAAGTTTTAAAAGAATTTAAGTGATAACATACTTATCTCTCCCTTTGTGGTTTTCTTTATTTTACATTATTTGTAAAATGTGTGAGTTGCAGTAATAGTAGGAGAAATATTATGAAAAGTGAAGGTGGTAAGATATGACAGCGTATATCAGATGGCTGAAAATGCATAATTCCTTCCATATTTTCATGCCCATGGAGTACTTAAGAATGTTTCCTCTTCTTCCATGAAAATATAATAATTGTTAGCTTAACCCATATTAACTTATTACCAGATAGCTATTTAATCTATAGAAGCTATGCATATAATGGTAGCAAGATCAGTTCTATAAATTGTATAGGTCTGCATCTAACAGGGTGTACAAATTTTAAACATGCTCAAGCAGTGTGAAATGTGTGACACAGGAAATGTACTGTGAGCCAAACTTAATGGGGAGTAGTTATGAAAATTGAAACATGAGTGACACTAAAACAAATAGAAGAAATATTTCTATAATGTTATGTTATTTGGCTTTGTAGTAACTGTAAGATGGTTGATGATCGCTGAAACAGTTGATGTCACTGGAAGTCACTTAACCAAGATCCCACATGAGATGAAGTGATTAACTAGAGACCTTCCATACTAAGATGGTCCTTTCTGTCACTGTCAATCTCAAAATGAGGTATTCAAATTCCATAAGCTTAACAGTATATCTCACCCAAATATGCATGAAATTATGTAAAAAGTAATAATACATTGGAAAACATTAAGAATTAAATTTTCTATATCAGGTGTGTCAAAAATTCAACTACAAGAAATGAAGTCAGGTGAGTAACTTTGGAAACATAGAATCATATTTAAATTATGAAATTAAATACCAGAAATTCTTCATTCATTAAGCCAGTGGACAAGAGAGGAAACTTGAATTAAGTATTAAGAGAAAAACGAAAGATATGGATGGAACTTGAAAATATCATCCTGAGTGAGGTAACTCAGTCACAAAAGAACGAACATAGTATGTACTCGCTGATAAGTGGATATTAGCCCAAAAGTTCAGAATACCCAAGTTTCACTTTACAGTAACCACTGGACTGAGTGTGAGGTCCCAGATGGAGGAGTTGGAGAAGGAACTGAAGGAGCTGAGGGAGTTTGCAGCCCCGTGGAGGGAGCAACAGTGTCAACTGGCCCGACCCCTCCCCCCCCAGGTCCTCCTGGAGGCTGAACCACCACCCAAAGAATACACATGTAGGGACCAATAGGCTCAGACCACATATGTGGTAGAGGAGGGTCTTGTTGGCCATCAGGGGGAGGAGAGGCCCTTGGGCCTGAGGGTGTTAGAAGCCCCAGTAAAGGGGAATGTCAAGGTAGGAATACGGGAGTGGGTGAGTGGGTGGGAGGTGGAATACCCTCATAGAGGTGGGGGAGGGGGAGGGGATGGGGGTTTCCAAAGAGGAGACCTAGAAAGGGGGAAACATTGGAAATGTAAATAAAGTATCAAAAAAGAAAAAAAGAAAAACAAAAGATATGTTGAAAATAGTGAGAACTGAATAATTTCAAATTAACTATAGCAAGATCAGATTACTCAGTGTATGTCAGAGTATTTGGTTCCAGCAAAAGTTCTGTTCATTAAGCATCTTGCCATGTTTAATTATCAGTATTTCACAACTAAAACAACTCTTCTTTCAATTAATTAGTCAAAAACATTAAGAACTTAAAATATCCTGGTGTCTGTGCTAATCATGAAATAAGTGGGAACGGCCCATAAACATAACTCAAAAAACGTACATTTTTAAACATCATGTGTGTGTGTGTGTGTGTGAGTGTGTGTTTGTGTGTGTGTGTATGTGTTTAAATCAGAGCACAGCTTTGAGGAGTTGGTTTTATACTTCCATCATGCGAGTCTGGGGATGAAACTCAATTTCCTGGTTTGTTGACCTTCTCATTTGGCCCACCACAACCTTGTCTATAAGCATTGAAAAGTCTATGGTACAAAAGAGAGGAAAATAGAACAAGTCTGTCCAGAAAATTAATAAAAATGATAACGGACACTGCTTGTGGACTTATGGATACAGACACATTGTTCATGGACTTACAGATCCACATACATTTTTCATGGGCTTATGCCCAATTGAATCTTTAATTCCCCTCCACATTTTGGAGAACATAATGCCTAGCTACATACAAATTTTCTAAGTTGGTAAAAGACAAAAGCATAGGCTCTTGTCTATTGTATTATTGCATATATTTCACTTATAATAAAGTTCCCAGTAGGTTAATTGACTAGGAATGCCAGTGCAATGCCTGGGACCCCACCACTCTGGATGTAGGAGGAATCTGTCACAAGTTCAAGAGCATGATGAGATCTTGTCTCAAAAAAATCTTTTAAAAGTGCTGAGTTTCAGCAGAAGAATTTCAAAAGATTATTTGAAATAAAACATTAAAAACATCACCACGCCCTTGAAAACCACCGTGCATGTACTCATTATCTACCCTTTCAATAGCATCCTATGGTTTTGTCTGAGTTTGTTTTGCATTTATAATTTGAACAACTTATTAAATCCAACAAGTAGGACTTCCACAATCTTTAAAAGAACATAAGTTTTGTATGCTGATACTTTAAAATATGCATGTAGATAAACATGGGAGAGTGCTATGCTATTCACACTCATGTAAAGAGTTTACCATCAGTTCCCAAGATGAAAGTTACATTATCGAGAGAATATGTGAACACAAATAGTCTTGGCTGCAAAATATTAACATAATTAATATTACAACTCGGGTGATGAGATAAATTAGTTTTAGACAGTATCTAAGAATAATCCAGAACTGGAGAAGTTAAACTTAGATGATGATGCTCTAACTTATTTTTGCAGAGAAGAGTGCCCGCAAAATCCAGCCCCCTGGAAGCAGAGGCAGGGGGAACTTTGTGAGTGAGAGATCAGTCTAGTCTGCATAGTGAGTTCCAGGACAGCCAGGGATACAAAGTGAGGATCCCACACACATTTTTTTCTAAAAATGCAATTTTCACTTTCACATTATAAGTCAAATAAAATTACAAGGCTAAAATTGGAATACAAGAAAAATTTAGATCCCTTCTTCCACATACCTTACTTTTGTAGAAATACCAGGAACATGCAAAGGATTGGAGTGAGATAGCTACTTTTAAATAAGAGACACCTTCGGTTGACAAAGCAGTACAATCAGGCCTTTCAGGTTTTAACTGAGACAAGACTCGGCATTTCCTCACCAATATTTAACTGAATTCAAAGTTATTCTCATAACTAGGGTTTGTATCATTCTCTCTTTCTGAACTCTGAAGAAGGAAATTGGGGATAATTGGTTTCAAGAACTTGAAATCTGGGGTCTCAATATCTCCACTCAGACACACCTCATATTGGTAATTCTGGGACAGGGTCCCCGCACCGCCAACATCCACCAAGTGGCCAGGAAAGTGGCCTTCGGGCATTGAGCAGCCACCTAACGAGGTGGCTCTGGCTTTCCTGCACAGCCTCACCCCCATGAACAGCAACACAGACAGGAGGAAGAGAGAAGACACAGAAGCCAAGGCGATGACCAGGTAAAGTGTTAGCGCGTCCTCATCATGCGCAGAGTCGCGCGCCACCTCTGGCAGAGGCAGGTAGGGCTGAGAGAAGCCATCCACCAGCAGCACCTGCAGCGTGACACTAGCAGAGCGTGGAGGATCGCCATTGTCCTTGACCAGCAGCAGCAGCCTGTGCTTAGGTGCATCTCGCTCACTCAGCAGCCTGGTGGTGCGCACCTCGCCATTGTGCGCCCACACGCTGAATAGCCCGGGCTCCGTGGCCTTGAGCAGCTGGAATGACAGCCAAGCGTTCTGGCCAGAGTCGCGGTCCACTGCCACCACCTTGGTGACTAGGTATCCGGGCTCTGCAGCCCTGGGCAGCAGCTCAGTGCAGAGTGCAGAAGCGTTCTGCAGAGGGTAGAGCACGAAGGGCTCATTGTCGTTGTCGTCCAGCACCACCACGCGCACCAGAGTCTGGCTGCTGAGGGCAGGAGAGCCTCGGTCTGTGGCGTCCACATGGAACTCGAAAGCCTGCAGTGCCTCATAGTCCAGCGCCCTGAGCGCGAACAGCTGCCCGTTGTCTGCACTGATGGAGACCAGCGACTGGAGGGCCAGCTGTGGGTCATGGGGCGGCAGCAGCGAGTAGGTGATGTGGGCATTGGAGCCAGAGTCTGAGTCTGTGGCACTGATGGTGCCTATGTGCAGGGCTGGGCTGTTGTTTTCTCGGACAAATATGGTGTATGAGGTTTGGGTGAAGGCGGGGGCATTGTCGTTGATGTCAGACACCTGTACTATTATGGTGTGCTGGGTTGTTAGCCTGGGTGTGCCCATGTCTGAGACAGTGATGGTGATGTTGTACTGTGATCTGTTCTCTCGATCCAGGGCTGTGTTTGTCATAAGAGTGTAAAAGTTCTCAAATGACGGTTTTAGAATAAAAGGAAGATTTTCTTGGATGGAGCAAATCATTTTTCCATTGTCTCCAGAGTCAGGATCTGCAACACTGAACACAGCAATTACGGTTTCCAGGGCGTTTTCTGGGATGTGATTGGTAAATGTGGACATAGTCAGTTCTGGAGGATTGTCATTCAAATCCATTACTTGAACAAACACCACACTGCTTCCAGAAAGTCCCCCACCATCTGTTGCCTGAACATATACTGTATATGCCTGGATGGATTCAAAATCCAGAGTCTTTACTAAAAGGATTTCTCCGGATGTTGCATTCATTCGAAACGTTTTCCGAATGTCTTCAGAGGCTTGGGAAAAGGCATAAGCTATTTGTCCATGGTCCCCAATGTCTAAATCCCTAGCAGAGACAGTAGCAACCTGAGATCCAACAGGACTGTTCTCTGGGACCTGAACCTCATAGCGAAGCTTTGAAAATGCGGGGGCATTGTCATTGATGTCTAAGACTTCAATAAGGAGTTGGACGGTGCCAGACCTGGGTGGATTCCCACCATCTAGTGCTGTGAGTATTAATCTGATTTCAGATCGTTCCTCCCGATCCAGCACTTTGTCCAGAACCAGCTGTGGCAATACTGTGCCATCAGGACTGTCTTGTAGATTAAGATGAAAATAGAAATTGGGGTTGATTGTATAAGTTTGGAGACTGTTGCTTCCTACATCTAAGTCTTGAGCACGCTCTATTAGGAATGTGGTACCCGAAGCAGTACTTTCTGAAATTTTCAAAATTATTTCTTTGTCCAGAAAAACGGGAGAATGATCATTTATGTCCCTAATCTGTAGCTCAGCCTGAAAAATCTGCAAAGGATTTCCCAGTAACACCTGGAAAGGCACCACACAGGGTTCAGCAGGACCGCACAGCTCCTCCCGATCCAGTTTCTCCCTTAACAACAAATCTCCTGTTTGCCTATTGAATTCTAAGTTCAATTTTTTCCCTTTGGAAATGACTCGTGGTCCCCGCGCAGCGAGTTCCTCTACCTCCAGCCCCAGGTCCTTTAACAAATTTGCCACAAAAAAACCGTTCTCTGCTTCCTCCTCCACTGAATAGCGCCTAATTGTGGACCCAGCCTGAGCTATGCCCAGCAAAACAAAGAACAGCAGGACTTGCCTTTTTTTCAGGATTTGCTCCATTTCCTCTCCAGCCTCCATCACTTTCTGCTCTCCCAACAAACTCGCTCCAATCGTGGTTCACGTTGTCACTGATTTGCTCTGCAAATATCTTGCAGACACTGGGACAAGTCCACAATCCCCAGGCCTAAGACTTTCCGGAATGAATGCCTTAGAAGGCTTCCTCTCCCCAAGGGCTGCTCGCCGGTTCCTTCTATTTCTGAGGCTGCAGCGCCACCCTGCGTTCTTTTCAAGCATTGTTTCCTCCAAAGCATTAAGAATTCACGTTCATATTTTATGGCCATCTAAATAGCAGATTTTCAATATATCAATGTCTTGTACGTGTTTTAAAAGTTTTCATTGTTTCTACAGTGGTATTCAAGGCGTGGACAAGATACTTCAGTTTATTCATAGATTTAGGAGGGTTTGGGGGAAAATAAACTTTATGACTGAGAGGGTGACTAGGGTGCCATAGATTTTAACTAGGAAGTTCCCAGTATTTATTCAGAACTTGGGCATGTCCACGTTTAGATTGTGGTTAGGTTACTACTCTCACATCAAACTCAACGGAAAAGACTCAACAGAAGACCAAGAAAAGCGCAGAACTTATTGAGAATGTCCTAGTAGGCATAGACATGACCTCCCTTATGCTTCCTCTGCATGGCTTGAGACCCACATTTCCCTGAAATGGGATGTGACCAGCTCATTTCTGCTTGTCAGTGTCTGTGTTTTCATTTTCCTTTCTAACAGATAATAAGACTTTGATAGATCTACCATCAAAGTACTGCATCTATTAAAGTTAATAAACTCATAATAACAAATGCATAGTGAATATTTAAAAGTCCTTAATTATCTTTTTTTAAAGCCTTTAAGAGATGGTTTATTAAATTGAAATTCAAAGTATATAAGTTGAAACTTATTGCTAAGTTTAAAAGTTATCTTTAAAAAAAAAAAAATGCTCAGTAGAATCCTCCATCCCCGAGGAGCCACAGACGGTCGGTGGCTTCTGGGGAGGAGAGTCAGTTTTCTCTAATGGGCTCCTGGTAGCCACACCATTCGCCAGTGGATGGGTCACAAGCAGGTGTGTGTGTGCAGCACGAATTGGAGCGGATGAGTTACTGAATAGGAAAAACAGCTTGCAAAGTTGGGGAAGGTAAGGAGATGGGAGTGGATCCGGGAGAAGTGACGGAGAGGAGTGAGGGTGAGTATGGTAAAAAATACACTGCATGAAATTCTCAAAAGAATTAATAAACATGCTTTTAAGAAAATATTGTTTTAGCTGTATAACGTTCTGGTGAAAGCAAAGTTATAAAGATGTTGAAAAGATGCTGGTTACCAGGACAAGAGGAAAATGGGTATAAACAGCTAAAACAGAGGATTGTTCAGACAATGAAAATTTCCTTAATTGTACTATAATGGTAGATGCATGACAGTACGCATTTGTAAAAAATAATAGACCTGTAAAACAAAAGCAATCCTAATGTAAACTTTGCACTTTAGTGAACAAGGATGTATCCATATTTGTATAGTAGTGTTACCAAATGTGCTATGCTAAGGTACAAAATTAATAATGGGGGATGTGGTGGAAGAAAGAGATTATAGGGGAACTCTAGGTACTATCTGATTTTCTGTGTGACCTAAAGTTACTCCAAAACCAAAGTTTATTATAGCAATTTAAATTGCTTTAGTCATGCAAGTATATATGACAGGAAATTAGAAGTCTGGAGAAAAAAGAGTAGAAGGAAATAATAATAATAATAATAATAATAATAATAATAATAATAAAGTAAAAGGAAAGTATTTGAATGGAGCTATGGAAGAATATGCCTAAAATGCATTGTATGTATGTATTAAAATTGTCTGTATGAAATCCACTACCAAACCAGGCAGTGGTGATACACACTTTTAATCCCAGCACTTGGGAGGCAGAGGGATCTTTATAAGTCAAGGCCATACTGGTCTACAGCATGAGTTCCAGGAGATCCAAGTCTACATAAAGAAACCCTGTCTCAAAAAAAGAAAGGACAACAGAAAGAAAGAAAGAAAGAAAGAAAGAAAGAAAGAAAGAAAGAAAGAAAGAAAGAAAGGAAGGAAGGAAGGAAGGAAGGAAGGAAGGAAGGAAGAAACGAAGAAACCCATTACCATGTACAGTGACTACATTATAGAAAAAAGAAAAACTACTTATATAGAGAAATTACTCGTATGTAAAAAATTAAAAGAAATATACAATAATCACAACTCTACCTTCCACCAAAAGAAAATAGCTGTTTTTATGTTATATACACATTTTCCTGGTTAGTTTTATGTCAACTTGGCACAAGTCAGAGTCCTTTAGGAAGGGGGGACCCTCAACTGAGACTTATCAGAATCAAGTAAAGTCTAAGCATGGAGAAAGCTAGATGGCATCTCAGTGCCCTAATTCATAACCATAATCTTATCTAAATTAGTATCTCTAACAAAGAACTTGCTTGTTCTGAAATTCTCCTGTCTATAGACAACATGCTTTATAAACAGGTTGAATCAAATCCTTGAGTAGCTGACAGACATGAAGGCCTCTAACAGCCACAGCACACATTCCTTTCTGCGTCAGATGTAGTAGAAAGGATGAATTACCATGACAATCAAACACAGCACTCACGCCAATACCACGCCACTTTTCTCAGTGTAGTGGCTCCCTGTTTTCTTCACATAGAACTGGACATTTATTTGGTAGCCTTTCAACTCATGGATTTCAGGGCAAGCAAATTCTTTGTTAGTTTTAATTAGAGTCTTGCATCTGTTGGGACACAAGTAATGAGTACATTACTTGCACAGTTATCCAAGTCTCTGCCAATAGCAGTATACTGCTGAAGTATGTGTACCCTGAAGCTATCTACTCGTTAGGGATAAGCAGAAGATAATTGGGTGAGAGCAAAGACATGGTTATGTCATGTTTCATTTTCATCTTGGAGAGACTCCAGAAATTTTTTTACTGTTGTGATAGTATGTTTAGCTTAAAATTGTCTATTTCTATAAAAATTTTAAGAGAGTTGGTACTATGAAAACCATCATTATACTGGCTAGTTGGGTTTTTTTTTTTGTCATTTGATACAAATTAGGAGTCACTTGGGAAGAGGGAACCTCAGTTGAGAAAAAATCTCCATCATTCTGTCCCAGAGGCAACTATGTGGGAGCATTTTCTTGGTTTATTGACTGATGTTGGAGAGTCCTGGTAGGCCTAACTCACTTTAGATAGTGATATCCTTGAGCCAGTAGTCCTGGACTGTATAATAAATAGCAAAGCAAGCAGGCCAGGAATAGCAAGTCAGTAAGCAACATTCCTCAGTGGCCTATGGTTCAGTTGCTGTCTCGGGGTTTCATTTATGACTTCCCTTTATGGGGGACTCTAAGCTGAAAGCTGAAATAAACCCCTTCCTCTCCAAGTTACTTTTGTTTTTGCTGTTTTACAAGATAAAAAGTAAACTAGAATAGCAAGGAAACAAACAGTTTTGCTTACGATATGCTCCCATTAATGAAATTCAGCATCGCTTCAAGATCACAACAAAGAGGTCAGCTGACCATGGACCAAAATTTCTAAAACCATGAGCTTAATGAATCCCTTCATTCTGTAAGTAAGCCAGTCATTTGGTCACAGTAATGAAAGAAGTGGAAATTTCTAGTTGTGTCATGTGATGAAGACTCACATGATGTTTTGTTGAAGCAGACTTACATGATGTTTTGCTGAAGCAGACACATATGATATTTTGATAAATAAAAACCCATGAAAGGACTCAACAGACAGTGGCAGTGTGCTTGAAGAGCTAGCCTTGCAATGCTTCATTGGTCTTGTGTTTTCGCTGATCTTCACTTCATTGAGAGAGGCACAGCAGAGAACTCCTGGCATTCCAGCTGGTCCTGATCACTCCCATTGATTCTTGACTATTTGGTGGAGGCCTGGCAGTTTCTGCTGGATCATGCTATTGCTGATTCATCTTTGGTGACACCTTTTAACTAGACTATTGCTATCCTGACACTACTGAACTGGACTGCTAGTAATTTAACAATGGATATTGGGATTGCCCCACAGAACTACTTCTAAACAAATCTACATTACCTTGTCTTATTTATCATTTTTTTCTCCCTTACCTTTGGACAGTGGCATAGGAGCAGGTTCAAAACAATTAAGAACCCTTATTAAGGTACATTTTGAAAAATCTAAGCCTGCAGGTGGTGCCTAATATGACTTAGGCATAATGGGTAATTCTGCTTTGAATATGGTAGAGGAAAGGTCATATCATTAGTGGTTAGCAATGTTCTTTAAGGAGAATGACAAAATAGCAGATACAGCTGCTAGATTGTTTCTTACCTTGTTCCCAGAAGGGGTTTTGTTTTTGTTTTGTGGCTTTCATGTACACTTTTTTGAAAAAGATTGGAGGTAAAGCTGACAATTCTCTTTTGTTAGAGAAGATTACAGAGTTGGCTATGCATGTAGAGTTTGTGAATAGAGGTAGAAGTGCTTGGGAAGCAAAAAGAGCCAGTGGGGGGGGAGAAGAACAGGGATCAGGCTTAATGTCTGAGACCAGGAATATACTACATGATGAAAACGGAAGCAAAATAGGCTGGAAGGTTAACTGCTGCCTTGCCCTGCTCCATGTACATTCACTGCCAGACACCCAGAGCAGCTCTGTGAAGCTAGGGGCTGGGAAAAGCAGCAGATGGTACAGGTAGAACCAGATAGTGCTCAGCCGAGTGCACCCCCAGAGGATTTTCTTGGGCCTACACAGGCATCTTCAGCTTTCTCAGTCTTTGTGCAGCATATGACTGCTAATGATGGTGGTCCTACCCATAATGAATTGACTTTGAGTCTGATAAAAATGCTAGATCTAAAGTATTTTAAAGAGGTTATTGTATTGTATGGCTTGCACTCTACATTTGTTAAAGAAATGGTAAATACTTAGGCTACACAAAATTGGACAGCAAATAGGAAATAAGGGGTGATAAGCTCCTGGGGAAAGTATTGATAATGGACAAAGCCGTGTCCATTGCCCAAACATCACAGGTATTCAATTTCCAAATTTATAAAGGGGCCACCACTGACATACCAATAGCTTTGCCCCCAAAATGGTTATCAAACAGACCTATATGGCAAGAGCACTGACCCATAACAAAAGAAAAATTGTAGGCACTTGAACAACTGGTAAGGGAGCAGCTGGAGTTTCAACATATAGGAGATTCTATCAGCCTATGGGATTCCCCTGTGTTTGATGTAAAAAAAAGAAATTAGGAAAATGGATGATGACAAATTTAAGAACATTAACAAATAGTTCAACCAATGGGTCTTTACAGCCTGGATTTCCTTTATCAAGTGTGTTACAGAGATCATGCTCTATAATCATAATTGACTTAAAAGACTGTTTATTCACAATGCCCTTGCATGAGCAGGATAGGGAAAGGGTTCACTTTCTTAGTACCCACTCTGAATAATGTCTACCCACTAAAAAGATACCACTGGAAGGTACTTCCACAGGGAATGTTAAATAGTCCAACTTTATGTCAATATTTTGTGCAACAACCATTAGAAATCATTTAGAAGCAATTGCCTCAATCTACCATTTATCCTTATATGGGTGACATTTTGTTTCTTGATTCTGACAAAAAAGTTTAGAGAACATGTTTAAGGTCATACAAAGAACTCTGCCATACTAGGAGTTACATATTGCTCCAGAAAAAAATACAAAGAAGAGACTCACTGAGTTACTTGGATTATAAAATCAATCAACAAAAAATTTGACCAAAAATGGTACAGATCTATAGGGACCAATTGAAAGCACTGAATGATTTTCAAAAATTAATGGGAGATATTAACTGGCTGAGGCCTACAATTGGATTAAGTACATATAAGTCAAATAGTTTGTTTCAAACATTACAATGAGTCCAAGATGAAGCAGAAAAGATTTAATTTTTGTAGAACAAAAACTGCAAGATGCATATGTGGGTCAAATTGATCCTAAACTTGATTGTATTTTGGTCATTTTGCCTTCAGTTAATTCTCCTACTGGGTTTATTAACTAAAAAGAAGATTGTACTATAAAATGGATTTTCTTAGCTCATACACAAAGTAAAAATTGAAGACATATATAGAAAAGATTTCTGAACTAATTATAAAAGTAGGATAAGATTACGTCAATTGTCATAAACAGATCAGGCCAAAATTTTAGTACCTCTTATAAATGCTGATATTTTGCCATTATGGGTGATCAATGAAGATTGACAAAGAACCTGTAGTAACTATGTGGGCAAAATAAATAACAAATATCCAAAAAACAATATGGGTGATCAATGAAGATTGACAAAGAACCTGTAGTAACTATGTGGGCAAAATAAATAACAAATATCCAAAAAACAAACATACAGAGTTTATAAAAAGAATTAATTGGATAATTGTATTCTTACACATATCATACAGAGAACACAAATTCCAGAGGTACCAGCATTCTACACAAATGCAAATAAGATGGGAATGGCAGGTTATAAATCAGATAAAATAAGTTAAATGTCCAAAAGTCCATATACCTCAATTCAAAAGTCAGAATTATACTCAATCTTTATGGTATATTAGATTATCCTGAATCTCTTAACCACTGATTCTTTATATGTAGAAAGAGTTGCTTTTCACATAAAGACTGCTGAATCTGTACCTGATAACTCATATTAACTTTATTATTTACACAGTTGCAACAGGTCATCAGAAATAGAAACCATTCATTATATATTACTCATATTCTTATACATGTTTGTCAGGTTCATGAGCTCAAGAGAATGATTAAATTGACTAATTACTAATACAAAATGTGTTAGAAGCCTCAAATTTTCATGAAAAATATGATATTAATGAAAGAGGTTTAAAGAAAAAAATCCATCTCTTGAGGACAAGCCAAAGGGGAAAAATGTCCTATGTGTTCTCTAAACAACCAAATTCAGTTACCTGCTGGTACTAACCTTAGAGGTACCAAAAGAAATTATATCTGGCAGATGGATGTTTTCCATTTTGCAGAATTTGGAAAACAAAGGTACATACACCATACTATTGTTATATACATGTATATACATGAACTCAGAGTTTCAATGGGCAACTGCTTTAAGTTCTAAAAATGCTGATTGTGTAATTACACACTTAATGGAAGTAATAGCAATTATGGGGATACATGTACATCTTAAAAGTGTATTCACTATGATGAAACAGTTCTTATATATTACAATATAAAGCATGTTACTAGTATGCCACACAATCCCATAGGACAAGCAATTATAGAAAGTCAATTGTACCTTAAAAGAGTTGCTTTTTGTCCAGTGTCCATCTGTGGCAGGAGACCTCTGCCTGGGCCACGAGGGCTCCATAGCCAAATAGAGCCTGGAGAAAGCTAGCCTCCCAGGAGTGTGGAAAAGCCCATGAATAGGGATAAGAAGAGCACCACTGCTCAGCAGGAACCGCCCAGAATCCTTGTGACACAGGGACTGAGGAACAGCCAGGGACAAGAGCCTTCCGGTTTCCATCTGTGGCTGGAGACCTCTGCCTGGGCCACCAGGGCTCCATAGACAAATAGTACAGGGAGAAAGCTAAACTCCCAGGAGTGTGGACAAGTCTGTCTGCTCAGAGGTACCCACCTGGAATTCCCAGGACACAGGGACTGAGGAGTGGTTTTCTGGTTTCTTTCGGCAGCCAGGGAGCTGATCCTGTGACACAGGGATCCATACTCAAACAGTGCCAGGAGACCTTCGAGCACAGGCCAGACCACAAATTCCATTCAAATTCACTGGATCAAGTGGGACTCTTGCAGAGCCATCAGGACACAGGAACCAAGGGACAGCTGGGGACAAGATCCTTCTGGTTTCTGTCTGCACCCCAGAGCTCTCCCTGTACCTCAGCTCTCCAAACCCAAATTCCTCTTAGAGAGAGCTGGTCTTCAAGGAGTATTGATACAGAGGCTTGCAGGAGGGACAAGCCACATCAGAGAGAGTAAGATCAGCTAACACCAGAGATAACCAGATGGCGAAAGGCAAGGGCAAAAACATAAACAACAGAAACCAAGACAACTTGGCATCATCAGAATCCAGCTCTCCCAACACAGCAAGCCCTGGATATTCCAACACACCAGAAAAGCAAGACTCAGATTTAAAATCACATCTCATGATGATGATAGAAGACTTTAAGAAGGAAAAAATAACTCCCTTAAAGTAATACAAGAGAACACAGGTAAACAACTAGAAGCCCTTAAAGAGGAAACACAAAAATCCCTTAAAGAATTACAGGAAAACACAATCAGACAAAAGAAATGAACAAAACCATATAGGAACTAAAAATAGAAATAGAAACAATAAAGAAATCACAAAGAGAGACAACCCTGGAGTTAGAAAACCTAGGAAAGAGATCAGGAGTCATAGATGCAAACATCACCAACAGAATACAAGAGATAGAAGAGATAATCTTGGGTGCAGAAGATACCATAGAAAACATTGACACAACAGTCAAAGAAAATACAAAATACCAAAAGCTCCTAACCCAAAACATCCAGGAAATGCAGGACACAATGAGAAGACTAAACCTAAGGATAATAGGTATAGAAGAGAGTGAAGATTCCCAACTTAAAGGGCCAGTAAATATCTTCAACAAAATTATAAAAGAAAACTTCCCTAACATAAAGAAAGAGATGAACGTAACATTCAAGAAGGCTACAGAACTTCAAATAGATTGGATCAGAAAAGAAATTCCTCCCATCACATTTATACTCGAAACACCAAATACACAAAACAAGGAAAGAATATTAAAAGCAGTAAGGGAAAAGATCAAGTATCATATAAAGGCAGACCTATCAGAATTACACCAGACTTCTAACCAGAGACTATGAAAGTTAGAAGATCCTGGGGAGATCTCACACAGACCTGAAGAGAACACAAGTGCCAGCCCAGGCTGCTATACCCAGAAAAACTCTCAATTAACATAGATGGTGAAACAAAAACATTCTATGACAAAACCAAATTTACACAATGTGTTTCCACAAACCCAGCCCTAAAAGGATAATAGATGGAAAACGACAACTCAAGGAGGGAAACTACACCCTAGAAAAAGCAAGAAAATAATCTTTCAACAAACTCAAAAGAAGATAATCACACAAACACAAAAATAACATCGAAAATAACAGGAAGCAACAATCACTATTCCTTAATATCTCTTAACATCAATGGACTCAGTTCCCCAATAAAAAGACATAGACTGACAGACTGGATCCATAAACAGGACCTAGCATTTTGCTGCATTCAGGAAATGCACTTCCATGTTAAAGACAAACACTACCTCAGAGTAAAGGGCTGGAAAACAATTTTCCAGAGAAATGATCACAAGGAACAGGTTGGAGTAGTCATTCTAATATTGAATAAAATCAGCTTTCACCCAAAAGTCATCGAAAAAGATAAGGAAGGACACTTCATACTCATCAAAGGAAAAATCTACCAAGAATAACTCTCAGTTCTGAACATCTATGCTCCAAATGCAAGGGCACCCACATTCATAAAAGAAACTTTACTAAAGCTCAAAGCACACATTGCACCTCACACAATAATAGTGGGAGACTTCAACACCCCACTCTCAACAATGGACAGATCTTGGAAACACAAACTAAACAGAGACACAGTGAAACTAATAGATGTTATGGACCAAACAGATATCTATAGAACATTTCATCCTAAATCAAAAGAATATACCTTCTTCTTAGCACCTCATGGTACCTACTCCAAAATTGATCATATAATTGGTCACAAAACAAACCTCAACAGATATAAGAAGATT
>CM052715.1:24211671-24228220 GCA_028551405.1 Uromys caudimaculatus | reverse complement strand
AAATATCAAAAAAAAAATTAAATAAAAGAATGAAAAAGGAAAAAAAAAAAAGAATCCAAGGCCCATACCTAAACATATATTAGTAAATATATGTTTATAAATATAAACATAATATTTTATATTAGTAAAAGTAATATACAGCAAACCAGTAGCCAACATCAAGCTAAATGGAGAGAAACTTGAAGCAATCCCACTAAAACCAGGGATTAGACAAGGCTGCTCTCTCACTCCCTATCTATTCAATATAGTACTTGAAGTTCCAGCTAGAGCAATTAGACAACAAAAGGAGGTCAAAGGGATACAAATTGGAAAGGAAGAAATCAAAATATCACTATTTGCAGATGATATGATCTCATACTTAAGTGACCCGAAAAACTCCACCAGAGAACTCCTACAGCTGATAAACAACTTCAGCAAATTAACCAGATATAAAATTAACTCAAACAAATCAGTAGCCTTCCTATACTCAAAGGATAAACAGGATGAGAAAGAAATTAGGGAAATGACACCCCTCACAAGGGCCACAAACAATATAAAGTATCTTGGTGTGACTATAATCAAACAAGTGAAAGGTCTGTATGACAAGAACTTCAAGTCTCTGAAGAAAGAAATTGAAGAAGACCTCAAAAGATGGAAATACCTTCCATGCTCATGGATTGGCACGATGAATATAATAAAAATGGCCATCCTTCCAAAAGCAATCTCCAGATTCAATGCAATCCCCATCAAAATTCCAACTCATTTTTTCATAGACTTAGAAAGAGCAATTCTCAAATTCATTTGGATTAACAAAAAAACCCAGGATAGCAAAAACTATTCTCAACAACAAAAGAACTTCTGGGGAAAACAGCATCCCTGACCTCAAACTGTACTATAGAGCAGTAGTGATAAAAACTGCATGGTATTGATACAGTGACAGGCAGGTAGATCAATGGAATAGAATGGAAGACCCAAAAATGGACCCACACACTTAACGGTCACTTGATCTTTGACAAAGGAGCTGAAACCATCCAGTGGAAAAAAGACAGCATTTTCAACAAATGGTGCTGGTTCAACTGGCAGTCTACATGTAGAAGAATGAGAATTGATCCATTCCTATCTCCCTGCACAAAGCTCAAGTCCAAGTGGATCAAGGACCTCCACATAAAACCAGATACACTGAATCTAATAGAAGAGAAAGTGGGGAAAAGTCTCGAACACATGAGTACAAGATAAAAGTTCCTGAACAGAACACCAATGCTTATGCTCTAAGATCAAGAATCGACAAATGGGACCTCATAAAATTGCAAAGCTTCTGTAAGGCAAAGGACACTGTCAATAGGACAAAATGGCAACCAACAGATTGGGAAAAGATCTTTACCAATCCTACGTCCGATAGAGGGCTAATATCCAATATATACAAAGAACTCAAGAAGTTAGACTCCAGAGAACCAAATAACCCTATCAAAAAATGGGGAACAGAGATAAACAGAGAATTCTCAACTGAGGAAACTTGAAGGGCTGAGAATCACCCAAAGAAATGTACAACATCCTTAGTCATCAGGGAAATACAAATCAAAACAAGTCTGAGATTCCACCTCACACCAGTCAGAATGGCTAAGATCAAAAACTCAAGTGACAGCAGATGCTGGCAAGGATGTGGAGAAAGAGGAACACTCCTCCATTGCTGGTAGGATTGCAAGCTGGTACAACCACTGTGGAAATCAGGTTGGTGGACCCTCAGAAAATTGGACATAATACTACCTTAGGTTCCAGCTATATAACTCCTGGCTATATACCCAGAAGATTCTCCAACATGTAATAAAGACACATGCTCCACTATGCTCATAGCAGCCATATTTATAAGAGTCAGAAGCTGGAAATAACCCAGATGTCCCTCATAAGAGGCATGGATACATAAAATGTGGTACATTTACACAATGGGATACTACTCAGCTATTAAAAACAATGACTTCATGAAATTCGAAGGCAAATGGATGGAAGTTGAAAATATCATCTTGAGTGAGGTAACTCAGTCACAAAAGAAGGAACACGGTATGTACTCACTGATAAGTGGATATTACCCCAAAAGTTCGGAATACCCAAGATTCACTTCACAGCAACCATTGGACTGAGCGTGAGGTCCCAGATGGAGGAGTTGGAGAAGGGACTGAAGGATCTGACGGTGTTTGCAGCCCCATGGAGGGAGCAATATTCCTGGAGACTGGACCACAAACCAAAGAATACACATGGAGGAACCCATGGTTCAGGCCACATATGTGGTAGAGGACGGCCTTGTTGGCCATCAGGGGGAGGAAAGGCCCTTGGGCCTCAGGGGTTTAGTTGCCCCAGTATAGGGGAATTCCAAGGAGGGAAGACGGGAGTGGGTGGGTGGGTGGGTAGGTGGGGGAATACCCTCATAGAGGCAGGGGTAGGGGGAGAGGATAGGGGGTTTCTGAAGGGGAGACCTGGAAAGGGGGAAACATTTGAAATGTAAATAAAATATCAAAAAATAAAAATAAAATAAAAATAAAAAGAGTTGCTTTTTAAACAGAAATAGAGACTAACCCCCCCCAGAGACAAACTGAATACTGTTGTGTTATTCTAAATTTTCTTAATGTTGGTGAAAAGTGAACAACAACAGCTCAAAAAAAACTGAGGAACTAGGCCAACCAATATACTATAAGGATGTGTTGACATTAGAATCGAAATCTGCAATAGTTTTAAATGTGAATGTGGTCATACTTATGTATCTAAAGGAAATGAAAAAAATACAATCACCAACAAAACTTATAAAGATTATATGTGACCATGGAAAACCTCTTATCAGCTAAGACATGAGTATCTTCACAAAGTAAATAGCCAACTTTCACAGACTGTCTCAGTTACTGATTTCTCCAAAATATGCATGTAAACAACTTCAAAAGGGCTATCCCAAATGATTGATCACACAAAAAGACTGGACAGACAACACACAGAGACTTGAGAGACAACACAGAGACTGGGCAGACAAAACAGACTGGACAACCAATTCTACAGATAGCTTTCTTTTTAGGGTAACCATATTTTCCCCTTGGGTCTCAAACAAGAATTCTTCACTCCAATTCAGCAGGAAACATAAGAAGACCATCATCCCAATCCCTTAAGTTGGGGTGATGGTTCTGGTTCTTTGATGTGTTACAGTTGTTATCATCTAGGGTGGTAGGTTGTTTGGCTTAATTATTGTATACTGATAGGAATTTAAGGTTGTTTTGTTTGAATTATTAATAGAAACTAAAGGTTATTTTGCTAGACTATATTGTAGATAAGCCGTTTGTTTAAAATGTGATGTAAGGTTCTATTTTTATGGTTCTTATAATTATTTTTATTGTATGTAGATTATTAATCCTAGGGGAAAAGAAAATTTTTATACCAAAAGGGGGATATGAAGTGGAAATTTCTGGTTGTGTCATGCGATGCATACTCACATGATGTTTTCTGAAGCAGACTCATGTGATGTTTTGCTAAAGCAAGGTCCATGAGCAGACATGTGATGTTTCTAGAGAGTATAAATAGACTCAACATACAGTGACAGGGCACTTGCATAGCTAGCCGTGCAACATTTCCTTGGTCTTGCATATACTCTGATCTTCACTTCATTGAGATGCACAGCAGAGAACTTCTTAAGGCATTCCAGTGGTCCTGATTGCTCCCACTGACTCATGCCTATTTGGTGGACACTTGGTTGTTTCTGCTGGATCATACCCCACTGCTGATTCATGTTTTATATTCAGACACTACTGACTGAACTATTGGTATCCTGACACTCTTGAACTTAAATTCTGGTATCCTGATAATGGAAATTGGAATTGCCCCAAAGAACTACTTCTAAACAGGTCCGTATCCCTTTGTCCTATTTACCATCATCTTTTCTCTCCTACTTTTGGTCAGTGGCTAGAAGGGGTGTCGAAGTATTTGAGAACCCTTATAAAGGAGGTTTGGAAAAAAATCTAAGCATACAAATGAAAATCTTACTAAACAATAGATCAATGGAATAGAATTGAAGACCCAGAAATGAACTCACACTTATGGTCACTTGATCTTTGACAAAGGAGCTAAAACCATCCAGTGGAAAAAAGACAGCATTTTCAACAAATGATGCTGGTTCAACTGGTGGTCAACATGTAAAACAATGCAAATTTATCCATTTCTATCTTCTTGTACAAAGCTCAAGTCCAAGTGGATCAAGGACCTCCACATAAAACCAGATACACTAAATCAAGTAGAAGAGAAAGTGGGAAAAAGTCCCAAACACATGGGCACAGGGGAAAAGTTCCTGAACAGAACACCAATGGCTTATGCTCTAAGATCAAGAATCGACAAATGGGACCTCATAAAATTGCAAAGCTTCTGTAAGGCAAAGGACACTGTCAATAGGACAAAATGGCAACCAGCAGATTGGGAAAAGATCTTTACCAATCCTACATCCAATTGAGTGCTAATATGTAGAGGACCCATACAAGCTCCATAATTGTCATTTCTATCTCTGTACGTCCTTATGAACCCTGCTTAGTTGATTTTGTGGGCCATGTTCTTATGGGGTTTATAAACACTCTGTCTCCTATAATTCTTCCTTCCCCTCCTGTTTGGGGTTCCCTGAGCTCCACCTAATTTTTGCTTGTGGGTCTCTACATCTTCTCCTACCCATTTCAACTCAACTTGGAAAAGTGCAATCTATTTTCCCTTAGCACTGCAAATGCTGCACCAGTGTCCTATAAGATCTCTCTCTAGATCCAATTTCTATCTAGCATGAAACCGTGAGTCCAGGGATCTTCATAAATATGGATTGCCATTCAGTCTGACCATTCTTAGACTCAAATCTCAGCTAAAAATATCAAGGAAGAAACAAAACTGATAGCTCTTCTAAAACAAAATCTAACACCTCAGTACTCTGGGTGGTATATGCTTATGAAAATAGAAAACCAGACTCTGCCTTACATTGAGTTCTGCCTTCCATTATTACTTCTGACACCTTCTAGGAAGCACAACTCTGCACAAATTGTGGTCGCACTAACCCTTCTGTTATCTAAGCCACCAGTATCTCAGGCTTTGAATGCAACTCTTGCTAAAAGAGTAATGTAATATGTAACATAACAGTTTTGCATTCTTCTTTAACCAGTCCTTATATAAAATTTTTCTTTCAGTGTATGGGAGATTCTGTGGTGCTGGTTGGTAAAGAATTGTTGTTGTTTTTCTGTTCAGTGAATAATGAAACACAAATTGGCAAGCACAAATTTAGCGTTCATATTTTTTTCTGTTTATCTACGTAGCAATTCCTCGGGCTTATCACTTAAATAATGAAAGGGACATGTATTTATATTTTTTTCCTCAGAGGTGGGGTGGGTCTCGCTATGTTGTCCAGGATGGCCATGAACTTTATCTCTGTTTTCCTTGGCTTTTAAAGTGCTGGGACTATAGGCATGTACAACCAGGCTTAACTCTAAAATTATATTTTCCTTGTAATTTATCTGCATTTTATTTTCTGTTATCGAAATCATCAAACGGTTTTGTTTTTAATAAAATGTCAAAAATATACAGCATCAAGTAGTACATCAAACATGAAGTAAGAAGATGTTTATGTTAAAGGTGGACTTACTAGAGACCCAAGATTATTGCTTATAAAATACATAATTAGCTTTTTAACTTAAAGTATCTAATTTCTCCAAGAGTCAATCTTTTTTAATAAAAAATAGACCATACAATTTTATAATTCAATCAGATGAAAAGCACATAAAGGCATTCCTGAAGTTCTTTTATTTAATTGCTATCATGTGTACTCACTTTGGTAAATGTCTATTAATCTCTTACAGTATGAAAAATTATCTTCACTTTCAAATTTATGTTGTGTATATGCCATCAAGTCTGAAAGATTTCCCACTTTTTACTGATACTAGAATGTTTTGGGAGGAAAGAAAGATGCTATGATTCAAATTTTTTAAGGAGCCTATTAGTGGCAGGTTTTTTCAAAAATCAATATGCATTATCCATACTGTCCTGTCATTGAAGGGACACTAGCCCACTTGAGCCTGTGGCTCTGACAGGCCTTGCCCTTCTCCCCACTGCCCTTCTTCCCTCTGCCATGCTAAAAAACCTTTAGATTACATTCATAAAGTTAGCTACACAGGTCTTTATCCTTATTTTGCCACTTCCTCCCCGTGATGCTGACTACCATGGTCCTATCAAAGTATTGAAGCCCAGCAATCAAAAGCCCCCTTTGGATCATCTAATTAACATGCCCCACAGTGTTTCTCATTTTACCTTTATAAACTGCCTTTTGCCTATGTGCAATGTCTGTCTCCTCTCTATTCAGAGGCAGTTCTTTGTCCACCAAGAACAAATACCCCTTACCGTTGTCCCTTCCCCCTTTTCTCTTCTCTCCCTTGTTCCTTTCCCCTTCCCCTTCTCCCTCTTCCTCTATCTCCCATCTTTGTCCCTTTTCCCTGTCCCATCCCTCTGGGACAAATAAATCTCTTTTGTGCTGAGAACCTAGTCTTAGAGTGTTTTGAGTTGACTTCAAGGTCCCCTACAACCATAAAGAAAAAATAAACCAAACCATAGCAAATCAAACTAAACTAAACCAAACAAAACAAAAACTTCACCTATCTCACTATTTAGGGAGAGGAGAAGGTAGGTTCTCATCTCCAAAGCCTAAAAGGAAAATCTTTACATTTCTGAATACCACAAGTAAAAGTATTTTGGATATTTCTGCTCCCCACCTCTGTGTGTACATTAAATATGGTGTATTCTTTCTCTAAATTGTAATGCCCAGGGTATTTTTCTTTGGTTAAAAATTGTTTGTGCATACATATGTATGCATGCATGAGTGTATGCATGCAGTGCTGGAAACCTAACTCTGTAAAAGCAGGAATATAAAAAAATCAAAGTAATATACTCATCCTGCCGAAATCACTACAGTGACTCCTCATTGTTTTGCTTTGCTTTGTTTGTTTGCTTGAGATAGGATCCCGCTGTGTAGCTCAAGATTGCCTCAAAGTCAAGATTGTCTTGCTTTCCCCAGGGAAGGTATTACAGGCATGTACCACACCTCAAATGCCATTGCTTCTGACTACTTTTGCAAATTCACTTTAGCACTTCTTAATAAATGGCTTCTATCCACACTAAATTTCTTTTTGTTCTTCAGGGCTTTCTGATTTCCTTCTGGTTCAGGTGTTGCTGTTTTGTTGTTTATACACGACTGTTTTTTTTTTTTTTCATGTTATCAGCTCTTGCTATCCCTTGAATTCCAGTTTGACTACTGAAATGTTATATTATGTAGACATACACGTATATATGATTGATATATTGCCTTTTCCAGGATAATAGAAATAGGTACTGTGATATTCTCCTAATTCATATCCCCATAATTCAGTCTCTGAAAGTTTTAGAAAAACAGATAACTATATTTTATTTAAAGAAATCTGTGTCACAGAGATCAGTCAGACTGATATCTCTCTGTATACACTGAATTATTTCCAACTTAACTTTTAACCTGCAAATTTTGCAGTAATCTGTAGCCCTTGCCTTTTGAAGTATCAGCATTTTCTAACATTCATTTATTTAACAAACTTATTGAAAGCTTCCTTCACATAAGGGACTGAGGAAGCCTCTGGGGAGAAGAAATTACAAACAAACCAAATAGTGTCCCATCCTCAGTAGCTGGGAGTGAGAAGGAAAAAATTAATAATTCTTCTTCAAATTTGTGAAGTATCTTAGCACTTTGTCTAACTACTACAAGTAAATAAACCAATGGCTCTTTGACTGTTAAAAAAATGGATTTGGGGATCTGGGGAGATGGCTTAGTGATTAAGAATACAGAGAATTCTGTTTCAGTACCCAGCACCCACATCGCAGTTCCCAACTGTCGGTAAGTGTGGTTCCAAGAGATTCAAGGTTCTCTCTGACCTCTGCTAGGGCATCTGCACCCATGTGCTGCACCTAAACTCGTCCAGGCACACACACATACACATAAATAAAATAAATCTTAAAAACTGGGGTTTATCTGGTTACAGTAGTTAGGAAAATTATAAGAATACACTAACACAGAAAGTACAAACAGCAATTATTAGTATGTACTGTGTAGTAAGTTATGTTTTAAAAAATACAGAACTCTTTATATATAATATGTACATCATCCTCTCTCCTTTCTCCCTCCCTGCCTCTCTCCCCCTCCCTAGTTTTTTTCGTAAGGACTATATTTGTTCAGAGATCTCCTAGACAAGGGAATAGTACTTAGGGCTCTACAGCCATAGGATAGAATTATTTCTAAATAAATATAAAATTATTTATATATTTATTTTATTATGTAATAAAAATAAAATAAATATTAATTACTGCGATCATTATTTCTTAATTTTGGAAACAAGTGTCTAGGACAAGAAACTCCTTGCAATGTTATTTATTTATTTACTTATTTATTTTAGAAACAGTTTCTCACTTTGCAATTAACACCAACACCGGCCTTGCAAAGCAAGATTGGGATTCATTGGGATTCCGAGGCTAAATTCCGTCCTCTAAAATCACATGACTTAAAGCGAGACGTCACTCCTGCAAACAGAAACTCCCGAATCCTCGGGAGTCGGTAGCGTCACTTCTGCTTTCTCCGGGAAGGACCGATTTTACTGACGTCCCGGAAGTGTTCGCCACAGCTACTTCCTGTTTTCCTGATTCTTATGCCTGTTCAGCGACTTCTTTTTTTTTTTTTTTTTTCCAAACAGATCACAGAAACCAAGCAAACAGTTTACACTTAAATTAAGCTGATCTTTTAATCGAACTGAAATTGTTTTGAGCAATTGCCGCTACAGATGTTTTGGAAATGGACCGGACATTTACAGTCTGAGTTTCGCAAAAAGTCGGAATTGTTTTTAAGTCAGCAAACCGGAACTTTAAGGGAACGGAACTGGGGGAAGGAACTTATAAAGACTGTGCGATTTACCGACTTTAGGCTTAAATTTTGCTTTGTGATTTCTGGCAAGTTACCAGGATCGGATCACTACATCGCTTTTTCTTGCGTTCTCTAGCTTTTTTTTTTTTTAATTAAAAAATTTTTTTAATTGTTTGACCTCACTGGGAGAGGATGTGCCTAGTCCTGCAGTGACCTGACTGGGAGGGGGCGGCGGGGACCAGGGGGCGGACCCAGGGGAGCGCTCCCTTTTCAGAGGAGAAGAGGAAGGGGAATTAGGAGAAGGTTCTGAGTGATGGGATACTGGGAGGAGGGGAGGCTGACATTTGGATGTAAGGTGAATACGTAAATATATAAATTTAAAAGAATAGACTGGGAGAGACTGGCATCAAACACTAAAGAGGTATGAGGAGAAGTATAGAGATAGAGGCATATACTGACTTTCAGTTTGGGTATAATACCAGCAGGGTGGGTCAGGTATTAACACTGTCACTTAGAGGTTTTTAAAGGAACACCAATGATGACTCTCCCTGGCTGGAAGTCTCTTTTCAGAGGGAGATTTATTCCCTTAAATCTATTTGGAGAATTATTAAGAGCATAGACACTCCTGTTACAGTTAAGACTGTACAGTTTCATGACTTATTATGAACGAGAGTGTCTTTCCATTAGTATACCAGTAGAAACAGGAATGTTTGGAAGTAAAAGAAAATGTACGGTGACATAAAAGTACAGAAAGAAACCAAACTTGGCTAGAGCAAATCTGGATCACATGCTTATGTATTATTTGGGTGCCAAAAGTGTAGCCCAACGAAACAAAGGCTGATGCTAAAGGTACAGTCATTCTTAAGCAGGGTATAACACTCCATGCAATGAAAGCAGGTCCTCCTGATTCATTGTGAATCAAGAACTGATTCTTCCAGCGTGATCAAGAACATAAGGAGCAGGTTTAAAAGATGAGGAAAATAAAAAACAGCAAGTTGTATCCTCAGAAGATCATAGTAGATAAAAGAATCTTCTTTCTTCCACATTGCACATCATCCAATGTGAAAATGGGCACAATTCACACGTGTGCTGGAACAATTCAGAATGAAGTTTGTGTGAGGAGCCTAGCATAACTGTCTCCCAAGAGGCTTCATCCAGTAGCAGATGGAAACAAAGGCAGAGACCAATAGCCAAACATGAGGAGGAGCTGCAGAATCCTGTGGAACAGTGGGGTATATGGATTAAGGGAGACAAAGGAATAAAATGATACCAAAAGAAGACCTATAGAGTCAACTAACCTGGGCCCATGGGGGCTCACAAAGACTGAACCACCAACCAAAAAGCATGCAGGGGCTGGACCTAGACACCCTACATATTTGTAGATGTGCAGCTTGGTCTTCGTGTGGGTTCCCTAACAACTGGAACAGGGACTGTCTCTGACTCTGTTGCCTGCCATTGGGCCCCCTTTCTCTAGCTGGACTGACTACTACGGCCTCAGTGGAAGAGAATTTGCTTAGTCCTGCTGTACCTTGATGGCACAGAGCTGGTGATTACACAAGGGGGCTTACCCTTATCTGAAGAGAAGGAAAGAGGGTAATGGGGGGAGGGATTCATGAGTGTGGGATTGGGAGGAGAAAGAGGGGGTGCTACTGGAATGTAAAGTGAATAAATAAATTAATGAAAAAATCATTGAAAAAACTAAGACCAAATTATAAATAAATGGATAAATGAATGAATAAATAATAAAATGTACATAAATTAACCAAACTATACAACTTAATGAACTTTTATACAGTTCTATACAGGTAGAGTAGCTCTGAAAGCTGTGGAGCTTCACATTGAATCAGGTACTTTATCAAATATATTTTTGTGCACTTACCACTAAACTCAAGAAATCCAGGAGAGAGCTAGAACTCAAAAAACAGTTTTATATCCACTTTCACAACTTGAGAAATATGTTCTTTAAAAGCTATTGGGTTGTAGACTAGCATATACAAAGTCTGATTCAATCCTCAAAACCTTTAAATTGATAAAATTTTAAAATGTAATTTGTTTTTAGCTAGGATTTCGGGGTGTCTTTGAATTCTTTTTAGAGACAATGATGACTTTGAACGTCTGATACTTCCAATTTGTTGGGATTATAAATGACTGCTACCACACTGTATATTTGGTATTTTGGATAAACTCAGGGCTAAATCTATACCAGGTACCAGGGAAACACTATCAACTAAGCAATATTCTAGCCCTACAAAACTGTATCTTAAAATAAATTCCTCTGTGCATACTAAAGTGTAAACTGAAGCAGCTTTCTGAATGGGGATAAAATGTTATGAATCTGAGCATTCTAGTCACTATTTCTATACCTCACTTTGCGAAGATGTGCATACTCTGGTTTGCTAGTTATATATAAAAGTATAACACTATGCACCCCAACCTCTCTGGCTTACTGGATTTTTGTTTTTATAAAGAAAGCCTTTAAAAAAAGATTTGCTTATTCATTTTATTTAGGTGGTTGCTGAGAATTGAACTCAGGACCTCTGGAAGAGCAGTCAGTGCTCTTAAACGCTGAACCATTCTCCAGCCCTGGCTTACTGGTTTTTGAACATGCCTCCTATATGCTAGACAAGTCTAGCTACCACTGAGCTAGACTTCCCAGCACTTGCACTAAAGTAGAAGCACTAAGTGTGTTTCCTGTAACACTGAACCCCAAAGTAAAAAAAAAAAAAAAAAAAAAAAAAAAAAAAAAAAAAAAAAAAACTGGATGTCAGAAACCACTGTTTGAACCTTGCACTCACAAATCTCAGAAGGAAAAAAAACAAATATGCATAGGCTGGACAGGCAGAGCATTTAGGAAGCATTTAGCTAGAAGTTGGTTCTGGTTTTCAAAACCTTCAAAAAAGTGACTTGATGAACTATTGGTACATAAAATTATTTTATTGACCTTAGTTATCCATTAAAATATGTTGCACAGTTTATAATTCTTTCCCCTTACGTCAGCTTTTCTTTCTACTCTGGACTCTGTCTTGTGCCTTTCTCTCTTCTTGATAGTATGAGGGTTTTTTCTATTTTCCGCATAAAATAGACACAATATCATAATCAGGAAGACACTTCAGAAAGCAGTGTAGTTTTTTATATAGGAAAATGTGTATTTCCTGCAACATAAGTCTTTCAATAAAGAGCACAAATACATACTGAACATGCCTCGTCCAAAACTCTGAAGCCTGAAATGCTCTGAAACTAAAAAAATTAGTAACGCATGAAGTTTTGTATTAGGGATGTTCAATTTTTGGTGTCTGTGCAGGTACTCCCAGCTATGAAAAACTATATTTGAAAGGGTTCTCTTATTTCTTTTCTTTTCTTTTTTCTTTTTTTTTTTTTTTTTTGAGATATAGTCTTAGGCCTGCAATGCCAGGCTTGGCTAACTCTAAATCTGTAATGTGTCTGGTCTCAAACCTTTCAGATGAAAGATGCTCACCTAGTAGCTACAGTTGAACTATACAGATGCATAGTTCAAGTTAATATCAATGGTATGCAAAGGACTGCAAAAGGTAAATACCTCAGATCCAGATTATCTAGCTAATAAATGGGATAATAATTGAAATTAACAGTTCCCATAGGAACCATACATGACCAGTAAATACTTGAGAAAAATACAAATTAAAACTGCCTTGATCAAATGACCCAATCAATAAGTGAACTAATGAAATAAACAGACAGTGCTCCAAAATGAAGTGTACTGGGACAAGTGAGATAGCTCAGTGGGGTACTTCTGATTCGTATCAGTGAACATTCCAGCTTATTTATTAAGTACTAAATATTGAATAAATATTCTTTTAACAATTATTTTAAAAGTAAAATGTGTGTTATTCATTCCTATATTGGTAGAAATCTAATATGTTTCCATGATTCAACTATTATGGGTTGATATCATGGAAATGATAATATTGATATCCAAATATTTCTGTGATATATTGCCTTTGGGGTAAATACCCAAGAGTGTTATACCTGAGTCATATGAAAGATCTACTTTCTAGTTTCTAAAGACCCTGTATTTTGACTTGCCCAGTGAGTGGATTATTTACATTCTAACCACCAGCATATACTTCCTTTTTGTCTACATCCTTACCAACATCTGTTGCCATTTATTTTCTTTATGACTGGCCTTATGGATGCTGTGAGATGAAATCTCAGTGTCATTTATATTTGCATTTCTCTGATATCTAGTGTGCTGGCTAGCTTTATGTTAACTTGACAGAAGCTACAGTTACTTGGAAGGAGGGAACCTCAAATGAGAAAATTCCTCCATAAGACCCAGCTATAGGGCATTTTCTTAATCAATGATTGATGGAGGAGGGTGGAGACAATTGTAGATGGTGCCATCACGGGGCTGGTAATCTTGGGTTCTATAAGAAAGTAGGATGAGCAAACTTTCTTGCTCCCTATGAAGCCATCCAGTAAGCAACACCCCTCTGTAGCCTCTGCATTGGTCCCTGCCTCAAGGTTTCTGTACTGTTTGCATTCCTGTTCTGAGTTCCTTGGATGATGAATAGTAATATGAAAGTGTAAGCCAAATAAACCCCTTTCTCCCAAAGTTGCTTTGGCCATGGTGTTTCATCACAGCAATAATAACCCAAACTAAGACATTTATGGCTGTTGAACATTTTTCATAAGTTTATTGGCCATCTATACTTCATCTTTTTATTTATTATTGTTGTGGGAAGTGGCATATTCCATAGTGTATGCGTGAAAATCAGAAGAAGACACTGTAGACATAGTTCTCTGTTTTACAATGGTTTCTGGAGATGAAACCCCAATTGTCAAGTCTGGATGGCAAGCACCTTTGCCCCAGTATATTTCATTCTGGAGAACTGTCTGCTCATTTAATTAGTTCTCTTATGGATTAAGCTGTTTGATCAAGGCAGCTTTAATTTGTATTTTCTCTTATAGGTAAGGATATTGAATACTTCTCAGATATTTGCTGGGCATTTGTGTTTCCTATGGAAACTGTTAATTTCAGTTATTAGTCTATTAACTAAATGATCTGAGTTGGATGTATTTAATTTTTGCAGTACTTTAAATACCCTTGATATTAAACCCATGCTTGACATGTGGTTAGTGAAGCATTTTTTTTACCAGTCTGGAGGCTATTTGTATGTTTATATTTTTCAAAACCTACTTTTAATAAGGATTTTTAAATGATTTAACCTCTCTCTCCTAGCCCACCACCCACCAATGATAAGGAAAGGTTAATAGGGCAAAGGAGGATATGGACCTGTTAAAAAATAGTTCTTGAGAGAATCCAATCTGTGTTGCCAGGATATCAGCAGTTCAGTTTACATTAATTAGAAGCAGTAGCTCGATCCACTTGCAAACACCATTCATGAATCAGCAATAGCAATTTGATTCAGAAGAAACTGAGAGACTCTGCCAATCTGCCCAAGTCAACAGAAGCTGCCAGAACACCACCAAAAATTCTTTGGTGGGTTTCTATGACCCACAAATAATGGTAATGCAACCCAATACCACCCAGCATCATCAGCAAAGACCAGCATCAGTGAAGCCAAAGGATGACCAACAAAAAATGGTAAGGCATATAAATACCACACAGCATCATCCACTGTCTGTTGGGTTATATTTATAACTCTCCCAAACATCACGTGCTTCTCAAGTGTCCACCTTAATAAAACATCACACGACCTTTTTCAAGGCTACTTCCAGAAAAACACCATTAGTCTGTTCTCAGCAAAACATCCTCCCATGTGTCTGTTTCAGCAAAAACATCCTCTTAGAAGCCTGTTTCCAGAAAAACATCACACGACACAACTGAGTCTCCAAAGAAACCAGAAATTTCCACTTCAGCTATTTCCTTGCTTATTTCCTTTACTGTGCAGAAACTTCTAACTCTTCTTTAGCTTTCTGACACTTCTTCAGAAAATTATTATCTATATGTATATCTTAAAATGTTTTTGTCTAGCAATTTCAAAGTCTTGGATCTTATGTTTAAGATTTTTGACACATTTGAATTAATCTTTATTCAATGTAAGAGACATGGGTCTAGTTTCATTCTACTTAAGGAAATTCAATTTTCCTATATTTTTCTACAGTGAATTTTTGACAGATTTGTCAAAAATTGGGTCTTTTGTAGCTGTGTGGTTTATTTCAGGGTCATATACTTTATTTCATTTGTGTACATATATTGTTCTGCCAGTAGTATGCTATTTTATTATCATATTTTTATATTTAAGATCATTGCTCTTTCTGCTTTAGTTATTTGGAGTCTTGTATGCTTCTAAATGAATCTAAGGCTTTCTTTGAGTTCTGTGAAGAATGTGTATTGTGTTGAATCTGTAGGTTACTTTTTGTAATACAACTATTTTCATGCTGTTAATTCTCTAACTCATAAACATGGTATGTCTTTCCACCCACTAGATCTTCAATTGCTTTCTCTGGTGTCTTAATTTTTACTGTAGATATCTTTTGCATCTTTGGTTACATTTATCCCTAGGTATTTTTAAAATTTGCCTTTAATTTTTGAGACAATATTTCATGTAGCCCGGATAGAGTCCTGTCATTGTGAGAATGCACCACAATACCTGGATTTTTATGTGATGCTGCAGATTGAACCCAGGTCTTAGTGTGTACTATGTCAGCACTATACCAACTGGGAGACATCTGCTGCTCAGCCTTAGTTTTTTTTAAATTATTTATTTATTTATTGATACATTATTTATATTTCCAATGTTTCCCCCTTTCCAGGTCTCCTCTTTGGAAACCCCTTAACCCCTCCCTCTCCCCTGCCTCTAAGACGGTATTCCATCTCCCACTCACCCACCTACCCACTCCCATATTCCCACCTTGACATTCCCTTTACTGGGGCTTCTAACACCCTCAGGCCCAAGGGCCTCTCCTCCCCCTGATGGCCAAAAAGGCCCTCCTCTGCCACATATTTGGTCCGAGCCATGGGTCCCTCGATGTGTATTCTTTGGTTGGTGGTCCAGCCTCCAGGAGGACCGGGGGGAGTCAGGCCAGTTGACATTGTTGCTCCTTCCATGGGGCTGCAAACTCTCTCAGTTCCTTCAGTCCCTTCTCCAACTTCTTCATCTGGGACCTCACTCTCAGTCCAGCGGTTACTGTAAAATGAAACTTGGTTATTCCGAACTTTTGGGCTAATATCCGCTTATCAGTGAGTGCATACCATGTTTGTTCTTTTGTGACTGAGTTACCTCACTCAGAATGATATTTTCAAGTTCCATCCATTTGCTTGCAAATTTCATGAAGTCATTGTTTGTAATAGCTGAGTAGTAGTCCATTGTGTAAATGTACCACATTTTCTGTATCCATTCCTCTAATGAGGGACATCTGGGTTGTTTCCAGCTTCTGGATATTATAACTATGGCTGCTATGAACATAGTGGAGCATGTGTCTTTATGCTGGATGTTGGAGCATCTTTTGGATATATGCCCAGGAGAGGTATAGCTGGGTCCTCAGGTAGTATTATGTCCATTTTTCTGAAGGTCCGCCAAACTGATTTCCAGAGTGGTTGTACCAGCTTGCAATCCTACCAGCAATGGAGAAGTGTCCCTCTTTCTCCACATGCTCGCCAGCATCTGTGGTCACCTGAGTTTTTGATCTTAGCCATTCTGACTGGTG
>CM052715.1:24198231-24211171 GCA_028551405.1 Uromys caudimaculatus | reverse complement strand
TCATTCTGACTGGTGTGAGGTGGAATCTCAGACTTGTTTTGATTTGCATTTCCCTGATGACTAAGGATGTTGAACATTTCTTTAAGTACCTCTCAGCCATTTGATATTCCTCAGTTGAGAATTCTCTGTTTAGCTCTGTACCCCATTTTTAATAGAATTATTTGGTTCTTGAGAGTCTAACTTCTTGAGTTCTTTGTATATATTGGATATTAGCTCTCTATCAGATGTAGGATTAGTAAAGATCTTTTCCCAATCTGTGGATTGCTGTTTTGTCCTATTGACAGTGTCCTTCACCCTGCAGAAGCTTTTCAATTTTATGAGGTCCCATTTGTCAATTCTAAAATGTTATGAGGTTGCATTTGTCAATTCTTGGTCTGTTTTATCTCTTACATTTAGGTCTATAATCCATTTTGAATTTGAATTGTATAGGGTGAGAGATAATAATCTGTTTTCATTTTTCTACATGTTTGCCCAGTTTCCTAGCAGCACTTAAAGAGGCTTTATTTCCTTCAAGAGGCTGTAATTGTATGTTTATTTCTGGATTCTTTATTTTCTTTAATTGATCTTCTGTAACTCTGTAGTATGGCTGGACATCAAATATTGCATTACCTCCAGCACTGTTCTTTCTGCTCAGGATTGCTTTGGCTATTCCTGGTCTTTTGTTTTTCCATATAAAATTTAGAATTAAAATTTTTGTTTCTATGATTAGTAGAATTGGAATTTTGATAATTACACTGACTCTATTGGTTACTTTTCGTAACATATTTTTACAATATTCATTTTGCCAATCCATGAACAAGAGAGGGCTTTCCATTTCAAGTTCTTCAATGTCTAAAAGTTTTCATTGTAGAGATCTTCTGTCCCTTTGATTAAATTTACTCAAGGGATTTTTAGCTTCATTTTTGAGACTTTTTTTCAAATAATAGTTTTGTTCATTCTTCAAGAATTTCACACAACATATTTTGAACATAATCGCCCCCAACCCCTCTAATAACTTCCTCTCGAACTTGCAATCCTATCATACCAAACTTTGAGGGTTTTTTTCAACTTTCCCCCAGTTCAGTTTATGTTGTGAAGCTAGTTTGGCATGGAGCCAATCTACTAGGAGTCATGTCATTAAAAAAAAAACTGATTCTCTTTCTCCCTGAAGCTATCAAATGTCAATAGTTACTCTGCTGGTGGTAGGATTTCATATCCACTTTCCTCACTTTATGCTGGAATTTTGTCTGGCTAGAGCTTGCATTGGTCTTGTGTATGCTATCATAACTACTATAAGGTCATATGTGAACTTCATGTCCAGAAGACACTGTTCTCTTAGTGTTATCCACCACCTCTGGCTCATATAATTTCTCTGTCCCTTTCCATGATGTTTTCTTAGGGAAAGGGGTGTGATATGTATGCCTCACAGTCTCTCATTCTCTGTATATTGACCAGTTTGGGGAGTCTCTGTGTTAACTACTATCTACTATGACAAGAAAGCAATAAAGCAGTGACTAATACACATGCATATCACCTTCTAGTATCATGAATATTAGTCAGTAGGCATAAAACTTCAAGGTGAGTGCGACTTTCATTTCTATATGTTCTGTGACTTCAGCAAAAGGGTCTCACTGTCAAGTTCTTGAGGGTAACCAAGAGTATTGGCAAAAACCTGTAATGTTTGGCTGTCTATGTGAACCACTGGCCAACAGCTCAAAATGTGGTTCCTAGCATTGAGGTTTTAATTTATTGTCATGAGAATCTATTACTGCCCTATTATTTGGTAGCTCCATTTAATACACCTCTCTCTCTCTCTCTCTCTCTCTCTCTCTCTCTCTCTCCATATATGTTAGATGGATAGATAGATTTTATGGTAGTAGTGTTAGTTATTCTTCCTCAAATTCTCTCCTTTACTTTGCTCTTTCATCTCTCATCCCAGTTTAACCTTTCCTGTTCCAATATTCCCTTTAAATCCTTTATACCATGTCCTCCTTTCCCTTGAAAGTACCCCCAATGGTCCCTTCGTAAATTCCTGATCTCTATCAGTATTCCAAATGAAACATATGTGTCTGAATTCAAAGCTAACAACTAAAAGTGAAAGAAAATATGCAACATTTATCTTCCCATGTCTGGCTTATGTCACTCAGAATGATACTTTCTAGCTTAGTCCATCTACATACAAATTTTATAACTGCATTTTTCTTATCAGAATAGTATGCCATTGTGTAAATGTATCACATTTCTATTGAAGAATATCCAGGCTGTTTCCATTTCCTGGATACTATGACTAGAAAATCTATAAGCATAGATGGATGACCAAGTATCTTTGAGGCAAGATAGAATCCTTTCCATACATGCCCAAGAGTGGTATAGCTGGAGCTATGTGTAAATCTGTTTCTTGCTTTTAGAGGAATCCACATTAATTTCCATACTGGTTGTACCAATTGGCACTCTCCCAATAATGAGTAAGTGTCTTCTTCCCTCTGCTTCCTCATCAACATTCACTGCCTTTTTAAAAAAGAAATTTTATCTATTGTGACTGGGTTAAAAAAATAACTCAAAATAATTTTAATTTGCATTTTGCTAATGACTAAAGTTGTTAAACTTTTTTTCAAAAATTTTCAGCCATTTTTGTTTTATCTTTTGAGAGCAATCTGTTTGGATCTATGTCTCCTGTTTTAAAAACACTAACTTTTTTACTTCTTTGTATATTCTAGAAATCAACCTTCTTTTATGAGACATATAGTTGGTGAAGATGTTTCCCATTCTGTGCCTTCTCTCAAATAATGGCATCTTCTGATGTACAGTAATTTTTAGTTTCATAAGGTTCTATTTGTTAATTGTTGGTCTTAATGCCTGTGCTATTGGTGTTCTGTACAGAAAGTCATTTTCTGTTCATATAAATCCGAATGGATTCCCTCCTTTTTTCTCTATCAGGGTATCGCATATTTTTTCTTCTCTATCATGTTTTCCCCTCCCACAACTCTTCTCAGAACCTTTACACCTCCCTACCACTCAACTTTATGAGCTTATGGAAGAACTTTCTTAACTGAGGTTCCCTCCTCTCAAATGATTTTATCTTGTGTTGACAAAAACTATCCAGCATATACATCACAACCATCATAGTTAATGCAGTTCCAAATCCATAAATGTTAGGGACGTGCAAGAATCCAAAGATCATTTGGAAACTGATAGGAACTGGGTAGTAAGGCCCAGACCCCAGCAGCAAATTTTCTATCTGTGATGGCTAGTTTTATGTCAACTTAACAAGCTAGAGTCACTGGAGAGGAGGGAGTGTTCATAGAGAAAATGCCACCATAATGGCAAGCTATAGGCACACCTATAGTTAGTGATTGATTGTGGGAAGAGGCATTGTGGATGAGGCTACCCCTGGGAAGATCATTCTAGGTTCTACAATAAAGCAGGCTGAAGATGCAAACCAGTAAGCAATACTGCATCAGCTTCTGCCTCAAGGTTCCTGCCTTGTTTGCATTCCAGTCCTTATTTCCTTCAATGATAAACAGTGATAAGGAAGTGTAAGCCAAATAAACCCCTTCCTTTCCAATTTGCTTTGGTCATGGTATTTCATCACAGCAATAGTAACCCTAAGTAAGACACTATCCAAAAGAAATACATACTTAGGGTCATCTGGATTATCGACCCAAATTGTCCCATCTTGGCTCCCCAAGAATACAAGTCACCTAAAGTGGTAAAAGCCCTAAATCTCTAATTTTTTGAGGAATTCCATCAGTAATCTTGAGGATGAAAGTTAAAGAGATAATAGAAGCCAGCCTCTCACTGTTCAGGATGCTAGAAGGAGAATATTGGTTCTTTACCCATTCTTAATCAGACATAGGTCGGAACAGTTGGCTATGCCTGGACCCCAAGTTGCATTTTATTTGTGGATTAAACACTGATCAAATAATAAGTCACTTTCAACTCTAGCTACTATAACTAGGACCCACCTAAGCTCACCCTGGGAAACTATCAAGAAAAGGATGCCTGCTTAATGTCACCAACATACCTCCTAAAATGTCCCCCCATGAAGATTCCTGTAGCTATACATGTCAGGTTAAACCTAGAATGGGAGCTGACTGTGTTTACAGACTTTAGAGACTACCACTAATGGTAGGCTTGCTTTCACTAATGGCTTAACCGAGTATGCATCTTATGAATTGTTTGTATTGGAGAAGATCCCCACTCCTCTGTGTTCTTAAGTATGCTGTACCCACAGGTGTTCCTCTAAAATTTATAAAAGGGGGAAAGGCCAATCTAAATCTAGATTCTTGGCTCCCTTGTGCCCTGAAAGTTACACCATTCTAATTCCACTGTTGGATGGAACAGATGTTGCAGGCTCCACTGCAGTTGGAACTTCAGCACTAGTTATGGGGTATAAAAACTTTAAGTAGATGCCACACAGGCAGGGAGAAGACACCTAGTTGGTGCCACTATAGTGAAGAGATGGGAGAGAAAGGGAAGCCAAATGGTTTGAGCACTACGAACAGAAGTGGAACTGGAGACTCACGGTGTTGAGGGAACAGCCTGATATGAGTAGCCTGCCCTACCACCTGAGGCCATGGTAAAGACCCAGCCAATGCTGCCACTGAGAGCCATGTGTAGGTCCATGTCCATGAAGCAGCAAAGGTGTGTGTTCATGTTCATAGCCCATGTTACCAACAGAGTCCATGCAGTCATTCATGGAGCAGGCTGACACCTGGGACATTGTTGATATCCAAGGGCTGTGCAGAGCTGGCCCCACCCTCACTGGAAGCAGTATCTCACTTGGGCAACAAACTAGGGCTGGTCCTGGTGACAGGAACATGGAGGGGGTGTAGTGAGAATGGTGTTTGTTTTTTTAAACACAGAAATGTTATAGAAATATGTTGCTGTTTTAATCCCAGGTGTGAGATATGAAGCTGCTTTAGATTGTCCATAGCAGCTAACTATGATTTGCTTCATGCTCTAGCAGGGATGTTATTTTGTCAGCTGCAGATAGTTTCTGAAAATGTATGACATTTGAAATTCTGGAGACTCTTGAAAAGATATATAAATGCTAGAGCCCTGAGAGGGGCTGCAGCTGTGGCTCCTCCTCCTCCTCTTCTTCCTCTTCCCCCTCCTCCTCCTCCTCCTGCTCTTCCTCCTCCTCCTCCTCCTCCTCCTCCTCCTCCTCCTCCTCCTCCTCCTCCTCCTCCTCCTCCTCCTCCTCCTCCTCCTCTTATGCTGGTGGTGATGGTGGTTGCTGGTTGTCTGGCTGGTGGTTGGATGCAGTTTATTGCTCTTTGTTAAGTGGTCATGCCCAATGAGATAAAAAGAAGAAACCGGATGTCCTGACAGCAAAGATCCAACTTGCCCCAAGGAAGTCCACACCCCTAATCAGCAGGAAGTAGTCTAATGATATCAATGCCCCCTTTCACCCCTATCCTTCTTTCTCTCATGCTTAGTGTTGAAGGGTGGGAAGGGTAAAATAGGGGTGGAGAAGGATGGTCAAGAAAGAAACACACAAAGTAACCGAAAGTCCTGCTGTAAGTGGTGCCCAAAGTGGGGCTAGGTAGAATGGAAAATTTGATTTCAAATGTCAAAGGACAGCCCTTACCACATCACTTGTACATCCCTGGAAGCCTAGGCCTTCTTTCTAGTTGATATTTAGAAAAAACATTGTCACTAGAAATGGCTTGTTCCCTTTTCTGCTACAAAGTACTGTATTTCTCACAGTTAATGCACCAGACATTTTGAGATCTGAGACCTGTGGCAACTTGGTCACAGTCTCTTTGTAAATGAATGTATTTCCCACAACTGAAGCACCAGGCATTTTGATATTTGAGGCTTTTGGTTTGGTCACAGTCTCTTTGCAAATGACCATAGTCCTATGATTGAAGCACTGGACATTTTGATACCAGAGGCTCTGTTCTACTATTGGGAAAACTGCTGGACATTTTGTCTGGTGGAATGGTTGGTTCAAAATTAACCCTTTCTTTCAAAACAGGCTGGTTCATCTTTTCTGTAACCCAATCACTCTGCAGGGGCACAGTTTCTTTTTCTCTTTCCTTCTGTGGAAAACTTCCATGTTCTTGATCAGTCACCAGGTCTAAGACTTTTATTTCACCCTTTTCTGTCAATACTCACTTCCCAATTGCTTCCACTTCCACCCACAATTTTTCTTTTTCCAGTTGCATAGTCAACTCTGAAACTCTTTGAGACTTGAGAGATTAGAGTGACCCTTTTGATCTTCCCGTTTTAGCCATTTTTTTGTTTCTCAGGTCCTTCTATTTCTACTCCCAAGTTTTCCAACTGCTCAGTCATTCTCCCTATCTTTTGTGAGATGGGATATAGGAAGAAAAAAAAAAACAGAAAATCACCTTTGGGAGCAAGTTCGGGGATAGACAGCAGCAGCTGCTGCAATAAACTTTGTCCTTATATAGTCAGTTTTGGAGAAGGTACCATGAGGTGCTAAGAAGAAGGTATATTTTTTTGTTTTAGGGTAAAATGTTCTGTAGATATATGTTAAATCAATTTGGTTCATAACTTTTGTTAGTTTCACTGTGTCTCTGTTTAGCTTCTGTTTTCATGATCTGTCCATTGGTGAGACTGGGTGTTGAAGTCTCCCACTGTTATTGTGTGAAGTTCACTGTGCACTTTGAGCTTTAGTAATGTCCCTTTAACAAATGTGGGTGCCCTTAGATTTGGGGCATAGATGATCAGAATTGAGAGTTCATCTTAGTGGATTTTTCCTTCCCCATCCTTTTTGATAATTTTGTTTAAAAGTCTATCTTAATGGATGTTAGAATAGCTACTCCAGCTTTTTAATTGGGACCATTTGCTTGGAAAAATCTTTTCCAGCCTTTTTCTCTGAGGTAGTTTCTGTCTTTGTCACTGAGGTGTGTTTCCTGTATGCAGCAAAATGCTGGGTCCTGTTTATGTATCCAGATTTTTTATTGGTTATTTTATTTATTTACATTTCAAATGTTGTTCCCCTTCCTGGTCTTCCCTCTGCAAACCCCCAATCCATCCCCCTCTTTGCATCTAAGAGGGTGCTCTTCTACCCACCCACCTACTCCTGCCTCACTACTCTAGCATCCCTCTAGGCTGGGCATCAAGTCTCCAAAGGACCAAAGCCCTCCACTCCTGATGCCAGATAAGGCAATCCTCTCCTACATATGAGTGGGAGTCATGGAATGGCTCATGTATACACTTTGGTTGGTGGTTTAGTCCCTGGGAGCTCTGAGAGGTCTGGTTAGTTGATACTGTTGTTCTTCCTGTAGGGTTGCAATCCCCTTCAGCTCCTTCAGTTCTTCCTCTAACTCTTCCATTGGGGTCCTCAGACTCAATCTGATGGTTGGCTGTGAGTATCTCCATCTGTATTAGTCAGATGCTGGTAGAGCCTCTCAAGAGAAACCTACACCAGACTCCTGTCAGCAAGCACTTCTTAGAATCAGCAATAGTGTTGTAGATATAGTGTTGTGTCTGTAGATGGGATAGATCACAGGGTAGGGCAGTCTCTGCATGGCCTAATGAATTAACTGTGAGAAATACAGTACTTTGCACCAGAAAAGTGAACAAGCCATTTCTAGTGACAATGGTTTTTCTAAATATCAACTAGAAAGGAAGCCTGGGCTTCCAGGGGTGTGCATGCTCTCTCCAGTTTCTTTTTGGAGGCACTCAAAGCTATGAGTTTTCCTCTTAGCACTGCTTTCATTGTGTCCCATAAGTTTGGGTATGTTGTACTTTCATTTTCATTAAATTCTAGGAAGTTTTTAATTTCTTTCTTTATTTCTTCCTTGACCAAGTTATCATTGAGTAGAGCGTTTTTCAGCTTCCATGTATATGTGGGCTTTCTGTTGTTTTTGTTGCCATTGAAGACCAGCCTTAATCCACAGTGATCTGACAGGAGGCATGGGATCATTTCAATCTTCTTATATCTGTTGAGGTTTGTTTTGTGAGCGATTATATGGTCAATTTTGGAAAAGGTACCATGAGCTGCTGAGAAGAAGGTATATTCATTTGTTTTAGGATGAAATATTCTATAGATATCTGTTAAGTCCATTTGGTTCATTACTTCCGTTAGTTTCAGTATGTCTCTGTTTAGTTTCTGTTTCCATGATCTGTACATTGGTGAGAGTGGGGTGTTGAAGTCTCCTACTATTATTGTGTGAGGTGCAATGTGTGCTTTGAGCTTTAGTAAGGTTTCTTTTATGAATGTGGCAAAATTTGGGGCATAGATGATCAGAATTGAGATTTCGTCTTGGTAAATTTTCCTTTGATGAGTATGAGGAGTCCTTTCTCATATTTTTCGATAACTTTTGGTTGAAAATCAATTTTATTGGATATTGGAATGGCTACTCCAGTTTGTTTCTTGTTACCATTTGCTTCAAAAATTGTTTTCTAGCCTTTTACTCTGAGGCAGTATCTGTCTTTGTCACTGAGGTGTGTTTCCTGTATGCAACAAAATGCTGGGTCATGTTTAGATATACAGTCTGCTAGCCTATGTCTTTTTATTGGGGTTCATTGATGTTAGGAGATATTAAGGAATAGTGATTGTTGCTTCGTTTTATTTTTGTTGTTAGAGGTGGAATTATATTTATGTGGCTATCATTTTTGGGGTTTGTTGAAAGAATATTAATTTCTTGCTTTTTCTTGGGTGTAGTTTCCCTCCTTATGTTGGAGTTTTCCATTTATTATTATCTGTAGGGCTGGATTGGTGGAAAGATATTGTTTAAATTTGGTTTCGTCTTGGAATATCTTGGTTTCTCCATCTATGGTAATTGAGAGTTTCACTGGGTATAGTAGCCTGGGCTGACATTTTTGTTCTCTTAGGGTCTACAAGATATCTGCTCAGGATCTTCTGGCTTTTAGTCTCTGGTAAGAAGTCTGGTGTAATTCTGATAGGTCTGCCTTTATATGTTACTTGACCCTTTTCCCTTACTGCTTTTAATATTCTTTCTTTGTCTCGTGCATTTGGTGTTTTGATTATTATGTGATGGTGGTTATTTCTTTTCTGGCCCAATCTGTTTTGTGTTAGGTAGACTTTTTGTATGTTTATGGTCATCTCTTTCTTTAAGATTGTAAAGTTTTCTTCTATAATTTTGTTGAAGATATTTACTGGCCCTTTAAGTTTGGAATCTTCACTCTCTTCTTTGCCTATTATCCTTAGATTTGATCTTCTCATCGTGTCCTGTATTTCCTGGATGTTTTGGGTTAGGAGCTTTTTGAATTTTGCATTTTCTTTCACTGTTGTATCAATGTTTTCTATGGTATCTTCTATACCTGAGATTCTCTCTTCTATCTCTTGTATTCTGTTGGTGATGCTTGCGTCTATGACTCCTGATCTCTTTCCTAGGTTTTCTATCTTCAGGGTTGTATCCCTTTGTGATTTCTTCATTGTTTCTATTTCCATTTTTAGATCCTGAATGGTTTTGTTCAATTCCTTACCTGTTTGATTGTGTTTTCCTGTATTTCTTTAAGGGACTTATGTGTTTCCTCCTTAAGGGCTTCTATCTGTTTACCTGTGTTATCCTGTATTTCTTTAAGAGAGTTATTCATGTCCTTCTTAAAGTCCTCTATCATCATCCTGAGATGTGATTTTAAATCTGAATCTTGCTTTTCAGGTGTCTTGGAATATCCAGGTCTTACTGTGATGAGAAAACTGTGTTCTGATGACACCAAGTAGCCTTGGTTTCTGTTACTTATATTCTTGTGCTTGCCACTCACCATCTGGTTATCTCTGGTGTTAGCTGGTCTTGCTGTCTCTGACTGGATCTTTTCCCTCCGGTGAGCCTGTGAGCCTCTGGTCTTAGGTGTGCCAGCACTCCTAAGAGACAAGCTCTCTCCGGGAAGTTATGGGGATAGCTATGGCACAGGATTAGCTCTAGGGGTGAGGGGGGTGGGCAGATGAAAACTAGAAGGATTGTGTCCCCAGCTTTGTGTCCCTCAGTTTTCATTAGGGCAGTTATCCACCTCCTCTTTTAAGCCCTTGAGAGTTTTTGCTTTGAAGTTCTTGCCTTGTGCTTCAACTAAATTTCTTTTGTCTTGACTTATTATAATAGGGATGCTGGCTCCTGAAGAATGCATACTGTCTTGGCTGCTCATGTTTTTGGGTTTTTGTCCCCCTCTGGGATCTAGGCATCTGGGGTTATGATGTGTAAAATGTTTCTTGGTGTAGGTATATGGTCTTATCTGTATTGGATGAGTGTTCTGTTCTTTGGTTGCTATTGTCCACTCTGGATTCTAAGTGTCAGTGACTGTGAAGTTCCTAGTAGAGAGTATTTCTGTGGGTTGGCTGGTGACACTAAGAAATGGAGATGAGCTAGGAAGAAAGGCTGAAAGTATCAGCAAAACAGACCTTTGAGGACCCTGGTTTAAGAGCTTGAAGGACTCTGATTCTGCACCAAGAGAGAGTCTCCAGGGAGTGGAGGTAGTCTAGGAGAAGGGGCTCCTGCAGGCAGGCTGGAAAGACTAACAGTAAGCTTGAAGAGACTGGAAAGAAAGAACTAGGGGAACCACAGATGATGTCCATATTTGTGATCCATTTGGAGTTGAGTTGTCTGCAGGATGTTATATATGTATCTAGTTTCCTTTTTTACAAGTTGCTATCAAGTTTGACTATGACCATTTGTTGAAGATGATGTCCCTAATCCAGTGTGGGTTTTTGTTGTTGTTTACTCATTTGTTTGTTTTGTTTCTTTGTAAGATATCAGGAATAATGATCTATCCATTAGTTCTTTTATTGTTCAAAATTGTTTTAAATATTATTGAAGTTTTGTGGTTCCAAATAAAATGGAAAGGTGGGGATTTTTGTTTTGTTTTTTATTTTTGGTTTGGTTTGGGTTTTTTGGTTGGTTGGGTAGGTGGGTTTTTTGAGCCAGTACTTCTCTGTGTAGTCCAAGCTGTCCTGGAACTCACAAGGCAGACCAGGCTGGCTTCAAACTCAGAGATCTGCCTGCCTCTGCCTCCCAAGTGCTGGGATTAAAGGTGTGCACCACCACGACCCATCTGAAGTTTTCTTCATTCCTGTGAAGAACTGAGCTGAAATTTTGGTGGACACTGCATTAACTCTTTAAATTACCTTTGGTAGAGTGACCATTTTCCCAATATTAATCCCTCTGATCCATGAACATAGGAAGCCTTTTCATGTTCTAGTTCAATTTATTGTTTATCTAGTTCATGTTCTGCTTCAATTTATTTCTTCAGTGTCTTAAATTTTATTACACAAGCATTTTCTTCCTTGGTGAGAATTATTTCAAGCTAGTTTTTGAAACTATTGAGAATGGGATTGTTTTTCTGGCTTATTTCACACTATGGTTGACATTTGTATAGAGGAAGGCTACTGATTTTTGTGTTAATTTTATATCCTGATACTTTTTTAACTGGATTTATCTTCTAAAAGTAGAGTCTTTGGTGTATAGAATCATATCATCCAAAATTAGGGCTACTTATATTTTTCCTATTTATACTACCCTTATCTCCTTCACTTGTCTTATTGCTATGGAAAAGACTCCAAGAACTATGTTGAATTGGAACGGTGATATGGACATTACTGTCTTTTTCCTGATTTTAGTGTAAATTACTTCTTTCAGATCTTCTCCATTAACTGTACAATCTGTATGAAATGGACAATTCTATAGACAGATACCAAATACCAAAGTTAAGTCAGGATCAGATAAACTATCTAAACAGTCCCATAACCCCTAAAGAAATAGAAGCAGTCATTAAAAGTCTCCCAACCAATAAAAGTCCAGGACCAGATGGGTGTAGTGCAGAATTCTATCAGACCTTCAAAGAAGACCTAACTCCGATACTCTTCAAACTATTCCACGAAATGGAAGCAGAAGGAACACTATCCAATTCATCCTATGAGGCCACAGTTACACTGATATCAAAACCTCACATAGACCCAAAAAAGAAAGAAAACTTCAGACCAATTTCCCTTATGAACATCGATGCATAAATACTCAATAAAATTCTCTCAAAACGAATCCAAGGACACATCAAAATGATCATTCATCACAACCAAGTAGGTTTCATCCCAGGGATGCAGAGATGGTTCAATACTCGGAAATCCAACAATGTAATCCACTACATAAACAAACTCAAAGAAAAAATCCACATGGTCATTCCAATGATGAAAAAGGATTTGACAAAATTCAACATCCCTTCATAACAAAAGTCTTGGAAAGATCAGGAATTCAAGGCCCATACCTAAACATAGTAAAAGCAATATACAGCAAACCAGTAGCCAACATCAAACTAAATGGAGAGAAACTTGAAGCATTCCCACTAAAATCAGGGGCTAGACAAGGCTGTACACTCTCTCCCTATCTATTCAATATAGTACTTGAAGTTCTAGCTAGAGAAGTAGACAACAAAAGGAGATCAAAGGGATACAAATTGGAAAGGAATAAATCAAAAATATCACTATTTGCAGATGATATGATCGTATACTTAAGTGACCCAAAAAACTCCACTAGGGAACTGCTACAGTTGATAAACAACTACAGCAAAGTGGTTGGATATAAAATGAACTCAAACAAATCAGTGGCCTTTCTATACTCAAAGGATAAACAGGATGAGAAAGAAATTAGGGAAATGACACCCTTCACAGTAGTCTCAAACAATATAAAGTATCTTGGTATTACTCTAACCAAAACAAGTGAAAGATCTGTATGACAAGAACTTCAAGTCTCTGAAGAAAGAAATTGAAGAAGACCTCAGAAGATGGAAATACCTCCCATGCTCATGGACTGGCAGGATTAATATAGTAAAAATGGCCATCTTGCCGAAAGCAATCTACAGATTCAATGCAATCCCCATCAAAATTCCAACTCAATTCTTCATAGACTTAGAAAGAGCAATTCTCAAATTCATTTGGAATAACAAAAAAACCAGGATAGCAAAAACTATTCTCAACAACAAAAGAACCTCTGGGGGAATCAGAATCCCTGACCTCAAGCTGTACTACAGAGCAGTA
>CM052715.1:24163704-24198131 GCA_028551405.1 Uromys caudimaculatus | reverse complement strand
TTGACAGAGGAGCTAAAACCATCCAGTGGAAAAAAAGACAGCATTTTCAACAAATGGTGCTTCCTCAACTGGAGATCAACAGGTAGAAGAATGCAAATTGATCCATTTCTATCTCCCTTTACAAAGCTCAAGTCCAAGTGGATCAAGGACCTCCACATAAAACCAGATACACTGAATCTAATAGAAGAGAAAGTGGGGGAAAGTCTTGAACACATGGGCACAGGGGGAAAGTTCCTGAACAGAACACCAATGGCTTATGCTCTAAGATCAAGAATCGACAAATGGGACCTCATGAAATTGCAAAGCTTATGTAAGGCAAAGGACACTGTCAATAGGACAAAACGGCAACCAACAGATTGGGAAAGGATCTTTACCAATCTTATGTCTGATAGAGGGCTAATATCCAGCATATACAAAGAACTCAAGAAGTTAGACTTCAGAGAATCAAATAACCCTATCAAAAAATGGGGAACAGAGATAAACAGAGAATTCTCAACTGAGGAAGCTCGAAGGGCTGAGAAGCACCTAAAGAAATGCTCAACATCCTTAGTCATCAAGGAAATGCAAATCACAACAACCCTGAGATTCCACCTCACACCAGTCAGAATGGCTAAGATCAAAAACTCAGGTGACAGCAGATGCTAGCAAGGATGTGGAGAAAGAGGAACCCTTCTCCATTGCTGGTGGGATTGCAAGTGGTACAACCACTCTGGAAATCAGTTTGGTGGACCCTCAGAAAATTGGACATAATACTACCTGAGGACCCAGCCATAACTCTCCTGGGCATATACCCAGAAGATGCCCCAACATGTAACAAAGATACATGCTCCACTATGTTCATAGCAGCCATATTTATAATAGCCAGAAGCTGGAAAAAATCCAGATGTCCCTTCGCAGAGGAATGGATACATAAAATGTGGTACATTTACACAATGGAATACTATTCAACTATTAAAAACAATGACTTCATGAAATTCGCAGGCAAATTGGTGGAACTTGAAAATATCATCCTGAGTGAGCTAACTCAGTCACAAAAGAACAAACATGGTATGTACTCATTGATAAGTGGATATTAGTCCAAAAGTTCGAAAAACCCATGATTCAATTCACAGCAACCGTTGGACTCAGCATGGGGTCCCAGATGGAGGAGTTGGAGAAGGGACTGAAAGAGCTGAGGGAGTTTGCAACCCCATGGGGAGGGAGCAACAGTGTCAACTGCTCAGGCCCCCTGATGCTTCCAGAGACTGGACCACCAACCAAAGAATGCATATGGAGGGACCCATGGTGCTGGCCACATATGTGGCAGAGGAAGGCCTTGTTGGCCATCCGTGGGAGGGGAAGCCCTTGGGTCTGAGAGTGTTAGATGCCCCAGTATAGGGGAATGCTAGAGAGGGAAGCTGGGTGTGGATGGGTGGGTGGGAATACCCTCATAGAGGTAGGGGAGGGGGGATGGGATAGGGGGGTTCCAAAGGGGAGACCTGGAAAGGGGAAAACATTTGAAAGGTAAATAAAGTATCAAAAAGAAAAAGAAAGAAAGAAAGCTCTGTGATAACAGGTGAAGAAATTAGATTAATGTTGACATAATGCAAGGACTGTCGAGGAGAGTCCCCACCCCTGAGAAGCTAGGTAGTTCTATAGAAGGATGATCCTCGAAGCCCTCATAGGGTCCAGGACATTACCAACATCTCTATTTCCTATATTTAGCCTTTGGAACCATGAAAGGAAAAAATATGTTTCTACTATTTTAAGCTACACAATTTGTGGTCATTTGTTATGGTTCCAGTAGAAAACTAATACATAGAATAAAGCAAGTTTTATCGTAAATTAGCTTATATTATTTAGTTAGGGTTATTCTTTTCCTCTTCTGCTACCTTCACAATAAAAATGTCTGGATAGATGATTAAGAATTATTAGAAGGACTGGAGAAATGGCTCAGCAGTTCAGACTTAATTTTTAATGAAAACCTGGTTTCAGTTCCAAACATCCACATGAGAGCTCACAACCATCCATAACTCTAATTCCAAGAAATTGAATGGCTTCATCTGACCACCATGGACACAAGGCCCACACATGGTAAACAGACATACATGTGATCAAAACCTTCATACAAAACAAACAAATATAAAAATAATGAAAAAGAACTGTTATACACGTGGTACAATAACCTGCAGTTCACAACTGATCTCAGTCCTTAGTACCTGCTAAATCCAAGGTCCATGGTTTAAAATTAATGCTGTTTTGAGCTATTAATTTACATGTCTGTATGTGTAAATACATGTTCTCATGCAAGTAAAAGCCAGAGCCAACCTTGAGTATCAATTTCAAGTGGCCACTCATCTTGGCTTTTCTTTTTTAAAATAGATTTTAATACAATATAGACTGATAATTATTTCTCCTCTCCAGACCCTGCCCATATCCTTTTCATTTCATCACCCATCTAAATCCACACACTTTCCTTCTGTCTCTCATTCGGATACAAACAACAACAGTAGTAGTAGTAGTAGTAGTAGTAGTAGTGGTGGTGGTGGTGGTGGTGGTAGAATTTTAAAAAACCGAATAGAGCCGGTTGTGGTAGTGCACGCCGGTAGGATTTGCTGAAGGAGGCAGAGGTAGGAGGATCACAAGTTCGAGGCCAGCCTGGGCTACACATAAAAAACCGAATAGAACAAAACAAACAAGCAAACAGAAGAAAAAGGTCAAGAAACGTAGATGCAGAGACACAAACATTCACAATCACAAAAACCCATAAATACACAAAACCCAAAAAACCATAATATATACCAAGGCCATGACAAGGCATTATGAGACAACCTCCAATAACGCTCCTATAATGTCACTGAGTTTCTTTTGTGATACCTCTCAGTTGCGAGACATGAGGCCGGGCCTTAAGAGTTGTCAGTAGACCCCCACTGGAGAAGGCTTATTTTTCATTTATAAATGTTTATTAACTGGAGATAGCTTCTTGATTAGTGATGTGGCCTTTGTGGCCATATCCCTCTCAGAGCTAGGACCTCACCAGGCCCAGGCCTGTGCGGACACTGTACATTCTGCACAGTCTCTGTGAGTTCACATGTGCCTCAGTCTGCTGCACTTAGAAGGCTGTGTTTTCTTGGGTTCTCCATACATACCTCCAGCTCTTAGGTTCTTTGTACCTCCCCTTCAACCCACCGGGTTTCCTGAGTTCTGAGGGTAGAAAATTGATGGGGACATGCCACTTAAGGGGTGTTCCAAGCTCTCTTACAACCTGCATGATTAAATAAAGTATGACAGAGGATTTTCTTTTGCCTTCCTCTCATACAAAAAGCCCGCAATAATACTTGTAGGTTTTATTATGTGTTCTAAGGAAGGAAATTTCTAGTCTCTATGACCCACTTCAGAGAGCAGAATTCTTATTTCTATAGCTTGATTGGGGGATAAAAGAGGGTAGAGACTGAAAGGAAGGAGAAAGTCAGAGAGATTCATAACTAAGGTCTTCCCATCTCCTTCAGTTTGAAGTATTCAGTATGCAAAAAAAAGCACTATACTTTAGTGTGCTGTTTTCTGAGCCCCACCAATGGATAAAAACTGTTTTACTCTTAATGTGTTCTTCAAAACAGTATTTCCTGGTTATAAACTTAATTCAGAGTTAAGTTTATTCTGACATTTGAGGAAATTTTATTAACTTATTTTCATTTATTTAACCCCAAGTCATAGATTTAAATGTCTCTAAAATTATGTAGCTAAGAATTTTGTCATTATGCTTCACACCTTTAAAAGATACAGGAACTATAGTAGCAGAGAGTCATCTCCCATGTGCTCTTTCTGTTGTGACCATTTTGGTATTAAAATATTCATTAGCATGGTAATTTAAATAAGCATTAAGATCTGGGATACCCTCCGACTTTTGCTTATATAGGTACTGTTTAAACTGAGAGGGAAATCCCATCTTAGGAAAAGATGTACTTTAAAATATTGAGGTCACACCTGCAGTTTTAAACTTCACTATTATGTTAGAAGTCTTATTCTTCTATTGTGTTCTTTCATGCATTCACTGTTTTGTGAGGGATTTTTTTCCCATTGTGGCAGGAGCTGGATAATTTGGGGACATACTTTTTTGGCAGCCAGATTTGTTGCAGTCGTTTGTGGTCTCCTGGGTGTTGCTTTATATGACAATCCCTTTTATTGTTTAACATGTGCTTGTGAATATCATGTTTCCTCTCCCCGCAGTAATATAAGAAGCTGTAACAGAGACCAGCACCCCTAATAGAACAGAAATGCATTACGCTCTTATTTTAAGCTGATTTAAGCTCTTATTTAGAGCTTTTGTGACTTTATTCATGTGTTGCCTTCCTATTGGTGACACAGATTATGGTGGCTTTCCAGGAAAGCTTGAGTGTGTTTGGAAACTTCTCAATTTACTCAAATAAAGACTAAAAAAAGAAAGTTATTTTCCTTACTATACTCTGATAATCTTCTCAATTTCTCAATTAAAGACAATGCAATTAATCCTAAGTCCAGTGTGTAAGTTTAGATTAAACTTAATATCATCGAAAGTAAAATATGTTTTACTCTTGAAGCAGAAATGATCATTGTTATTAAGGCTTAAATGTAGAAACCTCTATAATAACTCTAAATAGTAATTGTGTTGGCTGACAAAGCTGGGTGTGTCTCTTGGATGAGTCTATGTTTTTATTTTGAGAATGGTAAATTTGTTTGAGAATGATATTCATTTTTATCTCACTTTGCTCAAAAATCACCTGACTGATTTTTACACTAATTTTTAGATCTGAACATGCCAAAGTAGTAGGGGAGAAGAGGTTACTATGGGAGACACAGAAATTTGATGGTCAGTTGGAATTCTTTTATTTTTCAAAAATGGAACAAGACATATAATTATATTTCTCCCAAGTTTTGTTATGTATTAAGCACTCTCTATGTTCAAAGCAGCTTGAGGTTTCCTTACTCAGCTGAAGGGATATATACACATTTACACTGACTTGGTGTAGCATAGTATAAAATAAACAGATTAAAAATAAGCATAACACAAATTTTGTTCCCAACATTCTTATAGCTGAAATACCACGTCTAAAAGAAAATAAAAATAAAAATTTCCTCCTAGAATTTCTGTTACTTTTTGTCACTTTTCAAATATAATCATTATTTTAATTTTTCCAAAAGTGACTTTAGTTAAGTATTTGACCATCAGGATTGTTTTCTTAGCATTTATTTTATTTTAATGTTTCAGTAAATATTTTAAATTACTGGAAAGATACTTTAAAATACATATTTGATAACAAAATGTGTTGGAAAAATTTGTGGCAACATTTATTTAAACATTCTTACAGGTTATGTTTTGGGTGGTAGTGAGAGATCATTCTAGAAAATCAACATTCTTCTATGCCCTAGATGACTCTAAAAAGTAGGAGATCTTCAAAAGACCGACTATTAATGACGAAAACCTTGTGTTTTCAGAGTTTAAAAGTAATTTTTGAACTTCCTAGCTAGCCTTTCCTCATCTTCCAGCACTTTGCTCATCGAACACCAGGTGGCAGATGGAACCACTTTTTAGAGCACGCCCCCCGACACCGCCCTACCGGAAGCTGTCATGTAAAGAAAATCTCCATGGCCACGCCTAGGGTTCAGCACCCCAGATGCGGACAGCGACAGCGCCCAGTTGAGTCCCATGACTCGCTGCGGAGATTTTCACCTGACAAAGGAACCGGCCAATCCCAACCGATTCCAAACGCCGCGTGATCGACCACTTTACAATGCCAGAAATAGAGGGGGATAGGAATCCCTTAACTCGAAACATTCAGATCGGCAGATAAATCAGCTGACATTAACTGATGCCATATATTGCAATATCTAGTCGTTTGGGTTTTTTCTCTCTCCTCTCACTTTTCATTGGGATATAAGCGTCTTATAAATACTGTCTTGCTCCGGGCAGACCTTTCATTACCTAGATTCGGGGTGTTGGTTTATTCCAACAAGATGCGTAAGACTGCAAAGGCGGTGCAAAGCTCTATGAATTATGGCAGCCAGGGCTTCATTTTGTAGAAGGCAGTCTGTCAGCTTTTTAGAACGGACCGCTTTTTCTCGTTTTCCAATTAATTAATCTTGAAAACACAAATAGCAGCTGTCTCCTTGTTCACATGAAGTTACTGTCTTAGGCAGACAACGGCCTGAGGTGTGCTCTATAAGTGACAGCTGGCTTGTGTTATTTTTCCAGTTGCCTAGCGACCAGTTAGACAAAAAAAGCTTGTTGGGGAGATTTTAATTAGCGATTTAGAATAACAGGAACCTAAGAGTAAATGAACGTGGGCTTAGGATACCGTATTACTTGGGACTAGGATTTAGAATAAGAATATAGTTAAATTTCAGATAGAGCTAAAGACTCTTAGTGACTATTTAAATCGACAAATGAACAAAGGAAACTGAGTTTCCGTTGCTATTTATCTGTATTAAACGGATTGCCTCCGCTGTAACGGTGTTTTTGTCTGCAACCATTCGCATCTTTAACCAGCAGAGGGCGAGACAGCTGCAGTTTTCGGTGCTCGAACACACTCCGCCCCCCCCCCCCCTTCTGTCCCCGGGAAATTAATTTAGCACCAACCTCTTCAAATATAGAGCAAGCCTAGAAGGTGTAGTGGCAGGATGGCAGCGCACAGAACTTGGCTGAGTGCCCGCCTTTGTCAGCCTTGGATATAGGGCTGCTCTGTGCCTCTGACAGCATTAAATCTTCGCCCCAGGCTGCAGAAGGGATTGTCTCAGTTGCTGCAGGAGGAGGAAGGGGAAAAAAGCAGCCTCAACCTCAGAAATGGTAGATATTTGGGGTCACTAGCTTCATAGAATTGAAGGAGCCAGCGATGGCACAGTAAAACGACCAACATAATAAACTGTGAAGATTCAAAAAGTGGAAGGAGAATTTTACTTGTTAGAGCCAACAACTGTGTTAGAACAATAACCGAAAAGGGCTGTGCTGTGGCTTCGTTACTCTAGGAACAGAAAAATGGGGATTGAGGGGAGGTTAAAGCAAAGACTGAGATCTTTAAAAAGAGGAGAAGCAAACGCAAGCCAGCTTAAAAGAAGAGACAGTGAAAGGAAGTCTGCCTGAACGCAGGGCAGAGCAATAAAGCATGCAGTATAAAGAAAATTTATTGCGGGCGGCGGAGGTGGGGGTAGTTCTGGATGATCATATCACTTCCTTCAGTGGAGGCATTTTACCTTGTAGAGTGGAATTTTGCAAAATCTCTCTAGGCAGCCAGCCAGAAATCCCATTAGCTGGGCATCCCCTTTCTCCTGCATGTGTTCAGGCCTTGACATTCATCTGACTCCGTTTCAAATGAACAAAATTAATTTTTTTTCTGGAAGCCACTAAACTAACTTTTGCACATTGAATTTTTTTGCTCCCTCGGTCATTAGATTTCTATAAAGCTTGTGCTTAAGGGATATTTAATTAATAATTTCAATTCATAAAATAGTATAATGATATTGTTTGGGGGGAGGCTGAATAAAGAACCCAGTACATTGAATGTACAAGCTAAGAGATATGTCCACCTGTCACTGAGCTACCCTAGTCCCACATGTCCTTAAATTGGTACTGGGACAGGTATCTTAATGGTACAGATCAGTGCCTTTCAGAAAGCACTCTGAGTTTCATGGTTAATTTAAAGAAAGAGACACATTGATGGGGTTGTATAGCACACCTGTGTTTCTGTAATATTTCCTCTGCATAGGAGAATTTGTAAATTTTCTTTGAATATGCCAAACCTCATGTCACAACAAAAGAAATGAATACTTGAAATATTTAATATGATAACCACAGAATTAAAAACTATTATTTTATTAACCTAAGTACTAGGTTATCACACGAGCACTTAATGAAAGAGACTATACAAATAGTCAATGCCTATAAGGTTTTCAGCTTCATTAATCCTATAAGAAATGTTAAAAGTTGTAATGAAATGCTTTTTACTTGTTAAGAAACTAGATAGATAAGCCAAAGGCTGGCATTGTTTAAGTATTGAAGATGGTGAGACACAGCAACTATCACACGGGGTTGGTGGAGTGTAAGTTGTTACAGTCACTCTGGAAAATTGACAGCATTAAGGTTTAAAATAAACATACATTTAGAAGTACATACCCAACAGAAATGCCTGCATGTGTGTACAAATAGACATGTACAAGAATGTTCATCACAACTCAAATCTGGAAGCAACCAATGTACTTAAAGAACAGAATCGCCATGTTAGAAGTATATACAGCAATGGTGATTTTTTTCAGCTGCCATTACATATATTTGTGTGGCTAAATCTCACAAATCTTATATTTGGTAAAAGAATCAGAAACATGATTCTATGAATATAAAGCTCAATAATTAACAAAAACTGTTGAGATGATTAAAATGAAGACAGTAGTTATTTTAGTGAAGATAAACACTGGAAGGGTCTAGGGGGCTTCAGAAGTTTGGTAAGATTTCAGTTCACCTAGGTAGTAACCGGGGTAGGTTTACTCAGTAAAAATTTATTAAACTGGGTACAGTGATTGGTTCATGTTATTTATTCATGCCATACTGCAACCAAAGCATACCTTTAAAAGACTTAAGAGAGATCGTATCAAACTCAGACTTTAAACCACTGAGTGTCTTTGTAGTGCACTAACAGAGTTCCTTAATATCTGTAATGCTCTGCACAACCTAACCCTACCTCAATTTCTAGTCTTTTGTTAACTGCTTTCTCATGGTCACCAGGCTTCTATGACTACCATCAATTCCTAACTCCCCAAAGCTCTGTTCAGTCTTGACTTTGCAGTTATTTTTCACCTGGATATGCTATCAGTCACTTTATACACAGCAGATTCCTTTAAATCCTTCCATTCTGATTAATGAAACCTCTTTAGTGAAGTGCCTCTTGCCTTTGGAATTTAAAGTCCTTGTTACCTTCCCATTTGCCCTGCAACAAATCACCACAACGGCTTTACACAAATCTATCAACCTAATATTTACTAAAGTCAAAAGTCCAAAATGGATCTCACTGAACTAAAATCAGATACTAACAAGAGTGCTTTCCTTCTGGACATTTTAGGGAACAATCAGGCTCTTTACCTTTTAGTTCTTGGGGACAGCTGAGTTTCCAGATTTGAAGTCTCATTTTCCACATTTAACAAGAGCAGTGTACCATACTCAGTCTCCCTCTGACTCTGGCATTCTTTGTACTACTGCCTTCCTCTCCAGTCTTTAAAACCTTCAATATAATGCTGGGTCCACCCAAATAACAGAGGATATTTTTCTCATTCTCGAGGTTAGCTAATAAACAGCATTAACTCCTTCTTGCTCTGTAATGTACTTACAGATTCTGGGGACTAAGGTGAATACATCTTATCAATTCTGCCTATTGCAAGTCCACTCCCTCTTTGTGAATACAGTATGATGTTTGTTTGCTGAAAATCACTAGTCACAATTTCAAATCATTTAAATATTTACTTATGCACTGTCAAACTGCTCCACTGTACTGTAAATTCTATGGGACCACACACCTTACCCATCCATTGTTTTTTCCTTCTCTGCTTACTACAATGTCTGACATATACTTAGGGAAAGAGCAAACAAACTGAGATGTTTGCCAATGCTTTGCTGCTTTCTCTCATTTATGTTTTTATCTTTCCTGCTCAGAAACTGTCTTGGGTGGAAAGTTGTGGAGGAATCAATATCTTCATCTTTTCCCTTAACCTTAGAAAACAGTTTGTAAATTAATGTTTCATAGAAAAAATAGCACATCACAGTACTTACACAGCTGAAGAAAAAATAGTTTAAGTCCAAGAGTTGGAATTCTTTGCTACAGAAAAATACAGTATGTAATGCAGTCCTACTAAATAGCTACAAAGACAGGTGCACACTCACACAGACATTGCTGATTGCTGTCTTGGTAGGCTGTAAAATCAAACACTAACTTAGAAATATTGATTAAATGATTCATCAGATACATGCTGAGCTCTTTTCTAGGATCTGTGTATAAAGAATGAATTATAAAATTCATTGCATTTAGGAAGTTTAAAACCACACATATGCATAATATTACATAAGCTAGAAACAAGTGCAGTAAGGTAGAAGGAGATTATGAGAAACCACTTAGATGCTTTAAAATAGAGATGCTATTTTGTGTTGTACAAAGGTAAGTCTGGGAGATGGGGAGATAGCTCAGTAGATAAAGAACTTGCTGCACAAGTATAAGGACCTGAATGGAGTCTGTCAGCAGGTACAGTGGCTCAGAGGGAGTGTGTGCTGGCTAGACATAAACTAGAGTCACCTGAGAAAGGAAAATCTCAGTCAAGGCACCTCCATCAGATTGGTCTGGGGGCCTGCATGTAGCACATTTTCTTAGTCAGTGATTGATGTGAACGTGCCCAGTCCACTGTGGGTGGTGCCATCTTTGGGCAGGTGATCTTGGTCTGTATCAGAAAGCTGGCTGAGCTATCCATGGAAAGCGAGCCAGCAATCAGGGCTTCTCCATAGCCTCTGCTTCAATTCCTGCCACCAGGTTCTAGCCCTGAGCTCCTGCCCTGTCTTTCCTCGATGATAGAGTATAATCTGCAAACTAAAATAAGCATTCTTCTCCTTTCCAGGATTTTTTTTTGTTATGATATTTTAGCACAGCAACAAGAAACAAAGTTACAGTGTCAGGAGGATTCCAGAGGCTTGCCCATCGACCAACATGGCTAATTTTGAGACACTTAGAGATCCTGTCTCAAAAATGAGATGGACAGCAATAAAGGAATATATCAGATATTGTTTGTCTGAAGATGTACACATGGGTACACACAGATGCATTCTAAGACAAACCACACACACATATGTCTGGTGGTTCTATAGATGGGATAAGGGGAAGCAACGGAAAGTCACTGCAATGATCTGAGTGAAAAATAACAGTGATTAAGCTGGGGTGGTTGAGATAGAGTTCATAAAACTTAGATTTGAGGCATTTTTATATTTAAATTAATAATTATAACAAATACTAATTTATTTTTAAATTAATAAATACTAATATAATACAAATTGATAAATACCAAGTTATAAAGACTATATATCCTAAATAATACAATTTATAAGATATATTGTGATAACAGATTTGATAGAATATTACAAGTAGTTATGGTAATTAATTGTTTAAATAGAACTATTTGATTAAAATTTTTGTGCAATATTTTGATCATGTTTTCCTGTCCTCCAGCTCCTTCTAGATCCTCCCACTCCTCTACCCACCAAACTTCATGATGTTTTCTTTACGTATTCTTTTATCTGTCTCTCTCTCCCTAAAAAAGTGAAAACCAAAACAGACACATGAAATGTATCAATATGGCAAAATATGCCAAAGCAAAATGAATGAAACAAAAAAACCACACAATAAGAACCTACAGAGTCTGTTTTGTGTTGGCCAGCTCCTTCTGGGCATGAGACCTTCCCTGAAGTGTGATCAATATACCCAGTAGCATGTCATTGGAAAAAAATTGATTTTCCCTTTCTCGGTAGATATCGTTTGCAAATAGATTCTTGGTTAGAGGTGGGACTTTGAGTCTACTCTGTCTTCTCGGTGCTGGGACTTTGTCTTGTTTGAACCTATGCAGGTCTTATACATGCTGTCATAGTCTCTGTGAGTTCACAGAAAATATAATTATTTCAAAACTTTGAGAAAAACAAATTAAGACAAGAATAAGAAGTAAGTATAGAGAACTTTTTCAAAAAAAATTGTAAAGAGTGAAAGGAACAGTAGCTGAAAGGAAAATATAGGTCAATAAATGACTATTTTAAGATATGAGAACAACGTTCTTGTATGTTGATAGAGAAGATTCAACAGAAAGGAGAGAATCAATAATATGCTATGGACAGAAAGAAATATCCTTGAGAACATTCTAAGGCAAAGTATTTGAGCACAAGTATAGAGACAGTATCAGATATCACATAGACAGTTTATCAACAGTCACAGAACATACAGCAAGGCATAAAAAGCAAAGACAGGTTAAACTCTCAATATGGTAAGGACTCCTGAGCTCATTTCTTTGATCACTTTGTCAGTAAATGAATAAGATGCTCTACTACTGGAAAGGATGGGGTACGCTGAAGGTTAGAAAAAAGGTATGAAGTAGTCAAGGTCAAGTCGTAAGAAAGGGCGAGTAAATGACGTAGGCAATACTGTGTAGTTGCCGAACAGCTCTAAAGGCCATTTGTGTTCACAAATACAAAGTGAGAAGAGCTAGCAATGGTTGACCACAGATATTTTTAGCTGCAAACGCGGGCACAGAGTAGTGGTGATTGTAAAAAGGAGATGGTAGAACTAATAAATTTCATGTATTAGGCTTGTTACATTTTTGGCAGTAGGGTCCTACAGGGATTAAGTTGGAAAAACTGGAGGGAAGGTTATAACATTTGATGCTTGGAACTTATATTGAGAAAGTGCTGCAGCTGCTGATAATGATGTCTTTCTCCTTGTGTGCATAGAATAGCTGGCTGAGATCAGTAGAAGATACAGCACTTAGAGGAGTGAGAGCCAAAAGATGAAAACATTAGACTATTAGAATATTTTTCTTAACTCTTAAGTTGTTTTCAAATAATCAAAAATATTTATGATTTATTTACAGGTACAAAGATGTAGTCTTTATTAAAAATGTTTATGTGATGAGAGTCCATGTCCTCTGTGTCTCCTCTGAGCCACTCTAGGAATATAAAAGACAAAGAGAAAAGAAGAAGAAACAACTATGCAGATACTGAAATTACCAAGAACTATGGAAGGAACAGAGCCAGAAAGAGTAGCAAGGAGTCAGCAACCAAAGGCCTCCATAAGCAAGAGAAAGTCCCATGCAGTCAGTAGATAAATGATGCAAAGGTTGCCAGTGGATGAAAAGGGTTGATGATAGACGATTCTAAGCTCATGGTCATCAGGACCAAGGAGGTAGAGTGGTCTAGAAGAGTAATTGATAAGCAGAGATTTCTTTTGTCTTAATTTATACAATTTATTTTTATTTTATTTTATTTTATTTACATTTCAAATGTTATCCCCTTTCCCAGTTTCCCCTCTGCAAACCCCCATCCCATCCTCCTTTATCTTGCTTCTATGAGGGTGCTCCCCCACCCACCTACCCACTCCTGCCTCACCACTCTAGCATTCCTCTACACTGGGGCATCAAGCCTTCACAGGACCAAGGGCCTCCCCTCCCATTGATGACAGATGAGGCCCCTTCAGCTCCTTCACTCCTTCCCCTAACTCCTCTTTTGGGGTCCCTGTGCTCAGGCTGATGGTTGGCTGTGAGCCTCTACATCTGTATTGGTCAGGATCTGGCAAAGCCTGTCAGGAGACAACTATATCAGGCTCCTGTCAGCAAGCACTTCTAGGCATCTGCAATAGTGTCTTGGTTTGGTGTCTGCATGTGTGATGGGTTCCCAGGTGGGACAGTCTCTGGATGGCCTTTCCTTCCGTCTCTGCTCCACTCTTTGTCCCTGTGTTTCCTTTAGACAGAAGCAATTTTGAGTTAAAATTTTGGAAGTGGGTGGGTGACCTCATCCTCAATTGGGGGGGGGGTCATGCTTAACCTCTGGATATAGTCTCAACACGTTCTCCCTCCATTGGTGGGGTATTTCAGCTAATGTCATCCCCGTGGGGTCCTGGGAGACTCTTGCTTTCCTAACATCTGGTACTTTCTGGTTGCTACCCCCAGTTACCCATCCCCCATTGCTATACACCTCTGTTCATTTTCCTGACCCTCTGTATATCTCCTCCATCTCCTCCCATACCTGATTCTTCTCCTCTTCCCCTTCCCTCTTCTCTTCCTCCCAAGTCCCTCCTACCCTCTACTTCCCTTGATTATTTTGTTTCCCCTTCTAAGTAGGACTAAAGCATCCACTCTTTGCTCTTCCTTCCTCTTGAGCTTCGTGTGTTCTGTGAGTTGTATCATGGGTATTCCACGCTCTTTGGCTAATACCCACTTATCAGTGAGTACATACCATGTGTGTTCTTTTGTGACTGAGTTACCTCACTCAGGATGATATTTTCTAGATCCATCCATTTGCCTGCGAATTTCATGAAGCCATTGTTTTTAATAGTTGAGTAGTATTCCATTGTGTAAATGTACCACATTTTCTGTATCCATTCCTCTGTTGAGGGACATCTAAGTTGTTTCCAGCTTCTGGCTATTATAAATATGGCTGCTATGAACATAGTGAAGCATGTGTCTTTATTACATGTTGAAGCATCTTCTGGATATATGCTCAGAAGTGGTATAGCTGAGTCCTCAAGTAGTGCTATGCCCAATTTTCTGAGGAACTGCCAGACTGATTTCCAGAGATTTCTTGTCTCTAGGCTCACTGGCATAAAGACAGAGAAGATAGCATATCTATATTTTGAGAAGGGTAGATGAAGGTGCTGGTTTAAGGAAGAACTAGATTTCAATTAGATACAAAGGTGGAATTTCAGAAAACAAACTAAGTACGTAGGAACTTTGCTAGTGTTCAGTGAAAAGGTTTTAGTATTTGAGGGTAGGAATAACGTAAGGATAAGAAGCCTCTTAAGCCACATAGGAGTTACTCTGGGTGACAAGAACTAAATGCTGAAGAAGTTCTAAGTTTTGAAAACCAACATTAACTAGAAGTTAGTTTTGATGTCTCCATGACACACAGTGGCATTAAGATAATGGAGGTGAGAGGTGTTGAATGCTTCCTGTCAGAAACATTCAAAATCCCAAGGCTCTCACATAGCTAAAACCAGTGTCTTCTTTTAAGCACAGGGCCAAGTACATATAGATTCCTCTTCATGTGGTTAAATGTAGATGCAGAGCCAGAGATGAGCAATAATTGTCATCTAGCTCACAGTTTCTTACTACTGTCTTTGGTTATTACCCATAACAGGAGCAATCGACATTCTGGCTTCCTACTCGTTTTGAAATCAAATCCTCTTTCAGCACATTTGATTCTTAGGAGATCAGAACACAGAAATGATAATGGAACAGACTGTCCAGTCCTCCCATGGTAAGAAGCCTTTGAGAACCAAAGGCCAACAAGATTGATTAGAATGTGCTAAGCTGAAAAAATATTTGTCTCCTATGGTTGTGGCAAGTACACAGAAAGTTCAGTTCAAACTTCATATTTTTTTTTCCTTTCAAAGTTGGCTACATTCTATCACCAAGATCAGAAACACAATGGTCTAATCAGTAACTGTGGACACTTTGAAACATCCTAATATTTAAGAGGAAATTAAAAGTAAGTCTAGCTAGCTATCAATGTTAAAAATCACAAGCAGACACACACACACTGAGTCACTGTAATAATTCTCTAGTCTAGCTCACCGAGTCTCTGCAGATTCAATTTGGCATCAAATAAGAGCCTATTCTTCTCTGACACCGTGGTTGTTTGGAGATGATGAGGAGGCAGATAGCACATAAGCTGCAGAGAAGAGGAAAGACATGCCCTCGGGTGACATTTTGTTTCAGAAACAGTCTGAGAATGTACATGTCATCTGTTTTTCTGAGAAACAATAACCAAAATTGGAGGCCTTTGCTAGGATGTCTTTTCTTAAATTAGTTTAATTCGGGGGTTTGGACACCTGGGTTTCCCTCTGGCTGTGCCCCTAATTCTTACAAGTCAACAGATTATTTATATCCAGTTTCCCATCTGTGCAAGTGCAAAATAAAACTGTACAAAGAGTCTGTGGGGATTTTTGATTGATGATAGATCTAAACCAGACTTTCCATCTTAGCCTCCACATTGGAGAATGTGTTTGCATCTTTACTTCAGGCCTTAGTTACGATAGAAGAGAAGCAAGTCTTTCCTCTCAAAAGACACAGGGTTTATAAAAGAAGGGATCCAGAGTTAGAGAGCAAGTCCAAAGTGGGACACTGTGTAAATAGTATCCATGAAATCTCAGGTTCTTAGATGGGCATAACTTACCAAGGCAGGGGAACAACCTTTTGAAGTAGCTTGATAAGGCGGCTGAAGGGATTTAGCTTACCTTGATACAAATTCACCAAATGCTCCTGATGCCAATTTGCCTAATTAGTTCATCTAAAATGAACATTTTCTACAACACTGATTCCCAATCCAAGCTATGAATTAAGTGATTCTAACCTGGAAGAAAGAGAGAAGCAGTAACACAAAGGCCAACTTAAATCAAATCAGATATTGGTTGGTTACTCCCACAAGCTTTGCGCCACCATTGCCCTAGCATATCTTACAGGCAGAACAGTATTGTTGATCAAAAGGTTTGTGGCTGGGTTGGTATTATGTTTCTCTTTTGGTAGCATGCAGAGTACCTTCCTGTACCAAAGATGCTAGACCACAGGGGTGAAGGCACCAGCTTGACTTCTCCATGTTCAATGGGTTGTGTTGATGTTCCTGTCAGCAATGGTGCCTTGCTATCAGTTTGTGGAGAGCAACCTATATATAGTCTTGGCAACAGCCTGGTTTATTTAGGGATTTCCATAGGAGTCTTTTGGCCAACGACTCAATTAGATGTAACCCAATCCTGGTACTAGAAGCTTCATTTGGTGACAAGAGATGACCAGTTGGAGTTCTGTCTCCCCCATTATTTGCCAATTTCAGTGTACATTTTAGGAAACTTCTACTATATATACTATATTTTATACCTCAAATGGCCCCTAATTCTAGCTGTCTCTCCCTATATTATCTCCCTTGTCCCTCTCTTCCATCCCCCACCTCACTTAATTCTTCAATTCCAGCCTGACCCATCCATCCATAACTATCTATTCAATTTTCTGTCCTCATGGGAGCTATATGTAAGTAACCCCTAGGCCAGCAGTTCTCAACCTGTGGGTTGTGACATCTTTGAAGGTCGCCTATCAGATTTCCTGCACATCAGATACTTATATTACAATCCATAACAGTAACAAAATTATACTTATAAAGAAACTAGGAAGTAATTTGATGGTGGTGGGTCACCACAATATGCAGAACTGTGATAAAGGGTATAGCACTAGGAAAGTTGAGAACCACTTGCCCTAGTCCTTTACTCTGTGCTTAACCTCTGTGATTCTATAGATTGTAGCTTGGTTATCATTTCCATGGCAAATAATATCTACAAATAAGTAAATACATACCATCTTTCTCTTTCTGTGTCTGGAATGCCTCACTCAGAATGATTGTTTTTCTAGTTCCACCCACTTACCAGCAAATTTGTACTCCATTGTGTAATTTACCACATTTTCTGTATCCACTCTTCTTTGAGGAACACCTAGGCTGTCCATTTCTGGCTATTAAGAATAAAGCAGCAGTGAGCATGATTCAGCAAGTCTCCTTGTGGCAGGACAAAACATCCTTTGGGTATATCCCTAAGAGTGTTATAGCTGGATCTTGAGGTAGATTGATTTCCAACTCTCTTAGGGACTGCCATATTGACTACCGTAGTGGCTGCACAAGTTTGCGCCCCACAGCAATGGGTGAGTGTTCCCTTTATTTCACATTCCTACCAGCATGGGCTGTCACTTATTTTATTTATCTTAGTAATTCTGACAGGTGTGAGATGAAATCTCAAAGTAGTTTTGATTTCCATTTCCCTAATGGCTAAGGATGTTGAACATTTCTTTGTTTCTCAGCAATTTGAGTTTCCTCTTTTAAGAATTCTTTGTTTAGGTCTGTACCCCCACTTATAACAGGTTTTTTTTTGTTTTCTTGATATCTAGTCTTTTGGGTTCTTCATATATTTTGGATATTACCCCTTTATGGGATATGTAGTAGGTAAAACTCTTCCCATTCAGTAGGTTGCTCCATAGTCTAAATGATGGTGTCCTTTGCCATGCAGAAGTTATTCATTGTTGATCTGAGTACCTGTGCTAACAGTGTTCTGTTCAGGAAGTCTTCCTATGCCAATAAGCTCGAGACTTCCCTTCTATCAGGCTCAGTCTATCTGGTTCTGTGTTGAGGTCTTTGATCCTTTTGTAGTGAAGGATAAATATAATGAATCTATTTGGATTCTTCTACATGATGCCATCCAGTTTGGCCAGTACCATTTGTTGAAGATGCTATCTTTTTCTAATGTGTGTTTCTGGCTTCTTTATCAAAAATGAGGTGTCTACAGGTGTGTGGATTTATGTCTGGGTCTTCAGTTTGGTTCTATTAATTGACATGTCTGCTTTTGTGCCAGTTCCATGCTGCTTTTGTTACTATAGTTCTGTAGTACAACTTGAAATTGAGGACAGTAATACCTCCAGCAGTTTTTTATTATTCAGGATTGTTTTAGATATCCTGGATTTTTTGTATTTCCATATGAAGTTTAAAATTGTCTTTGAAGACTTGTGGAGAATTGTGTTGGAATTTTGACTGGGATTGCATTGAATCTGTAGATTGCTTTTGGTAGGGTGTCCATTTTTACGATATTAATTCTAGTTTGCCATGAGCATGGGGAATCTTTTCTTCTTCATAAATTTCCTTCATCAATGTCTTAAAGTTTTTATGTTATAAGTCTTTCACTTGCTTTGTTAGAGATACCTATATTATTTGAGGCTGTTATAAAAGGTGTTGTTTCCATGACTTCTATCTTAGTCTATTTCACATTTGTATGTAGGAAGGCTATTGATTTTTGTGGTGTAATTTTGTATCATGCTACTTTGCTGAAAGTGTTCATTCCTTGTAGTTTCCTTGTGGAATTTTTAGTGTCACTTATGTACACTATTATATCATCTACAAATAAAGATACTTTGACTTATTACTTTCCAATTTGTATCCCCTTGACATCCTTCAGTTGTCTTGTATTCCCACCCTTTCTAAGACTTTTATCATGAAGGGGTATTAAACTTTGTCAAAGGCCTTTTCTGATCTAGTGAGATGACCATGTAGTTTTTATCTTTCAGTTTGTTTATATGGTGGGTTACATTAATCGATTTACTTACGATGAACCATCCTGTTTCTCTGGGATGAAGTCTATTTGATCATGGTGGATGACCTTTACCATGTGTTCTTGGATTGAGTTTGCAAGTATTTTATTGAGAAATTTTTATATATGTTTATAAGGGAAAATGGTCTCTAATTTTCTTTGTTGTGTCTTTATATGGTTTATGAATCAGGATAACTTACCTTCTAAATCAAATTGGGCATTGTTCCTTCTGTTTCTATTTTGTGGAATAATTAGAAAAGTATTGGCATTCATTAATTCTTCTTTGAAAGTCTTGTAGAATTCTGCACTAAAGCCATCTGGCCCTGAGCACTTTTTTGGTTGACAACTTTTAGTTACTGCTTCTATTTCATTAGGGGATACAGTTCTGTTTGAATTGCCTATCTGATCTTGATTTAACTTTGGTAAGAGGTATGTATCGAGAAAATGATCCATTTCTTTTAGATTGTTCAATTTGGTGGAATACTGCTTTTTAAAGTATGTCCTTATAACCTATTAATATCCATTTTTTATTTGGGTACTTGGGGCTACAAGCCTGCCTTTTAGAACTGCCTTTTTATGTCCCATATGTTGGGTATGTTGTGCTTTCATTTCCATTCGGTGATAAAACATTTTTAATTTCTGACTTGACTTGTTTTTTTATTCAGTAGTGAGTTTTTCAGTTTCCATGAATTTGTAAACTTTTTGTTGTTAATATTCAGTTTTAATCTATGGTAGTCAGATAAGATGCAAGGTGTTACTGAAATTTTCTTGTATCTGTTGAGATTTGCTTTGTGTTTGACTATGTGGTCAATTTTGGAGAAAGTTCTGTGAAATGGAGAAGGTGTATTCGTTCATGTTTTTTTAAATGTTCTGCGAATGTTTGTTAGCTCTATTTGATTTATAATGTCAGTTAGCTCCAATATTTCTCTGTTTAGTTCTTGTCTGTATGATCTATCTGTTTGCAAGAGTAGAGTTTTGAAATCTCTCGTGCATGAAGGTCAAGATGTGATTTAAGCTGTAGTAGTGTTTCTTTTACAAACTTGGGTGCCCTTGTGTTTAGGGCATAGACATTAGAACTGCAATGTCTTCTTGGTGGATTTTTTTTTCTTTAAGTATATAGTATCCTCCCCTATCTCTTCTGATTAATTTTGGTTTAAAGTCTATTTTGTGAGATATTAAAATGACTATGCCAGCTTGCTTCTTAGGTTCATTTGCTCAGGATATCTTTTTCCATCCTTTTACCCTGAAGTGATGTCTAACCTTGATGTGTGTTTCTTGAATGCAGCAGAAGGATGGGTCCTGTTTTCTGATGCATTCAGTTAGTCTATGTATTTTTTTATTGAGGGAACTGAGACCACTGACATTGAGAGATATCAATAAGCAGTGTGCGTGCACACATGCAACGTGTGTGTGTGTGTGTGTGTGTGTGTGTGTGTGTGTGTGTGTGTGTGTGTGTGTGATTCCCTTCTTTTGATTTGCTGGTCTATAACTATTTATTCCTTGTGTTTTCTTGGGTGCATTTAACCTCTTTAGATTGGAGTATTTCTTCTAGTACCTTCTGTAGGGCTGGATTTATAGGTAGATAGTGCCTATATTTGGTTTTATCATAGAATGTCTTATTCTTTTAATCTACTGTGATTGAAAGTTTTGATGGGTACAATAGTCTAGGGTTAGCTTTTGTGGTCTCTTAAAGTCTGTTAGAACATCTGTCCAAGTCCTTCTGGATTTTAGAGTCTCCAGTGAGAAGTTAGTTATTATTCTAATAGGTCTGCCTTCATATGTTAGTTTGTCTTCTTTGTTGTTGTAGCTTTTAATATTTTCTTTGTTCTGTTTGTCTGTTTTTGTTTTGGGTTTTTTGTTTGTTTGTTTTGTTTTTTGAGACAGGAATTTTCTGCATAGCCCTGGTTCTTCTGGAACTTGCTTTGTAGACCATGCTGGCCTCCATCTCAGAGACCCACCTGCCTCTGCCTCCTGAGTGCTAGGATTAAAGGTGTGTGCCACCACTGCCTGTCTTCTTTCTTTGTTCTGTATGGTTAATGTTTTGATTATTATGTGCTGAGAGGACTTTCTTTTCTGATCCATTCTATTTGATAGTCTGCATGCTTCTTGTATCTTAATAGACATCTCCTTCTTTAGGATAGGGAATTTTTTTCTATGTTTTTGTTGAAAATGTTTTCTGTGCCTTTGACCTGGCTCTCCTCCTTCCTCTATTCCTATTATTCTAGATTGGTCAGAGTGTCCTATGTTTCCTGGATGTTTTGTGCCAGGATATTTTTACATTTAACATTTTTATTGACTGAAGTACCCATTTCTTTTATTGTATCTTCTATGCCTGAACTTCCCTCTTCTAGCTCTTGTATTCTGTTGGTGAGGCTTGCCTCAGATTCCTGTTTCAGTTTCTAAATTTTTCATTTCCAGATTTCTTTTGGTTTATGTTTTCTTTATTGATTCTATTTACACTTTCAGGTCTTGAACTATTTTATTCATTTCTTCCACTGTTTGTATTCTCATATATTTCTTTAATGAATTTATTAATTTTCTCTTTGAAGACCTCTATCATATTTATAAAAACCATTTACCGTCTTTTTCTTGTCCTTCAGTTATGTTGGAATACTTAGGACCTACTGAGGTAGGGTCACTGGGCTTTGTTGGAGACATATTGTTCTGGCTGTTATTGATTGTGTTTTTACACTGACATCTAAATACCTGGGTTTTGGAAGATGTAATTCTAAGTGCTAATATCTGGTCTCGTCTTTTTGGGAGATTGATGTTTTGTCCCTCAGATCTGTTGCCCAGAAAATGCTTCTGGGATCCCTATAGGTGTGGTCACTGGGGGTTCCAGGTAAAATGTGTTTCTTGGTATTGGGAGCTGACCCTTAAGAATGGGGATGGCTCAGAGAGGGGTGCTGAGAAGGTCCACAGGAAGGAGGGAGGAAAGCAGGTTTTCCACCAGAATCTTCTTAGACCCATGGGATTGGAGAATTAACTGAAGAGAGTCCACAAGAGGATGTTGCTACAGAGCTGAGGATGGGACTAGGGAACGGGATATAAAAAATGAAGGAAGAGGTGAAGATCTGCAGTTAGCCTACTTGCTCCCCAAGTGGTCTGCAGGGTTCCAGGCATTGCCTGGTGGAGTTCAGGGCTGGGATAGAAGCGAAATATTTTAAAAGAATGAGTTGGAAGGGGGAGTTAGAAAGGGAAGATCTGTGTGATCCACTGGAGATGGGCACAGGGAAGGGGATCAGCAGGTGGACTTCTGTAGAGCAAGGGATGGAACTGGGGCTTGTATTTGGAGGAGAGCAATAATAGGGGAAGATCTGAAGTTAGCCTACTTGCTTCCCTGGTCGGAGTGGCCTGTGGGTTCCCAAGGAGCAACTCCTGGAGTTAGAGACTGGGAGAAAGCAAAGAGTAGTGGGAGGAAAGTTAGAAGAGAGAATCTGTTGATCCACTAGATGATGAGGACGGGGGGGGGGGGGGAAGATGCACAGGGGCTCTGCCACAGAGCTAGGGATAAGATTGGGAAATTGGATTTGGAGGAGAGGAGCAACAGGCAAAGGTCTGTAGTTAGCCTGCCTGCTTCCCTGGCTGGAGCACCAATGTTATCTTTTAATCTGTTTATTTTTTGCTATTCACTGTAATATTATTTTGTGGCTTTCTAATTCCTAGGAGCATTTTGTCCTTAGTTGTGTTCACGGTGGGTTTGAAATTTAAAAAATTAAAAATTATACATGTGAAATAAGTACTTTCTTTGTTTTTTCTCTTCATAAAACTTTGACCCATCTCGAGATATTTTTAATCCATCAATTTTTATTATAGCTTATGACTCTAATATTCTCTTATCCTTAGTAAACTCTGATTATAGACATTTATATGTAGTTTGAGCCATGTGGCTATGTGCTAAGTGGAACTTCTGGGGAACCCTTCTAAAATTTCCCTTTTCTTGCTGATAAAAATGCTGGAGTTGTAGGATCCACATTGAACTATGGGAGATTTGGTGATAAGGAGGTCCACACTAAGGACAGAGAACAAAAGTTACACCTCCCATTCCTAAATAATAGAGCAAACCCAACCTCCACATCGACTCTCTACCACCAGACTTCTTTTCAGGAAGGGACTGTAACTTTCATCCTGAATAAAGCACTTTTATTTTTGAGTCTTTTAAATCCAAACTAACTTACCACTTTGTTTTTAATATCTTTTTCACTTCCCCAACCCCTATGGGTATGTATACATCTCTCTTCATGTGTGTACTTTACTTAATTTTATTAAATTTATTTTGGTGTACAATCTTTTTAAATTCTAATGTGATAAAATTTAGCATGTTAACCATTTCAAAACTGTTTTCACAGCTGTAGGCTTAGATTTTTCAGAACCTACTTTAATTTGGGTTTTTTTGATTCTTCAACCTCCCTTCTAGCCCACCTACCAGAGATAAGGGAAAGAAAAGTTAATACAAAACAGTGGTCCTGAACCTGTTTAAAAGTACTTCTTTGAAGAGATCCCAATCTTTGTTGTCAGGATGTCAGCAGTCCAGTTCAAAACATCAAGCATGAATCAGTTGCAACAGTTCAGTCCAATCCACAAACACCAAATACCAATCTGTAGCAGCAGCCAGATCCAGAAGAAACAGTGAGGCTCTGCCAAATCAGCCCAAGTTCAAGGCCATAATAAACAGCCAGAAGATCACAAAACGTTCGGGGACGAGTTACTCTCTATGAAGCCATGACAAGCAAAGATCAGTATAGCAGTGCAAGGCGAACCAATGCAAAAGCTTCGTCACACTGTCTGTGGGGTTATATTTATATGTCCAATCACCAGACTTCCTCTTACCTGTCTGCTTCAGCAAGACATCCTCTCACCTGTTCTGCTTCAACCAAACGTCATATGATATAACTGAGTCTCCAATGAAAGCAGAAATTGACACTTCACACATCCCTTCTCCCCCTGCTTCTATGAGGGTGTTCCCACATCCACCCACTCCCACTTCCCGATCCTGGCATTCCCCTGGGGCATTGAGCCTTCACAGGACCAAGGGCCTCTCCTCCCATTGATGTCTGACAAGGCCATCCTATGCTACATCCGTGGCTGGAGCCATGGGTCCCTCTGTATATGGGATGGATCCCCAAGTGAGCAGTCTCTGCATGGCCTTTTCTTCAGTCTCTGCTCCACACTTTGGCTCTGTATCTCCTCCTGTGGGTATTTTGTTCCCCCTTATAAGAAGGACCGAAGTATCCACACTTTGGTCTTCATTCTTCTTGAGCTTCATGTGGTCTGAGAATTGTATCTTGGGTGTTCCGAGCTTTTGGACTAATGAGTGCATACCATGTGTGTTCTTTTGTGATTGGGTTACCTCACTCAGGATAATATTTTCTCTGTGGCCTTGTTGGAGGAAGTGTGTTTCTGTGGGGGTGGGCTTTGAGGTCTCCTATCCTTAAGCTCTGCCCAGTGTGGAATTCCAGTCTCCTCCTGGCTGCCTTCGGATTAAGATGTAGAATTCTTAGCTACTTCAGCACTAAGTCTGCCTGCATGGTGCCACACTTCCCAACATGATGATAATGATAACGGACTGAACTGCTGAAACTGTAAGTCAGCTCCAATTAAATGTTTGCCTTTATAAGAGTTGCCTTGGTCATGGTGGCTCTTCACAGCAATGAAAGCCTAAGACAGCTATTATGAATGTCAGTTTGTTGGTATCTGCTTACAGTCTTTCAGTTCCTTAGAATATGTATCCAGATATGGGATTGCGAGATAATACAGTAATTTTATTTTTATTTGTGGGGCAGGCCATGATGCTTTTTATAGAGGTTATACTATGCTAGATTCCTACAAACAGTAGTAAGGGTTGCAATTTCTCCTCATCCTCACCAACATGTAGTATTTTCTGTTTTGCTTGATTATAGCCTTCCAAATGGCTATGAGCTCTTGTGGCTTGTAGCACCACCTTGCATTTACCCTAATAACTAGCAATGTTAAACTTACTTTCTTGCACTTAGTGTTCCCTTGTGAATCTTCTTTGAAGAAATGTCTATTCAAGTCTTTTGCCCAATCTTGAATTGGATTGTTTGAACTTTGTTGTTATATTTTCAAAGTTCTCCATGTATTCTAGATTCATACATACATTTTTACTAAGTCATAAAAATAATACATGTTAATTTCAAAAGACACAAAGAGGAATATAATTGGAAAGAATATGTCAGATGTGATCTTCCTACCTATCAAAAATAAAAGCATTTTTAATATTCTTGAAATATTTTCTTTCAGCCTTTTTTTCCTTGTGTCTCATTTTACATAGCAAAATACTTGGCTTATGGTAAGTACTACAAAATATCAGTTTAATGATTAAAGTATGTATATATTCTTTTACATCTTGACTTTTGCCACTTTAGTGGATGTAACAAAGGTACATCAACCATTATTTTATTAATAATAAAAATATAATGAAGATATTGGTACATAGATTTTTGTCTAATTATAATTTCTATAAATGGAAAAATGTTTTGAGCACCTTTATAACTCTGAGCACATCATAATAAAGGGTTAGATTTTAATGGGACCAGTACCCCTCTCTGTATCCAATATATAAAGCAATGAAGGTTTGAAATATAGAAGGCAAATGAGGATCATTTCTTACTGACAAATCTGATATCAGAGAAGGTGTGCATATATTTAGAAAAATAAGATTCTTACACTGACTTCTAGAACCGAACCCAAGAAAGGTAGTTTTTAAGATATTGGCAGGCATGGAGCAGAACATGGGCGTTGGATGGGGAGCTTGATTCAAGCAAAGCAAAGAAACAGATGGCCTATGCATGCCCTATTTACCCTTCCAAACTTTTCTGTCACAGCTGAGTTCTTCCCAAAAGAAGTGCAAGATCAGATGCATGTGGGCTAGAAATTTCAACTTATTACAGCTTCTTGGAAATGGAAAAGAGGGAGAAATGGCTCCTATCTTTGAGCTGTGCTCATTATTTCTCATGACAAAAATACCTGACCAAAACCAAGTTGAGATGGAGAAGGGACTATACTGGACCAGAGTTTGGGATACACCCCTACCTCGGTGGGGAAGGCCTGGCAGCAAGAGCATGAGTGGCTCACATTCATTCATGGTGAGGAAGCAGAGACAATGTCAGTGCACCCTGTCTTCCCTACATTCCTCTTTACTAAAGCTCACACTCCAGTCTGTGCGATGGTATCCACACCCAGGATTTGTCTTCCCTCTCAGTTAATGCAGAAAAACACCTATACACATTTAATAAGTGAACAAAATTTAAAAGCCACTGCTATTACAGACAGACAGACCTTCAGACACACAGACACACACACACACACACACAGACACACACACACACAGGAGATTTAACCCAGAATTATGGGTGTACTAGTCATGGGTGCTACCCCTAAGCATATTATACCTCAGCTCTACTTAAAATTTTAATGGATAATATCTGATATGTAATTATTTCAATTTATTGCTTTTTCTCACTAATGGCATTGAACAGTTGAACATCGTCCATGTTTAAAATTCTGTAGTCATTTGTTCATAATTCTGAAATCTTAAGCATTTTTCTTACACATTTTATGATTTCTACATATAATAAAAATATCTTTCATTTTATTTTCTGCTAAAATTTTGACAGTCCAACTGTCTTTTTACATCAGGCTTATACAGAGTCTATGTGATCATTTCCAGTCTTTGTGCTTTGATTTAATGCCTACAAGCTTGGGAATTTCTTCTCTTAACAGGTGCTTAATAGATGTGGTGGTTTGAATAGGTCTGGCCCCCTTAGATACATATGTTTGAGTGCATGGCCATAGGAAATGGCACTATTAGGAGGTATGGCCTTATTGGAGGGAGTGTCCACTGTAGGGGCTGAACTTTGAGGTCTCCTGTGCCCAGGCTTCACCCAGTATGGAAGAGAGCCTCCTCATGGATGCCTGTGGAAGAGAGTCTCTTCCTGGTTGCTTTTGGATCAAGATGTAGAACTCTCAGCTCCTTCTCCAGCACCATGTCTGCCTGCATGCTGCCATGCTTCTCACCATGATGATAACGGACTGAACCTCTGAAACTATAAGCCAGCCCCAATTAAATGTTTGCCTTTATAAGAATTGCCTTGGTCATGGTGTCTCTTCACAGCAATAAAACCCAACTATGACAATAGAGAAACACTACTTTTATTCTACTTCTTTCAAGTCTAATTTATATTTATCTCTTTAACCTAGTGCTATTTTTGGAGTTTGGGGCATAGTGAGAACGCTTGTTGCCCTTCATATCTTCATGTCCATGTGCTCTCTTCTTCGCCATCTGCTCTCTCCAGGTAAGCAAACAGAAAGGCAGAGAACTTGGAAAGAAATACAAAATCAAGTGACATTGCTTTTCTTAGAGAGAAACAGTTTAATCTTCGGTTGGCCAGCTTTGTCTAAACACTTTTCCTTTATGGTTAGTGGGCTAAAATATGTTTTATCCTAAAATTAAAATAAGAAAATTCGTTATAAACTTCCATAATGTAAGAAATGTCAACCTATTTTTAATGAAGGCTAATATCCTCAGAAAAGAGCAAACTCACATGTCCTATATAAAATTTGTTACATTTGAAAATTAAATTTTAAACTAATTAAATATCAGGCAGATTCATTTTAGTGTAAACTGATCTTTGAAGCTTGCTAAGTTTCTATTATCTGGACTCTCAGTCATAATTAGGGTTTCACTGGAGATGAGAAGGAAAAATTAAAGAGCTTAAAAAAGACAGTATGAAAAGGAGAGGGAAAGGAAGGGAAAACCAAGAAGGGTGGGAACAGAAGAGAATCAATAGCGAAGAGAAAGGGAATCTGAGAGAAGATGAATTAAGGTGTTGGGAGGGGGAGGGATAAGGAGAAGAAAGGGCTGGGCAGTGGTGGAGCATGCTGCTCCAGGACAGCTAGGGCTACACAGAGAAGCAAAACAAAGAGAAGAGAGGAAGAGGAGCAGGAGGAGGAGGAGAGGGGGAGGAAGGGGATGAGAAATGATTCAGAGTCATTCAGAATGGGGTCAGGTGCCATAGTGTGAACTTGTAAAACAAAACAAAACAAAACAAAACAAAACAAAACAAAACAAAACAAAGACTCAAATTCTGTAAGTGTATCCACTGTGCCTGGCATGTTCCTAAGCTCTTCTCAGATACTACTTCTTTTTTATATAAGTTTTTTTTAAGATTTATTTATTTTATGTATATGAGTACACTGCAGCTGTCTTCAGACACACCAGAAGAGGGTATCAGATCCTATTACAGATGGTTGTGAGCCACCATGTGGTTGCTGGGAATTGAACTCAGGACCTCTCGAAGAACAGCCAGTGGGCTTAATCACTGAGCCCCAGCCCCAGATTTTTCTTAATGTATTGCGAGACATTAGCATCAGTGTTTTCTGTGTTGGTATTGTTAGCACAGACTGCCATTTTTCTCTTATAGTTTTTCTAATTGTTGTTTATTATTGTTGTATGTGGGTATACATGATGCGAGGCACACAAATCACGACACTTACATAGAGAGCAGAGGACAATTCTGTGACATCCGTTTTCTCCTTCCACCTTTACCTGCTGAGCCATCTCACTGGCCCTCAACCTCTTCAGACAGTCCAATGCATGTAAGAAGCAGGCTGCACCCAGCACTTCAGTGGTGGGAATTAGTCACATTGCTGTTTGAGTACCTACAAAACTACAACAAACATGTGGACTCCTTCTTGGAAAAATGGAAGAGACATCTTGCACTCTCTGGTTTTATTATGATTTCTGGAAGATAAAACTCTAGAGCCAATGTAGTTGGCCTCCTATGCTTGATGGTTTCTAAGCTCCTGATGCAACAAGGCCCCTGGGACACAGGCCTAATGCACTGTGTTCCTTCTATGAAATGTCAAGTCTGCATTTATTGCAGTAATTATCCACTACACAAATATATAGACTGAACATTGATTCTGAGATCACACTGTAATCTATCTAGTATATTCACCGGGCCAAATAACACTATCAATTTTTCACAATGTTTTAAAGCCAAATTTGCTGCTTAGATACTTAAAGGTGTCTTGTATTCTGATAAATAGTTGACTCCATATGTTAGGACAGTCAATAATATTCTTCTAATGGGAAAGGTGGAAAAATGTGCAAATTTATTGTAATTAAAGAAATGCAGCTGGAGCTTGGTTGTAGAATGTTTGTCTCACAGGCATGAGGTCACGAGTTCAAAGCCGCAAAAGGAAAAGGAAATACAAATTAAAGCATCGTTTGTTTATTATGATTTCAAAAATGAGAAAGATTGATGATGAATGTAGTATTGCATGAGATGAAGAATTTTTAGTGTGTTTGTACGTGTACACTGCATTTCTAAGACTAATTTTAAACTGTGTGTGTATGTGCACATGTACATGAGTGTATGTGTTTGTGTGTGATTGTATGTATGTGTGTGTAGCTTATTTATTTCACTGTTTTTGGAACTAGTCTTGAGGGAATAATTGAACTATTCTGGAATATATAAAGAGTTTTGATTGTAGTAAAAACTTAAAAGACTTTCAATTTCTACTCTTAGAGACCTGACTAAATAAAATAAAGTATTACTCTATCATAGACTACTACACATAAGTTAAAAGATTTATATACATGTGAGAAGAAAGCAAATTATAGAGAACAAGGTTAGTATTACCCTTTAATTTTTTTAATTTTTTAATTTTTTTACACTTCAGATTTTACTCCACCCCGTCCACCCTCTGACTGTTCCACATCCCATATCTCCTCCCTGCCCCCTGTTTCCACTAGGATGTCCCCACCCCGACCCCCACCCAACCAGACCTCTAAACTCCCTGGGACCTCCAGTCTCTTGAGGGTTAGGTGCATCTTCTCTGATTGAACACAGACCCAGAAGTCCCCTGCTGTATATGTGGTGGGGGCCTCACATCAGCTGGTGTATGCTGCTTGGTTGGTGGCTCAGTGTCTGAGAGATCACGGGGGTCCAGGTTAATTGAGACTGCTGGTCCTCCTACAGGGTCGCCCTCCTCCTCAGCTTCTTCCAGCTTTTCCCTAATTCAACCACAGGGGTCAGCAACTTCTGTCCATTGGTTGGGTGCAAATATCTGCATCTGACTCTTTTATCTGCTTGCTGGGTCTTTCGGAGGGCAGTCATGATAGGTCCCTTTTGTGAGCGCTCCATAACCTCCATAATAGTGTTAAGTCTTGGGACCTCCCCTTGAGCTCGATCCCACTTTTGGGCCTGTCACTGAACCTTCCTTTTTAAATTATTTTTTAAAAATACTTTTAAATGTATCTTCTGCCTCCAGTGCTCCTTCTAAGCAAAGAAAACTCAATCACACCATCGGTTTTCCTATACCCCCTCATTCACTACCTCTTGAAACTGTAGTGATTTATTTAACTGGAAAAAAATATTTGAGACAAAGCCTTACTTTATAGCCTTGAACTTGCTATGTAGACCAAGTTAGCCTAGAAATCACAGAGCTACAGCTGCCTCTGCCTCCTGGGTCCTAGAATTAAAAGTGTGGACTACCACACCCGGCGTTTGATTGGAAACTTGAGGAAGAATAACTACTTAATGGCGAACTCAGCTCTGTCTGATTTGTCCATGAAATCATTTCTCTTCCTGCACTCTGTGTTCGGTGCCTGACACCACAATGGGAGAGTTAATAATTAGTGGCCACATTTAGCATTCACAATCATCTGTGCTTTAACTCACCTTTATCATTACTAAAAAAGATACATTTAACTTTTATGCTATTCTTTCATCGTAAGTGTCAATTCAGAATTCTGGACAAGGAGAAGGTTGCCATTCATCAGGCTTTTTTGTGCATGTACGTTATATATGCAGCTATGTATGCCTTGAAAGTTGAGTCCTAATGGTGCCTCTGTACTTCACTTATCATTTTTTTGTAAATTCTAGATTTCCATATAACTTATTTAAAAAGAAAAGCTTGTGATACTTTTAGAATCAACAGGTAGAAATCAATATTGACATTTTATTCTGAATAAAAGGAGAAATAAAATATACCGTAATATACTCCAATATTAGCACAGCCTCTCTGGATTATGCTGTTTATGGCTCCTGGGGGCATAAAGAAATGGGTACTGTCATTCAGTCCTGGTTGCCTCAGATCTTGTGGTATATGGTAATAGGAGAAGGAATTTATTTTGTCACTGGCTAGTTGTGTGACATGGGAAAAGCTGTTCTCCTTTCTCTGGACCTCAGTTTCCTCATTAAGGAAGCTTCTTTTGGACCCTTTCTAATGTCCAGTGGCTGGTGCCTAGTGTCCACCTTCCAAACATCATCACTGTCAGGTTCTAAAGCATTTTCTTGCCTCTTTTCTTGGAAGTCTCTTTTCTAGGCACAGCCTCTTAGCTCATGGCTGATGAGGCCAAAGGTGATCTGCGTCTTCACAATTGGGAATCTGAAATGGAAGGTAACGTTTATGGATCACTAGAGCCAAGGAACTATATATTTGAAACCTATGAAAGAGAAGAGGAGAGAGACATAAATAGATAATTGGGGAAGATAAACTTAAAGGAAAGGGTTCTGGCTTTTTGAATTGCTAGTTTTGGTCATTTCTGGAAGCCCAGGCTCATTTCCATGCTTAGTTTTAATGAGGCAACCATGTGTCCTAGTTATAAATCATTTTAGCTTAACCTAAGTGGAATTGGTTTCTTTGTCATCTAAGAGTGTACCCTATAATATACATCCATGTCATAGAAATGATCTTGTCTTTCCCTTTGGGCCTGCTGTTCTAGAGCTACACACAACAAAATACCCAAGTGATTTTAATTTTACCTGATTAGTGCTCGGCATGTGCAAGAGCTCCCTTGCCACTCCAGAGTCCCCCAGGGTGAGATCTAGCACTGCCAGGGTGAGAGTCTAGATACCATTTGCAAGCACGGGCACCACCCACTCACGATGCTCTAGCAGAACCTTGCCAGATGTTGGAGTTGAGCTGTCATCCTGCTGTGCCTCTGTGAAAGGTGTGACAGAAAGATTGGGGTTCCTGAGACCCAAGGTCCCGGAGGCCTAAAAGGGATGAAGGGGGAAGGTCTGGAGAGCTGTTGCAGCAAACAAGCAACCTGTGTTTTGTAGGGACAGGGAATGCTAGAATGGAATAAGCCTCAGGACTTGAGAATGAAATCCCTTTTAGAAAGACTGGTGGGGGGGGGGTGCTATCAATAATTTAGAAAGAAAAATCATCTCAAGCTTTGAGTCGGATGGTTTTGCAATTGAAATTTAAAAAAAAAAAAAAAAAACGCAAATGGATGTCTTGATCTTCCTTGTCAACTTTATTATTTGAAAGGAAATTTGCTTGTCTTTCAAGTAAAATCAGTTCCTCCAGTAGCAAGTTCCACTTTTCAACTGAGATGTAACAACTCAGAAGAAAATGAGCGTGTTCTCTCCTCAGTGTAAAGCCAGATGATTTTGAAACCAAGAAGGTATTTCAATTCTGAGGCTCTTTGTTCTCACACATGTGTATCAGTCTTTGGCTGACGTGGAACCCCTGCACCTCATTATTCTGGATAAATAAATGAAGACAAACCTCCCTAGCCTTTTCCTGTTTTGCTTGTGTTTCTTCCTGTTTTTCATCATTTATTCATAAACAGAGCTAAAATATACTATGGAATACTAAAAATAAATTTGTTTTCAGATAGAGGGGTGTGACTACTGTAGACAAAAATGCATAAAAGTTCATTAGCAACCTTGCAAACTTCCTCTGCAAAATACACAAGGTTTAAGTACAGGGCTTATCACTGAAAACGTGGTACTTTTATTTCTGGTAGCAAAATCTAGAGATGACCCAGACATTAGTAAAGGAAAAAGTTGAATACACTAAGATCTGAATTTTTATGGGACTTGAGGAAGTCTGTTATTATTAGTTTAAAACTGTACAGAGGAACAATCATAGCCATGTTTGTTTTGTTTTGTTTTGTTTTGTTTTGCTTTGCTTTGCTTTGCTTTGCTTTTACTTCAAAAACAACTTAGCCTGTGTGTGATACATGCAGATACACGCACAGAGGGAAAATGTGGAAATAGTTCACGTTGGTTATCTGTGTAATGGTTTTCCTTTTTAAAATATGATTACACCTATTTGTGGACAGTGTGCTTGTGAACTCCAAAGCTTGTGGGAGCCAGCGCTCTCCCTTTAGGTGTGGTATTAGGCACTGAACTCGGGTTCTTGTGTTTGGCAACAAGCCCCTTATCTGCTGAGTCGTTTCATGAACCTCTGGTTTTCTTAATGGTTTATTAAAAAAGAACATGTGAGACTTTCATAATAGAAGTTCAATATCACATAAAATCAAAGTAAAGCAGTAGAAGCAAAACTTAAAACTGGGAGCCATGTCATCAATCTCCCACATACTTGTGTGTCGGCTGCCCATTGCTTTTAGCTCTTCCTTTAAACGGATCGGTGTTTATAGTAATTGTTTATCACTTCTGCGGCTAGAGAGCCTCATGCATATCATATGTCAACTTTGCAACAATGGAATACTGAACTTTATTTTTTCACGATCTCATGTCTTCATTTAACTTTCTCCATTTTTTGATCCCTCGTTTCTTTATGCAGGCTAGACTCCGTTATGGAAAGTAAATCTTCTAGTGCTTCTTAAAGGAGCTTAAGGGCAAACATAAGCCTGGAGATTGTTTAGGGTAAAAGATTTTCAGGGTTTCAGATTTCAGCAGCCCCAATATGATCTCCATGGATCGGTTTCAGGAGAAACTGGAACCAACAAGCATTTTACTCAAGTCGTATAACAATAGAGTCGTTATGTACCACTGTTGAGAGCCCATCAAAGGGAGGTTAGCACCACACTCATTTACTATAGTACACTTCTTAGTAATAAAAGGAGTGTGTGTGTGTATGTGTTTGCATATGTAAGTGTGCATGTGCACACACTTATTCCTGAGTAAAGGAGATATCTTAGTTGCAAGCTGCATTGTGTCATGCTGGTCAGCAGCCAAGCTAATCAGAGGAAATAATGTGATTATTTCTCCATGAAGAGGAAACTCGTGCAAACATAATTAAATAGGACTAGGAGTGACCAACGTGTCATTTCCTAAAGATGACCCTGCTTGCCAGCCCTGACTTTGTTGTAGTTTTTTGTTTGTATTGTTTTGTTTACTTGCCTAGTGCATTTTTAGTGTTTAAATGGATTAAATCTAGATTTAACACAAGAGTTATATTTATGTTTGGTCAGTCACATTTTTACTTTAGGGAAGTTGTAAACTTTTTAAAAAATATCTCTATCATGAAATACCAAGACTCAGAGTCTTATCTAACAGCCAGCAGTCAAGACTCTAGAGACTCACTGGGGAATCTCATCCTTAAAAATGAGATTAATCGTGATTCTTTTTTTTTTTTCTTTTGAGACAGGGTCTCAGTATGTAACTCTGTCTGGCCTGGAACTCACTCTGTAGACCAGGCTAGCTTCCAACTCTACAGAAATGCCTGCCTTTGTCTCCCAAGTCCTGGGATTAGAGGCATATGCCACCACTGCCTGGCTGAGAATAGCTATCTTAAAGGATAAATTCTTCACTCTAGGTAGGAAACCCTTACAAAGTAGCCTTAAGGAACTTCACT